>OZ021722.1:23943998-25143998 GCA_963978545.1 Linyphia triangularis | reverse complement strand
ACTCGACATGAACTGGGGGTGTGGAACATCTCACAACTTTCATTTACACTAAAATACTGGTCACTACATTTAAATTTGACATGGAATAGTGTTATTGCCCTTTTCCTTCGTAATAAAAGTATAGGATTCGGTCAAAAAAATTTCGATTTTTTTTTTTTTTTTTGCAATTCTCCACGTTTTGGAACATCCTGATTTCAAAAAAGTGATCTAGAAAAAATGTCTGTATGTACGTGGTCAGCATAACTCCCGAACAAATTGACCTACGATGTTCAAATTTGGTTTGCTGATTGGTTGTGGCTCAAAGACCTACCATTAAGGTTTTCGTGAAAATCGCGCATTCGCATAAGGTAGCTGCCATTAAAAAAATCATGTTTTTCAGTAATTGCTAAAAAATGACCCTAACGATTTTGTTAAAAATCGCTGTGGTAATGCCTCTTAAAGTGTTCTAAACATTCCCACCTCCAAAATTTTCATAAAAATGCGATAAAAGCGTAAAAAGTTGAAAAACGAGTGACTTTAACACAGAGCACTCTCCCCTTCAGCATCGTCAATCAACAATTGATTTTTTTGCGTTTCACGCACAAGTACTGATAATGTAATGTCTATCGAATAAAACAACCAATTTTGACATTTTGGCGGGTTTTTTTTTTTCTCATGTTAAAATAACCGCCAAAAATGTCACCAAACTGGCCTTTTTCATTTAAATGAGTGAAAATAAAACACAATGTTAAATTTCCCTGCATTGACCAATGTTATATAGTGTAATTGAAAGTTGTGCGGTGTTCCACATCCTTAGTTTTTTATGTTTTGCGAAAACGTAATGTTGGCGAAAACCTTAATGGTAGGTTCCATGGCTACCACTAAACCCTACACTAAATTTGAAAATCTTAGGTCAATTCGTTCGGGGAGTTATGCTGACCACGGACATACAGACACATTTTTCTATATATACATAAAAACAACTAATCGAAAAAAAGTTTAACCGAAAACAGCACTTTAATTACCCTATGTTAACGTATGGTTAATTGAAAGTAAAAATATACCTGTTAAATCTGGAGTGTCTAAATTCTGATAACAAAAAATAAATTTGTGACCCGATATTGAGTTCACCCTGCGTAATCCGCAACGTCTTGTATATAGTACACCTAGAGAAAATGGCAAGCGTTTCACAAAGAAAACTCCATCAACTCATGTCATCACCATGAGAGAGTTTTTTAAAAAAATTCTATCGTTTCCACACCATTAAACTACTAAAACTCTCGTTAATTGTTACATACAACAATATGATGCTTAGCATTTACCTGTAAGGAATCTTCAATGGGTACACCAAAAAGATAACAAGTTTAACAAAATAACTTCTAAGAGAGACCTTTTGTAGGATATGGAGACTGCAGAGACCAGATGGCATTAGACCATCTCTAACTTCCATACGTGTCAATAACGATACGCGGACATGCTGCGTTACATATTCATAAGTGTTGATCTAATACAAATACAGGAACAGGTGCTACCTTTTGCAGGATTCGGAACGGTAGTCGAGAGAAAAGTTGCTCGTTTTTCAGTGCTACTGCATCAAAAACAAGCCAGTTGTATAGGAGATTTTCAGGAGCAAGAGCAATATGAGTGCTATACAGCACCGTAACATCGTTATACAGTCAGTAGAAAAGCGAACGTACACTTTCAAATATCAAAAACTTAGTATTAAAATGAGCACTTAGTAAATAGATTTTCTAAAAAAATATATAAGTATTATTTTATAAATTTATATTATAAATAAAAATATTATTTTATTGTAAAACTCAAATTTTATTGTATATCCTCAAAGGTAACTACACTTCAGAAATTTTACATAATTATGAAAAATATATTTTTTAAAAAACATTTGTTTTACCAAAGAGGAAAAAAATAACGAAGCGAAAGTCAACATTCAACGAAATTATTTTAAACGTTGGCAAACTTTGTCAACTTAAAATTGAACAATTAATATTATTTTGACAGTTTTGAATCTTTTGGTCATGGAATGAACTGATCTTTTTGTTAATCTTTGAAGTGGTTATTTACTTGTGATAGTTAATTTCTTCTTCATTATTTCTCAGACATGTTTGATTTATTTCAAACACGAGGAACTTGGGGTGGTAGATTCATCTGTTTTGGCTTGTGGCAACGGAGCCATAGCGTAACTATTGCAACTGCATACTTAAGGGTAGTTGTCCTGCTGCGACCCAAGGGTTTCGTAAACCCAGCTTTGTTGCACTTTAACATTCCTTATCAGTCAGTATATCTAAGTAAGTAAACTTATTCATTTTAGAGTCTGCAATTTTTTTTTCTTTTTTTTTACATTGTTCATTCATCAATAACTCAAGTTCAGATCCACCAATAAATAACCCACCTTATGCCTGTGGGATTAAAGCGATCTGGCCTTGCATGCAAGAGGTGCCGGGTTTAAATCTTCGGTTAGACATGGATTTACGTTGTGCTTCGGAATTCATGTTAAACTGTAGGTCCCGGCCTAATTAGTCGTCAATGAGCTGAAGAAAAAAAAATAGGTCGTTGAGCGTACAAACCAGTCAACCATCAGTAAATAAAACATTCTTCCTATATTCTAAAATATAGTTGGTCGACCGAACGGTAGAGTGGTTAGCGTGCTAGCTTCTAGACCGCGAGGTTGCGGGTTCGAGTCCCGTGTTAGGCATGGGTGTTTGTAAATGTATGTTGGCTTGTCAAATGACGAATGTTTCGGCGCATTATAGCCCTCGTGTAGCTGACGGCGCCAGATAATCTGAAAACAACCAACCAACTAAAATATAGTTGTTGAAGCTTTTGGCAAGACATTTACGGTGATTAGCCTTACTGATTGTTGGCTTTCTTCTTGGGACCCTACCGCTGTACTCATCAGAATTCAGTGTTTTTCTTATAGTACTTGCACTTAATCAGTGATCCTTTTACACTGTGCCCACTTGATGGATGTGTGGTTAGAGCTCTGGTCACGCATGTCAAAGGTGCTGGATTCAAATCTCGGGTTAGGCTAAGATGTTCGTTATGATTTGGAATCCACATTAAGCTGTAAGCCACCGCCTAATTAGCTGTTATTTTGTTTAACCCTAGAACTACAAACCGGGGTAGATATCTACCCCAGGTAAACTTTGAACTACGCTTTTCAGTTAGTCAGTGACATTATCAACTGAAGACCTATACCATAAATTAGTTCAAGGTTCTAACAATAAGGCGAGGTCGCCATATCCTTCAGTTTCTTGTTTACTGTGACGCAGTGAAGACGAGAATCTTGTTTGGGGTTGATATTTACCCCGGTTTGTAGTTCCCGTTAGTATTTGTGTAGGTAAGTTAAGTGCAAGAGACCGACCTGAGAGAGTCACAAAGTAATCTACTGCAGCGATTGTGATGACTTTGAATAAGTCAAATCGTAACTTTACTTATGAATATTTTTTATATGTATCAATTTTTTTTTTTTTTTTTTTTTTTTTTTTTTTATAGTTTGTATGACAGAAACCGAAATATATTCTTAAAAACCAATATTATTTTATCGATTTTCATTTGACTTTTCCATAGATCAGATTGCTAATTTTTTTTTAATTTTCGAAGTCCCAAATAAATGCACTTTTTTTTCAAAAAATCATGATCATATTTTTTTTTTCTAAAAGCCTCATGTGTCTTCCTTAAAATTCGGGTGAAAGTTTGAAAATCAGTTGTTTAAAAAAAATAGTTATAAATTTTTGTTTGTTAAATGACGGTTTGACCATTTTTCAGCACTTTTAGCTATTCAAATCGATTTTTCACCAACTGAACCTTGATAAAATTGAATTTGCTCTTCACCATTCTCTTCAGCATGAAAAAACAAAAAAGTTCAAATACTTTAAAGTCAAATTACTGCTTTCAGAATGGTTTTACGAGCAAAAACCCGTGGGGTTAATATTTACCCGGTTTGTAGTTTACAGGTAAAAAAAAAAATGGGTTTGTAGTACTAGGGTTAAAAATAGGTCTTTGAGCGTATAAACCAACCAACTAACCTTTTACATTGTAAATGTCTTTCTAATATTGACAGCACTAATGCTCATAAACTTTTCGAAAATCTGTACTTGCATCCACATTTACAATTTCTCTGGTTACCCTGAACGTGGTCTAATCTGAATAGTTCCAGTCACACGATGTCTTGGGATGATACCATGGACAGTCAAGTGACTTTTTTCACAATTTTTCCTATATCTTTCAAGTATTACCTTCATTTTTTAAAACGTACGATGAGTTTACTTACTTCCTCACTAGTTTCTTTGCGACGCGTTTCCATAACTCTCAATAATATAAAGTTTTATTTTATTTTAGACTAGCTGAATACCCGTACTTCGCTACGAAATTTTAACATGTGCTATATTTTAGCTAGCTACGAGGTCTCGCGTTGAGGAAATCCGTCATTGGTGTATAGGTCCCAGTTTTTGGCTCTTCACTCACAGGAAGGCTCATTGCTCGCAAAATCGAGCTCGCTTCGTTCGCTGAAAAGTTCATTAACACATAAAAACAGGTTTACTTCACTTGTTGAAAGGTTCATTACTATGCAAGTATAGGCTCACTTCTCTCGCTGAAAGGTTCATTGTTGCGTAAGCATAGTCTCGCTTCACTCACTAAAATCTAATTGCAGCGCCAAGCCTTAATAATATTAGAATAATAATAGAATTAATAATATTAGAAGCCTCTCCTCTGTCGAGACACACAAAAAAATCCCCGTTAATACAATAATACAACACCCCTTTAATATTAATTTAACACGTGTTTGTGGAAAGCAAAATTAGAAGATCAAAACTACTTATGTTGAAACTTTCAGAGCTCTACTCCTATTAAAAGTCACTTTTTGTGAAAACATTAATTAAAAAAATTAATTAAAAAACAAATTAAAATATTTAAGATTTTTTTTGTCAAAAGTTCAATTAGAAGACTAAAAGTACTTACGTTGAAAATTTCAGAACTGTAGCCCAATTAGAAATCATTTTGTAAAATATATGTTAATTAATTAAATAAAATTAATTAAAAAAGAACTAAATAAAAAATTTAAATTCTATTTTTCAAAAGACCAATTAGGAGGCCAAAACTACAGGGTTATTACAAATGAATCATCGGGTATTTGATACATTACTACGTTCGAAAATGGAAACATATATGTTTCCATGACAATGCAAACGAGAGGGCTTTAACTTGAGTTTCACGCTGCATATGTGAAATGTGCGTGTGGTTGCTATGGTTGCGCGAGCGTCATATTTAAAATGGCGACTAGACAGCAGAAAGCGTTTTGTGTACTAGAAGTGTGAATCGCTCATAACCGTTCAGAGAGCATTCCGGCGGGCATACAAATGCAAATCACCAACCCATCAAAGCATTCTGTGCTGCTATTGACAGTTCAAAGAAGGACAGTTTATGTAAAGGCAAAAGTTCAGGCCGACCAAGCGATACTGAAGAAACAGTGAGCAGAGTGAGAAACAGTTTCATTCGTAATCCCAAGCAATCAACAAGCCCCGACATTGTTTCATGGCCGCCCAACCTTTCCCCATGTGACTTCTTCGTTTGGGGATATGTTAAAGATTGTGTCTACGTGCCACTGTTACCTACCACTTTGGATGAGTTGCGGGAACTCGTCACGACTGCATTCGGGACCATTGACGCGATTAAGCTGAGTAATGTGTGGAGAGAAACTGAACAATCGCCTTTACGTCTGCCGTATCACTAAAGGAGCACTTATTGAACACCTATAGTATGGACTTCAATCTTGGATACTTTCGGTTTCTTTTCATATATAACTCACTGTTGTAACCCAATTATGTTCCGAAATAAACACTTCGGAAACCCGATGATTCTTTTGTAATAACCCTGTACTTATGTGGAAAATTTCAGAACTGTATCCCTATTAGAAGACATTTTGTAAAAAAAAAAATTAAAATATTAATTAAAAGAGAACTAATTAAAATTTTAACATTCTGTTTGACATACATAAAATTAGAAGGCCAAAACTTCTTGTGTTGAAAATTTAAGAGCTCTACTTCAATTTTAAGTAGGTTTTTATAGATCCACAGAGCTATAGACATACACACAGCTTGTTTTATTATTATAGATAACCTAAACCTTCAGAAAATCTAATTTACTGAACTATCAAACACAATTTAAAACAAAATCAATAAGAACATGCTTACTATACGATCACTTTTGATTCGCAGATTTCTACCACTTGTCACCAATACACAAGTGGCTTTTTTACCTCTATCAGGATTAGATTTGCTTTAGTGTTTACTTCGACGTAATAATTAACGCATCTGTTCTATATAAAAATTCCGAATCGTGATTTAATGTTTCCTTTTTCAGAATGCATTTCATTCTAAAAAGAAGTCTGCATGTTCAGTTTTAACTCTGAACTCTGACTGTAACCCTTTGCACTCGAAAACTAACTCTCACTCACCACATTATTAGAAGACGCAACTCGAGAGATGACTCTCGCTCACCACTAGGTTTGATGCGGAAATTCGATGCAAAGCAATTTTTATGTTTAGTTTCTTTGAAGCGGGTCCGCAACCACGAACCGGAACAAAAATGCTGTGATACGTCTCGAGTTACTGGTTCCTCAACGCGAAAAAGGCCTCGAGTGCAAAGGGTTAAGATTAAGATATGAAACGTTGAAAGTAGTCTATGGGGTCGTGAAGTATTCTTCCAATCTTTTCCTTCGCTTTCCTTTTCTTCATTTATACCGCAATTTTGCACATCTGCCCACTTGATGGCTGTGAGGTTAGTAATCTGGCTTCTTTTGTAAAGGAGCCGAGATCGAATCCTGGGATAGACAAAGGTGTTCGTTGCGGATTAAAATCCACTGTAAGCAGTATATCATGGCTTGTTTAGCCGCTATTGTGTACAGAGTAGATCGTGAGCCTAAAAACAAGCCAACACTTGATTTTCAAAACAAGAGAAAGGTCACTGGTTACATGAATTTCGAGAAACCCTTCCTCTTTTGCACCCCTTAAGGTGTATGGTCATAACTTTAAATACATATTCAGTTTTATTGCGTCCTTGATGAAATTTAGCTCACTCGATCCTTGAAGAAAATAAAAGGTACCGCCTACATGAAATTTTGTAAAACCACCACCATTCCCTCTTTCTAATCCTTAAAGAGGTATGAAAATAAGATCTACTAACTCCATTTTAAATTTGATATGGATTGGTGTAATTTATAGTTTTCATTTTAATATTTTCATTAATTAAAAAAAAAAATACCAACTTGACGATATTTTTGGCGTAATTATTACCAAAAACAAAATCCGCCAAATTAGCAACATGATGGTGATAATTATTACATTATTCTTTTCTGGACAGTTAAATAGAGGAGAAACACTCGTTGACAGACGATGCTCAAGGGAAGAGAACTCTATGTTAATGACATTCGTCGAAAATTTCAGAGGCGGGAATGTTTAGAGCACCTTAGAAGGCATTTCCACATCAATTTTAATGAAAATAGTTGGAGCCGGGTTTTTTTGTGAATTGCTAAAAAAACAATTGTCAGAAAACAATTGATTTTATTTTTCAAAAAAAAAAATAATATACATCTAGCAATAATTTTTACGTACAAAAAAATTATTCTGAAGGACCCACATGCGACTTTTTTTCATTACACAAAACATGTTTTTCTTAGAAAAAAAAATCTGGTATTAGGGTTGTGATATTTTATATCAACTTGGAGCAACATTATATTTTTTTCTGAATTGTGCATTGTTTTATAAAATTGAAAAAAAAATTATCAAAGATATAATCAGTAGTTATTGAGAAAAAAGTTATTTTTCTGACACATGCCTCTCTTTTCGAAAATTTCAGGAATCCCAAATTTCACAAAATCGTAAATTTTAGAGTGCTGTAAAATTTCAACCTTTTGGAATATCGAAGAAATATTCGAAAATTTTCTTAATAACCATAAGAAAAGGGTTCACACCAAATTTCAAAAAATCTTAGGGGTTGGTTGTCGAAATCCTTTTTCTCTGGTTGATTTGACGTGGAATGAAAATATAACAATATTGTAGTCTTGATTAAAATATTGTTAGAGACAGGTTTCAGACAGACAGTTTGTGCATTTTGCATATCTAATGAACGTGTGTGTAAATGAGTATTTTGGATTATAGTTAGAGATCTAAATATTTTTAAAAGTAGTTAATTCAATACTTTATACAATTACTAATTATTCAACAATAATTCACAATTTTACCCTTTAGTGATTTTAGATTGTTTTAATAAAAATAAAGGCCCACCTGATGGCTGTGTGGTTAGAGCACCGGCCTCACATATCAAAAGTGCTGGTTTGAATCCTGGATTACGGATGGATAATCGTTGTAGTTCGGAATCCACGTTAAGTTGTATGTCCCGGCCTGATTATCCGTCGTATATAAAAATAGGTCATTGAGCGTACAAACCAACCAACCTAAAAATAAAGATTATATATATATAGTGTCTTGGCACTGTCATTACTTGGAGCGTATTGTACATTAAATTAATTTTGAGAAGAAATAACTGATAACTGAACTGATGAGTTTATTTCGTAGAGGCTGAGCACAACTGATATATTATTATTCAACGGATACTGATGAGTTTATTTCGTAGAGGCGGAGCACAACTGATATATTATTATTCAACGGATACTGATGAGTTTATTTCGTAGAGGCGGAGCACAACTGATATATTATTATTCAACGGATACTGATGAGTTTATTTCGTAGAGGCTGAGCACAACTGATATATTATTATTCAACGGATACTGATGAGTTTATTTCGTAGAGGCGGAGCACAACTGATATATTATTATTCAACGGATACTGATGAGTTTATTTCGTAGAGGCGGAGCACAACTGATATATTATTATTCAAAGGATACTGATGAGTTTATTTCGTAGAGGCGGAGCACAACTGATGTATTATTCAAAGGATACTGATAACTTTACTGATGAGTTTATTTTGTAGAGACTAAGCATAACGAGTATATTATTAATGATCATTTTATGATCTGGTCATGAAATGATATTTTCTCTCACAATTCGATAAAGTGAAAACATTATTTTAAATTTTTATTACACATCAAAAGGAGATATAAGCACAATTTCATTTAACAGAAAAAAAGATTTCTTACTTATTCAGAAAAATTCTGTTAATTTTGTTTGATTGCTTGCTGTTGCAAATGACACTTGCATACACATCTGTTTGTGTCCATCTTAACGAGTTAAAATGTAACATCCGAAATATCTGGTAACGTTGAAACAAAAGCCCGTTGAATTGGATTGGACCATTGGTTGTCGTTTTGTTTTCCAAGATAAAAAAAAAATCTGGAGATACATACAATATGCAAAAAAAAAAAAAAAAATCCCCAACGTTGGCTATTGTATTCTAATTGATGAAATAAAAAAAGAAAAATATCGTTGTAATTCGTGGAAGGTTTTTAATAATCGTATTCAGTGTCTTTGTCATGAAAAGACAATCTATTAACTAAAACTAAACACATTTTTTAAAAGCTAAATTTAACATTTTTCAAGATTTTTTTAATGCTTGGAAATGACAACCCCATTATTCCATATTTAAATTTAGAATTTAAAAAAATACCAAACTTCATAATTTTTCAATGATTGGTTTGCAATTTATAAGACGACCATTAAATGACAATAACGTTAAAGAGAAAAATTGTTTTTAAGCCATAAATTGTTCAATAATCAATATATTTTACTTTTTTTAAAGGTTAAACATAAAGAGCACTTTTCAATAAATACTCACTTTTTCAATAAACAGTTTTTTAATAATTAATTAATAATTATTTATATATTTTTTCATATTTTTTTAAATAGCAACATATTTTTGCTTTCGTTAGAGTTATTACGATCGACTGCCTTTACTCCCCCGCCCCTCCTCCCCACTCCCCCTCTCCTTCTCCCACCAGAAATTATTCTCTTTCCATTTTGACGTTTAGTTTTCGATATTTTAGCGAAAATGTAAAAAAATCTTATTTTAGGGACCGTATACAAGACTACATTTCAAATTTATTAACGTATAAGTTTATATTATGAGCATCGTACCCTATTTAATGAATTTCACACCATGTACTAAATACAAACGAAAATCACCAACTTCTCATGTACATTATGCTTTATGACAAATTAAAATATATTGAATAGATCTTGAGAAAAGTATCAGTATCATTTGGTTCTAAAAGAAATATTTTGCGAGATTCTAAATAACTCATGGTCACCGCCAAGAAAGGGCAAAGGAGTGCACTTAAACCCCCTTTGGAATTTTGAAATCAAAAATGAAGTGCAGAAAATTGACATGATTCACTGGAAAATAGAACTTTGAAAAAAAAAATGAATAAATTCAAATTAAAACAAATGTTTGATGTATAACTATTTATTAACATTTCATCAGGAATTTTAATTGAAAAACCAAGCTTTCAAAAACAAAGTTGACTGCATTGCACACCTTAAAGCTGTAAAAAAAAATTAAGTCTGTAGCTGCTTTCAGTGAGAATTTCTGTACCCCTTTTATAACCACTTATCATTATATAAAATACATATACACTTCGCCCACACATTGACAAGATATTGTTACTTATCGATGATTCTGGTATGTTGTTCATACTTGGTGAAGCGGAAAGCTGTCGAGTTTCTAGATAACTTATTTTAGGAGTCATTCATTGCTCATGCTTCACCAGCTATATGTTATTGTAATCTTTGTATTTAATCGCATAATTCTCAACAAAGAAATCATCAAAAGTATGTTGATTAATAACGATATCTCATAACATCTTATACCATTGTTCCATCCGACAAAATCGCTCTAAATACTGGAATTTAGTTTTAATAATGTACTGATGCATGATGAATAAAGAGCAACAGTGTAAAGCATCCATTATCCAAATGAACTTTAAATAATCGATTGATAATCGATGATCATATACAACTCAATGGTTGCATTGACTGGTAATTTTTGCGATTGATTCAACTTTCAAAAAATGTAAAATTATCCCCGGCGTAAATAATGATTGGAGCAGTCTTTCTCCTAAAACTTTCTTACCTGTTATTTATTATACATGACATTATTATGCATTCAAACATGCTGAAATGGCAACTGCGTCTTTGCTATATTTCTAACTGTTTGTCACTCTCGCAGACATCAATTACTGAATGATAAAAGTATTAATATCATGCTCTGTCGCATCAAATAATAATAAACCATTGTGCTGCAATGTTTGCTTTATCGTCATTTGATGACGAAAATGTTAAATGCGTGGCTCAACTGAGTATCTTCAACACGACGTTCACCTTCTGTATGTCATCGATTGTTGTTAAAGAATGGAGAAATACCACTTCTTCCGTCTACCAATAATTATTCGTTTTCTTTTTACTTTCAATTATCCATATGTATACATAGGGTAACGAAAGTATATTATTCGGTAAAAAAAAAAAATCGATTGTGTGTGTGTGTGTGTGTGTGTGTGTGTGTGTGTGTGTGTGTGTGTGTGTGTGTGTGTGTGTGTGTGTGTGTGTGTGTGTGTGTGTGTGTGTGTGTGTGTGTGTGTGTGTGTGTGTGTGTGTGTGTGTGTGTGTGTGTGTGTGTGTGTGTGTGGTCATCATAAATCACTCACTAACAAACTGACTTATATATTTGTTAAGCTTATTTAAATCTATTTATATATGCTGTTAGGCAAAAAAAATTATTTGAAGCCTTTCAAACCCAGTCATAAATTCAATTACAAAACTGCAAGAATGAAAACAATTTTTTTCTAAGACACGCGTATTTCACACTTTGACTCCCCATAACCTCAAAAATAAAAAAGATATAGCCAAAATATTACAGATTTATTCTGAGTCGGTGATGCCTGCAATCTTGGCGATTTTGCCAGTTTTTACGTGCAATGGCTCTTAAATGCATGTTACTTTCTATCTTCTATTCAATATTAATATTTTACATAGGGTGCTATGCCCCGTTTTACGCTGACGCTCGCCACCCTCGATCGGATTGAGAGGTTACCGACACTCAAATATTTTTTCACTCGATTATTTAAAAAAAAAAAATAAGTTTAAAATTACACCGATTTTTCTCAAAAAACATCAATTTTCAAAAGTAGTAGATAACCTGATGGACTTACTTGGAAGACTAAGTTGTAAACATTTCAAAGATTTTCTCCGTAACTAGAAGGAGGAGTTTGCTAAAGTAGAAACCTCCCAGAAAAGGATTAGCATTGCGATAAAATTTTAAAAGTTAATTTTTTTTTTTTAAAGTTATTTAAAATTTTAAAATGCAGCCACTGTTTGACCAAATTTCAGACTTTATCTATCAGAACTAAAATAAATTATGTTTAAAATGTCAGAGTGGAACGTAAAAGAAACGGTGCTGTCACGCATACCTCAAAATTTAAATCCATTCTTTTTTTTTTTATAATATGGAGAGATTGTCGAACGGCTGCTCCTTTTCAAGTTTAAGACATTTATGGGAGCCCTGAGAGACCAGGCTCAAAACTGCATATAGTTTATTTGCCGTCCTGGTAAATCCTCCACTGAAAACTGTCCAATCTAATGCGAGCATGCAATTCTTAATAACAAAGTTTTCAAGAAATTCAGGATTATAGAAATACAATAGTCTTCATTCAAATGTCCGATATAATACTTTTCCCAGCTAATTCATTTCTTTCGTGGCAGTTAGCATGTAATTTTAGATATGGCTCATTTTAATTGACTTACTCATAAATGATTTGATGGATGTAACATTCAAAAAGAAAAGTTCTCAAATCATCTCAAATTAACAGTTCAATTTAAATGTGCAGTAAGCAGCGGTTCACTCCGAAAGAGCCAAATAATTCTGACAGGAGCTTTAGAGGCTTTATCCAGTTCCTGGAACATCGGCCATCCATCGCAAATAATCGAAGTCCTCTCCCGGAAATGATTATCCCAGGACAAACAGGAAGAGGAACGTGTGAAATCGTATTTTACCATCAAACATAGTCCTTTTGGGTTGTAACAGGAGGCGTGCTATTAAATTAGATAGCCAGGGGGCTTAAGTAGCTAAATGTGTTTTCCATATTCTCTTGGGAACGTTTGATCATTGGCTATCGCCGTTGCCATAGAAACTAAAATTCAAACAATACTATTTCTAATTTTAAAACATGAATAAAAATCTTACTTCTGTGCTTCATGAATATAAAACTTTTCTAATGTATATAAATCAGATAAAATTATTCGATCTCATTTTCAAATTATTTCCATCACTACTATATGTCTTCTATTAATTGCTCTGCAGCATATAAATTTTGAAAAATAAGGTATTTGGAACATCGCATAACTTTCAATTTCTCTATGATATCAATCACTACATTTAAATCTCGCATGGAGTGGTATAATTTATCATTTTCATATATTCATAAATTAAAAAAAAAAACTAAAAAAAAAAAAAAAACTAGGGATGTGGAACATCGCACAACTTTCAATTACACTAAATTACTGATGCGGATTTGTGTTATTTGCCGTTTTTATATTTTTATCATTCATTTAGAAAAAATAGCCAGTTTGGCGATATATTTTGCGATAATTTTTATATGAGTCTTTAAAGAAAGAAAAAAAACACAAAAAAATTTGCCAAAATGATGATTTTGGCTGTATACTTTTCGATAATTCTTATATTATCCTTTCTTATAAGTGAAACTGAAGCGAGGTGAAGAAACCATCTTTGATGCATATAGATTCGTTATTGGTGACAATGCATTCTATCAAATTGTGTGTGTAAATAAAATGGTAAGGAATTAACAATTTTCTTCTTAGTCTTCTTCCTTTCTTGGATTATTATTATTATTATTTTTTTATTTTTTTATTTTTTTAGAACCTTGCTAAATTACTCAGCAATGCTTTATAATGCTTTATAGTTCTATACAACATGATCACTTTAGAGATTTTCTGACACAAGAAATATACGAGAGCTACACAGCTTCCGAGGATTTTCCAGGAAAAAAACGCAGCATTTGCATCACGATTACCCACAAAAGACAGTGAGCAGACACGATTTCCACCGCATCTACTCACTTTGAAAATAGAACCTTGCTCTTTTCATATTCGATTCCGACACATTTTACATGCTAGGCAAGCATTCTGTCAATTCTAAGACCTGTACACTTACAGAATACTTTCCCCAAAAAAAAATTAATACGTGAGAAATCAATTTAATTATTGGTTTTAATAGGGAAAAATTACCTTTTTATTTTGAACCGTTTTTTAATAGATTGTTTGCAGTTCTCCCAAATTTGTATTTCAAACTCATTGATAGTAGTATATTTTATAATACTTTAGGACAGATTTTTCGGACACATCAGGATAATCTTTAACTTCTAATATTTCTCCGCATTTTATAAAAGAAAAGGATGTTCGAATGGTCACCGGTCAAATGCAGATCGGTAGATCAAGGGATTCCTGATCGATTGTGATCGTTTTACATTCCAGGTGAATTTCAAACAGATGTTCAATGAAATATTTTGGCACCTAAAATGTATTTCGATAATAGTATACGGTAGACTTCCGACAAAATATGGTTCGATAGATCAAGTGATTATTATTCAAATGGTGCTTCTCTACATTTCCTGTGAATTCCAAAATGATACTCTTAAATTTAATTTGTTACCAAAAAATTACATTTCCTACACTGTTAAAAATTTTGTTCCACCATGCACCAAAAATTGGTTCCCATTTAGCTGCCACCAACATTTGGTGCTTAGTTTCACGATTTAATGGTGCAACCTCGGACCGTAAGCACCATTAAATCGCGAAACTAAGCACCAAATGTTGGTGGCAGCTAAATGGGAACCAATTTTTGGTGCAAGGTGGACAATTTTTTTTAACAGTGTGTGGTTTCTTTCGAATATTTCCTGCCCAAGGGCTTCTGAAAACCGAGTGGTAATTGCTCCAACAGTTTTTCAATATATTTGTTATTGAGTTTTAGAAAAATGTTCGCCACTCGGACAAGTAAACAAGACCCATACAAATACCTTGTAACCCTTTCAGTTCAAACGAATGCGACCCTTCAATATATATCCAATTTATATCTCTTCAATATATATCCAATATATTGAAGGGACACAATCTTTATATCAAATTACTACAACGATAGAGATTAACAAGTTCAGCTCACCTTATCGAAATCCTGGAACTAATAAATGACAGATGTGAGTAGCAATTTAAAAGATTTGCAAATTGTTCTCTGGTTGCCATTTCTGGTACTTGCGGTTGAATTTTTGAATGGGAACTTTGTCTTAAACGGGACCACCTTCCATTTGACTTATCGTACTTGCATGTAACATTTGTCGTTTTTTATGGGAATGCTAATCTTAGACAGAAGAAACAAAGTCTATCTATAAGCTTCTCTTTAAATTTGTGTAGCGTAGAAACGAAAACAAGGAAATGGGTAGAATATAATTCTGTGTCCATGCCATGTGATCCTTATGAATAGCAACTAAAGGACATAAACTAGAAAATGCTATCTATTTACAAGAACTTTCCATTCAAAAAAATGTGTAGAAAAGTAAGCATCGTGGGGAGTTTTACATAAGAATTGAACGCACTTATCAATTACCTACGTCTTTCATTTCGAATGGTAATTAATCATTCCAAAACGGGGACGACCATTCCAAACTCTAAATTGCATAGCTTTTTTTTCTTCCCAAAAAAAAAACGTCCTTTGTTACAAAAAAAAAATTGAATACACCACTTGTAAATGTAATTTTTCATTATAGCAGTGGTGTCGGAGTGCAGTCGGAAAAATACGACCCCCCCCCCTTCTCTCTCCCCCACCAAACATACACACACTTTCCACTGTCAGGTACATCATACTTGGAACTTTTTTTTCTTTTTTAAATAATCATTTTAAAAATTGGATTTTTTTTAACTTAAAAGTAGATAATTAGTAATGATGTTAAAAAAAAATGTCAGTCTTATTAAAAAATTAATTAACTAATTAACATTTAACTCGTTATAACTAGCATATTTTTGAATAGTGATTACTCGAGTTTTATGAGTCCAAGAAAATAAATTATGGTTGGAAATTGTTCGTAATATCATTCTTAATGTTATGAGCCTTCATCTAGTTTCTAGAATATACAGTTTTTTTAATAGATTTTTTTTAAAATTCAAAGTAGAAAAAATGGTAGTTTTTCTAAAAACTTTTGTATTTAAAAGTCTAGCAAAATTCATTTTCTTTTCCAATCAATTTAACTGAGGTTCAATACATCTAATAGTTAATTCAGATTTGAATTATCAAATCATTTTTCAAAAAGATTTTATAAAACTTCAGTTACCACTGTTTAAATGAAATTTCACGTGCCAAAAACACAATTTTTTTAGATAATGAGTTTAAACTATTCAAATTTATTTCCAGAACAACATAGTACTTCAGACTAATAAAATAACTCTCTAGTTTTCAGATGATACCATTATCTTGAAGAAATTCTATCCAGAGATTATTTTAAAGCAGAAAAACTATAAACACATTTAACCTATTTTGGTGATATTTCAAGAGTGTACATACACCTTAATGAAAGCAAATTCTTTTAATACTCAAATAAAAGTTTCCTGTCTGTTTGTACAAAATAATAACATTTATAACCTAAATTATAAAATAAGAACAGTTAATCAAATAATTCATTTATATAGTTTAGAATAAAAAAACATTATCTCTCGTTTTGGCCTATAAATGTAAGTTCTTGTTTACTTAAACATAACACTGATTTGATGAGTAATCATCAACAATCGTGTTTTCTTCTCTCCTCAATTTCACTTATAATAAAGTATACTATAAGGATTATCAAAAGTGTATCACCGAAATCACCATTTGATCGGAGGTTTTCTTCTTTTTTGCAAAGACTCATAGAAGAATTATCGCAAAAAATATCACCAAACTGGCCATTTCTTCTAAATGAATGATGAAATTATGAAACTGGTAAATGACACAAATCCACGTCAGTGTTTTAATGTAATTGAAAGTTGTGAGATGTTCCACATTCTTAGTTTACTTTCAATTACCCATAAGTATACATAGAGTGGTGAAAGAATAGTATTCGGGGGGAAAAAAATTAAAAAAAAATTTGCATTTCTCCTCGTTTTGGAACATCCTGGTTTCAAAAAAATTATCTAGAAAAAATTTCTGTCTGTGTGTACGTGGTTAACGTAATTCCCGAACAAATTGACATACGATCTTCAAATTTGGTGTGCGGGTTTGTGCAACACCTCCTATATGAAAGCCTTCGCATTGACTGCGTGACGTCACATAGAGTAGTCAATCGTCCTTCGCATTGGTAGCATAGGAATTATCCTTTTCTTAGTTTTGCTAGTTAATTTGAATAGGAGAACATTTAGAAAACATTTCTTTTTTTATTGACAGATAGTTTAAAAAATGTTTAATACTTATGTTCAACTATTATTTTGAATTTTATTCCGATATAAAACACCAAATCTAATTGTCATTTTGTTGTCTATACAATAACTATTTCGATATATATTTTCAGCATCCCTTAGAATACTTTCTACAATAAATTTAATATTAGGTTCTTTACATTCATGCGGAATGTTATATATTTCTTTACCATTAATAATATCTAAAGTTAAACTTGTTGAAAGTAATCTCTGACCTTCAAAAATTCTAAAACCACTTCTCATATATTACAGAAATGAACTTTTGAATTACAACATATAAATACAAAATAACATTCAAGCATAAATCATCTTTATTCAGATACAAAATATAACTAGTCTTATCATTGTCAAGAAAATCATAAGCATCATCGATGTTTTCAAGTGTCAAAATATTTTTAGAGCTAGAACATTTGCTGAATTTCACAATGGAATGGTCAAAATAACCGGCACTGTAAATTAGTAATGGCAATAAAATCTTCTTCGGAAAGTGTAATTTCTTTAAAACAAGATATGTCGACTTTTTTAAATTGACCACATTCTTTTCAATCAGTAAATAGCACATTTCAATCCTTTAGAGTCCGTTGGATAGCTTTGCTGATATTTTGTTCATTCGCTATTACCATCTTTTCTGCAGGACTTGGGTCTTGATACTGTTGCTTTAGACATGTAGCTAGGATAGCTTTAAAAAATAAAAGGAACCACTCCATCTCTCCGCTTACCATTGAACTAGAAGTAACTACGAAAACTTTTCTCGAAACAGCAGTTATACATCTTCTTTTAAGTTAATTATCTGTGGGAAATATAAATACCGGAACTTTTGGCCCATTTTTAAAGTTTCCTTTGCAGTTTACCACAGAGCATTGAAATGGCATTTAATATAATCTATAGCGCTCTTAATGCAGTAGTCTTTACGTTTTCGGAACAGAAAATACAGCAAACTATACGTGTTTGAAACAGAAAATGCAGCAGACTTAATGTATTCGGTAAACAAAATGGCGATGTTGATTTTTGCTATCGTCCATCGTACGCCAGAGTTATGCGCCAAAATAGATCTTGAAGGAATCACAAGCACGCAAGACGTCGCCAAACCATATCTTCACGAATCACAAGCACGTAAACGTCGCCAAACCATTTATCGCCGAATCGGAAAGATATCTTCTTCAAAATGGCACCCCGTATGGAAGAAGTTCGTAGTTTTCAAGTTTGACTATTTTAATGACGTCATATTTAAAAGTGGCAACCCGTGCAGAGGCTTTCTTATATAGGAGGTGTTGGTTTGTGATGGCACATGAACCTTCCATTAAGGTTTTTGTCAAAATCGCACATGCTCATAAGGTACCTGCTATAAAAAAATCATCTGTGATAATGCCTCTTAATGTGTTCTAAATGTCCCCACCTCCGAAATTCCCTTAAAAATGCTTTATTGGCGTAAAAAGTTGAAAAACAAATGCCTTTAACGCAGAGTTCTCTTTTCTTGAGCATACCTCATTAACGATCGTTTTTTCTTCTCTCCCAAGTTTCACTTATGAGAAAGAATAATACAAGAATTATCTAAAAGTGTATCGCCAAAATCGCCATTTTGGCAAAGTTGGTGGGAAAAAAGAGAAGAAAAAAAAAAAAAAAAAAAAGGGGGACAGCAAAAAAAATATTGCTAAACTGGCCATATTTGCTAAATGAATGATGAAAATATAAAAATTATAAATTACAATAATCCTCTTTAGTATTATAGTGTAATTAAAAGTTGGGCGATGTTCCACACCCCTAATTTTGTCGTTGTAGCTATAATGTTTTATTACATATAGCTCAGCAAAACCCATTGAAAGAATTTGATTCGTCCCCTTAGAGGTAGAGCTCTTAATATTGATTTTTATTGTAAAAAGTTATATACTATTTTGTTTGTGTTATAGAGGAGTCATCTTTATCATTCTGGCTGTAAAAATTTCTGTCATTCATTAATCAAAATAGAACATGGAAAAATCTCATTGGAAAAATTTGATTTCTCCATCCTAATCCGTATTTTAACGGATTGGTTGAGTCCTCAATATTTATTTTAATTGTAAAAAGTTATTATTTCATTTGCGCTATAAAAGAGTTATGTTTTATAGTTGTGGCTGTAAAATTTTCTCAATTAAAATGGTGTATTAATTATACATTTAAAGAATTTATTTTTATTGAACTAATTTCCACGTTCACCCAGGAGGTATAGTTCATGAACGCATTACCCTTATTTTTATAATGCAGGCGGGTTCCCCAGTAGGCATATTTCCTGCTGTACTTTATGTTCGATTCACAAAGCCGAAAACAAGTCGAGAAGTCGTACAATGAAAAAGTCGAGAGATCACAGTCTCTAAGTTACCAGGCAAGTGATACATACGAAGTCTTAGTCACAGTCGAAATGTCATAATCGGGAAGTCACAGTCAGTAAGTCCTAGTCAGGAGTCATAGTTGGGAAGTCTTATTCAGGAAGTCACAGATCGGTAAAGTCACAAATTATTTGTCCTTTTTTTCTTTCTTATCTGGTGAAGCAGCAAAGAATGTGCTTGGAAACAAAGTGTTTAAAGCGGTTCCACTTCCCGGTGTCTTTCCGGTCCTTGCTGACTGGGGTGGCAGCTGCCTTTGGCTGGTTGGTGGCGATGCACCAGGCGATGAATAAAGCCACTTCCTCTGGTCTTCCTTCCAGCATCCCAGCGTATGTGATCCCTCCGGCGACTGCTGCACCCGCAAGAACTTCAAGTTCCGTCTCCTCCTGGATTGTTGCTAAGGATGGATGGTATTTGCGCTTTGTCACTCCTTCCAGTGGGAACTCCATTTTATAAATCGTTTCAAAATCACAGCTTTTTATTCTCCAAACAGCAGTTATTTCAAGACAAATCTCGATAAACATCAAATTATCAGCTTTTATTTGTCTGATCTGAATCAAACCTCTGTTGCAATTAAATACTATGCGTTTCATTGTTACAGCTTCGTTTGGAAAACGTATTATTGAAAAAAAATATAGAGACTAGTAAAAAGCATTGTTATCCCCCACCTACAATACTTCATCCATTAAATATACTATTTTTGTGAAAATCCTGCCCTATAGGCGCAGCAATCTCCTGGTTTGCGAAGCAAACCAAAGGCATGCGTCAGCATTCCCCAGGGTTGCCGAGCATTAGCAAACAGGGGGAGTAGTCTCCTAGTAAATGAAAATTTATGAGTTATTCTATGTAGAAAATTCTATGTATATTCTATGTATATATAATGCATAAGTTTGTTTACATCTTCATTATTTTATGAATTATTCAACATCAAAATGTGTCCTACCACCTTTTATAGACACCCTGCATAATTACTGAAACCTTCCCATATTAAGGTTGAAGCGGCAAAATCTTCGGAAGGCTAAGTAACTTACTTTCCATCTACCAATCTAATTGAATCTCAGCAAATAGACTCGCTGTGGATAACAATGTGTTCAATCAATGGCGGCAAAAAAGAAGTTACTAAATAGTTCTGAATGGATCTTTTGTTCTTATGAATAGAGAATTTTATGTTCTTGCAGTGTTGGCTAAAGTTGTAAATGAACTGCCACCTTTTTTCTGTATTTAATGATTTATGATGTGGAATGTGTTGGTAATTTAACATAAATTTTAAAAAAATTAATCTTCATCACTATTTACATTTAAATACTTTTTATTTATAATAAAAAAATAAAAAAATTATAAGTTATCTCTTGTGAAAAGCAAGTCTTGCTGCACTGTCAAATACTAGTTCCTCACAAACTGAGTATAAAGTTCGCAGTAGTGATCTTTTAACACTGTGCATCGTCATAAAAATATGCATAGTTTGAAAAAGTATTTTGAATGCCATATACCATTTGTAAACTACTTTTAACATAAGTAGTATTCATTCTCTAATTTTGCTTCTGAGCTCCAAAATGTTAAAAAATTTAATTAGTTATTTTTTCATTCTTTTTTTAATTTTAATACCTACTGGAAATCAATCTTTATCGCCAGCAGAACAACGCGAGATCTGAAATGTGTTTCTTATGGCAGTTAACGATCATTGTTAAGATTTTGTCAAAATATCTTTATTGAATTATGCGAAATAATAGATCCATCTTAAAGAGGATACATTGATAAATTAAAATTTTAGCTCATAAACAAAAGTAGTTTTTATATTCTGGATCTATAATTCTGAATAAAAAATAGGTGGTTTTGAATCAACATTTTGTAGCTAAGATGGAATATCGAAACATCGTAAATTATTTCGTGGACTCCAAAGGAGATTTCACATCGAAATGTCTACAGAATTATAAATTTTTAAAACTTATGATTATATGATTTCAAGTATGAAAGTATTCGAATACATTTTTTTTTAAAAAAATTTTAATGTCTTGTAATGTCAACATGTATCGGAGTGCATGTACACGAAAGGTTTGTGTTTTATAATATTATATAAATGCATTATAACATACATTCTTTTACAACGTAATCAAACATTGCGGCGAAAGTAACACTTTATCGCGAGGCGTGCAGTAAAACATTGTTTTTGTTTTTGTTTTTGGAACTACCGACTGACTATTTCTGCCACTTATAAAGTGTTTAACACAGCCAAATACGTCTCGTAATTTTGAGCATCTAGAAGAATACGAGATCGAAATCTTCTAGTGCAAACCCCTCTCTCCGACCCCACCACACCAACGAGAGGACATTGAGGTACACACCGATATTTGGCGGACGGAGGCCCGAACCCACAATCCTCCGGTTATGAGCTCGATACTCTACCGCAAGACTAAGTAAAACATTTTATCACATATAAGTCCACAAAAATACTTTACCGCACGCCTCTCATGCTTAAATTTTGTATGATCTTTTGATAGAAATATTATTTTTAGAAGAGATTCAAAGACTGGATGTCAACAATATAGGTAGGTAATAAAAATATTGTGTTATAAGAAATATTGTGTTTTAAAAAATGTGATTATAAGAAATATTGTGCGAAATTACTTTTTTATAATCGGTAAATTATTTTACTCGTGTTAACGCATAATTTTCAAATTAGCATTTTGCCTCGTTTTAAAAAATATTTCTTTCGAAAATAGTTGCATAAATAACTATTTGTTAACAACGTGCGGAAAATTGTACTTTTTTTTAATCAAAAAACGTGGCAAAAGTAACACTTTATCGTGAGGCTTGCAATAAAATATTTATTATGCCTCATGTTAAAATTTTATATATTCTTGACATAGAAAATTGAAATGACATACTTTCAGAAGCGATTCATAGTCTGGTTTCCAACATTAATAAATATGTACGCCTTAAGAGATATGTTTGCACTAGATTATAAAAAATAATTTGTACGCAACTTGTGCGAAATTACTTTTTCAAACTCCGCAAATTATTTGATTCGAGTTAACTCACTAGTGAAAAGCATTTTGCCATGTTTGAAAATATATATATTATTTTCGCATCTAGTTCCTTCAATAACTATTTTAAATTCTAGTTTTATAGACATCGCATATTTTATTTGCATTTACATATGATGGCAAATGGCACAATAAACAACTATATGTTCCGACCATTGTTTACAACTTCGTGTAATATGAATATGTTTGCTAGTGTAATGGTTATCTGACACTGATTTAAAAGTAGTATGCGTTAATCTAGTAAAATACTTAAGTATTTAAAGTTTTTTCTTAAATTTATATATTTTGAAACTAATTTTTTAGTGATAAACTTTACTTTAATTCCATAGATGCCTTAATACACTCATATTTAGAATAATTCATAAACAGTGGCGGCTCGTGAGTAGCAAAAGTGAGGGGGCCCAAATTAACAATGGCATGGTTTTTTGAGGGGGGGGGGGGAGAGTGAGTGCAAATTTCAAAATGTATGAGTTTCATGCAATTAAATGTTATTCAAATGCACATAAAACAAAGCTATAGGAGCAGTTAAACAAATTATCCAAATAAATTTTAATTAAATATATGTTTTAGTAAAATGAATGATTATAACAAATTCAGCACTGCAGCATTTCATTTGAGCCAATGGCTTATGAAAATTAACCTCATGTCCCATGGCTTTTGAACTTAATGGCTCGTGGATTTCGAAAATTTAGAAATGAAGAGAAGAAAAGTGGTGAGATTTTCAGAAAAAGTATGAACTTTAAATTATTCATTTAAACATAAAATTAATGCTTATTGATTCATTAATATTTCAGTTCAAAATTTCATTACTCAACAAAAAAATATTTTCAGTCTTATATTTTTACTTTTTAAAAATTTAGGTTGTTTACTGTTCAGCCAGAGTCCTTTTGTCACTTGTGGAATGTACCGAAAATTCGTTTATTGTTGTCCTTATAAATGGATATTTCAGGCAACTGAATGATAAAGATAGCTTATATTCTTTGTTGGGAAAGTCAAACACATTTATATGGATTAAAATACTTAAATTAATCTTTCAAATGCAAAAAAAAAAAAAAAAAAAAAAAAAAAAAATTATATTTTTGCTATCCATAAAATAAAGTTTTATTGCTATACCGTAATAAAAAAATGCTGAAGGTATAGTGGGTCCTATGTCTGCATACTCAGAAGCGGACAGCCCAATTTTACTTGCTGTATAACTCATTTAACTAATCACCTCTAAAATCGAATGAATTAAAAAGAAAAATGATACTTTTATGATAATTAACAAACATTACCAATTGGGCTAATCCATGTGATGGGATTATCGAGACAAAATGAATCTCTATATATTTTTTGAAAAATCACGATTCTGTGTCTAAAAATTTATTTATTAAGAAAAGCTTACGCTTATATTTGAAAAATAAAGGGTAAAATTAAATAATCTTACTGAGATTGTTGTTGAAAATTTAATTCCCTTTTCACCACGTATAATTGTAGTTTTCTATCTATTTTCTCTTGCTCTCCCAATTTAATTCACCATCATTTCCTTGTACGCTTGCGCTTTAGAAAATCCCAACACTTCTTTCGACAGTTCCAGCTCGAGCTCGACTACTTTTGGCTAACACACAAAGTGGACCATTCCTTATAGAATTGTAGTAAATTGATACCGATGTAGGAGAAATAGACCCTTTGTCACCCCCCCCCCCCCGTTCCCTAAAAACACAGGAAGTGAAGGTCCTGGCTACAAACTTTGCCATGCTCTTTTCAAGATTTCAGAGAAAAGGGTCGTTTATCCCTCAAGAATTGCGTCCCCGTGGATAAACTTCAAGGTCATAATCATGGAGTATTTAAGAGAAGAGATGGAAGGAGTGTGTCTTTATTAATATGGTTGCGGTCGATTGACATTTTCGCGAGTTTGTGGCAAGAGAGCTTTTGCTTTAACGCACAATAGTTAATATTTTGAGGTTAATAACTGCTTTCATTTGTCTTGCATTTTTAAATATTTTACAGAAATTCCAAAACAACATTATCAAGTATATAAAAGTGGGACCAGGGTCCGAAAAAAGTGAGGGGGCCTGGGCCCCTCCTGGCCCCCTGCACCAGCCGCCACTGTTCATAAAGTATGCAAAAGATAGTATTGAAGCGGGTACAATGATTTCAAATTACTTGTGAAGAATCGTAAAAAGTGTATAAAAAAAATTGCACAACAATTAAAGAAATTTAAACAAAAATGCACGATTGCAATTGCACGCAAACTCAATGCCAGTCAAGAGGAATACCAAATGTTTTGCCTTGCAAAAATCACGTGACCTTCCCCTGACGCTGCGTGCACTTTTCTTATTCTTTTTTGTTTCTCATCAAATGGGGTAAGGGGTGAGAAGTAAAGTTTTAAAAGTTAAACTATCTGAATTGTTAAATATAGTTTCCGCAACAATGAGCTTAAGCGCTCATTGTTGCGAAAACTATAGCTGGATTTATGTGGCAATGACCTTTTTAGAGAACAAAGTGAGCATTTGCTTGCATGGTTGGAGACATTAATAAAAGCCACAAAAAGAACTATAAAATTTTATACTTCCCTTACTAAAATTATATTTAATCAATTATTGTTTTTTAATGCGTTAAGTGACAAAAAGTTGATTATTTAGCATGTAATTGCAATACAGTCACAAATTCCCATTGGCACAGATTCTTTTTGCCCACCAAAAGCCAGTTTGAACCCTCCCCTGTTACTTTCTTGGTAACCATGTCCTCCATCTATTATTGTAATTTGGGAAAAAATTTCCTGAAGGTCTTGATAAAATTTTAAAGAGAATCATTATGAATATGAATTAACGCTTCTGAAGCTAAGACATTTGTTTATAAAATAATTACGAATAAAATATAAAAATTAAAATATCTGAAATGAAAGGTGTTGTTTTAAGATAAGTTTCAATATTTGGCAATACTTGTGATATGTTATACTAGGAATTCATTAGCCAACCACAGTCCGACTTTTATTTTCTTTAAATCTAGTAGTTAAATTTGACGTCTTTTAAAAGAAATAATGTATTTGAATTCTCATATGACGATTGCAACTGCATTTGTGACTGTAAACTTTTTTGTTTATCTTTCACCGCTGTTTTGTAATAACTAATAATTGCTGCATCCATTGTAAAAGAAGTGTCCAATATTTTTCCTTGCAAAGAATGACTTCATCAATTGCGAGAGGTAAAGTTACACCCTATATTTTTATTATGCGCTTACCATTCATTTTTGTAGATTGAGTCTATCAGATGCTGAAACTATGCTTAATTTTCCCGTATGATTTTCTTGAAACTGTGGTTATTTTATGCTCTAGTAGCCCAACCCATTTAGTTTTATTCGCTGTTTGTAATTTGAGTTAATTGATATGAAACTATTAATTAATCTCCTAATAACTCTTATGTTTTAGTATCCCGTGTTAGGCATGGGTGTTTGTAAATGTATGTTGGCTTGTCTAATGACGAATGTTTCGGCGCATTATAGCCCTCGTGTTGCTGACGGCGCCAGATAATCTGAATACAACCAACTTCTGTTTTAGTGTCTCTTTATGCAGGGCTAAAGATTTGCTTCTTGTAAGTTCCGTCGCAAAAAAAAAAAAACTGTTACCCGAATCTTAAGTGAATTTTACTTTCTCCTTCTTTCGAATGGACGCGGAAGTGAGCGGCAAATAAACGTATAGGAAAAGGGCAAGTAAATTGATAAAAGACAAAAATATTTTCACAAAATTCGCTAAATTGACTCTATATTTAAAAAAGATTAATAAAATAAGTTCAAACACTCCACTTAAAGAAATTATTATTCAATGTAATATCTTGGGAAACCAGAAAGTAGGTCTATATTTGTTAGAAATCTGTTTGAGTTGGTAGATAGAGATAGAATTACAGATGAATTTACTCGTGTACGCAAATGCCACAACCCACATCATTATTGTACATGTTCAATATGGTCTACCAGTTTCACATAATCTTTTGATGACTAGTATCGTGACTCCTAAATGTGTACACAATTGACCCAAATCACGTGTCACTCATATCAGGAAAAAGATAATTTCTATGTGTCTATATTATCAATTTTCTAAGTAGATTGGATGTAAGGCTAAAAGATTATTTGGTTAAACCATTTTAAGACATTCAAATTGTGAGTGCTTTTGAAATACTATTACAAACTTGAAGATCATGCTATCTTTGCCTGCAATAATCTACCCAAGAACTTTTTACTTCCAACATCCATATCACTCTGTAATCAAACTTGTGACAGTTTCTTGTTCTTCAGTGGAATCTTACTGTGTAAACAAAAATGGGTTAAAATATAAATCTTATTATACAACCGGTTATTAAAATGAAAAAAGCATAAATAATAAAAAAATTGTTTTTCTCATTTTGGAAAAAAAATTTAAAAGGATTACTGTGTGGCCAATAAAGTATTCCTTTGAAAAGCACTTAAAATGTAAACTTACTATAAAAACTTTTGTTTTAAAATATGAATCCATATATAGCACCCAAGTCTATAACATCCCCCTATGTGTCTTGATTCAACAACTTCATACCAGACTTAGTACAGGACACCATAGCTAGTCAAACAGCGCTGATGCTTTTTTTTAAGATCCCAACAGTTACAGGAAATAAAGCTGTAGTTACCTCCGTTAAAGCAGACATGTTGTTACGACCAATATCGGAACAAATTTTTTTAATATTGGAAAAAAAAATATATTGACAAATTGACTGAGGATTATATTTCAGGATGCGATATATTCAGGGTTATATACACGGTATTATCGAATGATATTTAAGTTTATTTCATTTTAGGATATGTATTCAATTCAATCAGTCTAGCCATTTTTAAAAGGCGGTAAGTTTGAATTTCTATAAGTTACTATTCATTAAAAAAAAATTATTATGTTTCAGTTGGCCTTTCTTATTGTAGCTTTAGGCTCTTTTCACATTATCCGACTTTTGTCCACCATCAAAAAGTAGGAAGACAATTTCAGTAGTACCCGCTTTCACACTAGGCTCCTTTCACACTATCCGATTTCCGTCGGATGAAAAAAAGTTTGGTGAAGCAACGTGTTCATACCATATGCATGTTTTTTCAATTACAAGTTCAGTTTGTGTTTGAGTGGTTATTATAGAGCATACGAAAAAATTATCGCATTATGGTTATAATCGCCGCCGAAAGAGGCAACAACATAAAAGACATGTTTGGGTGCATCCTATCAATAAAAGAAGAAAGGAAGTGGGGTTATTTTATACTTTATTTGAGGATTTACGTAAAAATGAAAATAAGCTTTTCAATTATTTTCGAATGTCCATTGCCTCCTTTGATGAACTACATGAAAAACTCAAGAATGTCCTTCAGTGCCAAAACACACAATTTAGAAATTGTATACAACCAATTGAGATGCTGGCTATTACATTAAGGTAAATGTAAATAGTAGTAGTGTTAATAGCACAATATAAATATAATATACATATAATATGCTGTATTCGTACAAGGTGTCCATTGATCAACCCATGGTGAACTTAAATACTAAAACACGATTTTGAGATAAAAATTAATTTGCAAACATCTGTGTTTTTCAAAACTTACTGTTTTTCTTGTATCAATTCAGCAAACGGTACATTTTTATTTGTATTTTAATTATTCAGGTTTAAAAATTTAATAGGGGAAGGGGTCAGTCATTTATTAGACACGAAATATGAGGTGGCTGAAAATATATTGCTTTCTTTTTTCGTTGATATTTCCTATAACTTTTAAAACTTCCATTTGAAATTCTAAAAATTGCTCGTCCTCAAATTTTTGCCGATGATGCATGCGACTTTATAAAAATGCCATTTTACCACAAGATTTCTCTCCTTCTATTGCTTTTAAAAATCTCAGTGCAATTTCATCAGGTACCTTTCGCTTCCTAGTTTTTTGTGTACTTGATTTTGTAACTATTGGAGTAGATACTTCGAAAACATCAGCAGAAGCTGTGTTTTTATGTGCATAATTATATAATAGTTATTAGTATTTCTTATTAATAATTGATGAATAACCAAACTAATAAGTAATCAAATTGCAACTTCAGTGGCTCAAGGCCAACTCGCCATCCTACATAAAGTCAGCTAATGTGAAAGCGCCCATTTGGTTTCGTGGACTACTGAATCCTCCGCAGTCAGCCTGATGCCAGATGTTTCAGTGGCACCTGACGACTGCAAACACGCGTTCTTCCGACTTTTTGTCTCTGTCTGATAATGTGAAAGGGGCAATTCACTTCTTCACCCCACTAAAAGAATTTTGTCGTCCTACTTTTTGTCGATCGACAAAAGTCAGATAATGTGAAAGGAGTCTTAATGTTCTTGACTTTCAAACCTTGTTGGAATGGGAATTTTGGGGTAACATTTGTCATTTAGACTTTCACCATGATATAGTATACAGAAAAATTCTCGTATTTTAGCATTGATTTTAGTAGTCACCCCCTGACAAAGTTGCTATAATCGACAAATATGCCTTTTCCATTTGTTATTTTTCTGCTGTAATTTTAATTACTACTAATGTTGTTGTGTGGCTTCAGCGCCAATAACTTAGTCAGTTGGTTTAACTTAAATTTGTTTACAGACATCATGTTTTTTTATTTTTCACTTTGAATTTAGATTAATTTGTCATGTTATTTAAAGAGTACTTGCACTCAAACACATTATGGGCGTTTAGACAATGAGTTGCTGATTTGTCATGAGAAGCTCCCTTGCTTCTCTTAAAATCTCTTCCAAATTCTCCTCCCTCACACTTCCTGTCAAATTGGGGGTTAAAGTCCAGTTCCAAAAGGAAGAAATCAGAAGGTTTATTTCATCTCATCACAATATATTGGTTTGTAAAAAAATAATTACTCAATCACCAGGAAACAGCCTTAGGGAAGTGATATTGTAGTCTTAGTGCTTTTCTAGATTTTTTAGTAAATTCTGAGCTGTTATGAGGTGACAAGATTTCACTTTTAGCTTTAGATAACCATCTTCAGCTGGGATTTGTTTGATTGCATTTCCACTGCCAGAAAATATCCACAACTTTTTGACTACTTTTTACTTTCAATTCCCAAATGTTTACATATGGTAATGAAAGTATAGCCTTCATTCCAAAAAAAAAAAAAAAAATTTGCATTTCTCCTCGTTTTGAAACACTCTGATTTCAAAAAAATTGTCTAGAAAAAATGTCTGTCTGTGTGAACTTGGTCAGCATAACTCCCGAACAGATTGACCTATGATGTTCAAATTTTGTGTACAGGTTAGTGGTGGGCATGGGACCTACCATTTAAGTTTTCGTAGAAATGCGATAAAAGCATAAAAAAATTGAAAAACAAGTGCCTTTAACCCAGAGCTCTCTGTCATTGAGCATCACCCATCAATGACTGTTTTTTTTTTCTCTTTTACTTCAAGAAAGGATAATGTAATGTCTATCAAATAACATTGCCCTGGAACCTGGAGGGGGTTGCCCTGGTAAGAAATATTGCTAAACTGGCCATTTTTTTTTTAAATGAGTGAAAATATGAAAACGGTCAATACCTAACACCATAAATTTCAATGCTATGACCAGTATTATTGTGTAATTGAAAATTGTGCGATATTCCACACCCCTAGTTCTTATAAGATCATTGCTTCCATATTAAAATCCCATTCTTCCTCAACATATACTGGTAGTGATATTATGTGACTCATTATAACAACAGATGGCCAGTAATTTGTGAAACTATTGTAAGAATTACTCAGCCATGAGCTACTCATTATTGCTTTTTTTTAACGACACGACTGTTGTATTACTAAAAATAATTTTGCTATTTTCAACTAAGCAGTCATTTCTCCCTCTGACATTAAAAAGTACCATTAAATTCCAAGACTGTTTTAAAATTTTGAGGGAAATGCGATAAAATTAATTGAAATTTAGTAGAAGTGTACAAGAGGTATTCTAAAATATAAATATGAACTTCTCTAGAAATCTCCTTTGGGCATTCTCTTCTCAAAATGGTTTATGGTAGAAATTAAAAATTGCTAATTAAAGTTGCAACTTTCTTGCTTCTAAAAGCACAATTTGAGGTTAAATGCTTCTTACGTTTAAAATTGCTTCTCTGCATAATGGTCTGCGTAAAGTAAGTTAATTGGTATCGAGCAGCAGACTCTTAGTTTTATTGGTATAGATTGCCTTTTAAATTTCAAAAAATATAATATTTTATGATGGAATCTTTTTTTTTTTTTAAAGTATGATTCCTTTTTTTGGATTTTAATAAACCCATTTTGTAATGGTTTTAAATTTTGCATTAAAGTTGATAAAAGCCTTTGAGAAATATACACTTTTAATAATAACTTTTTGAAGCCAAAAATTTAAATTGTGACACAAGACTAGTCTTTTCTCGCAGATTGAAACCCATGATTTAGAAGATAGTCGTTGATTCTAAATATACTAAGAAATCAAATTTCAGTTCAATGCGTTCTCTATCTAAAAGATCAGAAAATAAAATATTTGTAAATTTCGTAGTTGAATTACATTGAATTTTATTTTATTTTTTGACAAATCAGTTGCCAATTGGAATTCTGATTTCTTTTTTGTCATATTATCATACTGAGTGGAGTTTATTGCATTGTTTTAAATTATTGTTATTTATACATACATAATTGGATTTTTTAAAACTGTTTTTGTGTACCTTAAATATTGAACAAATATTTTGTTATTTGATTTGTCGTTTTTACTTTCAATTACCCATATGTATACTTAGGGTAATATGAAAGTTTAGCATTCGGTCAACAACAACAAAAAAATGATATTTTTTTTTTTTTTTTGTATTTCTCCATGTTTTGGAACATCCTGATTTCAAAAAAGTTATCTAGAAAAATCTCTAAAAAAACTCCCGAACAAATTGATCAACGATGTTCCAATTTGGTGTGCGGGTTGGTGGTGGCCATGGGACCTACCATTAAGTTTTCGTCAAAATCGCGCTTGCGCAAAAGCTAGTTGCCATTGTAAAAATAATGTTTTTCAATGATTGCTAAAAAAGGGCTCTAACGATTTTGATCAAAATCTCTGTAGTAATGCCTTTTAAGGAGTTCTAAATATCTCTATCTCCGAAATTCCCGTAAAAATGCTTTAATGGCGTAAAAAGTTGAAAAACGATGCCTTCGACACAGAGTTCTCTTTCCTTGAGCATACCTCATCAATGAAAGTTTTTTCTTCTCTTCCCAGTTTCACTTATAATAAATAAAGGATAATATAAGGATTATCGAAAAGTATATCGCCAAATCTCCATTTTAGCGTGTTTTCTTTTTTTTTTAGAACCATACAAGAATACCACACGCCAAACTGGCCATTTTTTCTAAAAACGGTAAATGATTCAATCCACATCAGTATTATAGTGTAATTAAAAATTGGGCGACGTTCCACATCCCTAGCTGGCCGAACAAACGGTATAGTGGCTAGCTTTTAGACCGCGAGGTTGCGGGTTCGATTCCCGTGTAAGGCATGGGTATTTGTAAATGTATGTTGGCTTGTCAAATGACGAATGTTTCGGCGCATTATAGCCCTCGTGTTGCTGACGGCGCCAGATAATCTGAAAACAACTAACCACATCCTTAGTTGAAAATTTTGACTTGCTGCTCGGAGGCATTAAGGCGCCTAAAATAAGAAAAGTTTTAGAATCAATTTTTCCATTTTGGAACTCAACTATCTTTTGTTTCATAAACGAGTACAAACGACAATAATTGTTAGTAATAGTCTTTCATGAATGATAAACTTTTTGTAACAATTTTTTAATAGAGTGCAACGTTGCTCTACATTAAAAATGTAATGCTAAATATTTATCTATATTGCATTGTAAAAGCCTTATTAATCAGCATTTCACCCACCGAAGCTTTTTGAAAATTGAGTTTGGCAAGAAAAGTTGGCACTGTTTCGCCAAAAAGCAGCGTTGAATCGAAGAAAGTAGATTTTTAAAAAAAGTCATTTAATTTTAAGTGTTTTGAAGTTGGGTGTGGTTTTACTTCGAAAAAGTTAGCCGGACTTGCTCTGCCTAGAAATTAATATGTAATTATATTAAGTGATGGTTTTTTTTTTTTTTTTTTTTCTTCCTTTTTTTTCTCTCTCTCTTACAAAATTCTAGTTTATCCGGAATGCTAATAAGCAGTGTATACAACTCAATGTACTGCCAATTGTTGTTTTTTATAAAGGAATATAAATATTCTTAATCAAAATTCTGTGTTCAGTTTCACCGACATATCCGTTTGCGTACAAAAGGGTACGTCCATTATTCACCACATCCGGAAACGTCTTTCAGCAGGTCGTGGATTTTCTCAAAAGTCTGGTTTATCCGAAATTATAATATCCCAAAGAAAGTTACTATTTTTATTGTTTTATTTCCGAAATGCAAGCAATTTGTGTATCTGGAATACACGCAAATTACTTATTTTTATTTATAGCAAATAAATTTGCTTTGTAGTTAAAATTATACACCTTCAGTCGCATCAAAGCATTGATTAGTTCAAAACCGAAATTTTTTTTAAGATATTATAATGGTTTGTTCGAAATTCGGATAAAATGTTGGTTTATCAACCATTCAAGTATTCAAAAAGTGGATTAAGATATCTGACATTTATTTCAACAAATAAGTTTCCGGAATATTTGCAATTTGGATATCCGGGATTCATAATAAGTCTATTGATTACTTTTATTATAACTACTTTATATATAATGTTACAATACTCGGCGCAGGCACGGCAACGGCGAAAACATGATATATTTTGATGAAAGGGGGGAAATGCACTGGAATCTTGAAAGGTAGGCGATTTATAAGGAGAGGGGTAACTATCACAAATAAAGTTACTTTTTCCCAACCCCGAACGCATCAGAATGCACTGGAGGGAGACGATTTGTAAGGGGTTGGAAAAACTGTCACCTACTTTGAGGCGTTGAGCCCCAGAACGGGCCATCCCACCATATTTGGTCCGTTCTTGCATGAATAATTGTGAAAAAACAGGATAGAAGCAGCAAAAATCGAAGTGTGCGATGGTCCGCTCTGGCGCTCAACGCCACAAATAACACAGTGTTGACCAGCCACGAGTAAACTGGTGATGCACTTTTTTTTCTCCGCATCACCGATGTTTTCTCAGTGCGCTGTTCAAGGCCTGATCTCGGGGCCCAAAGCACATCATGTTTTCGGGACCCAAATTTCGAAGGAGGCGGAATTTCGGAATATTGACAGTGTTTGCCGAAAAGATTTTCGTCTTTAGTCTGCAAGTTTATTGATAACCATTTTCCAAAGTCCAAAATCCCATAACAAAAAATTAACCAAAATGTAATTCACCTTAATTTTACTCTTTTTTTTTTCCGAGTTGTAGTTGTTTAACGACTGCTACTTAAAATTAATTTAAGTTTATTGTTTTTTTGTGTTCAAAAAGTAATTCAATTTAACTACAACAACTTTGAAATTTCCCCAAGCCTGGCCAATTACCAAATAATAGCCTGTGACATAAGATACATTCTGAGTAAAATTGCCGGTCAACAATGTATGCTTGACAGCTTTTCCACCCCTTACAAACCCCTCCTGAAGATTTCAGTGCATGTTCGACCTTTCCGTTCATCAAACTATCATGCTTTCACCAACGCTTTATGTGTGCTTGCGCCGCCAGAGCAATATCGTGCATGCACTTCTCCATTTTTATAACTGTACAAAACGAATGCGTTCCTTTATAAAGTATCATTAATTTCATTTATATCTATGATTTAAAATGCAACACTTCTACATTCAACCATAACATTTCTTTTATTTTTCACAATGAAATCTAACATTGCATCCATTTAATAGATGCTGATTTCAGGTTACGTAGGATCAGATTTTCCTTTGTAATTTTAGCGATCTCTGTTATTAGTTTTAATTAAAATTATTAAATTCAAATGGTTCATTAAAAAAATAAAATTGTTCAAATAGCATACTCACAAAATTCCGGTTTCTTCGGAAAATCTACATATCTCGACAAAACATTTCAACATCTTTATAATTGCATCGAATTCTAATACATACGAAATCTAAGCAAATCGAATTTATTTTACTTATTATTTTATGAAGCGAAAAATTTTCCTATGAAATTTCTTTTTGTTTGCATCTGAATATTTTTTTTAAAAAACCTCTCATTTATGATTCTATTCAATGAAAGATGATGGTTCTTTTATTAGAGTAACTGGTTTATCCGGAATGTACGAATAGGGCCATATGATGGAATTCTTGGGCAAAAAATATTAACTATATATCTCCAAAAGTATTTTAGAAAAAATAACTAAATTGGACATGGAGCAAGCTTAAAAGATATGTGATATACTGAAATAATCCCTTAACATGAAATCAATTTAAATTTTGTTTAATTTCATTGATCAAGTGACCAAAATTTATCCCGACTTTGGGGTAAATACTGGTCATAACTTGTTTTTATATTTTTGAATGTCAAAAGTAAATTAATATGATAGATTATTAATATTTAGTGCTCCCAAAGTTTTTATACATATGTAATATGTTTATCGAAGAAGAAAAGCTATTAATTTATATGCTATATTTAGATGTTGATATTACAAACAAGCATATTTACCACAATTTTGGCTAGTGAAAGAACTCTTTTCGTCTAGTATGTTAGTAATTTTCCCAATGTAAAATGGGTCACTGTCGTAATATGCGGCTTAATACAGATATTTCTGAAGTGCACCAGGAATGTCATAAAGCAATTTCCTAGCATTTTCTAAGGTTACATTTTTTTAACTGCTCAATATCAACTGTTTTTACATTATTATTGTCAATCTCCTCATCATACCTTTCAAAACATGTTTTTTTTTTGCAATATAATTTCTCGTGGTGTGCATTGTTTGGTACTTAGGTATTAACGCCATCGCAGCTACAGATTTGGCGGTTTTAAAGTGCCACCAAAGATAACTGCGTGCGCGTGGCTACAGATTTGGCGCCAATAAAGAGCCAAGAAGATTGCATTTCATTGGCGGTTTTTAGGTGCCGCCAAAGATAACTACTTCAGAAAACTTACTTTGCGTTGGCGTTAATACCGGAGTACCCATTCTTTTCTCTTTTGCTGCATCTTCCTACTTCTGTTTTGCGTTGGCCTTATCCTTGATCTCCTTATCTCGTTCTGCCACCAGATCCACCACCAGAAACTTAGAAATTAATAAATGGTTAAAGTAACAACTAATTTCTAATAATGTTTAGTGATAGAAATAAATATGAAAAACCTCTGAAATTCTAAAGAATATCATTGACCAAGAATTACTCCAGCAACTGTGGTAAAAAATAAGTATACTTGTGCAACCAAATTTTATAAAATGTAAAAAAAAAAAAAAAAAAAAAAAAATTATACATCAGATTCTAACACTGAGGACTCAAAAATTTGGCCAAGTACGAACAAGAAAAAATTTACAAAAATATGGCACTGATATGGATCTTTTTTTTTTTTTTAAAAAAAGGATTTTTATAGATAATCCTGAGACAAGATGTTTTCATAGTAGTAAATAAAAAAAACATTTCACTTGCTACAAATTTATATATTGCTTAAATTTTGTATAATAAAATAGAATGTATAAGAATTATTTTACCTTATTTTAGTTGTTTTTAAATAGCATTATTTAGTACTGAAAAGTGGATGACCATTAATTATCCCAGAAAAAGTGACCGAAAATTCCCCGTATGGCCTAATAATTTACACTGATTTACAACCAGAAAATTTCTATGGAAGGGGTTTTCACGTTTTTTAAACGACAGTTTTCAAAAATAATTTATGATATTTTTTTTTTTTTTTTTGCTATGAGATGTCTATTATTTATTTCCAAATCAACTACTTTGAAATGACTCATATCGGCTACTTTATTGTGAAACTGTTTGATTACTCTGCCTAAAAGATGGTAAATAACAAATTTATTATTTTGAAATTATTTACAATTTCTATTTTTAGTAAAACAACGTATTGTTGGGGAATTTAGGAGTGAAGGATGATCTTAAAAGCACTCCCCCTGGTTGCTCGAATGATTTTCAGTCAGTTTTGCATATGATATAGCTGTATAAATGAGAGTTTTCGGTCGTTTTAAGGGTTGTTCATTCCAGAATTCAAGATTATCTGTTTATATTTTCTATCATCTACTTCATCCAAAATTGGCCTTTAAAAAAAAGGGATTCAGTTTATTCTCTAAATCTTGATATTCCGCAATCATGGCAAATTTTTCCTTTAAATTTAAATTAGTGAAAAAACATCCGCGCATTCTAAAAATATGCCAAAATTAACTGAATTAAAAGGGAATGTGCCAGACTAGATGCGTGACCTCGCTTTGCGGAGACTGGTTATTATCTATAGGTCCCAACCTTTCACGCTTCTCGAAGCAGAATTGTTTTGCTCGCTGAAAGATTCATTGTTAAGAAAACACAAACTCGCCTCGCTTGTTAAAAGTTCCATTGCTATACGAGCACAGACTTGCTTCGCTCGCTGAAAAACTCATTGGTACTTAAGCAAAGGCTCGTTAAAAGGTCCATTGCTACGCACGCAAGTAGAGGCTCTCTTTGCTTGTCAAACGGTTCATTGCTAATCAAGCACAGGCTCACTTCTTCGCTCGTTGGAGGGTACATTACTGCACATGCTTAGCTCTTATTATTATTAGAGCCCCCTCTCCCGTCGAGAAACAAAAAAAATCGTTTACGCAATAATGTAGCCCCTGCACCTATCTGAGAATATTTTAACATTCTGTTTGTGAAAACTAAAATTAGAAAGCCAGAAGTACTAATTGTCACTTTGTAAAAACTCTTTAAGGAATTTAAAGAAAAACTAATCTTTTAACATACTGTTTTCCACACGTGCAATTTGAAGTCAAAAACTCTTGTGTTGAACCATTAAACTTTTTAAGGTTTTAATTTAGTTGAATATTTAGGTGACCTTTGAGACTAAAAATATATATAATTATTCCATGAATTACAACGGTACTTTTATTTTTTTTTAATTTTATTTCATCAATTAGTATACAAGATACAGCCAGCGTTCCGATTTCTTTTCTTTCGTACTGTACATAAAAATTAATAAAAAGTATTTTCCTAGGTCAATTTGTTCATCTGCAAACTGCTATAGTCGAAACGAAGTGCGTCATTTTTCTTTTCAAGATGGCGGATCTTGCCCAAGGGGAATTGCGTATTTTTAGAAAACCTCTTCAACACCTTTTACGTCATGGTCAAAATATTGTTTAAGAGAAATAGCTACCCACGCTTTTGGTAACTCGGAATGAAAAGGAACTGCTTGAAATTGTCGATTAATTGCTAAAATAAAACGACTGTGAAACTTAAATAGAATAATGAATTTTTGTCCTGAAAGTATAGAACTTTTTGTTGTAATCCTCCATCAATTTTCTAAAATAACTTTTTTCCAAGTATAAATCCTAAAAATATTGTAATAAGTATTTTCTGTCTGGAAATACACTTTCCTAGTTCAAGATTTTGCATGATAAATGAAAATATGTTAATGATAAATTATACCAATCCGTATCAAATTTAGAGGCAGTGACCGGGAATATTGTGTAATTGAAAGTTGTGCGAAGTTCCACAGCCCTAGTTTAACGTTGTGGTACACATATACACTATCTACCAATATTTATTTGGACACCCACACAAATGAGAATATCTTCTCAGTGGAGCAGCATAGACACATGAAATTCACATTTAAGAGACATCTTTATGTAACATACTGTTACGAATTTTTGTATATTTGTAAATATTTCGTAGTGTTAATTTTGTAAATAGGAAAATTTATGTACATTTCGCATAAGGCAGTGCAATAGTTCGTCGTTAGTTTGTTTCCTCGCAATGTGGGTATTGATGCTTGATAACGAGTTTTACAGAGGTAACGCTAGGAAGCTAGTTTTACAAGGAGCAGGGCATTTAACATTATGGTAATGGCAATCTCGCCAAATTTAGCGAGAAATCGCTAAATTTGGCGACATTTTCGGTACATGTATCCCATGTACATGTATAGGACTTTTCGACTACGATCTGGAAAGTTCTCTAAATTTCTCTCTCTGGAAGTTTCGCGAAGATTCACCACTCCTATATAAGGACGGCCGTGAGTAGGGTTAGTTAGTAGTTGACTGATTTTGAGTCACTGAGTTAGTTGTTAGCTGAGTCCATTAGTTGACTGGAATTACTGATACTGAGTCTCAGTTAGCGTTCAGAGTTCCGAAAGCGAACTGTATTGCATTGTCTTGTGCAGCGATTTGAGCAGTTGTGTTGTCAAGTTTTTAACTGCTGTTTTGTGCTCTATTGTGAAAAGAGCTTTATTCTGTCTACTAGAACGAGAAGTTCTGGAGTTGTAAGAGAATCTGAGAAGAGTTATATTGGAATAAATTTCTGCAACTTTTGATCTGCTTTGGCTTCAAATCTTTCGAACCCGTCCACGCAACAATACTTATAAGTAAAACAACTTAGTCTCAAACTGAAATGTAAAGTGTACAGTTGGGGCATATGCAAAAGAATGGAGTACCATTAGTGTGCAGTTGTACTGATGCATTTACATTAAAAATCACGCAACACATGGAGTTGACTTTTAGGTTGAGATATTTTTTCTCCAGTCATCAGTGTTTACTTGACACTCTATTCTTATACTTAACATGAGTTTCTTGATGAATTTTAGCGGCTAAATAGTTCGTCCTGCTTTTGAACTGTTTGCAAGTGATGAAAAAGTTCCCAATACATTAAATCTTTACACAATGCATATCGTAGAAGCGTCCCACACATGTTTGATAAAATTTGGATTGGAGAAGTGATCTGGCTTACTTATAGTGGGGATATTCCTATTTTTTAATCGTTTATCCTAAGCAAAAGTGGGATAAAATTTGTCATAACTATCAAATAAACACGATTTAGAAGCTAATATTTCACACTTAAAGACTTGTCTAGATGAAGTTAACGTAATTACAGTGAAAAAGTGGAATTTATTTTACTCTTTTGGGAAGCTTATTAAACAAATTCTACATATTGAACCTAATACATTAACTTTTTTCCCACCAAAACTTTTTTCCCACAAAATCTTTACTTAAATTGGCATTTACTATGAAATATCATGTTCCCACCTTTCTACAAATCCTCTGATGTCCAATATTACTCATGAGACTGAAAAAATTACTTTCTGTAAACAGTATCTGATGTTAGAAAGATTTGGTCTTTGGGTGCAGTATGTTGAATTGGTTTAATAAACTCGCCAAGAGCGCAAATCATAATTAAATTCGACTCTTTCACTGTAATTATGTTAACTTAATCTAGATACGTCTTTAATGGTGAAATATATGTTTTTAAATCATGTTTATTGATACTTATTGCAAATTTTATTCCACATTTACCTTGAATAATCGATAAAAAAAATATGAATATCGACCCTCTAAGTTAGCCAGATCACTCCTCCAGTTCAAATTTCATCAATAATGTGTGGGACGGTTCTTTGATATGCATTGTGCAAAGATTTAATGTATTGGAAACTTTCCATCACTTGCAAACAGTTCAAAAGGTGGAACGAACAATTTAGCCACTAGAATTCATCAAGAAACTCATGTTAAGTATGAGAATACAGTGACAATAAACACTGATGACAGGGTAGATCATATCTCGCACTAAAAGTCAACTATGCTGCTTTACTGAGAAGATATCCTCATTTGCATAAATGCCCAAATACTTATTGGTAGGTAGTGTATATACATATATGTATTATACTATGTATTTTTTTATATAAATTTCTGGATGTTGAAGTTGTGCATTCTTTCCAAGAGTTAGAGATAAAAACGGCTAAAAAGTTGAACAATCAAAAAATATTGGTAGTCAAGGGACAAAAAAAAAATCATTAAAAGCGTAGGCTTAAAGTTTTCAAAATTATTGAGGATGGTGGGGGCTGTATCCCAAAGCGATAGGGAGATGAGCATGAGATGCAGTCAGATTAAAACCAAAAATATGCAGTATTTGCTTTCATGTATAAAACATTATATACTTTCGTTCAGAATAAAACCTTTTTCATTGAGCATGTATATAAATTGAAGGCACTTGGCTACTTCAATAGATTTGCTCTGTTCCATTCCCTCTCCCCCTTTGGAGTTTCAATTACGCTCCTTGCAAACATTCTTAAACTTTTTGATTTTCTTACAGCCAACACTAATTTGCTACTTAACTAAATTTGATAATAGAAAAAGAAGAAAAAAATTGAAAAATACTTTAATGGTTGAGATAAAAAAAAAATTATTATTATTATTTATGAATATCATAAAAAGTAGTGTCCACGTATGTGGCATGAGGTATATAATGCTACAAAGAATTATTAATGAAGTTAAATTTAAAATGAAAAGTTATAAAAGTAATAAGTATCATTATTACTTTTACAACTGATTAAATATTATACAACTTAAAGAGTGGCAAAGTAAAATAATTTTAGTGCATATATTTGATGTTATTAAGATTTTCGGAAACAATATTTTGACTGTTTATTTCTGAAAAATAAGAGGAGAATATAACAGTGTTAAGTGACACCTCATAAGAAGCAGAACAAATTTTCTTCAGTTCTAATATCACAAAGAATTAATTTAGACCAAACGGTACAGTGGTTAACGTGCTAGCTTCTAGACCGCGAGGTTGCGGGTTCGAGTCCCGTGTTGGCATGGGTGTTTGTAAATGTATGTTGGCTTGTCTAATGACGAAAGTTTCGGCGCATTATAGCCCTCGTGTTGCTGACGGCGCCAGATAATCTGAAAACAACCAACCAACCAAGAATCGATTTTTTCCAATTTCCTGAATTCCAATTTCAAAACATTTTAAATCAAACATACAAAGCTAAAGTAAAAAAAAAAAGCTACCTATAAAATTTATATAGTTTTAAAGTATTTTTGCAATCTGTTAGATTGTTTCTATATTCAGAAATATATATATCAACAAAAGTATTGTACCTTTCTCTTTTACTCGCGAACAATTATTGTAGTTCCCACGTATGTGACAAAACGATAGTTTTTGGCCTGTAGTAAATTGTCCTTTAGATATTTTTTTTCGTGATATTTGCAAGACAAAGCTATTTCACCATATATTACAGATTTCAACAATAATTTTATATATTTAATTGGTAACTTAAATTCTATTTAGTTCCACGGATGCGACATCTCATCTCAACCTGTTCTCTGTCAAGTTCAATAAATTCATTAAGTTATTTATAACTTAGTCTGTAGTTTTTTCTTTGCATATGAACAAAATATCTTATTTCTTTATCCAAACAGTATATTACTGACAACTGTAAGGATTTAATTACACATTTTTGGGTGTCCAGTATGTGACATATTGCCCTGGCTTAAGGCATACAACTTGAAATAAAATTAACATAAAACTTAAACTTGACTTATAAGTATTAGAAATGTGTTTTTAAACGTTTTCTTAACATAAAAATGCAGTCTAAAGAATTTTTTAAGTGCGTTTAATTTATGATATATTACCCAGGCAAAAGTCAAAATAGTAAGTGGTGATGTTCCACGGGTGTGACATTTCACTGTTTGGGAGTAAAATTTGAGTAATTAAAATATTTTATTGTCATTTATTATATCCTTCATACTAAGGTTGTTTATACCTAAAAATTATTTTAATTAGTATGCTTTTTGTAATAAATACCAATTACACAAATTCCTGATTTTCCGTAGAATGATCCAATTGCAAAACGTTCACATGTATTGTAATCCTTCCTCAAAATGGTATTGCATTTATTTATTCGAAATTACTCTGCTATTTAAACAATTCATAATTGAGAATGTTTCATAATGAAGAATGTTTGCACATTCCAAATTGTACTTCTATTCTATTTCATTAATTGTTAATGAAGTCAGATTTTAATTTTATTTTAAATGAAAATAACATCATTACATCCTACGAGTACGAGTGATCGGATAATTGTTTACACGAAACCTTGACCGTATACAAGATGGTTTCTTTTGTAGACTAATACAAACTTATCCTTGAAGATCAGAAGCGCATCAAAATTCGCTTTATTAATTTTCTGTTTACCGCTCTGCAAAGAAAAAAATTTCGTGTCAACACACAGTCTGTCGACAAAGAAATTGGAATTAAAAATCCGTTCCAGCACAATGTGGTTTTCATGAATTTATTTTCTCTCATTTGTATTTGAAATCAAATCAGATTGACAAATCAAGATTTGACGAATTTATCGTAAATCGTAACTAAGAATAATTTTCATAACTCTATATTCTTATGAAACACGGTTTGTTAATAACTTTATTTCGAGCTGTTAATCCCAGATAGCAATTGTGTAATCGAATTGCAAGTATTTCTCATGGTTCTGCGAAATGTTACTACATTACTCTACTTTATTTATTTATTTCATATATAGTCAATTTGCACTTCATTAACTCAGTGATTATACCTTTTTAATTTAGGGGGGGGGGGGGGAATTATACAGCATCGCATTCGCAGAAATATAATTTGTCAAAAAACAAAAATAAACAAATTTGTCAATTTAACAAAAACTTTATAATTTCGGAAAATTTAAAAAGCTTTGCTATTTTGTGATTTTGTGCAAGCAGAAAAAAATGCAAAAAAAAAAAAAAATTCTTGCCAGAGTAAGAGGACTGACCTTAACGTTTTGTTGATTCACAAATGAAATATGCATAATGTAACCCATAAAAAGTTTTTAATATAAATCTTTTATGTCCATTTCCACTTTTTATATTCATTAACGAAGTGCGGTTTCTTTTATATTCATTAACAAAGCGCCAGTGTGTACTTAGTGTTGGCATCTAATTTTAAATATTAAAAATGAATGTGAATTTATGCACTCGCATCTAAATATCTTTTATTTAATCTGATTAAAGCAATTTTATTATTTATTTATCAAAACAATTTTGGCAACAGGAAAGTGTTTCTTCAGTGATCGATTAAATGCTATTTCATCGCGATTGGATGACGGCAAGGTGGTTTATTAGTATTTCGTGAAATCAACCTTTTCTTGACAGTGACAGCCGCCAAAATTTGATAAAATGCATTGTCATCAACATCGAATCTATCTGCCGAGTTTCAGCCCGATTGGATGACGGACGGCAAGGGAGTTAATTAGGCCTCCGCAGATTTGCCCACCATCGACATACCCCGCCACACACAAAATCAAAGTTAATATAAAGGATTAAAAAAGATAATAATTTGTAACTTTTTTTGTCTTTAGAAATGTTTATATAAACAACTGTACTATTTTGCATAAAGTAATATCCTATAGTTTCCTTTATTCTCCGAATTCTTTCCGGGTCTTAATGCCCATGACAGTAATTCAGAAACCTCGGCAAATAGTAATCCGGTTTAGTTCGCAAATTTGTTTAGTTGTATCATTTTTTACTTTCAATTACTGGTATGTGTACATAGGTTAATGAAAATATAGCATTCGGTCAAAGAAAAAATCTTTTTTTTTTTTTTTTTTTTTTTTTTTTTTTTCCTTCTCTCTCTCTCTCTTCTTCCTTTCTCCACGTTTTGGAACATACCGATTTCAAAAAAGTGATCTAGGAAAAACGTCTGTCTGTGGTCAGCATAACTCCCGAAAAAATTGACCTATGATCAAATTTGGTATTCAGGTAGGTGGTGGCCATGGGAGCTACCATTATGGTTTTCGTCAAGATCGCGCATAAGGTATCTGCCATTGAAAAAAAAAATGTTTTTCAATGATTGCTAAAAAACGGCTCTAACGATTTTGATCAAAATCGCTGTGGTAATGACTCTGTTAAGATGTTCTAAACATCCCCACCTCCGAAATTTCCGTAAAAAGTTTAAAAAAAAAAAAAAAATGCCTTCAACACAGAGTTTTCTTTGTGCGATGTTCCACGCCCTTAGTTTTAAATGCAAGAGTGGCAGTTGAGGTGGTTCCATTTTGTCTTTCTTCCTACAAACTAATTTAACGCCGGCTAGTGAATTTCAGACCCGTCAGTACTCTCAAACACCCTTCGTTTCATAAAATGGTTGTTTATGTTAAAATTCGGGGTGGTCCAAAATTGCATACCCACCAAGACCCCCTCTTCTCATATTTCATGACATTCCTTCGTCTTCGCAATCTCCATCCCCGAATCCGTAAAAAAAAAAATTAGAAGCTGCCTTCTGGACCACCCTGCAATTGGGTCGTTTGTGATCTGAGCTCTGAGATGTACTTGGTGTGTGTTCCAAGTGCAGTGGAGCAAAACGACAAAAAATCATGGGTTTGATGAGGTAGTGTTCTTCCAGACACTTTTTTTTTTTTTTTTTTTTTTTGCATGCGAATGTGCCAATCTGACGGGATTTTGGATTTTTCCACTTTTAATATTATTTTAAAAGTTGAAAAAAATCCCGCCTCCCCCTTTTTATGCAATTCAAAATATCCAATCGTACTTACGAGTCAGAGGCAGCCCGGGAAAAAATCATCTTTTTTTACTTATAGTGATTTCTTATAGCGTAGTTGGAATTCAGTCAAATTAAAATGGCCATTTTACAAAGCGTTCGACTAATGGTTAAAACTTCGGTCTGTATTTTTTTATTATTAATATTATCATTATTATTTGTCTCCCTTTTTTCAACTTCGCAGCAGTTCAAGAGCAAATAGATGTTTTTATTTACTGGTTAGCAATAGTGAACCATCGCCTTTCATTGATAAGTCAAGATCGTCGATGATCAAGATACGCCTTATTTCGCTTTCGATAATTTTCTTGTTGATAGTTTCGCCGATAATGGGGAAGGGAAACAGATGATTTCGCTTTTAAACAATGAGGAATTTTCACGTTTTTTGGTTTTATTTTTAAATAAAAGTAGAGAAAAAATCATGAAAAACAATACCATTCTTTAAAAAATTTGAGCTCGGATAGATAGCTAAAAGAATATTTAGTTTTTCACTTTGCGATTTGGCGGGAAAAAGCCACTTTTGCGTGAAACGTCAACGCGCAGATAATGAACCAGTCTAAAACCTGTTTTAGAATGAGGTTTCTCCTTCGTTTTGGGACTTTATCTCTGCGTAACCACGTCACGGTTTTTTTTTTTTTTTGTGTTTTTGGTCACGTGACTTTTGCTTTGATTTCGGCTAGTTTCAAACTCGATTTTTGATTAATTGAAAGCATAAATATAAAAAATAATTACACTGCTCAAATATATTCGTTGGATGACACTAGAAAATGCAAAAAATATTCATTTTCCTCACTTGTGCAAGTTCCTCATTGATGTTTTCGATATAGCTAAATATATCAGGATTTTGAGCCCTCCTTCAAATAGGCGTAACGAATGGAGGGGTTTCAAACCCCTTTCACCATTACTTTGAGAAATTTTAAGCAAATATACTGCGTTTTCTCCTCAACCATCACTTTGTTGATTATTAGTCAAATTATCCATTAAATTTCATTATTGTGAATTATTCAGTGTTTTACTAGAGGGTAATCCAAAGCTATACCAAACTGCAAGACTATACAACTATGATGTACCATTGAACGTCTAGCAAATTGTAGGCACAGTGGCCGCAGAAAACTCCACACTACACCTTTCCGAGGCGGGAGAAACGGATTCTTCATCGTGGGAAACATGAGCCCTGAGTGGACATAGCGCTATATAGCTAACCAAAATACTAAACAATCACTGAATGTAAATTAATGTGAGTGCAGGTACCAAACGCAAACCTTAAAGTGAAACAGAAAAGATGAAAAATGTGGTAAAATTACTGTTCAAGTTGAAAAAGAATCAACAGATAGCTTATTTATAGTCCGAGAGGTGACTGCAATTTTCGGACCTCATCGAACATCATTTTGAATTTTTAATAGAAATTGGGAAAAAGTGAGTAGATTACGAATTCACTGATCTGCCGTGGCAAAAGTGGCCGAAACTGATCAAAAATCGACTTGGAATGAGTTGAACTAAAATCCGATTGCCAAGTATGTCATAACTTGCCAAAAAGAGAACAAACTTTTTGTTCTGGCAACCCACTGCATTTTGATTCTCAATAAAAAAACCGCAAACGATTTCATCTATGGCTCGGAAAACTTGTATCTTTTAAAAGTAAGCCAAATTGGCGACATCAGTTACGTCATCAGTGACGTAATGTTTATTGCCAATTTAGCTCATTTATGAAAGATGCAAGCAAGCCATCGCTACACATCCGAATCGTCTGCAACCTTCTTAATTGAAAATTGAAGAATGAGGGTTACCAAATAAAAAAAAATGCTCATTATTTGGCAAGTTATGGCGCCTTTGGCCATTGATATTAGTTCAACTTATTAAAAGTCTATTTTTGACTAGTTTCGGCCATTTTTGCCACGGCAGACCAGTGGATTCGTAATCTACTCACTTTTCTCCAATTTCTATAAAAAATTCAGAATGATGTTCGATGAGGTCCAAAAATTGCAGTCGCCTCTCAGTCTATTAATAAAAGAGAAAAAAAATAACAATTGGAAATTTTATCTGCAGATTTACAGATGCAGACGATACAGGTGTCATAATGAAAGGGGAAAAAAACAGGTAAATTTACTTTTCCTAAAAGAAACAGTAAATTCAATTGATACATTCAGAATTACGTCATTTTGCAAAATGTTCAGCAAATAAAAATTATTTACAAGATAACATATTTTTAGGTTTATGATTCTACAGGGGTCGGATCTATCTAACAATCTCGCTGAGGGCTTATGGTGATTGGAAGGTTGGAAATATAAAAAATAATTTTTATGATTTCACACTACTAATGATTTCATGATTCATAAAAAGAAATTATAAAATGTTGAATTATAATAAATAATGGCAAATTTTTTAAAAGGGAACTATGGGTTTGTATTGGGTGCATTGGCGGATCCAGGGTGGGGCACAGGGGGCACGTGCCCCTCCCAGAAAATTTAAAGTTACACTGGATATTATTGAATTTCCTCCCCAAATAATTTATAAAGTCTATTTCTTTCATAATTTTTGGTGGGAAAACGTACATTTCTCATTCTGAATGACGTCATTGATTGTTGATGAAACCACTGATATGGCTTTAAAAGAGAAACTGTTGATCTGTATCCGTTATTATAATAAAAGCACTTTTACTATAAATGAAGATTTTATCAAATTTTTAGAAATTGAAGATCTCACTGGTGAAGGTTTGTGTAAAGTAGTGTTGGAAGAACTGCAGAACCTAGGTTTAGATATATCCAACTGCCGTGGTCAAGCTTTCGTCGGAGGTTCCAATATGAGTGGAAAATATCAAGGACTTCAAGCTAGAATAGCCAAAATACAATCCCTTGCCATTTATAGCCACTGCGCTAAGTTATTTGTAAGGCCTGCTCAACTCCATCAATACGAAATGCTGTTGGGGTAATATCGTCAGTCGCAATTTTTTTCGAGAATCTGCTAAGAGGCTGCACAAACTAGATGAAGGAATGCACGATACTCTGAATAAAGGAAAGCATGCAGTGAAAAACTTGTGTGAAAAGAGATGAATCGATCGCCGTGATTCGGTACTAACTTTTTTAGATACCCTACCCTTCTTACCCCAAGTGTTGGAATCTATTGCCAACTCAGACGACGGAAAAGGAAGTAATGCCTTTTCATTTATGTACAGTATTATGTCACCTGAGTTTATCATTAGCGTGGTAGTTTTAGCAGATGTGTTTGCACTGACTCTCCCCTTAGCCACAAGACTCCAAGCAGAGTACATGGATGTGCTCAAAGCAATGAAGTTAGTTGATGCCACACTGAAAAGCCTACAAAGTCGCAGAGAACATTTTAATAAATTATATTTAAAAGCTGAAAATTTGGCAGATCAGATGGGGACTGAAATAAAGAAGTCAAGACTAACAGGCAATCAAAAAAACAGAGCCAATGTGCAATGCAAAGGAAGATTACTTCAGAATCAGCATTTATATTCCATTCATGGACTTCCTCATCCATGAGCTTTCAACAAGATTCCCAAAATTACAAATGATTAACTTACAAAAGTTATTACCAGTTAATTCACATTTCGATGAAGATTTCGAAACTTCTGTCATAGAAGGTAGTAAAATGTATAAGTCCGATTTAACCTGTTTCCAAGCACTGGAAGGTGAATTAGAAATATGAAAGCATATGTGGGATGGACAAAAGAAGTTACCCAAATCTTCAGCGGAAGCAATCAAATACGCTGAAGATTTGCCCAACATATCAACACTTCTTCAATTAATATGCACTCTTCCAGTTACAAGCAGTACTGCCGAGAGGTCCTTTTCTACTACTCTCCGTCGGATAAAGACATTTTTAAAGACTACGATGACGGAAGAACGTTTAAGTGGGTTGGCCAGCCTTCACATTCATAAAGAAGCAGCAGCTAATCTATCTCCTTTACAAGTATTGGATGTTTTTGCTTTGAAACAAAAGAGAAGACTGCGTTTGAAACTAGATCATTAATTTTAAAAATAAACATACTGGCTTTTAAAATTGATTGTTTGTTTTTTAATATAACTACAACATTTTTCTCTAAAGCAGTATTAATCACTCTGCCAAGTGCAATTAATTATATTCTAAATTTGGCAAGTTTATTAAAAAAAAAAGAAACTAAATTTAATTTTGAAAAACATCAGTAAGTTAGGTGCCAATTTTTCTGTTTATTTTAAGTGCTCAATAGTGTAAATGTGATTTTCAGCTTTTGATGATTACCTTTCTCTCCCCTTGTGAGTATTTAACAGGATTGTTGTGTGCCCCCCCCCCCCCGGGGCGAATTTCTGGATCCGCCACTGATTGGGTGTTATGGTAGTGGCAAATTCAGAAAGGAAAGTATGGATGAGTGCAATGTAAAGATTAAGAACCACACATCTATTTAGAAAACTAGGGGTGTGGAACATCGCACAACTTTTAATTACTCTATAATACTGGTCACACTACATTTAAATTTGGCGTGGAATAATGTTTTTACCATTTTGATGTTTTTATTTATTTGAAAAAATGGCCAGCTTGGCGATAATTCTTACTTGGGCAAAGAAAAAAAAAAATTATCGCCAAAATGATGAATTTGGTGCACGGGGTCAGGGGGAGCCCGGGCCCCCTCACTTTTTTGAACTTAAGTCCCACTTATATGTTTTCTTTGGCTGTAGAATTAAAAAAAAAAAAATGAAAAAATTATTATTGAAGCAGTCATTGGCTTCACCACATTAACGATTGTGGATAGAGCAACATTTCTCTTGTCACAAATTCGTAAAAATGTCAATCACTATCCTTTCTACAAAAACCGCCCCCCCCCCCTCCCCTCATTCTTCAATGGATATTAGTTTTCCCCCACAGCTTGGGGACAAAATGACCCCTTCTTCGGACGATCTTGAATTTGAAACTATAGGGGGTAGAAAACCGTGGTTGCGACTTTCGTATGACATCCTGGTTTTTGCAATGAGCTTTAGTAATGTGATACCATGAGTATCACATTACCAAAACACCCCTGCTTTCTCTGCTCTCGGGTGGAAGATTTTTTAAAATTTCACTCTTTATTTTGCAAAATATACGAGTATGATTTGCTCAGCAATTTGTTTTTGTTTCGATAATTTCTTCCTCTTCTAGTCCAGGGAATAGAGACATTTTGCCTTGCAAAAGGTTATGTAGTTCTGATTTTTTAATATGTTATAAAGGTTGGTCTCGTGGTTTATAAACCAAGTTTTCGACCTCCTTAACCCTTGTGCGTTCTCCGTGGTGCACCAAAAACTGAGCCTTTTTTCAGTTTATTCGTCATAACTCTTTGCCAATGCATCTTAGAAACAAACATTATTTCAAAAGTTGTAGAATATTAAATTATCTACAACTTTTGTATACTAAGTTTTTTTGTAGACCTATTATGTAAATAGTTATGTCGCATCAAAGTCAAAACTTTTTCGTAAAAATGCGACTTTTTTAAGATTTGTGTCAAGTTTTTTTATTATATCTTCATAATGGTACGTTTTAGAGAAAAAGTTTGTGAATAAAAGTTGTAGAACAATACATTTCCTACAAGTTTTTTATATAATCTTATTGGCTAGGACTAATAACAAAGGAGTTACTCTGCTTTGTGTATTTTCCATGGTGCATAACAAAAAAATGCGTTTTTCAGTTTATAGATCATAACTCTTTCGCAATACATTTTAAAAACAAGCATAAATTTAAAAGTTATAGAATATTAAATTTTCTACAACTTTTGTGAACAATTTGCAGGGGTCGCAGACGTCCTATATGTCCTATAAATCCTATATTTTTTTAAAAATCGGTAAAAACGTCCTATATTGTCCTATATTTTACAATTGTCCTATATATCCTATATTTCTACATGATTCGATCTATATTTTCTTCGAATTCGTAATAACGGCGCCGTTTGTTGTCATTTTTTAATATTTCGGATTCTTTGGCGCGATCGTAGGTGAAAAAGACCTGACAAAAACGATGTTTGCAACGGCGGCGCGGCGTTTTATCTCTTGTGACGTCACGTGCTGCATAACCTACAACTCAACTCTACTGGACCGGTGGGAGTTGTAAATATGTGAACATTTCCATAACAATCGGTCTTGAATTTCTGATCTGATTTCTCCTCCAACGTAATAAATTAATTGGCCATAATGCAGAGAGAGAGATGCAACAACAAAACTCTGCCTCGGGGAAAACGGATAAAAACAACTTGGGATTAACTTGCAGAACTACTAAAGAACATTTTGAGTGCTCAGTCAATAATTGATAAAGGAAACAAAAGGGTTAAGATTTACTGTATGATGTCGGATGGCGATTTTTTTATTCCGAATCCTGTACGGATTCTGCGCCGCGAATTGTTTACATCAAACCACTCCAAATTATGGCAACCATAGGCAGTTAGTTATCTTGCTCTTAAAAATGGCAGAGCTGCCATTTTTTGGCGAAAATCGCCTTCGCGCAGAATTCGTACCGGATTCGGAATATTAGCCACGATTTTTTCATAAAAATCGCCAAAATTGAAAATTACGTCAATACGTTGTGTTGTCAAATCCAAATGATCACTAGGGTTGCTTTAAAGCCAAGTGCCAGGTTCGCCATATTCGGCGATAAATCTCACACTTTTCACCGCCAATCCAGCCGACACTGAACAGTAAATCTGAATCAACAAAAGACTGCAAACAGGGATAAAAAGAAAATACTTAAAGAAATTGGAACAGTTAAAAATGCTGAAAACAAAAGACTTATGATTGCAAATAATGTAATTAATAAAACTTGATTTAGGGATGGAATATTGAGGCAATAACGGATCACGTATTCAGGATCAGCCGATTTCTTTTTTTTAAAGGTGTGTTTTCTATTCTCTTAAATTCAATATAACGAGTATATAAATGTATAACGAGTTAATTTTGAAGTTCAGTAGCAACTGTGTGCAGTTATTTGATGTTTTATATTGTCCTATATTTTTTTTGAAAAAATCCTATATATTCTTATTTTGTCACTTTGACCCCTGAATTTGCTTTTGTAAAGCTATTATGTAAAGAGTTACGTAGCATCAAAGTAAAAACTTTTTCGTAAAAATGCTGCTTTTTTAAGTTTTTTGCCGAGTTTTTCAATTATATCTTCATAACAATAAGTCGTAGGGGAAAATATATTATACAAAAGTTGTAGATCTATAAATTTGCTATAAGTTTTATACAAAAAGTTACTATCTAGGACTAATAACTAAGGATCTACTCTTCTTTGAAGATTTACGAGATGATAACCTATAATATATTATATATAGGCAGGCGTTTAAAAATAGCTTCTTACTGCATAGTCTGACAATTTTAATTAAAAAATAAAACAATATATACATAATACTAATGATAATGTAAAATAAAAAGTGGAAATATATTAAATAATGTATATATCTATATACAATAACTGTAATATCAATTTACCATTTTCGCCATGGTGCACCATGAATTCTGAAATTTTGTATTTTTTTTCAGTATACCGATCATATCCTTTTTCCACAGCATTTTATAGGGGGAGGGGGGGGGGGGAATTATATTTTCTACCACTAATGTATGTGCAAAATTTGTTTTGTAGAACTATTGTATGAAAACCAAATTGTATGAAAAGCATCAAAGCAAAAACTCTTTCGTGAAAAATACCATTTTAAGATTCTTGTCGAGTTTTTAGATGATATCCATAAAAGTATATTATAAAAATTGTAGAACCCTAAATTTGCTACGTTTTATATACAAAGTTATTTTATAGGACTAATAACAAAAGAGCTACTTGGTAAGATCTAATATTAAAAACAGTTTCTTACTGCAAAGCCTGACAAGTTTAATAAAAATAAAACAATATAGGTATTAAAATAATAGTATTAAAAATCAAAAAATATAAATATTATAAAAATGTATATATCTATATATAATAATAGTAATATCAATAAAACTTACAATTTAGAAAACTTATAAATTCTTAAATTTAGTTTCGTTTAGCCACGAAGGCTCGGCTGGTTCCTCCGCTACTTCTTGAATTAAGAGTTCTGTTGGGTCGTCTTCATCGTTGTCATCAATTATGATGTTCGCTATATTGTCACAGGTTTGTCCATGACAGTTTTTACATATTATGGAGCACTTGAGACCGGCCTTTCTACAACCGCAGGCTTTGTGCATCCTATGTTGGGCTGGCAGAAAATGTAGGTCAGAATTGATTGAGGAGCTGAATCCCTGATGGTTGTAATAGGAAGAAGTCCTTTATTGTCCTTCTTCCACCCATAGACCAGAGGATTTTTCAATTGGCCCATCCATGTCTTTACTTGATGGTATGTGAGAAAGACATGGTGCGTAGCAGCTTCTTGGGTCGACAGATTTAACTTGCTCCCAGTTGTTGATTTGGAAAATTGCTTATAACGCAAAGCATTTCAAGTTGTTGCCCTATGACCACCAAAGAGAGCAACAAGAATGCTTGATACTGCTTCGGTGATGCTTGAAACACTGGCATTAGGATCTAGGAAGATCTTTGCAAATTCCTGTAATATTGGATATGATGAAGCAGCCATCATTACAACGCATGTATTCCAATATTAAGTAACTCCACTGAGTGGTTGATATTCTGTCGGGATGGTTAGTGGTGGGGAGGGTTGAGAATGGTTTTTCAGTTCTTCTAATCTTCTACCCTGAATTCGGCAGTGGCAAATCTCAATCAACAGTATATGGTGTTTTCGCGGAAACTGAGTCCTTAAAAGAATTCCTTTACATTTCACTAATGATGCCACCCGACTTGTGATTTTTCTATTCTATCTCAAAAGATCTGTACCCCACGTAGTTTAGAATCAGCCACTTGAATGCAGTCTATTTCTCATTTTTATTTCCGAATGCAGAAATTTTTGGTGTATCACGGCAAAATGGTAAATTTTATATTACTATTATTATCTATAGATTCTTACATTATTTAATATATTTCCACTTTTTATTTTACATTATCATTAGTATTATGTATATATTTTTTTATTAAAATTGTCAGACTATGCAGTAAGAAGATATTTTTAAACCCCTACCTATACATAAAATATTATAGGTTATCATCTCGTAAACCTTCAAAGAAGAGTAGCTCCTTAGTTATTAGTCCTAGATAGTAACTTTTTGTATAAAACTTATAACAAATTTATAGATCTACAACTTTTGTATAATATATTTTTCCCTACGACTTATTGTTATGAAGATATATTGAAAAACTCGGCAAAAAACTTAAAAAAGCAGCATTTTTACGAAAAAGTGTTTACTTTGATGCTACGTAACTCTTTACATAAAAGCTTTACATAAACAAATTGTTCACAAAAGTTGTAGAAAATTTAATATTTTACAACTTTTAATTTTAATGCTTGTTTTTAAAATGCATTGCGAAAGAGTTATGATCTATAAACTGAAAAACGTATTTTTTTGTGGTGCACCACGGAAAATACACAAAGCAGAGTAACTCCTTTGTTATTAGTGCTAGAAAATAAGTTTATATAGAAAACTTGTAGGACATTTATTGTTCTACAACTTTTATTCACAAACTTTTTCTCTAAAACGTACCATTATAAAGATATAATCAAAAAACTTGACACAAATCTTAAAAAGTAGCATTCTTACGAAAAAGTTTTGACTTTGATGCCATATAACTATTTACATAATAGGTCTACAAAAAAACTTAGTATGCAAAAGTTGTAGATAATTTAATATTCTACAACTTTTGAATATAATGTTTGTTTCTAAGATGCATTGGCAAAGAGTTATGACGTATAAACTGAAAAACTGCTCAGTTTTTGGTGCACCACGGAGAACGTACAAGAGTTAGGAGGTCGAAAACTTGGTTTATAAACCACGGGACCTACCTTTATAACATATTAAAAAATCAGAAGTACATAACCTTTTGCAAAGTAAGACCCCTTTTTCAGTCTCTATTCTCCGGACTATTCCCCTCTCCCCGGAAAAAAGTTTGAGTACTTAAATTTCGTCCAAATGTTCGGCAGTGGGTATTTGTCTTACCACTCACACAGATATGTAGCATCATATTCAATTTTTAACGTAACTTTCAATTCGATACCTTTAACAGAAGAATTTCTATACAGACAGTAAAAAGTTTCATTCTTCATAAAATGAGTAATTTTACTAGAACTAAGTCATCGCATAATGATCTGTTAAAAATAATCGTCACACGTAATTGTCGAAACATCTTTTTTCCAAAATAGTCTTGTAAAATCAAGCATTAATTTAATTTCAAAATTTCTAAATGGTCAACATAGCTACTTAACTGATTGCAAATTTGTTAATATAGCACATTCAAAGCTTTTAAAAAATTTCATTAGATCCTTTAAGCGATGTCTTAAAAATAATTTACTTCATTTTTTTTTTTTATTTTATTTTTTAAACCAAATAAAATTCTTTATTTAAATATTTACTCCAAAGTTACGAAGGGGGAAATAGCTGTTGTGAGCTTTTTTTTTTTTTTTTTTTTTTTTTTTTTTTTTTTTTTTTTTTTTTTAAATATATAATTCATGTAATATTTAATAGAATTTACTGAACTACTAAATTTTACTACTGAACTACTGAATTTTTAATTGTGTTATTAAATTTATTTTTTTCAGTCCTAACATTTACTTCTAAATTTTGGCTTTCTCTTTTTATATGTACAGAATCGTTTTTATACTTTCACTTATTTTATGTAATTCGTTTAACTTCGGAAGTTATCAAGGACCTTATGAATAAGGAGCTTTATGTTCCTACAGTATTGGCTGAAGTTGTAAAAATCTAAATCTGCCACCTTTATTGTGTATAAAATGATATTATGATAAAAATATTGGTATCTTGCATTAAAAAAGTTTAATCTTCAGGGTTGTTGAACTTTTAAACTTCTTCCCATCAACATGAGCTCATTTTAATTTGTTCTTAAATATTCTTAATTTAATAAAAATATAAAATATTTATAGCATGTTTTTCAGTCCATTTTTAGAGGTGATTAGTTATAAAGGGGACGGAGCAAAAAGGTGTGTTCCAACTCTCTCTCTCTCTCTTTTTTCAATCTTAGAGTAAGACCCAGTAGTATTCGAGCAATTCTAAAAGTAATAACACTGTCCACGGTCTTCGTAACCACTGACTACTGGTAACCATTTGAGGAAGACAAGTCTCACATTTAAATCCTCAACGCATGGACTGGAATGTTTTATGTATAAGGGGATGTATATTGCATACAAAAGGATAAAGGCGTCTAATGCTTCAAACACCGTGAATTTTCAACCGTGAATGAGTATTTCCTACTGAAATATTAATAAATAGATATGCATTAATTTTAAGTTCGAATGAATAATTTGAAACCCAAACTTTATATTTTTTTCCTATGAATTCTCCACTACATTTTTTAATTTTCAAAAGTCCTAAAGTTGTAAAGGCATTCTTTATAACTCAAAGTGTCGTCCCCCATGCTCAAACGAAACGCCATCTTTGTTACAATAATTCCTTTTATTGAAATATTTATTTTATTAAGATTTATTTAGATAATTTAATTATGTTATTAATCTTGCAGTTTTGTTTGTATGTGTATTTGAGTAACATTTACAAAATTACATGAAATTCATGTATTTTGATATTTACAAGGTTTTTTTTTCAATTAATTTAATTCGGACCCCCTCACTTTTACTTACCACGAGCCGCCACTGATTTGGCGATATACTTTTGGATAATTCTTACATAATCTTTTCTTGTAAGTGATATAGAGGAAAGGAGAAAAACGGTCGTTAATAACCGATGCTCAAAAGAAGAGACCTCTGTGTTAAAGACACTCGTTTTTCAACTTTTTACACCTTTGCTTCATTTTTACGGGTATTTCGGAAATGGAGATGTTTAGAACACCTTAAGAGGTATTGTTACAGTTATTTTGATTACAATTGTTAAAGCCATTTCGTAACAATTATTGAAAAACGTGATTTTTTTTCATATTTTGCGCTTGCGCAATATTGACGAAAACCATAATGACATGCTCCTGGCTACCTCTAACTTGCAGGCGCGTAGCTGATGGGGCTGCAGCCCCCCCCCCCCCCCCCGAAATTTTCAAACCTCGAAAGTCAGAAATAGATCTATTTATGCTTGGATAATTAAAATTTGAAATTAACACCAGTTTTCGTTATTTTCTAATTTTTTGAAATTGTATATAAGCCCATCAATTCAAAACGAAATCATAAGTATTTTTGGAGAGCTCATACAATCCGAAATAGTTAAAAAAGTATCGAATTCAGAGTTTTTTTCATTCATTGCCGACGAAACAACAGATATTTCTCAAATAAAACAACTGTCCTTATGCGTAAGGTATATTGATGAAGCAACTGTACAAACTAGAGAAGATTTCCTTGCGTTTATTCCTGTCACTGATTTAACTGGTGCAGGTCTTACAGCTACAATTGTAGAAGCCTTGCTAAAACTTGGCTTTGATTTAAACAAGCTACATGGCCACGGATACGACGGGGCGTCAAACATGCGTGGGCAATTTCGTGGTGTTCAAGCTATGGTGAGAGAAAAATACCCGAAAGCTGTATATACCCATTGCGTACCTCAATCTCTGCATATCTGACGCAGCGAAAGTTCAAGGTATCCGAAACGGCCTTTGGTGTAAGTTCAGAAATTTGCAGTTTCTTTCATAAATCTGCAAAACGAACAGATATTCTGAAAAAGAATATTAAAGACTTGAAACCTAACACAAAACAGACGAAACTTAAGACGTTATGTGAAACTCGTTGGATTTTACGTCATGAAGCCCTTTTAATGTTCAAGGAGTTTTTAGAGCCAATCATCGCTTCGTTAGAGGAAATCGAGGGCCTCGCAACAGACGATTCGTCCAAAAAGCCACACATTTTGTTGCAAAGCACATGCCAGTTTTCTTTTCTAGTATGTTTGTGCATCGCCAGTAAACTGCTCGGTTGCACATACAACCTATCCGAGTATCTGCAAAGTACTAACATTGACTTGGCCAGTGCTTTGGGTGAAGCCTCGCAACATAACGACGGCAACATAACGACGCAACATAACGCTTCAGCAACATAACGACGATGTTGCAAGAAATGAGAAACAACCATGTGGATAAGTTTAATTCTATATATAATGAAGCTGAAACCTTAGCTGAAAAACATAATATAGAAGTCAAAACACCATGAGTGTGTAAAATCCAAAAGAATCGCCCAAATATAGCCTACAAAACAACTGAAGAATACTATAGAATAACAATTTTTAAGCCCTACTTAGATGATATGATATCTTCATTAAATGAGAGCTTTTTGCCTCATAAAGAAACAATTTCTTATTTGCAAAACCTTATTCCGCGAGTTTTCAAGATATTGATCCATGCATCTCCTTTTATGAAGATGATCTTCCTACTTACAAAGATGTGATTGAAGGCGAATGGGAGCTGTTGAAAAGAAAGTGAATGTCGGTCGATATGTTACCAAACTCAGCGATTGAGTCGCTGTATGAATGCGACCAAAACATCTTCCCCAGCATATACGTTTTGCTCAAAATCCTATCCATTCTGCCAGTGTCAGCAGCCACAGCTGAGAGAAGTTTTTCTACTCTTCGGAGATTGAAAACTTATCTTAGAAGTACGACAAGCGAAAATCGCTTAACTGCACTGGCTTTGCTGAATATCCATAGGCAATGCTCAGTTTCAGACGAGATGGTCCTCAACAAATTTGCCAGCAGTGGAACTGTTAGAAAATTCAATTTAACTTTGTAATGCCTCTTAATTAAATACAATTGTCCCATTATTAAACTTTATTTTAAATGTGATATTTCTTCTCATTTCCTTATTTTAAAAAGCATTTTTATTGTGTTTCATTAAAGCATTCTTAATCAAATATTATTCATGCATATTAATACTTAATGTCACGATTGTGAAAAGAAAGGGTCATATGATTATTACTACATTTAACGAATAAATTTTCTTTCCAGTGAATGATATATGTGCTAAAAGTATTACAATCCCAAAAAGTGTTTATTTGTTTTTTAGTTTGATTAATTTTGATTTGTAAATTATTGAATGATAATTATTGTTTCCGAAGTTGACATTTATAATTTCTCAGCCCCCCCCCCCCCGAAAAAAACCCCTGGCTACGCCCCTGCTAACTTGCACTACCTTAACTACCACTAACAACACGTGATCATGGACACAGACATTTTTTCTAGACCACTATTTAGAAGTCAAAACGTGGAGAAATACAAAAAATTGAAAAAGTTTTTGACCTAAAACAATACTTTCACTATCCTGTGTTAACATATAGGTAATTGAAAGTAAAAAATATATCTCAATTTTTATGGAAATTTCTTTATTGTTTATATTAGGCAGTGTATGTCCTAAGTATTTCGAAGGATCTTCCACTGGTCCTTATCTTGTTTACTGCGTCTTAAAAAGTTTCTTCGAAAAAAAATATATTGTTTTCATGTTTTTAACAATCATGCGAGATACTTTCAATTTCTATGTTAAGAACATTTTCCTGCTACTTATTATTATTATTTTTGAAGAAGAAAAGAAATATTAAGAACTTCCCCACTTTCTGGTACCCAATGGTCTCCTCTGGTTATTGAGGTGTCTTTTTGACTAATTATTCTATAAAATATTGAACTGCTTTATGGATTGTTTAGGGTTTCGTAGGACGACAAAATTTACTTTAAACCTTCAGCCGCGATGTTATTTAGATACTTGTTAGTTTATCAATAATTATTTTCCAAAAAAAAAAAAATTTCACCTCTAATATCAATTATCTATATTTTAAATATTCATCTTATTTAAAAGATTCATGGTAAATATGGGAATCAATTTCGAAAAAAATTCAAAGTTCAACTAAAAAAAGGAAATGAAAGTTTTAGCCAAGCAAATTAAGTTTCATTAAAACAAAATTTACGTTTTTCTTCGTTACCCTTAAAAAAAAAAAATTAAGTTAAAAAAAACTTAAATGAGAAAAAATTTACAGCGGAAACTCGGATCGTATCATTTGTCATCATTAGCCCCGAATCGAAAGAACTAAAAATTGCTTGTTTCGTAAACAATCCTTCCTCACTTCTGTTATTGCAACCAAACATGTGGAGGCTGTGACGCGACCGAGACTTCACATCAGACGACCCGGCTAGTTTCACTTCGTGGTAGGGGAGATAAAGAAGCAAAATCGGGGTGGCCGATTGCATTACGCTCTGTACATTGGAACCGGTTTCTGGCTTTCCCATTGGGTCTGTTCTGTGTGGTCCTGGGGCTTGTAGTTCTGAGCCAAGCGTGGACTTGTACACAGCTGATTGCTGGTTACTCACTGCTCCTGAGACTTGCTGTTTTGAATGGTGTTCATCTCATTTCTGGTACTTCCGGTGATTTCGAGTCAGTACTGGTGTGAATAAATTGCTTTGGTTGTGTAAGTGTTTTGATTTCTTTGTTATAAAAATATGATCCAAATTGTAATATTTGGATGTTAACTAAAAGTTTAATTGTCAGGTCTGTATGCAAGAAAAAGTATTTTAAATTCGACTAATTTAGGTTTTGGTTTGGTGTTTATTTCGAAGGTTCACTGGATACTTATTTGCAGTGGAAGATGGCAAACCTCCTTCAAGTTTTTAACTTTTAAAGTTTTTGGTTATGAAATTGTCAAAATTTTAAACTATGCTTCCCCTTCCATTCCCACATACACACTTTTTGGCAGTCGATTAGCCTCAACCTGTTTGCTTATCAAATTCATCTTAGATTTTTTGTTGTTTTTAATAAAAAAAATTGTTTTTGGAATGGTTTTTATGTTCTTCGTTTTTGGAATGGTTTTTATGTTCTTGTTTTTATTTAAATTTGTTCTTGGTGATTGAAATTTTTTTAATGTATTCCTTTTCAGATACAGTGCTTATGGAGTTGTAAGTGGACCAGTAAATAGAATAGTAATCTGCAACTGACTGAAAACCCCAACACTTGTTTAAGATGTATGACGTTGTAAGTAACTTTTGGTTTTGTTCCTCGATTTACCTAACATTTTGTACCTACCAAACTTCTATGGTATTCTACTGTTAGACCGGTACCAATTGAGCAGTTGTCGCCAAGCCTAAATGCTTACGGTTTTAATAGGGTTGCTATAGAAACCCTATGACGATTTGTTTTAGGGGAATTAAAAATTATTCGAAAGTTGTTCATTTGGAGGAGTTATCGTTACAAACTGGCTGTTTTTATCTGGTACCTGTCCAACAGAAGAGTATCAGTTTTACAAATAGCAATTTGTTTGTTCACAATTAACTATATATTTTAGATATATAGCAATATCGATTGTTTACAAGTAAAATTTTTCTTTCCATCTTTTTAAATTCAGTCAGCTTTAGGCAAAAAGCAGCTTAGCTAAATAAGAACACCATTGTGCTTGACCTGCTATTGCATTGCATAAAGCCTTGCATTTATACTCCTGCTACACATGCTATCTTGTCTGCTAATTTAAAGGTGTTGGTTATAATTCCAAGTACGGTACGAATTCTGTGCCAAGGTGATTTTTGCCAACAAATATCAACTGACGCTATTTTTTTAATTAATTGCCAGTGTTTGCCATAATTTGGTGCTATTTTATGTAAATAATTCTTGGTGCTGAATCCGTACTGTACTTGAAAGTTTCACCAAGATGTTGGCTTAGCTCTATTCTTCTGTTAAATCCATTCAATCTATTTTCGTAAAAAGGACATGAGTAGAAAACGGAACAGGTATAGTATAAAATCTCCATATTTAGTGAATAATCAAATCTTGATTTTTCATTTTCTGTATTAACTCTGAAATTTCTTTCATTTCAATTAAAGAAGGATTGATATTTTTAGACAGCCAGATAAGCAACATTATTATGTTGATTTTATTACATGTTTTTGTTTTTTCCCCCCGCGCTTGAATTACAAGGGTGTGATAAAATTATATAAACAACATTCGCAATACCGAAACATCTGTATTTGTAGATTATTTAACCCTGCAGAAAACACGCCCCGAGAGGTCCCAATACTTGCCGCTTATCCCCTCCTCCCAGTCAGATGCTAGTAGCAGCCGAGTAGGGAGGCCTATCTTTGCCTGCCTTAACTTCAAACGTCAGTGTAGGTCCAGCATTCATTGAGTGTTCGCTCAACTGGCATCAAAAAGACCTGATGGGTCACTAGATTTAGCTGCAAGTGTTGTGATACCTATTGGTGTCTTAAACATGCAGTTGTCATTTGTGATTATTGTGCCTAAAATAACTCACAAAACTGATTTGTTTATATTTAACAATAAGATATAGGTAACTGATTTTTAAAAATACTACAGTCAACTCTTGATAACTTGAAGTTGAAGCGACTGACCAAACTATTCGAGTTATCGGAAGTCGCTCTGAAGTTATTTTCTATTCTAGGCATATTTTATCAGGGACATCTTTTGCTTGTTCATGTGGAGTCTGAAAGACAATATTGTGTCTTGCTTTGAACTTTTATTGCCATCCTGCACTTGCTATAAATCCTTCAACTTTTAGTAAACAGGCAAAGTCCTTCGCTTTTTCTTTTAATATCACCACTAAGAGTGATTTTGGAATTATGGTTTTGATATGCCTCAAACTACTTTAAAAGAGCAGCTTTGACACCAGGAAAGACATACCTTCACTCCTTCATCGAGTTTCGATGCATGTCTTCTCAAAATCGCCTTTGTTTTTCAAAGTTGTTGAAAGAGTCATCGAAGAATTTCTTTACTATAAAGCAATTTCTTTCTTCTTACATCGCAGACTTTGTTCAGTTCCTTTGATCAATTTAACCTTTTGAGTTAAACTAAGCGTATTCAACTTGCGTTTTAACATTATTCAAAGCCAACGTAAACCTTGGTGCGTTTGTAATGATAATAAAATTTTCACAAAAAATTCGACTTAAAAGGTGTATACTTCGAGATATGGAGAAAATTTAGTGTTAAAAAACATTCATTTGTCTTGGGATCTACTGAAACGGTCGAGTTAAATGAATATTCGACTTATAAAACTTCGAGTTATTGCGAGTTGAATGTACTATTATTAAAAAAAATTATTTTATTATGTAGACTTTTAATGTGAATGAGTAACTTGTATGTTTAATAGTAAAGAAATGTTTCATACTTCCTCAGTTCAAGAGTTTAGGAATCCCTTCACCAAAACCAAAAAAATTTACGTTTCCGGCTGTAAAATACATGAAAGACCTCTCAGGTTGATTGCGCATTCCAAAGTGATTTTTTGATTAGGCTTACCCTAGCGTTAAATGATAGTTTATGTTGGACCTAAGTAGACTAACAGCAATACACAACAATTTTTTAATGTTATAGGATTTACAAATCTGTTATTTATTTTAAAGTTCCTGGACGTTTCAGCTATTTTAGCAGGTTACAGTATGCTTACTTTGTCTGAAAGTTGGTTGATTAAAACCTTGTTCTTTAGAAATTTTCAATTACTAAAAGTTACTTATTCATTTATAACAAAACATAGGGACGCCTGCTTTTCACCTTGATATCTCACTGCCCGAATGTCCCGGTTTTTGGTTACATAAAATGTGCTCCATAAATTTAATACGCAAAAAAAAAACAATCCCTTCCCCATTGGCAGACACGTGTCCCGATTTTTAGTCAAAAAAATCTGGTCTTGTTACTTATACAACATATACAATTATAGTAGTCGAAGAAATTTTATTTGTACTCAAAAGTTAATAAAGTAAGTTGTGATGGATAAATAAAAATTCTTCAGCATCGCCAACTAACTGTGTGTTTTTTTGTTCTTTTTTACCGTTCATATATTTCCAGCCATGCATTTATGTATTTCCATTTTTGTTATGTAGGCCGATGACAACTTGCCGAATGATGAGTTTGAAGATGATTCTGATGAAGAATGCCAGATTCTTGGAGGTTATCCATTGTTACATATTTTTTATGTGTTGTAAAACCTTAAATATCCTACACTCACTAGAAATATATATTGCCAGTAGATTAAGTTTCATTATAATTTATTCGACAGTAGTTTATTTCGATTTCAGATATATTTCTCTTCCACCCATCAATATCAATTTTAGAGATCATTCCTTTTTAAATGTGCAATTTATATTTATCTAAAAAGTTTTTTAATATTTCATGCTAACATTTGGCTTACTTGAAAATCTAATTTAAAAAAGAAAAAAACTTAACCCTTATTCACAAATTGAAATTTATTTGAGAAAGTTTTTCTTAAATGTAAGGTTATTGAAGCCTGTATTTCTATAATGTATGTTTTAGTTTATGTTCCTCATCTTATAACAGAAAAGTGGGTGAATCCACCGCCCTCAGAAGTCCGGTCCCTTTCCCCTGTGATAGATTCTCTTATCAGAGCTTCTGTGATCTCTGGCGCGGTTAGCCTAAAACGACCTGCTACTGATTCCCAAAGAAATCCTAGGGAAGCTACTCGATTCAAGCATGCTGCTTTACAAGGTATGTGACATCTTTACATACATAAAAAAATATTGATATTTAATAAATAAAAATGATGTTCAGTTTTAATGAGTTTTTTTTTTCTGCACCTATCATTGTATTGCTGCTATAGTGAAACAATGATGCAACCTCAAAATTTGGCAATGCGGAGGTTTCTATTGTGTCAAGGAAAACCTAAAGCAAGAAGAACAAAGACAAAACTGCAAGACTAATTGTAGCAATATTAGGCTAGTTCAAAGTTGATAAGTGTCATTCAGTTTATAGTGCAATTAATTTAGTTTTTCATGTTTCCTGTAAAATTCTAATTTTGGCAGCTGCGTCATTGTTCGGCCATAGCAGTGATATAATAAGGTTGCATATATTAACAAAATAACTATCTTAATGTATGAACTTACTTAACTTCACTTTAAAATTAGATAATCTTTCATATATAAATGAGCTAAAAAAAATATGCCACTTTTGAGCTTCCCAGTGGTCACTCTGATTTGTGTAGCTGAATTTTTAAAAAATTACTTGAAGATATGAAAGTTTCGGAAAAAAAATTTGTGTAATGAAAGAAATTTATTATTCTTTTACTTGAATTATAAAAACTATAAAAAAAAAAAAAAAAAAATCATTCTACTAAATTGGGATGCTACAAACCAGACTCAACTACAAACCTGGCTTCTTTTTTATTTGAGAAAATATTTGCCAACAGGAAAAATACTTACATTATTTCCACTTTATATGTGATGTAAACAGCTCTAGATATTTTACACATTTTAATATTAAAATACAGGTTTAGTCCTTTTTATAAAACTGCAATGCTCTGAGCTAGCATAATTAAAATATTTTTCTTTAAACTGCAGTTACTGATGATGAACTTGAATGGCCCACTTCTGAAAGTTCACCTGTTCCTACAACATCCCAAAATCTAGTCCAAACATCCATCTCTATTTCTGGACACCTATCAGTGCATGGGCAATCCAACCAACCATCACCACAGGTGCCTGGATGCTCGAGGTATCAATCGCGTTCATGTTCAATGATACAGGTAAATTTATTCACCTGATCTTGGAGTGTAGTAATTATTATAATTTCGTAAGGGAACTTGGCACCCCTTGTTTTCACAAAAAAAAAATAATAAATATAAATTTTCTATTTTTTGCGTGTTTATAATCTTTGAAACCTTCTCCTAGTTCTGGCAAGTTTTTGAGCTGATCCGATAATTGCAATTGCAGAAAAACTATATATTTATGGAGAATTTAGCATTGCTGCAATAGCTTTTTCGATGTTTCGAACGCATTTTTCTCAGTTCGAGATTTTTGAAATTCTCATCTTACTCCAAATGTTGAAACTTCAGCAAATAGGAATGAAATGATGTGAAATTTTTTTTGTGTCATTCTTAATATCTATTTGACAAAAATAGGAATGGGTTTTTGAATAAAATAACCCTTTTTTTACAAATTTAACTGTTGAAAAATACCAGTTTTCTACACTTTTTTACCTATAGTTACAGTAATTATGTTTTTCTTGAAAGCTATTTTACTTATTCCAAATACGATGCCTAAAAATTTAGAGTATATTACAAGGAAAAAAAAAATTTAAAAATCTGGAAAAAATATTGAAAAGGGAAAAAGATAGAATTTAAAATTTTATTAATTTTTTTTTTTTTTTTAGTTTACATTTTTAAAATTTAGAGCATTATGTGAACTTTTTTTAAATAAAATTTAGTTTTTACTTAGTAATATTTCCAAATATGTAAAAATTATAATTTTGAAGGCTTAGGTAAAAAAAAAAAAAAAAGACTGAAGGATACCAAGTCCCCATAAAATTTATCTTCCCTGGTTATGAAATTTTAAAAACACATTTCATGTAGTTTAACGTAGAATCAACTCAACTTATAGCAGATAAACTTTAATTTGATTTGATTCTTGGTAATTAAATTTTGAAAATAATTTTTTTTAACTCTAAATTGAAAAAAAAAAGTGTTTATTACATTTCCTTCTCAGAAGTTAAATTGCTCAAGCGATTGCTCCACCCTCTGCACATCTTGTTGGACAGACTCTCTGGGATTGATGTAATTTATGTACATCCCCTCTACGTGAAAATGGAAAAAAGTTGAAATTGGAAAAGTCATGTCCTATATTTTTTATTAAGAAGTTCAAAATTATATATTCAAGTAATTTTGTATATATAGTTTAATGAATGGGGAGATACGTAAATTATGTCTCATCCTGAGGGGGAGGTTTGTCCAACGTAATGAACCTTTACATGGAGGAGTGGGGTGTAATAGCTTGAGTGACGTAACAATTTCACTGTTGTAGGAAAAATTTAATCAGCACCTTTTTTATTTTAATTGAAAGTTTAAAAACATTTATCTTCAGTCATTCGAGATCATTTTGATCAAGAAGGTTTATTTGCAATAAGGGGCTGAATTCTATCCGAGTTAATTTCAAAACCATACAAACATAAATTTTTCTGTATAATTTTTTTAATTAAAACCTAGTGAAATTACTTTTTAGTTGGAGGGGGTGGCAGCAACGTGACGTAAATTTACGATTGGGGGGTCGCTAGAAAGTGAAATGGGTGCAGGGACAATAATAAAGACAACAAACTTTTGCTTGAAATAATTTATATATGCCTCCTATTATATAAAATGGAAAATATTTCGGAGAGGGGGGAGTAGTTGTTGTTTAATGCTATGAGCCATGGATATGGCTATAGTAAAAAAAAATGGATCATAGTAGTATAGTTCTGGATCATGGTTCTTGGATTTTTGAATAAAATAAGCCTTTTTTTACAAATTTAAATGTTGAAAAATACCTGTTTATTACGCTTTTTTTACATATTAGTACAGTAATTATCATTTTTCTTGAAAACTATTTTTCTTATTCTAAATCCGATGCCTTAAAAGTTGAGAGTATATTACTAGGGGAAAAAATTTTAAAAAATATTGAAAAATGAAAAAGATAAAATTTGATGAAATTTTGAAAATGTAGATCACTATGTGAACTTTTTTTTTTTTTTAATAAAATTTAGTTTTTACTGTAATATTTTTAAATATGTAAAAATTATAATTTTAAAGACTTAAATAAAGAAAAAGTTTGAAGAATACAAAGTCGCCTTAAGATAAAAAACTGCGATTAAATTAAAATATCTGAATATAATTGCAGTGGAATTAAACGAGGACGATGGCTTAAAATAAAACCTAAGACTTTAGAAAAATATTTGCATATTACTAAGAAGATTGCATGTCCTAAAATATCACAATTAATCAATCATAAATTGAGAAAATAAATAATTAATAATCAAACTTTCATGCAAGAATATTTCAACTCAACTTTGCTTTGTAAACAATTCGATTTTTTAATAATTATTTATTTTCTCAATGATGCTTTAAAGACAACAATTACATGCTAGATATTCCAAATGTTATTGGACTACTTTCACTTTGTCTAAAACTTAATTCACAATTTTCCCAGTAAGTTTAGCCTGTAAAGTTAACTTTCTTCCTTATGAAGGATCGTTCATAAGGAAATATATGAAAGTTGTCGACTTACCCTAGTATTACTTTAAAACATATGAAATTTTATACACAATAGTAATAAATCATTAACAAAATTTGAATCAAAAAATAATTCCAGATTTTTTTATATATTAATTTTTAAAAAGTTTTTACATTATCTTTATAAAAAAATCTATCTTATAAAAAAAGATTAAAATATAATAAATAAAAAAATGCCCTGTTATTTTTAAATCTTTTTTTTTTTTTATTACTACTGTTTTTGTACTTGGGGGGTGGGGGGGAATCCTGTTTTCTAAAGCAGTACTTCTGCAGATATTGCAGTAGAAAAAATGAAATATATTAAGTCTACATTGGAAAGCTTGTGAACCTTCTTAAAGTACCAAATTTCTATCTAGTGATGAGAATATGATAAGATGTTTTTCATTATTATTTATGCATTATTCTCTTGTTGTCTAATTACTATGTATTCCAAGTATTATAAAAATATGTTAATTAGAAATGGCTCAAAATCACTCTAAATTGTTGCAATTTAATTATAGGAACCCTGTTAATATTCATTTCAACTTTTTGTAGATTTGTGTTGAAAGAATTCAATCCATAAATATATATTGCAAAAAGCTCGGAAAATTCTGCTTCGTAATGTGTGTGCAAATTTAGGCATTTGCTTGAATGTGTGTGCTTATTTGTTGAGCTTTTCTCTCATATGTTCAATGTGTGTGTATAGCCTACAGACACTTAATCCCGTTAACCTTTTTATTCAATGGAGTACTTTATTTGCTATTTTCTTTCCTTTATAGACCTTTTAATAAAAGAATTTGTATATTTATAATTTAATTTGTGTATATATATTATTCCTTTTAATTTTCATTTCCATTAGAAATTCTTTGTTCCATTGCATTCACATTTAGTGGATAATTTATTATACATGCCTTCTCTGTGCTTTGTCTGGCCACTTCTCACATTTGAGTGAGAATGGTAGTCCCATAAACGTAAAATGCTTTATTTTTTCGGCTACAATATTGGCCAGGGTATTGCTTTAATGCGTATAAAATTTTATAACTGGAGTAACATCAGTAATAGAAGTGCATTGAAAAAGTTTTAAGATCAAATAACGAATGGTTTATTTTTTTTATTATTATTATTATTATTATTAATTTTTAATAAAGTTTTATTGCTGATAATGCCTGTTATAAAATTTACACATTCAGCCCAAATTTTCCAGCAGATGTTAAGGTTTTAACCCTAGATAACTAAACATATGTCTAATAGACTACCCACCCCTGGGACCTTTGGCATGCCAGACCAAAATGCTAATCACATTACAGGTGTTATAATAATTTGCCGATTCTATGTATTAAGCATTTAGTTTATTAGATGTTTGCATGTTTTCCCAGTTTAGGAATTTTGTAGGAATAAAAAGTAAGTTTCTTTGTAATACTACTTCAATTTAAAATCGATTCCTGTTATTATAAATATTTTTAAATAATGCATTATTAAAGCTAATAACAACGTTATATTTCAGCCAATTCGAAATTGCATGTCAGTTCCCTTTACTGGTCCTCAATGTGCGCACAGCTCATCATCTGTTCAGAGTTGTCACTTTCCAATGTGTAAGTTTAAGTTTCACTTCTACATTAAGTTGTAAACATAAGGCTTGTTGCCGTCATGTTAGTTTTATGAACAGTTCCTGCATTTTTTTATTATTTTTTATTCAACTCTAAATGTTTCAAAAAGGTCATAAACATAAAAATTTCTATACTCAATGCTTGTTTTTTAATTTGCAAGACAAATGCCAGTGTAAATGTCGAATAAGTATTTCTGATCTGAACTGAGTTATCTACTATTAATATGTGGCAACTCGCATTTAATATTATTAAAAGCAACGACTGAAAGTTTTTCATATCCTTTAAGTTTTTGTCCAATAACTCCAGTGTAAGATGAAGGGCCAGAAGACTTGCCGTCTATTGACTGGAATAAGTGTCGTAATGGCAACTCATTAAAATGAAGTAAGCCGACAATCCATTAAAGTGGTCTGAAGTTTCATTTCAAGCCTGCGAATTACACCAGTAAACATTCCTGTGTTCACCACAGTGCCGTCACACCCGACAACTGTGAGCTTGCTAAAATCATCCAAAAAAGTACTTGTTACGTATTCGTAAATGCTGTTCGATACATGAAGACTACATCCACTTTCAGGTGTAACATGCCCCACGTACGAAGAACCAGGCTCCGATACAATACAGTAATGCGCTTCTACAATTGTTCTTTGGAACTGCTTTCCCTCGAGTGTTTCTGATGTTAAAGTTTTGTCATGCCGGCCATCAAAATAACGGCCAGATAGATTGGAACGATTTTCATTTAATTTTGATACCATTTGCTATTAAACTCTCGATTTTTCCCTCCATACTTTGTTTTTGTCTGTGACGAGACTGGAATTCGATTCCGATATTAAACCCAAATCTTTCATAACACTCGATGCAATAGCAGCCGTGGCTCTGTTAGAAACACCATATCTTTGATTGACAATAATTTACACGCATCTGAAGACTTCTTGAATCCTGCTGAAGAAACGGTGTGTAGGGCGCGTCTTTAGTATCCACCTCCGTCATATCTTCATTTTCCAGAGTAAAGCTTGAAACAGAAGTAGGAGACGCCTTTGTTTTTACTTTGCATAGCATTTTGTTGTACTCGCATTTGACGTTTCTGAAGTCGTTTTGTTTCGGGTACATCAACACTTCCAATGAACATTTTTCCCCCCCGTTCTTTGGTCTTTGAGGAACGCCTGCTCATTTGGCGGAACTTTGCTCTCTTTTGGACAGATACACTCCTTAAAAATAGCGCATTTACAGGAAGATATGTCGAATAGTTTCTTTGCCTCCTTTTTAAAGTTCTCAACATTTTCTAGAGTAGTCTTTCTTCTTCCCACACGTTTTATATTTTTCCTGATTGAATGATATTTTTTATGGTAAGCATGTATCATATCACAAACACGCTTTTGTGAAACAAAAGGAAAGAATGAATCGACGTGTAAACTTTCAATTTTCAAAGCAACAGTTTCTACAATAACAGAGAAGCATGGTTCTTTATTTCCATCAGTTTGATCACCAATACGCCATCTCTCATGAGCACAACATCTTATGACGTTTTCATGTGTTGGCAGCATACGTGAAAAATCTTTTGGTGTTCCAAAAATAGGGCATTGCAGCATTTGTCAACTTGAAAACTTTGAATGCGATGATTCTTGAATTTCTAATATTTACCAATATCTTTTACTAGCAAATGACTATGACACTAAGCTACGAGTAAAAAAAATTCCTTAAAAAGAAATGACTACAATGCTGCAAATATGTTTGATATGAAGATCAAAATTAATTGAAAGAAAATATTCTAGAGTTAGACTAAATACTAAACAAATGAAAATGATCACGTGATTTATTGGTCGCTCCGATTTGTTTCTCAAGGTGAAAATAGGGGTGTTCCACTTTACTTTTCTGGCAGTACGCCAAACCCAGTGTGGTAGAAGATATTAACCAATAATTTTTGCATACTTTTTGTTGAAAAAAGTAATTTTTATTACGCGCTACCTCAAAGCGATCAACGAAATCTGCGACTGCTGATTAAATATTGAATTGTATTCCTTTTTATTAAAATTTTCGGAATTTCTAGTTCACTGAGGCGACAGAAGATATTAACCTATAATTTTTAAAAAAATTATAGTTGTTGTTGTTAAACAATACTAACATTTAACCACTACCCCCAATCGTTAAACGAAATATGGGAATTTTTGAATTTTAAACACTTTTAGCCCAATTTTCGGAACTTTAGGGCCATTGAGGCGACAGAAGATATTAACCCAGAGGTTTAAAATTTTACACACTTATTACTGATGAGTGTCCACAAATTTCCGCACTACCGCTAAGAGATTTGATAAACTTTGATTTTTTCGATACGCCCTAATGGCACATTTTGGTATGAATTGAATGTGACGTCATTTCGTCCGAAACTACTATGTATGCCCAGCAGTTGTTTAAACATTGTCATCGAATACTGTTTTTATCGTTATTTTTTTTTTTAGGTTATTTATTTTATAAAATGCTACATATTCATTACAAGAAAATTTTCTTTTGGAGAAAGACATTATGAAGAACCCGTAGCTAACATCCTACTCAAAATTTTTAGCCCACATAAAATGGTTAGCTTTTACACCGCATGTTTCTGCCATTACGAAACCCATATTCGTACTGAAATAGGCAGCCATCGTCGTTGAGTGAATTTTTGGCAAATTGTCCTCTTATAAAATTATGTTCCATTTTTTACAATTAGGTTTTAAAAAAAAGCTTACAAAATAGGGGACCAAAAATAATTTTAAAAACACCAACTACTAACAAAAACCTTGCATTCAACAAGACAAATCGAAGGATTGCGTCACGAAATGGAAGAGTATTGTGATGTCACTGCCAGTAGCGGGGCCTTTTGGCAAGATTATGGTTTGAGGGTTTTTTGCCCATTTTCTTTTTTTTTTATATTTAAATAACTAGTTTTTTAAAAAGAACTTCTATTTGAATATTTGGAATAGGAAAGAAATTCTTCATAAGTATAAATTAATTTCAATTGTTTTTGAAAAATATGGGAAGTATCCTTTCTTTTTACTTTGCACAAATCAAATTTCAGATGTACCTTATAAGCTTACTAGCTTTATTAAATGGAAATTTTACCATATGCATTCTAGTAATTACAATAGCTGGATTTATGATGAATTTGGAAACATGTTTACCAATTTTCAGCATCCTGAATTAGGGATGGGTCAGGGTCCTGGCTTTTATATATAAAGTTATAAATTCACTAAAGTATCTTTTTTCCACATTCTTTAATACAGAAGCTACTTTGAATGCTAAAAATGCCCTGTTTTTGAAAGTTGATCTTCCGAAGAAAACTTTCTCTTTGGTCTGCACATACAGTTATCAAATATATATATACAGGGTAGTTGTAAAATCATTACCTATTTGTAACAATGAATATTTCAAAAAGTTAACAATCTATAACAGTTTATTTCCATTAAATACATTATTAAGGTTTACCATTTGGTTAATAAGTTACATTTCAACGTATGCACCCACATTTTCCACACGTTTTAGGAACAGAATCCACAGCTCTTCATAGCATCTCAAGTAGAGCGTTTGCAAATTCTTCCCAGATACTTTGTTCGTGGCTTCACCCCTTCGTTTTAACTTATTCCTTAGCCCAAAGTGTACAAGTTGAAACCAAGGAATAACTGCCTTGTACAAAGTATCCGTGAAGTACAGCTAAACCCTGTTAATGTGAAATTGCTTAACATGAAATCCTATTTAACGTGAAGTAAAACAGTTCTACGTACTTTATGTTATATATATATATGTGATAAAAAAATATTCAATATTTATCTTACATTTTTAAAGTACATAGTTTTATTCACCAGTTCCAATAATTAAAACTCTTAATCTAATTTTAAATTGTATTCTAAACCCTCAAACTCGAGAAATTGTTTTGCTTTGTTAAGTAGTTTTCTTTTTTTTTTTCATTCTTAATGGCAAGCACAGTCAACTGCTATGTGTAATAATAAGTGTCCTTTTCTCTGTTCAACTCTTGTGGTTTGTGTTATAATTTTTACTTTAAATGAAATCATACACATTCAGTAACTTTTTTCAATCCATCAAAATTTATGTTATGAGCCACTAGTGAATTCTTAGGCATGTTTTATGCATCAATTTCCTAAAGTTTTTTAAGTTGACTTTGAAACCAGTTTTGGGGTCATGTGCGAGATTAGGCAGTAAAATCTGCTTTTATAATTTCTCATACTCAAACTACTAGTTTTTATCTTTTTCAGAAGTAAGGTTATTGCAATGAAGGAAGGGTAATTTATTAGCTAGGTAAAATACATTAATATGCAGGGTAAATTATTTGAATCAGGGTATCTTGTATTTGCTAAGAAGTCATCAAATAACATCTCAAGTGGTAGGAATGTGCTCTTAAATTGTTTCATAAAGTAGTTTTCAAAAAGATTAAATATACTGTTGTGTGGATGGGTTCCAAAGATTTGAAGCCAAAGCAGATCAAAACTTGCAGAAATTTATTCCAATATAACTCTTCACAGATTCCTTTACAACTCAGAACTTCTCGTTCTAGTAGACTCAATACAGCTCTTTTCACAACAATAGAGCACAAAACAGCAGTTAAAAACTTGACAACACAACTGCTCAAATTGCTGCAAAAGACAATGCAATACAGTTCACTTTCGGAACTCTCTGAACGCTCACTGAGACTCAGTATCTCAACTTAGTAATTCCAGTCAACTAATGGACTCGGCTAACAACTAATTCAGTGACTCAAAATCAACTAACTCCATCACCCGCTCTCTTGAGCTTTTATAGGGGAGGCGAACATACGTGAAATTTCTAGAGGTAGATATTTGGAGAACTTTCCAGATCGTAGTCGAAAAGTCCTATACATGTACATGGGGACAGAAAATGTCGTCAAGTTTGGCGACATTTGGCGACAAAAATGAGTCGCCAATTTGGCGAGATTGCCATTACCATAATGTTAAATGCCCTGCTCCTTGTAACACTCGCTTCCCAGCATTACCTTTTTAAAACCCGTTATCAAGCATCGAGACACACTTGCAGGGAAGCAAACTAACGACGAACTATTGCACTGCCTTATGTGAAATGTACATAAATTTTACTATTTACAAAATTAACAGTACGAAATATTTACAAATATACAAAAATTCGTAACAATACATATTCTTCATTAAACTTCTTCCTACCTTGAACATTACCATAGATGATAAAGGAATCGCTACATTTCCTTCTTTCCTAGGCAAAATAAATCTTAAAACTTTAAAGTATTATCAACTTACATAAAATCTAATAGAAACATTTGTTTACAAAAATACAGGTGGTTGCAACAGTCTTGCTCGTCCTATCCCTATGAGACCATCTGGTATTATCTCTTCACATTATTCACCCCAGCCCTCTTGCACTTCTGGAGAATTGTCAGTGAGCAATGGACTTGATACAAATGCAGCACAACCAAGTCTACCACTTCAGCAGAACCATGATTGTTCAACTCTCTCATCTCATTCATTGAATCAGGTAAATATACGATATAATAAACTTATGCAGTTAATTTATTAAATAAAACTTATTTAATTATTTTTTTTATTTAGATTTAACTGCTACACTAATGCAATGATTGGCTTATGCTAAATGTGTTTGTCGATCTGTCTTTGCAAAGTCAACATTTTTAGTCGAATTAGATATAGACAACTATTTTTGTTGCCAAGCTTATAAATTTTTGTTATTATTTATTGCTTAACTTGATAAATTGTTGTGTTTTTTGTTGCAAGTATATCCTCTATATCTTCTTGCATAAAAAAGTTAGTAGTGTATCCAGACACTATTTCTTTTAATACCTCATACATGATGTCTTGAGCTTAAACTTTTTTTTTTTTTTTTTTTTTTTTTTACAGAGTAAAATTGGCATAATCAATTTGCATGTTCATGATTTTTTATTCCCATTATTTATTACTTAAAAGTACTGCAAAATCAAATTTTTTGGCATTTTAAACCACCAAAATTTTATGTTTTGCTATCGCAGAAATTAGAAATATTGATCAAATATTTTAAGCCGCATTTCTATCTTCATCTAAAGTAAAAGCAATAAGGAATATTCATGTATGTCATCAATATAAACCTAATATTCAGGGTTAAAAAATATTTGCAATTTTTAATATTACTTCATATCATAGACCTAATCAGCTGACGAATGTTGCGCTTCCTAATAAAACAAAATTCACAACTAATGTTGGGATGTGATAACTACAACAACAACAACAAATCTAGTGAAGTACTTTTTTCTATAAATTGAAGTTGCAATTTGTTTCAGAAATCTAAAGGAAAATACACTGAAATAAATATATAATTTTATGTTCAACCTACAAAAAAATATATAAGAAAATTTTGTAATAAGGTCAAGGTTCGTACGGTCCTTAAAAGTCCTTAAAAACTCGAAAAAATTTCTAAGGCCCTTAAAAGTTCTTATTTTTAAAAAAAATCCTTAGAAGTCCTTATTTTTTTCCAAGTTAAAAACCAATGTTAGCGAAATTTGAAGATCATCCAAAGTGCTTTCATCCTTCCTGCCTTTTTTGTTTAAAAAAAAAAAAGAAGCAGTTTTTCTCCGAAAATAGCATCTTTTCTGTTCTTTTTTGAAGAAAAAAAAAAAGCAAAATTTTCAAATGGAATGCAATATACGGATCACCCCTACCGAAATCGCCTGTTGCGCATTCATGTACAAACGTGCCACGCACAGACCAGTGACTTGCTGAAGTCATTGAATGGCTTTTGATGCCAGGGGCATCATTAGTAGGTAGATTGCTGGGGTCCTTCCCAAAAATTACGAGTGTTAGTAAGCATGTATGCCTATTTCATACCTACCTTGATTAAGTGTACGTCTCTGGATTTTTTTTACCATGCTTTCTTACTCAAAATAGAGAAGAAAGTTATTGGAAACGGTAGTTTAAAACTTATTCTAAGGTATATAAACCATAAAGTGTTTTTTACGAAGCATTTAAAAAGAATATATTTCCGCACCGATACGCAAAATCGCGATGCTCTCTTACTAAATTTAGGAGAACGTTTTGTGTAATTTTAGCTATTGCTAATAAATTTCTGAACGTCCGTTTTATATTTGAAATTAAATATCACAGGGATATAATTAAAATCCCGGATTACGATTTAAAATATATATACACATCTTTTAAAGCCTATAGTAGCTGCATGTATGAAAAAAATTGCAGTTTTAAGCAGGATTTGATCTGATTTTGGAAATAAAAATTCACATATTTTAAGACATAGTCCAAGTTCTTTAATTAGAATATTCTTTTTGTGATATCATGAATCTGGTATACTTTTAATAACCAGCAAAATGGACAGCTAAATTTTGAGAAATACTATCTCCTGTCTAACAATACTACTACTAAAAAAGTCTTACTAAAAAGTAAAGTTAAACGGTTGGGGTTGATCAAATTTTAGAAAATTTTGCATTGAAGTTAGTTGCAAATACTTTATTAACATTCTTAGCTAAATATTACAGTTATGAATTGTTATTTTTATACAAATCAGGGTGGCGACAGACCTGAAATTCAGGGAAATGTCAGGGAATTTCACTCGTTTGGATAACTCTGGGAATTTCGTAAAATTACTCTTAAATCAGGGAATTTTAAAATATTTGAGTTTCTTTTCTCGCATTCCCCGTGCGGGGGCGGACATCTATCTCGGATCGCGTCTCGTGAAGTGGATGCCGTAAGGTCAGCACCGTATTGTTAGAAAAAAAATCCTCAAACTTCAATCTGACTGCATCCTTTAGAGACATGATTATTTTCTTCTTGCCTCGCTTTTTTTGTCAGCAGAATATATTAGAACTCAAATTATTTACGTATTATTTATGTTAGATTTTTAGTTATCTTATAACTTAGAAGCGTGGCCGCCAATAGCCTTTCGGTTAAAAAAATCTTCTAATTTTAATCTAACTGCATCCTTTACAGATATGATTATTTTTCTTCTTGACTTGGAGATTTTGTCAACAGAATATATTAGAGCTCTAAATTCCTTAATAGTATTTAAAATTGATTCCATCAGATTTTTTCGGTTTTTTTTAACCGTTTTAGCGCTGTGTTACAGTTTTGCGACTATCCTAAAAGCATTCATTAGCGAAAATGCTTAGATCCTGTACTTGATATTTTTTATTTTGACATTTTATTGAACACAATTAACTGAAAGTGATATGTGTGAATTTTTAATTTTTTAATTAATGTTTTCCATTCTTTTTCATGCTTGTTTTGATTTTTAGCCTAAATTTATTTTGGAGCAATTATGCTTAGACTATTTAAAATTACATTTACTTATAAAATTTGTATATTTTTAAATTAGCCATTATTTTCTTTTTCGTTTTTTGAATGATAACATCAACAGAGAGACATCGGAGAATTTTCTGGCAATCAGTGAAATGTCAGGGGATTTTGTTTCTCGGAATTATGTAGCCACCCTGCAAATGAATATTTGATGAAAATCTTACTAAGTGTAGATGTTTTTCTTTATATTCAATAATTTTTTTTTAATCACAGTCCAACAGAGGTGGGTCTAGAGCATTTTTAATTGATATTTTAGTATTTTAATATCATTTAACCTTTGAGTTTTAAAATATTTTCTGAAAAAGTTTTTAATTCGTGTCCTTTAGAGCATCATTGTTTAAATTTTTAAATCATTGTTAATTTAAATGTATTCATTGTGGTAGAAAAATAAAATAATGTAGAAATTATAACAGAAAACCAGTTACGAAATTTTGCAATTTGGTTTAAAAGTACCCTCTGAAACAGGAGATTATTAAAAATATGCATAATTGATATTGCACTTCAAAAATTTAAACTACATTTAGTAAAAGTATATCTATTTCTCAAAATGATTGACTTAGAAAGTCCTTAAAAAGTCCTTATTTTTTATTTTGAAAATCTGTATGAACCATGAAGGTCATTTTATCAATAATATATTTATCTATAATATAAGAAAATAATAATAATTATAAATAATTTTAATAGGATTCATAAATTAAAAAGGATTTTTTAAAGAAATATTTTATTTTTAGCCTTTTCAATCTTGCTTGTCAAGTCCCTTCATCAGAACTCAATGTGCACATAGTTCAACTCAGCAAAGTAGTCACTTAATTGCTTCTTCATCATGTAAGTTTTAAAATTTCTAAATATCTTCCATTAAACAAGTTCTCAAAATAAATTATGTGAATTGTTCTTAAACAATTGGTATAAAATAAATAAACCTATTTTATATAATTTCTTTTCTTTTTAAATTTTTTTTGTTTAGATGCTTAAAAATGACTATGTGGAATCTCCTCTTGTGTATGAAGAAATTTCTAAAGGGTTGCCACACACACCTGGAAAACTTGGAATTGTCAGGAAAAATGGAAAAACTGCTTAAATTTCTAGGAAATTCAGGAATTTTTTAACCTAATCAGTTTATGGTGTATATTATTCTACTACTCACAAAGTGAGGAACAAATTTTATTTATTAAAAAGTTTAATTAGCGAATAATAAAAATTTCCTGATTTTCCTTGCTTTTAAAAGCTTAATGTTTACATGTGCAATATTTTATTTGCCTTCAATGTTAATTTTAAAGAATAATGTTTGTTTTTGCATAATTATTTGTCAGAAAATAACCAGGATAACCTAAAAAAGCCAGATAATTTTCTGCATTATTTTGAGTGGCAACCCTGTTCTACTACTTATTTTTAAAATTGGTTTTGTGGGTTGCACTTTTATTATATCACAGTCAAAGAAGCCTGTTTGGTTCTGTGGTGCTTAGTGGAGGTTAGTTTCATCACTACCAAAAAGAGTTTCATCACTAAACAAATGTTTTTTCTTTGGTGATGGGAACCCTTTCGGATACTGGGATTATTTTGAAGCTTACGTTGGTAATATCTACATCATTAAAGTATTGGCATGTGTTTAAAAACTTAAAATCGGTACATTCATTGTTAAAAATGCCACCAATTTTCAAAAATTCGTTAAGTTATTGTTTATTTTTAACTTTACTGCATTTTCTGGAGAGATCTGGCTTAAATTTTTTAACATATTGTATTTCTAAATTAGAAAAACATACTTAAAATAAAAGTAATAGATACAATTTCTATTACATATTACTGAAATTTTCCGATTACAACTTTGTGGTGATATTACCTTCTAAACTACATAAAAATATACTCAATTTAGCAAATTTCTCTATTACCAATGTTACCTCTGGTATTAAATTACCAATAGTATTAATAATTATCCTTTTCTAGGCACCATTCCAGTCGACAGCTCTCCGCCACCACAAACGACCCATCCCCAGGAAGCCGTTGAACAACCCCAGACATCAAGCCAGCCCAACAATATATTATCAATCACCCAAGCAAGTCATGAAAATAGCAGTGTAACAGCTGATAACAGACCAATTTACTCAGGACAAGCAGCCCTGGATCTGTCCTCACCACTGCAAGGTCAATCGTCCAGAAACCCTGCTTTTGTCAATGAAAAGCGCCCAATTTGGCAAGGAAGGCTTCATTACGAGGAAAAGGCATTGAACCTTTCTGACCCAAATGTGTCACACTATTTATCTTGCACCTTTTCTACTTTGTTGAATACGAATGGTGATTCTCATTTGTAAGTAGAAGTAGAATGTTTTTTTATTATTATTATTATTATATACATGCTGCAGAACAATCTTAGTTTAGAACAAAGTAGTTTTCTTTATGGAATATATTATATATATATTTATAAATGTATACATATAAAAAAATTTAAACTTTGCCTAACGCCATATTTGTTTCTGAACTGCTTTGTTGTGATATTAGGTTGGCATGCAATTGGCGTGTGTCATATAATCAAAGCAACCTTCTTAATCAAATTCATGATATATTCTTCTTTATTTCAAGATCCATTCCTAAAGTAAAGTTAAACATTATTTTCGTTGAAATTGCAATTCTGTAGAAATATGATGAGATCTGGATTTTCCTATATCTTTAAACACAGATTGACACTGCATATTTATATTTTATGTATATAAATATAACTATGCAGTCTGTCATTTTTAACCATTACCAAATATGGTTTCAGATCCACACCGTCTTCTCATGCACCCTATAACTTTTGATTAATTTTTATACGCTATGTATTTTATTCTCAATTATCTTGTATTTAATCATTGACTTCTGTTTTTGCTCCATTCAGGTAGGTTTCCAATATTTATTAAACAGTTCCAGTGAACCGCTAAATAAATCTTGGAATATCTTTAAATTAAGTTACTAATTTCCCAACTTTAAAGCTTTGTTCTCACAAATGTTATCATTTTTTAAAACAAGGAGCAAAAAAAAAAAATGACTTTATTTAAAAGTAAATTATGCAAACCACGTTTTGTGCAGCTTTTTATTCATTTTAATAATTTAAATTTACAAAAAATAGTTTTACCTACAAAATTTTTTAGAAAAATGAAAAGCTAATTACTATTTGTTAAGGATTTTATAACTGTACATCTTGTGTTTCGTTTTGTTAAATTTAACCTAATTCTTGTTTAGTGGTCATTTTTCAAGATCATTAAATTTTAAAATGGCCTCTCTCAAAAGGCAGTCATATCTGACATGTTTTTCTTAGTTAATTTAAACAACAGTTTATGTATTTTACATAACTTCCCCCTTGTGCATAAGTTGTTTTTACCCAAATTGTCCAATGATCTTGTAACACCTTTCTTTTATTTATCATATAATTGCAGAGAAAAGTTAATGTTAAATTTAAATCAATAACAATTTCTTTTTCAGGGATGTGAACCTGTGGCCTTCTCAAATGGCATTGAGCTTAATTGCTAGTGAAATTTTAAAAGAGAAAAATATGCTTGAAGTTTTGAAGAGTGCTGCTCACCATGTAGTCATTAATTTCCATGAAGAATCACAAGTCCTGAAAAGAATTAAAAGGAACATGAACCATGGTTGGGTGAGATGATTTTTTTTTCTGTAAACAAGTGTGTAAATCTAGACTGACTTTTTTCCAAATAGTTGTAGACTATTCTATACGAAGAAGATTTTAGCTAAATTCTCTGGCATTACAAGTTAGTGGTTAAAGATTAGAGGGAGACGTAATTTTAAAATAAAATTTTAAAGTTTATTCAGATTGCCATCCTTATTTGGTAAATTTGAATAGATATGTAAGAAAGTCCATTAAATAGTATGATTGCGTTCCCTTTAATTTGAATAAGTTATTTGAGTTTATTTCTGAATTTAAAACTTTTAATTGCCATTAAATTTGTTATAAAATTAAATAAGTTATTGTGTCTATTAAACTTTTATGTTATAAAATTTAGACATTTATATTGAGCTGTTGAACATTGTAGGCAGGAGAAGCCACACCCCTTCACTTTTTTGGACTTTGAATCCACTTATATGCGAGATAATATACTTTTGTTGTAAAATAATATGAAGGGCATAAAACTAATTTAAGCGGTTATTGGCTTCACATTATTATAGGCATTACAAAATGATAGGTCTACTCTATAACTACTTAATTACTCTTGTAAAAAAGTATATGGTTTTAACATTTTAATTGATGCATAAACTGAACAAAATTAACTTTATATCAGTATCAATGCACTGAACTGTCAAGGATATCAAAGTTCAAAACTTATGCAAATGTTCTGTAATTTAAACAATTTGCCCCAAGAAATTAAAAGCGAACCTATTATTTCGAAAGTTTTAAAACATACTAAAATTATGAATGAAAACGTTTGCCTATTATTACATTTTTTGGTTAGTTTCTACATGAAAAGTAAGAGGGAAATTTTTTAAATGGTTGTAATTAATCACAACAACATAAATAGCCCTTTCCAGGAAAGTAACACAAACCTCCGAAATTTCGCAGGATAAGTTGAAAGAAAAGAAATTAATGACAAGTCTACCATTTAAAGTTGTCAACAACCACAGCATTTTCAAAGTATTTTAGCATGTAGACATAAGACCTACTATTCCTTTGGAATCTTTTTAATTGGCGTCTTGGGAAAACATCATTTTATGGGTAGCAAAACAAAAACCAAGGGAAACAAAATTGTTATAATTAAAGCATTGAAATATTTTAATGCATATAGATGTGTTTGCCATTCTTTACCCAGACAAACTTGCAGAATATTCCAAGCATATTATTATTTAAAAATAAAGCTTTGTGTTAGTGCTCTTTTAAAAGTCTACTTGGAGGTTTTTGAAAAATTTATATTTTACCAAAATGTTCCTTGTTAAAAATTATGATTTTGAATTATATTTTTTACCTAATATATATATTTATGATTTTAATATTAAATTATACCAACATTTTTACTATACCAAAATTTATTTAAACAAAATAGAAGAAGAGTTTTATACAAATAGCTTAAAAGATATTTTACTAGATGAACTTGTTTCCATTTCATTTAAAATTATTGTAGATAAAAATCTTAAGGTGAGAAAAGGTTTCTTCACTACACATTGTTTGCAAATAAGATATATTTATTAACAATCCCAATTTTGAAAACTTTTCTGTGCTCTCCAAAAAACAAACGCTGTTTTCGCTTTTTATTGTAAAAAGTCGCTTTAAGTCATGACCCCAGTTCTATTTCAAATTTAAAAAACATAAACTAAGCATTAATGAAATTGTGATTGAGATTTATTTCATTTTAAATCAATTTTGTAAGTTACAAAAAATTTAATTGGAGTGATTTCTTTTTAAATTTGCCCATGATACACTGTAACATGAATAATCTTTAGTTAGTAGCATGGATTAATTAAAATTGTGTTTCTTTTTCTCCTGAATCTAAATGTACAACATGGAATTTTTTGCAAGTGTTATTGAACTATGTAATTTTTATTAACTTCATGCTTCAGTTCACTTTGTAGGTCTTTACACAAATTAATTTAAACTTAATTTTCCTTATTATTTTTGTATTCGAATGTTAAAAGGTGTGTTACTTGAAATCTTTACATGTTTGACAAAATTAAAAATTTAATTTTTTTTCTAACAAACGAATTACTCATTTCTAGATGGGTTGTGTTCAATTTATTACACCAAATGATGTGCGGATAATGATTGTCCTTTACATGCCACAGAAAAAAGTATATGTTGGCTTCATTCCTCATGAACAAAAGGTTTTCTTCAATACTTTTAGACATGTGTATGAAAAGAAACGGCGCCTACGAAATCTACAGAAGGTATGTTCTTTTGGCTTTACTTTCTAGTAGTAACATGGATTATATTGTGAGTACTTTGTTAGTTAAATGCTAAAGAACTTTCTTAAAAATGTAATTTAGCTCTTTAGATAAAACATTTAGCCGAAAAATTGAGATAATCACTTTTGTAATCCAAACATTTGTCCTTGATTAAAAGAAAGGACAAACTGAATGTAGAAAAGTCAGATAGGTAAAATACTGCAAAAATGCAGATTTCCACTTTATTTACCAAAATTTCATTCATTCTTGAAATGGCATCACATCCAGGATAATATTTTATTCGGAAGAATGGTCATACTCATGTAAATCTAACAACTATGGCCTCGTATATCAACTCTTCATAACCCCTCGAATCTCCCAAGATTCTTTACGATGCATTGGTTGTGTTTGCAGAGGCTTTCGCTGAAGTGACAGTCACAATCTCCCAAATTTTCCAGCTGATGTGGTCAGGTGTTTTACTGAAATGAGCTGCTAAAACAGAGTTTTCTGTAGGTCTGAGAATTTGCTGCTTTATATACCTTTTAGCAGACTTTTTTCAAGTTACATACTTATTTTCTTCATTAATATAATGTTAAGAAGGGAGAAATAATCATTTGTGCAAATTTTTTCTGTTTGTAATGCATTATTATTTAAAATTAAAATATTTATTGTAATTGTAAGTAAAAAAAAAATATTATTGAACATGTGATACGAATCTATATTGTAGCTGAGCTTGTAAAATTACATTTGAGACGATTAGGTTTTTTCATTCCTTTTTGTAAAATTGTGACGTGTTTCTCTCTCTCTGCTTCTTCACCTTTGTGTGAAGCTCTGTTAAGGCTCTAGCAGTTTGCTAAAATGAATAATTCTGACTTTTGATTTTAATTTTAGCTGAAAAAGTTTGCATTTCATGTTAAACACTGTTAATACTTTAATATTTTTTATACATTATTTTTTCCATCGTGCAGCAAATAGAAGCTGGCATTTATCTTGCTGGTAGTCAACCTACAAGTTCTTCCGCTTCAACTTCCATGGGACAGAGTGAAGTAAGTTTTTATTTCTTACTTAACTCTGCATACTGCAATTCTATTTTAATTCTCATAGGTTAAGATTAGAAAATTGGAAGCTGATGTTTCTTTTGCCTTAACTGAAAATTATTTTTTATCAAATGACACCAATTAGATGCTCATCAACTGAGAGCAAAAAATTAAAAATACAAGTGATCTATTTGCTCTGAAATTCCTAATATTAAGTTTTTGTCCCGTTCTTAAAATTCTAATTAAATTTTTCGATAGTTCCTAAGCAAAATTTAAATCCTCAAAAATGTCTAAATTTTCCTCCAAAACCCATAAAAAAAAGCATCATTCTTCCCCAAAACAGAAAATAATCTTATTAAAAAATTAAATTTTGTGCGTGTTTGAGAGAAGGGGGGGTGAGATCATCATATGCTTGCTTATAAGTTTGATAACCACTAAACCTGTGGCCAGTCTTCTAGCTGTGTAGTTAGAATTCTGCCCTTGCATGCCAAAGGTGCAGAATTTGAATCTGAAATAGGCATGGATGTTCATTGAGGTTCAGGATCCACATTAAACTGTAGGTTCCGTCATGATTAGCCCTTATTTACTCCAAAAATAGGGTTATTGAGCATACAAACCAATCGGACCAAATATCAGAACCTTCTTTCATAAAGACTACCCAAAACATTCCAGTAAAATTATTTTGTCACTGTGTCCTCGAATGTGATAGCTGCTATCGCTAATATTTTTATTGGTATGCGATGGTTAATTTCACCCTGGGTTACTTTGATGCAATAGTTGACACAGGGCTGCCACAGGCGACTAAAAAGGCTACTAAAGCGACTATTTTAGTGGCCAGGCGACTATGGCAACTATTTCAATGAAAAAAGGGCCCAAAGCGACTATTTTGAACAAAACCTTCAACTATTTTTGGGCTCAGGCGACTATTTTTTTAAAAATTGGATACTGTTCGTTAAAAGACAGAAAAAAAGCGGCACTAAGGTACTAACAATTTTATCAAAATGGTGATTTTTTTTAAGGGGGGCGGGAGAGCACTATTGAAATAGTTGTTCATATTCGCTGGTAGAGTGATCACTTTGTTAGTCCGACGATAGTAACTTCACGCAAGATGTTGTTTTTGACGGCAACCGCTGTCATTTTCGCCTACCTGTTTGGTTTCAATGTTTTATCTTTTGCCGTGCAAGGCAACAGCATACACAATTATATTCTCAAATATCAAATTATTTCGCTTTATATACTCTAAACAAAAATAAATTTATGGAATTTGCTCCGAACGCCGGAAGAAAGTGCCATAGTATGGACAGTATTGGTGTTATTTCTGAGATTTGTGTCAGTGCGATGAACAATTTCGCCGTGTTGGTCAATAAATGCAGATTGATTAGAATTTCAATGTTGTAGCTAAAGTTATAAATAATAAAATAATTTAAATTTTTAAGCAATTTATTTAATTACTCTGAATGTAGCTTAAACAGGGAGGCGTCAGAACCGGGAATTCAGGGAAAAGTCAAGGAATTTCGCAAAATTACTCTTTAATCAGGGAATTTTGAAATGTTCGAGTTTCTCTTCTCGCGTACCCCTTGTGGGTGCATACATATGTCCATACTCGCGTCACACGATATATATATAAATTTTATAGTTGGCCGATCGATTTGAGTGTACGAAGTTTCCAAACTTTTTCTACTATCAGCAGCTAAGCCAAACCAGCCAATCTCCCCTCCTTGGCCCACAACCACATGATCATGTTCCGCTTTTTTTTCTTTTTTTTTTTACTTTCTGAAATCATTGTTATGCTTGGAACAACGATTTACACATTATTTCTGATCGATTTTTGGTTATCCTATAACTTTGCTTCCGCCGGTGTCTTATTGTTAAAAAAAATCTTCAAACTTTAATCTGCCTGCATCCTTTATAGACATGATTTTTTTTCTTCTTGCCTTGTGTTTTTTCTCAACAGAATACATTAGAACCCTAATTATTTACGTATTATTTTTCTTAGATTTTAGTATTTCTATTATTTAGAAACGCGACCGTAGATTTATTGTTTAAAAAAATCCTCCAACTTAAATCTGACTGCATCCTTTACAGACATGATTATTTTTCTTCTTGTCTTGTGTTTTTTGTCAATAGAATATATTGGAACCTTAAATTCCTTAATATTTCAAATTGATTCCATCATATTTTTTCGTTTTTATTAACCTTTTACAGCATTGTGTTATAGATGTTCAACAAATCTATAGGCATTCATAAGCAAAATGGGTTAGATCCTGTACTTGATTTTTTTTTACTTTAATTTTGACATTTTATTTAACGTAATTAACTGAAAATGATATGTGTTTTTGATTTATATGTTTAATATAAATCAAACAAAGAATTGAAGTATCCTCCTCCTCCTCCAAAAAATAAAAAAAGAATCTGAATGCTATACTGTATACATTTAGACAAAGGGTTATTTAATTTTAAAAAAAAGGTCCTTACATTCCCCCCCTCCCCCCTACACCAAATGCTGCTCTTGTCATGTCTTATGAAAACGATTTTTTGCCTCATTTAGTATGTACTTTTGTGGTTTAAGATAGTATTTTTGTTGTACAAAATTTTATTTCTGTATATCTATGAGTAATTAATTTTTTATAAGAAGATGTTAATTTCAAGACTTTCTTTAATGCATTATGTGTTATTTATCTTTTCTCCACTTCCAAATCTAAAACACATAATTTTTCATGAAATATATGTACCTAGTGAAATTTGTGATTGAGTAGCAAAATGCTGATTATTTAAGTTTCAAGCTTATGCATGCCCAAGTTTAGTGAATATTTAGGACACTGTTTAAAATTTATGTTATTAACAGGATACAGCCTATAACATATATTAAAGAAAATAAGTTGTTTTTTTTTAATTAAGAAGAAAAATATTGTACTAGTTTTGCTTTTCCTTGAAGTTAGCAAGTATGAGTGTAGTTTGTAAATTGGTTTATGCGAATTTTGTATCTTTTTTTCTTAATGTTTTCCGTTCTTTTTTATGCTCTAAAGATGCTTGTTTTGATTTTTAGCCTAAACTTATATTTAGTTGCAATTATACGTTGATAAGTAAATGTAATTCTATATAGTCAAATGTATATATTTTTAAATTGGCCATTATTTTCTTTGTTTTTTAAAATGTTGTTTCGCAAATTCTGTAGCCATTTTGTTAAAAATTTAAAAACTGGCCTTAATGAAATTCGATTGCCATTGCATAGTATAATTGTTTAAACATGATACTTGTTTTTCTGAAAAAAGTTGTTCGACTTTGGAAGTTGAAAAAAAGTTATCTTGTTTTGCCAATCGATTTTTATCCTCGCTTTTGCGTGAAGTTTAGCTATATATATATATATTTATTTTTTACTTTGGTGCTGCCTGGGAGTAAGGTTGAGTTGCCAACTTCCATTGCAGTATATAAATATTGTAGCACCTCCCCCAAGACACCTGCCTTTTACCGTATGGAATGGAATGTTTCAGACAATATTTTGAATTTAAAGAAGAGTGTTTCTGGGTTTTCGTGTTTTATGTAAATCAACAGTTTTATTTCGATCTTATGAGAAGTAGGCTACTATTTTCAACGTCTGAGACTACTATTTTTTATGTGTGAGACTACTATTTTGGCTACTATTTTTAACATCTGAGGCTACTAAAGCAACTATTTTCAAAGCTTACGGTCAGTGGCAGCCCTGTTGACATTGCCGAGATTTATTTTGGCATGGTCAAATCTGATATGTCTGTGATTTTCCTGGTGTATTAATCTAGTCTTTGAAACTTTAGTTATTAAACTGATTGTTACTGAATTAAAACATTCTTTTACTTTGAACATTTTTTTTTTAAAAATAAATCAACTGGAGAAATGGCAACAAAAAGCTTTTAAGAAAAATGTGTTTGACCACATTATCTTAGATTTCAAAGAAGGATGATTTTATTAACATATTTATCATTTTAGTGTGCTTAAAATGAACAGTTATACAGGCTACTATTTGAAAAGAACTATTTTTAATAGTTTAACTTATAAATGTTTTTACATCTCCAATTAAATTTGTACTGAAAATTAATAAATATAGAATGCAAACTTACTGTAAATACCAAATGCAAACGTTTCTTTTTTCTATGTAACTATCTTTAGCAATCCAGAAATCAGTTCGAAGAAATTGACAATGAAATAGATGCCCACATTTTGGCCCTTCACCGACGACACCAAGAAGCTCAGCCTTCTACATCCTATCAACAACCGTGTACTTCCCATTCTGCCAGTGACCAATCAATCGAAGCAAGGTTGAAGAGACTGGAAGCTGCTCAGAAAGGAAACACGGTAAGACAGATATAATCAGGATGTCCAGCAAAGTGGGAAAAGTCAGGCAATTTGATAATTTTATGCATATCGGCTGGGTATTGTTTTCTTTGTTTGTACAGATGGCCAAAAAATTCTAATTGTTTTCTTTTTGGGCACCTTGATAGATAGTTCATAATGATCGCAGGTTATTTTTTATCATTTGTTTGGCAACAAGCCCTTACCTAGTAACAGGTATTTCCAGAGTCGCATTCGACCTAAAATTCCTAATATTCCTTGAATTTTTGTTTCTCCCTAAAATTGTACTTAAATTTTTTGATAATTCTTAAAAGAAAAAATTAAAACCCCAAAAATTCTCTGATTTTCCTTCCAAACCCATGAAAAAAAACCAGATATTTCTCCAGATGAAAATAGTCGATTTAATTAAATTTGCATGTTTGTCAAAATAGTTTAATTATATAACTGTTATTTTGCTCAAATTTGTTTTACATTCGGGTTTTTGAAAATTGGCAGTTTTTTGCAGGTATTGAAAAAAACTTTGGGAAGAATATGTCTGTATTGGTAGCCTATGTCAGCTTCAAAAGAAATATCCTTAAATGTTTCTCAATCATTCCTAGCATTTCTAAACATGTCCCTAAATGGTTTTGGAACCATCCCTACAATTCCTACATAAATTTTTTAAAAAACTCTTTGTTTCCTCTGGTGTTGAAAAACTTTATAGTAACAAGGTTTAAATTAACATTTATTGTCAATAAATGAATTGAAACAGTAGGTGAGAGAAGGTGTAATATGATACACAAAAGTACTTCAATTAAATCTTGTGAATAATGTGTCTAAGTCAAGGCTTGATTTCAAAATGAACATATACCAGGCGAGGTTATCAAGGTCGATTCCTGTGTTTGTGATTTCTGATTCCTAAACTAAGTAGATACAATAATTGTGATGTATAGTCTCTTGCCAATTTTTGATGGTTTTCTACCCATTTGAAAACTGTATACTTGTTCAATGTTAAATCACTTTCATACCTTACCAAAGAAAACTAATAAATGCACCACTATACTTTGTAATTATCAAATTACTTTCATAATATGTATTAATCTTTTTATGGCTTTTTATTACACTAAAAATTTGGCAATGTTAAACATTCTCATTTATATACTGTCTTATGTGAAGAAATGACTATTGAGGAAATGATAACAGATTAAAATCGTCAAAGCCATAACAGTTATCACTAAATAGGAAACAAGCTTAACAACCATAAGTAGCAATGCTGAAAAGAAACATAAAATTGGATCTTTTTATTTGCCAGTAAAAATATACTTTTCTAACAGACAAAATCCTTGTGTCCTCTTATTATTGGTTATGCTTGCAAACAAACGTCGAAGCTATGATTTTAAGCAAAACTTGTACCAAAATTGTAGCTGTGTGCAGTTCACCTGATTGGAAAATTTCATTCTAGCTGGAGAAATATGAAAAACTTTTGGAAAGCTTACAATATTTTTAAAACACAGTCAACCCAGTTAACATGAAATCGAAAGGACTGCTGAAAATTTTCTGCGTTAACCAAATTTCGTGTTAACCATCTAAAAACTTTTTTCATCTAATTAATGCCGATTTAAACTACTAGCTATATGTGTATTTAATATCCCTGTTTATTATTCACGTCTTTTATTTTTCTAGTCTTTATCCTTTTTCTTGCATTCAAATTGATGTACAGCACAATCCGCTTTAATTTTTTCTAGATTTTTTTAATGTCATTGCAGGGATGAGTTTTTTCTGCTATGTGGCGGAATTCCGCTTTTTTAATTTTTTAGAAAAAAAAGAATTCCGCTTTTTCAAAGAAAGTTCCGCTTTTCTAATTCCTAAAGGAAAAAAAATCCGTTTTTTCTATCTCACAGAACTTAACTTTTTTTCTAATGCTGAATCGCGCAGCAGCTTCACTTCCGCCCGATCGGGAAGAGCGGAAAGCTACCGCTCGGGGATCGCATCGCATTCCTGCTTCAAATACAAAAATCTACTGAAATGCATTTTTTTAGTCAGGTTAGCGTTCAAACTCTCATTTTATACTTTTTTAACTACGTCTAAATTTTATCCTTTTGTGTTATTTTTTTCTCTTCTCAAAATGTAAATTCCTTCATACAAATTCACGCGATTAACGTATACTAATAATGCTCTTGCTTTCAAGTCTGACGTCCACGGAACTATCGTTTATTTACGTTGGTATGTGATGCTCGATTTCGCTAATCCTTACGCTGATGTAATGTCCGCTACTGCCGAGATTTGTGTGGTTATGACGTGGTGGTCATTTTTGCAGAGTATTACTCCGATATAACAGCGCTATTGCTGAGAATTGTTCCGTATATTCGGCTCTAACACTGATATTTACGTTTGTGTGATAATTTTCGCTAAAGGCTACTATAGCTCTATTTTTTTAGAGTTCTTCCGGTATTCTAGGTTCTAACTTGGATATTTCTTTTGACGTCAGTGTAATTTTCGCCGAATACCACACTGTAGTAACATTCGATATTACCGAAATTTTCACTAATATTTCCAAGAAAATATCGATATTACCGAGATTTGTGCCGATAATGTGGTCACCGATATGCACGTTGTTGTGATGTTCATTTTTGTCGATACCTAGATTTTCGCAGGTATTGTAAGCGCTATAGCTATTGCTTATACTTTAGTTAGAGTGATGGTCATTTTTGCCGAGGTTTACGCCAATACATTACCAGCTATTACCGAGATTTTCACACCATTTTGCAGCCATTCACCTAGACTTCCGTTGATGCGATAGCCGCTATATTCGTGATTAGTGTGTGTTTAAGGATCGATTTCACCGTTTGATTTTAATCTATGCAGAATTACTAAAATTTTTATATATTTTTGTATAAAAATTAAATAAAAATATTCTGAAACCTAGTCCTAATTGTAATTTTTCTAAATAATCTGCCTTTATTTGCTGATATTTTAACTGCAATTGTATGTAAAATTATTTGTTGCTTTTATTTTATTAAACAAGCTTAAATATAGTTTAAATTAAAAAAATGTATTTAGAAATTTGAAGTTATTTTCTGGTATTCATCGCTCTCACATGAATTATTTTTGCTTTGAAGCTATACCATGCCTGATGACAGCTCAAAGTGTATCCCTACGTCTAGGTGCTGCTATTTTGAACCATTTTTGCTCACGGACAGACAGAGACAGTGCCGTGTTATAAATGCACATAGAAAACTATATTTTTTAAGTATAGCTTAAATGTGTTATACGCATAAAATCTTAGGATTTTTGTTTTCAGCTTTTTGGTTTTTTACCAAACTCGTCCCTGTATCATTGATAGTGCTATTGTCAATTCTATACTTAGCAGCATTTTTTTTTTTTTTTTTTTTAAAGAATTTACTATTAATTTCGTTTCTATTAACAACAATTGCTGCTGCTTCCAACTCATATTGACAAGATTCAACATGCAAATGCTGTTGAGTTGAGTTTCTAAACTAGTGTTGAATACAGGGACGTCACAAAATCAGTTTATGGAGCGATGCCATCTGAATTCGCGTCCAAATCAGCTAATTTCACAACGATTATCTTGAAATTTGATAACTCGGGCATTTTGTCTCCTTCATTTGTTCCAACTTGAGGAATTCTTCCGTAACACCTTTAAATTTTGTCTCACACAATGAAGGCTCTCAAAAAGAAATGGCTTGAAGAGCAAATTTTTTTCCATCTTAAGAGGGATTTCATTCTATGCGATTTCAAGTTAAATGAATATTTCAACGTTAAGTTTAAGCTTCATCATACAGGGATTTATATTTTGTGTTAAACGGGATTTCGTTTTAAGCGATTTCAAGTTAACGGAGTTTGAATGTATATAGATTTATTAGTGAAGACAACATCCTATCAAAGTTATATTAAAAGTTGCTTGTTTTTATATTTTTAGCGAAATGTGAATGAATATGAGGAAATCGACAATGAAATAAATGCACACATAGCAGCTCACTGGCTGCGTCATTTCTCTCAAGAGACATCCGCTTCAACCTCCCAGCAAACACAAGTTTCTCCCCCTCTGCCAAGTGTGCCCTATTCATCAAGTACAAGCAATCACTTCTTTGATGAAGGACTAAAAAGATTGGAAATTGCCCACCAAACATTATGGGTATGTTGTGGTTTTGTAATTTGGACGAGATCCTTAACCATGTTGCATTTGACAATTTATCTTAATTTGAAGCTGTGTGTTTTTTAATGTTTTTATAGGATATACCCAGTGTTTGCCAGTTACAGGGGTGGGAATTCTGCGCCACCGCGCACCAAAAGTAGTATCCTGCGCCAACCTGCTACAAAACCACATTTAAGTGCAATTCTACGCCAATTTTGTTTTAAATCTTCTTTTAAACGCGCACGCTAAAGCGCCAAACCAGTTCGTGCACGCCAAATCTATGTGGAGACGAAATTACGGCAACCTCAAGGGCAGTTTTCGCACGAATTTGCAAAACATTCGATTTTTCCCTCTAACAGAGTGCAATGTGTGGATTATCCCTCTGAAATCGACATTCACGCATGCGTATTCATGTTCAAATGAGCCTTGCATCAGGACAAATTCAAATCGCCGAGTACTGATAGCTGATATCACGTGCGTTATTGCTAGATAAAAGTTAGGGGGCAGCCTCAAAATTTCCCGATTACTAGTTAGCATGGATGGCCATTTCGTACGTACCTTGATTACGTGTGTTTCACCGGATTTTTACCACATCCTCTTTTGCTCTAAATAAAGGAGAAAGGAATTGGTAAAAAGTTAAAGGCATATAATTATCAAATGTTTTTACTAAGCATTTAAAAAGAATATTTCTGCTCCGACACGCGTAATGACGATACCTTGTATTAAATTTAGGGATATTTTTTTAAATTTACTTGTTGGCTGTTGGTAATTAACTTTTAAACGGTCGTTTTACTTTTGAAATTAAGTATCACTCAAATGTAATCAAAATCCCGGAATGTTTCCGATATAAAATATATATATACACTTTTTTTTTATAAGTTAATAGAGCGATATGCAGCTTAAAATCGCCATTTTGACTCAGAATTTAACCCGGTTTTTGAAAATAAAAAAAAAATTCACAAAATTTAGAGCCTTCACAAAAATTTAGAAACATCTCATTTTAATTTTACAGTATTGCTATTTTTGCAATAAGAATTGCTATTTTTATACAAATGAGTCTTATAATAATAAGAGTCAGTGGATCTATAGAAAGCTACTTAAAATAAGTGTAAAACTTTACTTACACATTTTTTTACCTAAGTAGTTTTGACCTTCTGATTGTACCTCTGACAAACGGAATGTTAAAACTTTAATTAGTTAATTTTTATTTTTTTTTAACCCGACTTCAAATAGAAGTACAGCTCTGAAATTTTCAACATAAGTAGTTTTGGCCTTTTTTTTATTAGACTTTTTAAAAACTGAATGTTAAAATTTAATTAGTTTTTTTATTAATAAAAAAAAATTGCAAAACTACTTCTAATAAGGCTACAGCTTAGAAATTTTCAACATAAATAGTTTTGACCTACAAATTGTACATTTGTAATAAACAAAATGTCAATTTTAATTATTTTTTAATTAAATTTTATTATATAAACCGACTTCAAATGCAGGTACAGCTCTGAAATTTTCAACATAAGTAGTTTTGACCTTCAAATTGTACATTTGACAAACAAAGTGTTATTATTATTATTTTTTTTAATTAATTTTTCAATTAATTTTTTTTTACAACGCGACTTTAAATAGAGGTACACCTTTGAAATTTTCAACCTAAATATGTAATTAATATTTTTACAAAGCGACTTCTAATAGATCTAGAGCTCTGAAATTTTCAATATAGGTAGTTTTGTCCTTCTAATTTGGCTTTTTATAAACATGTTATAATAATTCAGAGGGGTGAAGGGGGATTGTGTTATTGTATTAGCGGGCACATTTTTTAGTTCTCGATGGGGACATGGTTCTAATATTAAAGGTTTACGTTGCAATTAATATTTACAGAGTCAAGCAAATTTGTGCTTGCACTGCAATGAACCTTCTAGAGAGTGACACGAGCCTATCCTTGCATAGCAATAAATTTTCAGCGAGCATTACTTGCGTAGCAATTAAACTTTTCAGAGAGCTAAACGAAAGTTGTGTTTGTGTTACAATGAACTTTTACCGAGCAAAGAGAGCTTGGTTTTGCATAGCAAATCCGTTTGCGAAGTGTCAAAAGCTAATAAGTATGTGTATTTTATATATATATTAAATTTACAAATTATATTTAAGTTGTAATTGTATGTATATCTTATAACACATATTAAGAAATTTAAAATTATATGTTGTTAAATAAAATTATACAAGTTCAAATTTTAATTCTTGTAATAGTTGTTAAATCAACTACAATTTGTTATATTTCGGCTATTAATCTTTGAATTTTGCTGCTACATTTTCTCTTATTCTGCTCCAAACGTTAAATTTTGCTGCTCCAAAATTGCTCCAAACTGGGCTTTAGCACTTTTCACCCCTGCAGTTAAGTATTTATTTTCAAAGTGTATTTTCATCCCCTCTTTAAATTTTAAGGGGTATTTCAAAAAACCGAAGGGTATTTTCTTAAATTAAAGAAAAATATTTTTTTTGACAAAATTGCTACAACATAACAGTGAGGTACGATCGCGATTTCACCTATCGGTGTGAAAATGCTTACTAAACAACACGTAATATTTCAACACCTTATACTAACTTTTGATCTACATTTTCCATTACCTAGAATGATTTCTGATTTCATAAAATCGAGGATTATTTTTTAAAATTTAAGATATTGTGCCAATGCATGAGGTTAATTATATGGGCTGAAATTGATTTTCAATGCATGTTCAGATTTCATGCATTTTGGCTCTTGATATATTATATCCAAAAATGTGGTCAACTTTAAATTACAAGTAGTGCTTGAAACCAGATCCATTTCACTAATAAACGGAAAGGATGCAGGCTGTCAGAATAGCTTTTGAATTCTATGGGTAAAAAAATTATTGCAAACATTTTATTACAAAGCATAAAAACTAGCCACTTATTAAATCTTTAAATGATTTTGTTTTGATTATTATTTAAGAAACTGTGAAATGCCATACAAATTGGGCTTCGTTAAATTACTTGCAATATATTTGAAGTGTAATAAAAATAATTATATTTCACTTAAATACATATTCATCCTATTAATTTCTATTACAGCAGGTACCACCGATATTGCCAACTTCAACATTCAAGCCGTATTATTATCTGGAACGATTTGCTGGTACTGTTTCTGGTGGAGGTACTGCTATTAACTACAACAGCTAAAATAATGTTGTAGTTATTTACATATTTGTATTAATGTTATTCATGTGTTTAAAATTTTGTAGCTTGGAAATCAGTCTTTGCTAAAGTATCAGCTGTGTGTGAGTAAATTAAGAAAGATTTACCGTATCAACTTGATAATCTAAACATGTGCTTTAAAGCAGTGGTTCTCAAGCTTTTCAGGCCACAGAGCTCATTTTGAAGCAAAAGTTTCTCATAGAGTCCCAAAAAATCGTCTGTGTTACATATTGTTTAACAGGGTTCTCACTTTCATTAAAAAGTGCTCACAATTTTTTTAACTAGTTTTCCAGGCCTTGAAAATAATTGAAAATGCTTAAAGGTCCTTAAAAGTACTTGAAAATGCTTAGAGGTCCTTAGAAGTTCTTAATTTTTGTCAATTATCCGCACTGCACCAAAAAAATTTGATATATTTGTATTAAAGCATGCATCAACTTGTACCTCGTTTGGCTTGTATTTGCTGATTGGTGGATTAGGAATCTACTGATTTTGGTTACACACTGTCAGAGGAACATGCGAGATTATTGTTTACATTTTGCGAGCCAAAAAATCAAAGACCATCATCAAAGTCTGATTATGAGGCAAAATGCAAATTGTACATGAAAGATTTTGATATTAACGCTCTGGGCAAAGCAGCTGTAAAGTCGCACGTTAAGGACCTTATGCATGAAAACAAATTTTTGAAGGTCCTTAAAAATATTATTTAAGTCTTTAAAAGTCCTTGAAATTTAAAAGTTCCATGGATTGAAAATCAATGACTTTTTTAAAGTCATTGATTTTCAATGTATGATTTCAGTGAGAACCATGTTTAAATCTACAAAATTATATAATTACTTAATATGGGTGCCTTCAGGGGGTGCACTTGCACCCCCTTGATTTTGAAAATTAAAAATGTGGGGAAAAGCAGTATAATTCACTGTAAAATCCCAGAGAAGTATGATATATAAGCAGAGGTCAAATCCTGTGATTTTTTATGGCTGTCTTAAGAGCAACCATTGAAGTGTTCTATGTTATCCTCAAGTAAAGTTTGTTGCCCTTAAATTTTTATTTGTTACTGAATATGAAAACTAGAAATTCCTTCTGTTGTTAGAATAACTAAATAATAAACATGAACATAAACTAAGTGCTTGAAATTCAATTGATTGGTTTTATCCTAATTTACAAAACATGCATTCATGATAGAGGAATTAAATTTCTGATTGCTCAAAAGACAACTGAAATATTTCGTTATGTTGTCCTTTTAAAAAATCTGGTTGCCTTGAACAACCAGGCAATCAAAAATTTTGACCGACCTCTGGATATAGGTAACTGATGAAATATGATATAGGTTATTGAAGAAGTTTGGTATTATTTAAACTGAAAAATATGATATAGGTTTTATAATATCCAATAGATATTTTAAAACCTATATCATACTTCTAGAAATTTTTAATTCAAATTGAATTATAATTTCATTAAAATATAACCAATTGAAAAATCAAGGTTAAAATAAAACAAAATATTACTTACCTTGTATCTATTTGATCCCCTGGAAATAATTGTGCTACCCATGCTAATTAAGACATTTGAAAAAACTTACTACAATGTTGCACCGGAAATTAATGTGAATGATGTTCTTGCTTCTCTTTCCTCAAAGTTAGTCAATGTCTGATGTAACAAAAGTCGCATACCATCTTCTGCATTCTAATGTACACAAAATTTAGTTTTTGCTACATTGTACCTGGAAAGGCCAAATCAAGTAGGCATGTAGATCCAGAAAAGAATAAAATCAATTGAGATTTTTTAAGTTTATATCAAAAGATCCTCTTCTAACTGAACCCAAATTCATCAAATGCTTTATTTTGAAATGATGCAGGACAGACCTTGTGTTCTGCTGCAGTGAGGCTGCTGGTTTTGATATCACTGAGAATGGATCTATAATCCATGCAGAATTCTTTCGAGTTGATTCCTGATTCTCTTGTGGAATATATTAATTCATTGTTACGATAATTTCTTCAAAAGTGTTGGAAGTCAATAACAGGGAGGATAGATTTCCTCCTTTTTTGTTTTTTTATTTAACATTTTCCTCCTCTTTGTTCCTGCTTCGAGGATCCTCATTTTTCTGATCTGAACCAGATTTTCCTGCAAAAAGTATATTTTCCCTCATGTCTAAGCAAAAGATTTTCCCTCTTAGCTCCCCTTTCCTCACAGATTACTTCACTAACTCCTAAAATTGGAAATGTAATTATTATATAATATGAGAAATTTCATTGTATCTTTAAAATTATTGAATCATCCTTCCTACATACTTTTTTTTGTTGTATTTTTGTGTGTATTCCTACCACGAGCTTTTTTAACCACTTTTTGGATTTCCTCCTTTTTTCTCTCTGATCACTCTCATCCCTGTGAGAAGGAACTTACCAGGTCCTCATTCTTGAGGTTTGTCATATAGAATTATACCTTTTTTCCCACGCCGAAAGTTAGAATTCAATTTTAATCATTAAACAAAAACTCTGCCAAAAATTACTTCTTAAATAAAAAATATTCAAAAAACCCTTAAGTATTTAAATTATTGTGTAGTTTTGTGATGAAGGGGAATGAAATCGGAGAAAGTGGATGAAAAGGTGCACGCTCATAACTGGATCTATAGAACTAAATTGAAAGAGCTTTTATTCTATAAGTACCTTGACTAATTTATATTATCTGTTACACATTTACTACTTAATGAGCATGAGCTGCATCCAATTGTTTTGCTGCAGCTAAAACCTTTTGTTATTTCTCAAAACTATTTACGTGTCCATTTTATAATTAAATATATTTAAAATCCTATCTCCATCTAATTCCTACCTCTCTGGAACATGCAACATTCAATTAAATTCATAAATATAAAATATTTTATGGAAATCTGAACTAACAAGTTAAATAGCATGGCTTGTTGCTGGTAATAATTCTTGAAATCCTTTGAAGCACGAATTTCAATTTTAATGACATTTGGTATGAACTGTCTTTATGTGTAGAAAAATTATGGAGTATTCTTCCTTTTTGCAAAAAAAAATTATTTATTTTAACTTTTGTAAGTGATAATTTCCAGCTTTGTGGTTTCTCTGTAAAACCAATCTGCGTATAGAAATAAAAATTTAAGTAAATACTTTCTGTATGGAACCACTATGCTTCAAAAGGTTAAAAAATACTTTTCCTAGTATTTAGATTATTTTAATATTGGTGGTTATTGTGACTTAAGTTGTATTTCATTTCAAAACATTGTATTCTTCATTTTAATCTTCCTTATTTTTTACTAGGAACTCGTACTGCAAACGTAATTACTCAGTCTTCCCAAGAAACACCTCCATCTGTGGATGAAAATTCTGTGGAGTCTCAAGCAAGTGAAATTTTCGGTAATGATCTTGTCCAAAAGGTAGTGCAGAAAAAATTAACAGAAACTGGAAAGCGTTTTTACACGGTTGAAGAACTTTGTGATGAGATCCTGAAGTATGAAGAAAGCAAACCGAAACCTGTAGAGGAAAGAGCAAAGAAAGAGGTTTCTGAAGAACTTCTGTGCAAAATTTGCTTGGATGAGCGACTAAGTATTGTGTTTGAACCATGTGGGCACTTGGCTACTTGCCAAGAATGCGCCCAACCTTTGACAAAATGTCCAATGTGTCGTACCATGGTCAGAAAAAAAATGAGAATATATATGTGAATTAAGTAGTAATGTTCTTTGTGTGCAATGTGTTTATTTTCCATAGATTGGAAGTATCAGCATATTTTATTTTTTCCTATTTTAATTTTGTATAAAGGAAGCTTTTCATGTTAATATATTTTTTAAGACGATTTCTGTTATTGTATAACTACTCATTTAATCTCAGTTTGTATTATTTCCATTTCATCTGATCAATGTCTTCTGGTATCACAGGGTTAATTAATATATAGTATAATTTACAATGGCTGACTTGTGATATCTTGCTAACTTAGCTCTACATTTACAAATAATCTTATTTCTTCATTTTTATACTCTATGTGATATTATCTTATAATGTATGTATGAAGATTTATTGCAAGTAAATAAATTATATTTTTATCAAAATATGTCATATTTATTGGTAAGATGTTGCAAGAAATACGTATTGCTTATGAACGGAGCTGAGAGTCTAATCACTGTGGCTTCTGAGAGTTGGAGCAGCTCTCAGAGGGTCATTTATAAGTTTATGCATCAATAAAAATTAAAAATAATAATAATAATTGTTTGTGTGTCTATTCCTGCACAGAAAGTGACTTCAATTAAGCATTGAGATCTGAGTAGTTTTGACCTTCTAAAATTATACTTTTGACAAACAATATTAAAATTTTAATTAGTTTATTTTTTACAAAACTACTTCTAATAGAGGTATAATTCCGAAGTTTTCAATGTAAATAGTTTGGGCTTTCTATTTAGACTTTTCATAAGCAGAATGCAAGTTTTTTTGTTTTTTTTTAATTTCTTAAAATTTCTGTACAAAATTATTTCTCTTAAGCCTATAACTTTAATATTTTAAACATAAATAGTTCTGGCCTTCTAAATTTGCTTTTCACAAACACAATGTTAAAATATTCTCAGAGAAGGGGGGGGGGGGTCTTGTATGAAGGGTTTGAATAGAAATTAACCTTATCAAGAGCTTATACTTGTGTAAAAATGAATCTTTTAGCGAGCTTGTACTTGCTTGTTACTGTTGCTTGTTTTCAGATTATCTGCCGCCGTCAGCATTACGAAGGCTATAATGCGCCGAAACATTCGTTATTAGACAAGCCAACATACATTTACAAACACCCATGCCTAACACGGGACTCGAACCCGCAACCTCGCGGTCTAGAAGCTAGCATGCTAACCACTATACCGTTTGGTCGGCCTTGCTTGTTACGGAACTTTTCAGAGAACCTGTGTTAGCATAGAAATGAATCTATCTGTGACTGTAGGTTCTGTTTACAAAGCGTCAAAAGCTGTGACCTATACAAAATGACATTCCTCCGCAACGCGGAACATGCAGGTATCATGTGATGTCACAGACTGGTGATGTAAGCTGGATCTCTAACTGGTAGAGTGTAAATTCGGCTTTAGACTGGCGATCTAAGCTGGAACCCCGACTGGTAGCGTATTTAAAAGCCGGATTTACACTCTATCAGTCGGGGTTCCACTTTAAATCACAAGTCTGTGACGTCACCTAACTACTGGTGACAGTAAATAAAACATTTTATATTTACTGGCGCCGCTCCCATCATCCAATCACGTGTGCCCTGCCGTGGGATAGACGACTCAGCGGTAGTTCAGCTAACGTCACAGATTCAAACTGGAACCCCGACTGGCAAGCCGGATTTATATGCTACCAGTCGGGCCTCCAGTGTAGATCGCCAGTTCTGTAACGTCAGGTAAGCGACCTTTGCGCTGTCTGTCAGTGATCACGGGAGAGTGCACGTGATTGGTTGATCGGAGTCGCCGGCGCCAGTATATAGAAAATGTTTGGTTTACTGGAACCAGTTGCCTGGTGACGTCACTGACTGGCGATATAAACTGGAACTTCGACTGGTAGCATGTAAATCCGGCTGTAGCGTGTAATTCGGGTACCGGCGACTCCCTTCATCACAATCACTTGGCTGCGCTCTCTTGTAATCACCAACAGGAGGCGCAGCAGTCTCAAAGTTGACGTCACAGAACTGGCGACCTAAACTGGAACCACGACAGATTAATCTGCTTGAAGCGAAGTGATATAAAAAAATTTCCTGTGTTGTTTGCTCTGTGGTTCTATTCAAACACAAACTACATCTGATTAAGAAATAAGAACCACTAAATAAACGTATAAATTCAAGGGAATTTCGTCAAATGATAATTATTATTATATTAAATAAAAACATTCTGAAGTGAATTCTCAACGTTACAACTCTATTGAGGTTGCAATCTTTGATAGTCTACTTGAGACGCACAATTTATGAGATGTGATATTTCAGTATCTTCCATTGTTTTATTTATTATTTTCTTTAGGTAAGTAATGTTTGTGATTCTACTTGGCTTACTAATTAACGAAAATATAGCATATAACAGTTTATACAAGACCGTACAAAGAATTTTCAATGTCAATAGGATCTTTTGTATACGATACACGAATGGTAAACATTTAAAGTTTTTCAGTGGGTATTTCTTCTAAATTTTGCAGTTTGTTCCTCCGCTTTTGATAAAAAAGCATCGTCCCTTATAAACCTGTTGATTTTTTAAACTAAAGTGATGAAAAGTCTCGATACAGATGCACTGCAGCTACTTGTTGATGTATGGTTTTTATTTAAAAGAAAAAGTTTACAATTTGTAATCATCTAGGTAAACTATTCTCTTAGTTTTATCACAATTGTAGTAGTGTTAGGCTGGCTTATTTAGTTTGAAACAAAGTTACCAAAAATTGCCAAGTTGACTGTTTGACTTTTATAAAGAAATATATAGTGTACTTGTACCAGTATATATCAACTAAACTAAGTAATATCAGTGTTAATCACTTCCTTGCATATTTTTCCCTCTTGGAGTTTGAAAATTAAAAATATAGAGTGGAGAAAACTTGAAATTCAGAAGGAAAAGAAGTATAATATGGATTTTAAATAATTTAAATAGTAAATTAATGCAGTACTAAAATTTTAGTCAGTACCTTGCGTCTACTAAATCTAAAATACAATCAACCAACCTTGCAAATACAGTAAAAGCCTGATTATCCGGAATCGCCGGGAAATTAGGATTTCTGGATAACCGAATTTTCCGGTTAATTGAATGTCAATGGTTTTGTGACAAATTTAAACAGCAAATAATGCTAGTGATGGTAATTACATTAAAATCGTTCCAACCCGAATATTTAAAAAAATATTCTACATAGCTTTTTTAGTTACAATAATGTTATAATTTACCCTTACAATTGGCAATAATTTGAGATATGTTACTAAAATTAAATCAATTTCATATCTGAAATTTTGTAAAAAAAAAAAATTTAAAGTAGAAGATTAAGCGTAAAATATGTATAAAAAAAAAGTTAGAAGGCTTTTGATAGTACCAATTTGCCGAACCTATAATTTAGGGTTACTGGGCAAATAAAGTGGACTATCGTTATTTCCGTTCCGGAGGGGAAGTTTTTATGTATGTGTTTTCTTGGTCAGATTCTGAGAATTCTGGAAAAGTGGCTTTTGTATTTGAAAACCCTGGTGATACCATTGTCTTCCCCCCTCCTCACACACAACCTTCTTTGTACCCTAAAGTAAAATATGCTTGGGAATATGATCTTCGTATTCAAACATCGACTATTATGTTATAGAAAAAAGGAATACTAGAATTGTTATACAAATCGCCACGGAATTCCGGATAATTTACAAAACATTCAGTTTTGAATTTATTGTCTGGTTGTCGGCTAATCTACACAATAATTGTTACTAAAATAAAATTACAGCAAAACAGAATTATTTTTTAATTGATTGCAAAATGCATTAATAGTATGCAATAAAATATAACCCATACTTTTTGCACACAAAAAATGAACGTTTTACGTTTTGTGCACAAAAGGGTTTACTAGACTACAAATCGAACCTTTGATTGAGATTATAGGGGGAAATGCACTTAAATTGATGCAATTAGGATTCTGATTGATCGTGAGAAACTTATATTTTGTGATAAAAGAACAAAATGTTTAGAATAGTTGAAATTGGAAGAATTGCACCTTTTCCGGATGTGTTTGAAAATTTACAAATTAAATCACGGGTATAAGTGAATTATGGATGCATTGATATTGTATGGAATAAAATGTGTCCGTTATACATAGCTTTAAATTTAGTGAAATGCATGTTCCATATGTAGATCTAGCTTACAAACCCCATGGTTGATTTTTTCCGGATTTTGGTCAAACCATTACCAAATTACGAATTTCCCAAATACTCTTTGCCGGATGAGGTTGAAAACGTAATTTCAAGTGGAAAATCACCTTTCTTTGATATAATTAACATAAAAGTAGTCCATAGATTTATATAGTCCGCATATACAAATTGCACATATTCTAGAAACGAATATAAATTTTTTATGCAATAAACGATGCAAGTTTAAATGGATGCAAGATGTGTATAGTTCTTTTTTATTAGAATTCCGGATAAACCAAATTATCTGCTGGAGAATGTTTTCCAGTTGCTGTGGATAATGGAATTTTGATTACGAAACCCTCTCTTATGCAATTGAAACAAGCCACATTTGTTTATAGATTTGGCAAATAACCACAGTATATATACTTGAATGTTTTTGGGATATATTCCGGGAAATTCCATTAAGAATATTAAGGTTTTTTGCTAAGAATTCACAGTAGATTGAATAAAAACTTCGGCATTCCGGATAAACCGGAATAAAAAAAAACTTTTTATAATATATTCATTTCTAATCAGTGCAAATTCAGCTATTTCGCCATTGCAAAAATAAAAACTATCAAAATAAGGAGAAAAAAAACCACTCAACTTCGAAATCTGAAATTAAATTTAAAAAAAAAAAAAAAAAAAAAGGTGACTTTTTGCCCTTTTTTGGCGAAATACCGCCACCTTTTTCGCCAAATTTGATTTTCAAAACATTCCAGTTGATTGAATGCCGGATAATCGGGCTTTTACTGCAATCGAATAATGGAATGGCAATACCTTCTATCAAACTTTGTGACTGTCAATGACCGTTTTGCACACGTTTATATTGCCTTACGTCAGACTTATTAGCTTTTACTCATGTTATATTATCGAGATACCAAACTTAATTCAAACATGTTCATTTGGCGATATGTAATGACTGAAACCTTTCCTATTTAAGGTTGATTTCCAGAGGGCGAATTAACCCACTTTCACATCATCCAATCGAGCTGAATTTTCGCAAATAGATGATAATGTTTTAATAAAGTTTTGGGGACAAATAAGTTTTAGTAAATAGTTCAAAATAGATGTTTTCTGCATTGAAGTCAAACACTGTGGAAACTCAATCTAAGCTCAATAAGTTGCAATTGCACATAAAATTTTATAATGAATTCAAAACTATTGTAAACTTTGTTTTTATTGATGTTTTGTTTTGCATTGTTTGACATCTTGTTCACTCGTATACCAGCAGATTAATTTAAAGAGTTCAATTGTCTGTCGCAGATTACTTTAAAACTTTCTGCTACAGTTTCCATAACTGAAAGTGTTAAGTTAGTATGTTTTAATTATGAGCCACTGATATAATAGTGCTTCAAGTGTTAATGAGGGTACCATTTGGATTGGCTTTGAAGGAATTTGTAATGTTGGTAAGGTCGCCAATTTACTTGGGTCCCAATTGGTGGATAATGTAGTTTCCAATGTAGCAATATTTTTTTAGAATCACTAAAAACATGCACCTATTTTTTTATAATGAATTGTATATTATTATGTCGTATTTTATTAATTATTTGAATATATGCTTTCAGTAGCTTAGTTTTAACGGCTGTTTGAATCAACTCCCATTTTGACTACGTTACAAGCAGAAACCATGTAATTTTAGTCTTGTCATGTAATGTTAAACATTGTGCCAACTTACCTTGTAAACTTGGAGTTTACTGAGAAGTTATTCTACTTGGGCCATTAACCAGAACAACAGCGATTATCTTTGTTTATGTTTTTAGCGTGTTTTAAAGCAATCTATCATCTTGACAATATTGGTTGTTGGTTTCAAAATATTGACGTGGTATAAGAATCTACACTTTTACCATAAAAGAATACAGATTTTAAACATCGAACTCACCATTGAAACTCCAATTGTAAACATTCTACATCCGTCCAGCATCAATATCTTGTTTCCATGCTTGTTCTCGTTGGCAGTCAGTCCGCTGGTTGTCGATCATTTCATTTCAATAACTTCAAGATCGAAAAATCAATTTATGAAATCAAATTAAAACTAATATTTAAATTTTAAATTATTTATTTCCCTTTTCAAATTGAAGTTTTATTTGTTTTCAATTTTGACAGCAAATAAAACTTTTTGTGATTTATGAAATAATATTTTTAATATAAATTAGTATACTGGTGGATTTTAGTGGGTTCCTAATTGAATCTATATGGGCTGTGCATATAGGCCCATGTATGCACATGTATGAATTTTCCTTTCAATAGGAGAAAACATATAAATTACTTATCTCATTTTTAAGTCCACGAATAAACAACTGTTAATTAATAACAAATAGTATTACATTTTTGCCACCCATGTTAATGAATAAATTTAAACTGATAATTTTCTTATGGGTTGGTGGGCCGAACCCATCTCTCCCATATGGCTCTGTATGAATCTGCATCAATGTGTTACATAGGTTGTTAGTATAAATTAATTGAAAATTGTGTAGAAAAGTCTAATTGGTAGTTGTTGCTTGCAATATATTATAATTTAATGTTTTAATTTTATACAATTAATTTTAAGAGGCTTGACTATATTATTCAGAGATGTTCCACCAAACAATGGTGTGAGGACCAGTACAGTGGCTGTTTTTTAATCACCTGACCAAATTAGAAAATATGAGTATCATTAAAAAAATATTGAGTTATATACCGTTCCTTTATTATTATTATTTTTTTTTCTTCTCCACAACCATTGAAGCCACACAACATTCCTGAATATTCAAAGTCTGGTTTAAATAAGAATCTAAAATGTGTTTATAATCATTAAATAATTAAGTTCAATTCCTTTTCTACTATTTTGCTGTTATTTGTAATAAGAATACTGTGATTTAAATTGTATGCTCTTTTTATAGTTATCCTATTATCAAGAAGAATGGTGATTGCTGATCAAAATTGGCAGGCTGATGTTGTGTTTGTTATAGAAGGAACTGCAAACATCAGTCCTTATGTCGAAAGTTTGAAATCCAATTACATCATTCCCACACTCGAGTAAGTTGCATTACTAACACAGGTTTTCTATGAATCCTTAAACACTCCTGATTTTCATTTTTATCGACAAGCCCAAAGGTTTAACACAGTATTTAAGCTGGGATACATAACTTATTAATAAAAATGCTGAAATGCCATGAGCTTCATTACCCTTAATGTTTAATCTGAAATAATTTATAATGAACTTTTTATTATAAAATCATTATGAACTTTAATTGGAAAACTGCATGAAAAATACTTTTCAACCTTCAGGTTACTTTTTCTTCGGAAACCTAACAATAGTGGTGATTTTGTGAATGTTTTGGTAAATAAATCTTAAGTAACATTTTCTAATTTGAAAGTTTTAAGCATTTTGCTAAAAAAAAAAAAAACAGCTTAATCACTGATTTAACAGCAATACTTGCCACTTTCCTCTTTTAAGTTCTGATATATTTTTATACTATTTTACTGCTATTTAAAATAAGAAAAATGTTATGTTTTAAATTACGTGTTCAGTTTACAATTACATCCTTCTAACACTTTTGTTCAAGTTATTCCATTACTAAAACAGAATTCCTATTGGTCTTTAAAAGCCCGTAAGAACTCCTTTAGCTGCATCAGTTACTTCTATAAGATTTTAGTTTCATTTTGTTACCCCAATCCTTGATATTAGCTCTTTGTAAAAAGCGACTCTTTCTATGGTAAATTCTGTGGCTGTGTTCGCCCTAAAATTCCTAAGATTCACCAAATTTTTGTTCGTTCTTAAAACTGTACTTAAATTTTTCTATAATTCCTAAAAAAAATTTAAAACCTCAAAATGTCCCCGATTTTCCTTCAAAATCGTCAAAAAAAAACCAAATAACCTTTCAGAAGAGAAATTTTTTTCTAAGATTTCAACTATTAATTATTCGATTTATTTTAATGTTGGTCTTTTTTTTTTTGCCTGTATTGAAATATGCTTTGAAAAGAAGGTCTGTGTCAACTTTAAAAGAAATATCCCTATTTTTTTTTTTTTTTTAAATTATCTACAAAAAAAATTTGAAATTATTTTTAAATCAGGGTTTATACGCCTCAGGGAAAACTCAGAGAAATTAAATCAGCCTTAAAATCTTGGGGGGGAAAGGAAAATCTCCTCTAAAACCTGAAAAAAGTCATTGTTACTTTGGAAAAAAAATCCTACTCTTTGGTGCTCTCTGTTTAACCCTAACTCAAAGAATGCAAGTTAACACAGACTTGCAGATAGTTATTTTTAAAGAAAAAATACTTTTTTCAAGTTATCTGAAGAATTTGTGTAATCAAGGTTTGACTATATTTATGTGACTAAAATTTATTTTCTCCTTGATGGAGAACACAATTCTTGAAAACTCAGGGATTTTTTTTTCTTAAATTGAGTATGAACCCTGAAAATTTTCAGGAACTATCCCTAAAATGTTCTTGAAATTTTTGGAATTATCCTCTAAGTTACTATCTAATTATTTTAGAAAACTGAATGCACCCCCTGTAAATTGAAATTGAATAAATTAACTTTAGTAAAATGTTTTTAACAATGTAATTTTTCTGTAAATCTTGCAAGAATTAAAAATATGTGCTAAATTACTATATTTTGTCACTTTAAGTTGAATAATATTTTATTCACTTGTATAAGTAATGTTACTTATATTTTTTATAACTTTTTATTTTAAATTTAACTCCATTTAATAATTCTGTGCAGACTTTTATATATCATTAAAAAAAAAAAAAAATTTTTCCCCCCACCCATAATAGGAAAATTAAAAAAAAAAAAGAGTACTTTATTCTTTTTCAATAAAATGAAATATCTATTATTTATAAAATATATTAAATGACTTAGAAGCCCTTAACTGTAATGGTTTTTCTGATATAAAATTTCGATTTTGGCTTTGATATTCGAACAAAATTGCTCATATTTCATTTCTTGCATTAATGCCTATTTGGTACTCTTCCGTTAGATTGATTGCTGCCAATTGTCGACAAGCCTAAATATTTATGGTTTATAATTAGGTTGCTATAGCAACCTTATAATGGTTTATTATAGGAATTATAAAGGATTTGAAAGTTAGACTGAATAAGATATTGTTGCAATTTGGGAATTTTTATGATTATTATCTGCTACCCATCTAATTTAAGAGTATACCTCCTGTTTTTATTACTTGATTTTTACCCTTCTCCATCATAATTAATCTATTTTATGTTTTATCTGTGGACCAAATGAAATCTTTAGATTTTCTCATAAATTAATAAGTTAGAATCTTATGTAATTATTTTATATATGTTATCTTTCTAATTTTAGATACTTTAATGGTGCTCCACCTGATGACAGAGACTATGGCAATGATGTAAGTAATGACATAGTATATTAAAATAAAACTGTTACATATAATAAACTAGTAGAAAATGGATTTTAATAAAAAACTTGTTTTGTAATTTTTTCTTATAACAGACACTTATAAGAACTTCATACTTACATTTTGATTCAAATCTACATATTTAACAAGCAAAACTTTTTTCTTTTTTTTTGCCATAATCAATCCTTTTAAACTGCTTAACCGATTGTTGTGATCAATGTGTCATTTGAAAGGAATTTACCTGTTGAAAATATTTCACTCTCCAATGGATAAGACAATGGACCCTTTTCACCAAGTAAAATCTGTCACTGGTGGGTCTGGCTAAATGGTGAAGAGATACTGGAGTTGCATAATAACCATTTAAATTCCTACTAGGAAAGTTGACTTTTTTTTTTTTGCTTGGAAATTTGGATAACTTATTGATAATTACAAATTTCCAGGATTTCATATCTGACTGGATAACATTTTAATACGGAGAATATTTGTCTCTAAATAAACTAAAAATATTTGGTCCTTTCGGAGTTTCGAGAGTTAGTCCGCTTTTATGAGTGAAGGGGAGGTGCTCTCTAGTTAAATTTATTTGCCAATTATTGTATTGTATATTTTCTATATGCTGAATAAGTAAAATAATTTTTTTCCTTAGCCTAATTGCACCATGTATGCCCTGGTTGTATTTATGGCTGCAGATTGTGCCCTTGAAAATGCAGCTACTTGCTTTGCTCCAACTGCTAGCACACATAAATTCTTAACATGGCTTGACAAAGTGAAGTAAGAACCATCCAATATATTCTTAAACTTATGCTCGGTTATTAAATTATACAATTTCTATGAAAAATTTAAACTAATTTTTTTTTTCAGAAGTGAAATCGCGTCGTCAAAAAGTATTTAAACTAAAAAAAAAAAAAATTAAAATCCCACTACAGCACACATTCTTCCTTTCCATTGCTCATACCTAGTGTAAAACATTAACTGAGTTGCTACAGGAGTTTGTGAAGAATAAATACATCACATTTTAAACTGAATATTGCCAATTTTATTTCTAGCTGCAAATTCTCGTGTGAAGCTAAATTTCAGTGTTTTGAATTCTTTTATGACTGACAGTTACTGATGAAATCCTAAATAAATTAGAGCTAAAGAAATGCATTTGTACTATGTAACTTCTCAAGTAATATCTGTGCTGAATATCTTGGCCACAATTTCTGCTTAAAACGAAAATCACTTCAAAAATTTCCCTCCTGATTTCATGAATAGAACTTTTGATGAGAGATGAAAAAAAAAATTAGTCCTTTTCCTATATTACTCTTCTGGCTTGAAAATTATACTCTACTTTCTCAGGTTTTTAGAAATATACCCTTTTTTTTTTTTTTTCATACTATGAAGATCTAATTAAAATTTACACCCCGATTTGTATTTAGTCTTCAGTATTCAATGTAATTCTGCTTATTTTCTGATCTTAATGAGGTAGATTTACAACCAGATTCATTATCCAGATCAAAATGTTGAGTGTTTTATATTATCGTATGTTGTGCTGTACGTTGAAAGGAATATAAATAACACTGAAATGAACTTATTTTGTTCGTATTCCTTTCTAGTGCTTTGGATCATATATTCTTTTCCTACACTCCTTATTCTAAATTATCAAACATTAAAATAAGCTATTTGCCACCCTTATTTTGTCAATGTCCTGAGATGTTTTGTAAATGTGTATTGTTGCAGGTTTATTGGTGGTGCGGGAGAGTCACATAGTCATGTTGCTGAAGGGTTAAGCACAGCTCTCCAAGTTTTTGATGATTTTCAGCTAGTCAGAGAAAAAAAGTAATTAGTTTTTAGACTTGTTATTGTTTTGTTTGGTTTAAAAATGTGTCTTAATATGGTTTGTGAATGCTCATTAGTTAAGTAGAGCACTGATTATTTGAAAAGAGTTTCGGACAAGCCACAATCCTGATAGCCGAAATCCCAAATGGGTAAAAATCCTGACATGCCACAATCACGAATGAGATGAAATCCCAAAAAGCCACAATCCTGAGAAAGGAAAATCTCTAGATCAATTGTTTGTTTAAAAAAGTTGGATTGATAAGTTATTATGTAAAAAAGGGCAATTCTCAGGGTGTTTTTTTTTTATACATTGTATAATTTTCTTTTCTTACCTTGAATTTTGACTTTGACGAAAAATTATCTGGCAATTTCGTATTTGGCATATACAGTCAACTCGCGATGTCTCATAAGTCGAATATTCGTTTTTCTTGAAGTTTTCCTTAAGTCCCAAGAAAATTCATTTTTTGTTTTTCAACACATAATTATCTCCATATCTCAAAATGTAGATCTTTTAAGTCAAAGTTTTTGGGAAAATTTTATCTTTACTAATTCAACTCTCCCCCTTCCCTTCCCATAAAATACTAAAAAAAGAAAACGATTTTTATTTGCTTTTTACATCGCGTTTTACAATTTTACTTGTTGCTCGGGAAAAACCTGTTTGTATTGATGCGTAGAAAGAGTAAACGTCCTTTTGCCTTTACATTCCATTGCAGATTTGAAGTGCAAATCAATGGTGTTGGTTTAAGATGGATTTGAATAATGTTAAAACAAAAGTTGAATACGCTTAGCTTAAATCAAAAGGTTAAATTGATTAATGAAACTGAACAAAATCTGTTCGAAACTCGATCCATTCGTGTAAATGAGTGAGGCTATGTGCCTTTTCTGGTATCGAAGCTGCTATTTTAAAATAGTTTGAGACCTTTCAAAACCATTATTCCAAAATCCCTTTTAGTGGGGGGATGTTAAAAGAAAAGGTGAAGGACTTTGCCTGTTTACAAAAAGTTGCAGGATGGTTGGAAAAGTTTAAAGCAAGACACAATATTGTCTTTCAAACTCCACACGAACAAGCAAAAGATGTCTACCTTGAATAGAAAATAACTTCAGAGCGACTTCCGATAAATCGAAAGAATTTGGCCAGTCCCTTGAACTTCGAGTTATCGTGAGTTGACTATATTTTTGACCTTCTAACGCTTTTTTGAGTTTTTAACGAGACATTCTGATACATAAACATTTATTTTGTCTATAACATTGCTAGAAGTAAAAACCTTATACCATGCAGTAAAAACTTTACATCTTTTATATGATTATAAAGATCCACTGCCTGGTGGGTAAAATACTATAAAATATATATCGGTTCCCAAGCTACACTACGCGTCAAGCTAAATAAATATCAACTGGAAGTTTAAAGAGACTTCTTTCTATATTAATATGATAAAATATAAAAGTAAATTTCAGAAAAAAAAACGATCCTAATGTATTACAGTTTATATTACTCCAAAATGTCTATTTTATGTATTTAAAATAACCCTTTATATTTTAAATAACTCATATTTTAACAAATAGTTGATCTAGGAATTTTATTCTTTTTGGGATTAAGGCTTGCCAGGTTTCTGTCCCATTAAGGATTGTGGTTTGTCAGGATTTCAGCTGTCAAGATTTTGACCCAGATTCATACCTAGTCATAGGAGCAATATTAAACAAAGAAAAATTTATTGAATACAAAAACTATTTTAAGTAATGTGACATTAAAGTTGCACTTAAGTTTAGAAAAAGAAGTCATATTTGTTTAATTTGCTGACTGGAGCGGTTTTAGTTGTTCAGTATTCAGTTAATTGGTATTCGACTGTACTATTTGAAATTAGCACATTACAAGGTATGCTATGACTGTCTAAAATTTCATGATCTTTCCATTTCATTTGCAGAATCTCAAAACTTACTGCAAAATATGGGTGCATTTTCATTTTACTGCATTTGACACGTGTGTCATCAAGTCATTATGTTTTGAATTAAATGCTGGAGAGTACAGTATATTCCCTAAAATAACCATATCTTGTAACTGATTTTGAAAACAACATTTCTTTTGTCCTAAAATTAAATGCAATTTTGTTCTCTTATACTTGGAGAACCAGAGAAAAATATTTAATTTTGAAATTGAATCTTATTTAATTAAAAAAATGCATGACTGCAAAATGTAGATTTTTCCATACTCACTCAAAAATGCTTAATTTTTGCTTTCTGATGTGAGTATAAAGTGACTTTTTAATACAAAGGTCAATTAGACCCTTAACCTTTAATAGTTCTAAAGGATTTAATTTATTTTTTGTCATTGTATTTTACTTATATTAGAGTTCTTTTGTTCATAATAGTAATTTAATGTCTATTAAATTAATACGTTATTTAAAATTGGACTAACATTCATGCAAAAATATCTCTTGCAAAAGATTTTTGAATAATTTTGTAGTGTACCAAATCAAATTAGCTATATGTAGTTCAAGAAAAGCACACATTTTTAAATTTTTATTTCAAACTAGTTGAAGTGCCCAGCTTTGCTCAATTCAAATTGGATCAGTCAATTGCAAGTTATAAGCATGCCTTCCTTAACCGCAGATCCTCGAATTTCATCAACTTAACAAAATATATCAAAATAAAATTATGTTCCCGAAATCTGGATTAGTCAAGATATTGATAGAGAAAAAATACCTGGTTCAAATTGATTCAGTTGGTCTCCTCGTCGGGGGTTGAAAAGAGAGGATTCGGTTGTTTTTTATATCTTATGCAGCCAGTTACCTTTCACTTGTTTTGGAAGATTTAGTGTGAAATTTCATTGAGATTAGAAAAAAGTTATAGACTTAAAGTTATGATCATACCTCTAAGGGGTAGGGAAGGGGAGTGTTTTTCAAGATTTCAAGTAGCCAGGAATCTTTCCCTGCTTTAAAAGATTGTGTGCAAATTTTTATCAAGATCAAAATTAAACTGTAGCTTACTATAAAAAATAAGCACACACATAAGGACACTCTTCTTTACATGTATGAACTCTTTGGTAATAAATAACAGCTCTATTAGATATGAAAAATATCTTCAAAGTATTGTGTTTAGTTTATTTTATTTAATTCATTCTTCTAGTGTTGCAAGTCAGAAGCACTGCATTTTAATTTGTAATTCACCACCATATCCTCTACCTGCATTGGAAAGCTCCGCTTATTCTGGTTTAATGACTGAACAGCTGGCTTCGTTGATGCAAGAGGTAAGCATCAAGTCTTATTTGAAGAGTTTTCAGGTTTAGCTTCAATGTAGTATTGTTATTCTTCATAAATAATGTTGTAATTAAATTTAAAATTATTCAAATGAGTGACTTCTTATCCAGGTACATAGCAGAATATAAGTGTATCTATTCTGAGCCAAATGAATTTTATCTTATCTTTTGCAAATCTTTATAAATTTAAAAATTCTGCAGCAATCTGACATCAAGTAACATGGCTAGCAGCAGAACCAGAAAGTGCTATACTGTGCTGATTGAGCTCAGTTTAGATTTTTCTCGAGATATAACTTGTTTACCAATAGCTCAGGTGAAAATTTTAAAAAAAAATAATAATTAAATTAACCAATGTAATCTGTATGTATATATATAATTAGAAAAATGGGTGAAATCGCTAGAATTCTTTTCTCATGATTATATTTTGAACAATATATGATAGATAATGAGGAACTTGCACAAGTGAGGAAAATGAATATTTTTTGTATTTTCTAGTGTTATCCAACAAATATATTTGAGCAGTGCAATTATTTTTTATCTTTATGCTTTCAATTAATCAAAAATCAAGTTTGAAATTAGCCGAAATCAAAGCAAAAGTTACAACACCAAAAACGCATGAAAAAACCGTGACGTTTATATGCAGAGATAAAGTCTCAAAACAAAGGAGAAACTACACTCATTCCTCGTCAGGTTTTAGACTTGTTCATTATCTGCGCTTTGATGTTTCACGCTAAAGTGGCTTTTTCCCACCAAATCGCAAAGTGAAAAACTTAATATTTTTTTAACTAGCTATTCGAGCTCAAATTTTTGAAAGAATGGTATTGTTTTTCATGATTTTTTCTCTACTTTTATTTAAAAATGAAACCAAAAAACGTGAAAGTTCCTCATTGATAATTTGAACAACCATAAGAATATAGTTTTTCTAATAATTAAATTATTAAAAACACAATTTAAAATAAATTATGTAAATGTTGGGGTTAAGCTGGACTGGGTGTTATGAAAAAAACTGATAATTTTTATTTGCAGTTTTTAGTAAAAACAAAAACATATTAAGACAAATGAAGTTAAGTTACTAATGCAATACAATACATTTTTCATCTGTAAATTTTTGAAATTTATTCATTTTAGAGGCAGATTAACTTTAGTGTGTTATCTCCAAGGAAAATACCAACACTCTTTAAAGTCTATGAAAAGGCAAGTAATTTTTCTTTCAAAATAATTAGCATCTAATTATTAGAGGTTTGATGTAAAGCTGTGCACCTAATACTGTTACTTACTAACCAAACATTTTTAGCATACTTAATACACTATATCTAAATTGTGTCATTGATTTGTTCAAGGGTATTGTGTTTGTACACTTAAAAATAGGTTTGATTTTTCATCCTGGAATTTATTTGGAATACCTGGAAAATTTAATATTTATTTTTTTGTATAGAGGGTTAGTGTGTATATAGGCTTTTTTTTTTTTTTTTTTTTTATTATTATTATTATTTTTTCAAAATGACGAAACTATTTTTGTGTTGACCAGATTAACGCTAAAAATTGTTAATATGTTGTTTTTTAAAAAACATTCCTCAAAATAGGGTTTTAAAAATGTCTTCTAGAAAAACTTCAAACTCTCCTACATTTTTCCTGAAAAACTTCTGCAACTTTTTCTTGCAAAATGTTAATGAATACTTTGCATCTACAAAAACTTAAATTAAGACCACCTTGTTGTATAAAGTTTTCTCTTTTACTTACTGAAAATAGAAATTTGCATGTATTAATAAATGTCATTTATTATTTGAAAATCTGCCCTTTTTTATATATTTTTGTACTGATACTATATTATCACAACTTCCTCAATTTCTTAGTACCCAAAACATTATTTTTTTTTAATATTCATCCAAGAAATAAAAGTTTAAATTTTCTAATCCTAACTTTCTATCCATTTATTCTACTTAGGCTGGAGGTGACTTGCAACATGCTCTTGCAAAAAATTATGCCAAAGATCGTAGACATCTGGTCCTCCTTAAAGGTTTTCATTTACTAGGTAAATGTTTATGCATGTTTGTTCTTCTCTCATTTTTTAAAACTACTTTCCAACGTCATTGAAGGCCAACTTGTTTATATTTGACTAAATTTATGTTTGTAACAGAGAGGCCAATGAGTCCTCCTTCATTAGACAACAAATCATCAGTTGCTGCTAATGCATCGGTGTGTAGCCCAACAGCAAATCCTGGCCAAAAAAGACCAGCTACAAATTCTCCACCTAATCCAAGAGAAGCTACTGGATTTAAGCAACCTGCCACACAAGGTATGGATCTTAGTAAGAATTTCTTTGAGAGAAGAGAAGGGACATTTGGTTTAACAATTTTCTTGCAATTGTTACTACACGAGTGTGAATATTATATATCAACTTTTACCTTTAAAACTATAAATTTAAATACAATAGCTATTGAAGAAGGGGAAAAAGCACTTGTTCTACATGGTGAGCTTTTCAGCAGTAACTAGGAAAGCATATTGTTGTATGTGCACTAAAACTAGGTGGAGCAAAAGATACGAACTGTCAGTAAGTACTGTGAAAAGTGCATTAAGTTTACCCGTACAACATGGTGCAATTAAGTAACTGGTAAAAATCTGTAGCTTATGTCTATTCAGGGACTCCTAGATCTGTAGACAAATACTCTACCGCTAGGCAAAATTAATCACTAGTGCCTAGGTGTTGTATCTGTCTTTTGTACACGAGACCACCTCAAATCTATAACATGATTATCAAAGGGAAGCAAATTTTTAACCATATTTTTCTTGAAATAACTGATATGTAGTTTTAATTTGGTGTGCAGACCAAGTTTTAGTGCTAGCACAATGATGTCAGAACCCACATTTATTGTTATTGGGGCAATTTAAGAATTTTGACTGCTTCAGGGTTAATTACAGCAGTTTTTAATCTGTGTAGATGCACCTTTTCAACAATGAAAAAATAAATTAAGTGTACATTTCAGTGGTTTTGTCAAGTCTTAGTTTGCTCTCCATCAAATACTCCTAGAAAAGGATCTAATGAATTAAATATGCATAATCAATGTCTTCTTTGAACCTCATTATTTATGTTTCTATGTTCTTTCAAAATTCACTTAAGTATTTTGTTGTCTCCAATTTTTAATATTGATATTTTGAATGCCTTTTTTTAACTATGTAGGGGGTCCCAAAAAGATTGAATTACTATTTAATTCCTCACTTTTTAGAGATATGCGGACAATATAAATTGCAAAAGAGTACAAAAATAAGGTCAAATTATAATATTTAAAAAAAATTCCTGTTAATTTTCATAAAGTTGCACTTTTTAAATATTTATATACACAATCTTTCTAGACAAATTTGACCTATCAAAATGCATGAATTCTATGTGATTATGGATATAACTTTACCCTTGAGTTGCTCTTATGCAAAATAAATTTCAAATACAACCAACCAATCCTTATGATGATATGAATGTTAATTATTCATACAAACAAAACTACAAAATTTAATGATGACAGTTAAATGAATTTTAATATAATATAAATTTCACTGAAATTAAGGTTCGTAACATTTCTGTTGAGAGACGTTTTGAGGCGCTTAATTTAACGATTTTATATAAATATCACAAATTCCATTTGTTTTTTATTATGCTTTTGTTCATTAATTGTTTTTGTTTTTCCTTTGTTAGGTTATCCTTTGAAAACATCTCTGAAAATATTAACTGACTTGAATTCCGTTCTTTCCCAAAATATCCAGCGACCTACACTCTCGGAATAATCGTAAAATTTCTTGATGAAATCCTAGTCGTTGTCAACACTGTCAGCCTGAATTATCACTGCTAATAAATTAGAAAATACATTTTTAAGGGGACTTGGTACCCATAGAACTATTTTTTTTTTTTTTATTATTATTATTATTTAAATCTTTTAAATTTTAATTTTTACATATTTGAAGGTATTACAAGTAAAAAACTAAATTTTATTTTAATAAGAATTTTAGAAAAAAATAATAAATACTGTGCCTATAAGTAAAAAAATCATTAAAAAAAAAATATTTTTCACCATTTAAATTTGTAACAAAAAGTTTTTGTTTTATTCAAAAACCCATGCCTATTTTTGTCAAATAAATCTTTAGAATGATACCAAAAAAATGTCATTTCATTTATATTTGCTTGAGTTTTAACATTTTGATTAAGGTGGGAATACCAAAAACCACGAACTGAGAAAAGTCCTTTCAAAACATCGAAGGAGCTATTGCAGCTCTGTTAAATTCACCACAAAATATAATTTTTGTGCAATTCAGTTATCGGATCAGCTCAAACTTTTGCTAGAACAAGGAGATGGTTTCAAAGATTATATATATAAAAAAAATAGAAAATCAATATTTTTGTAATATTTTGCGAAAACAAGGGGTACCAAGTTTCCTTAAGGGGACTATATGTATGCTATTTATAATTATATACAGAAAAATTGCTTAACAATACATTTCTTAAGCCAGGGTCTGAAAAAGGCCTGTCCCCTTCTCCTATCCTCTGTCACCAACCTCCACTGAATGCAAACTTTTTGAACTCTATTGTTTGTGCTAAAAACAGTCCAAGAGTAATTTTCATGTCTAAAATTGATGATGACAACTATTTCTATTTATTAGGCAACTACACTGGTCTGGAATGGTCTACCTCTGAGAGTCAAGCAGGGCAAATGTCATCTCAAAATCCTATTCAATCCTCCATACAAGCACCTAATCCTGGCCAGTTGCCCATGAACTATGGCCAAAATGCAATGCCAGGGCAGCCCAATCAAGTGCTTCCACAGAGGCCTGGTATGCCTAATCCATCTTCTCATCTGGGTGCTATGAATCAGGTAGATTTATCCACTTTAGTTTTTCCTTCTTTTCAATTTATTAAAATTGGTATCTGCTGAAATTCTTAATTTTTTTTTTTTTTTTTTTTTTTTTTTTTTTAATCAGATATAATAATAATAATTAGATTTAGCTGCTTTTTTTCATTTTTTGATGCTTAAGAAAAGTTAAGTATCATTCTTTATAGTAACACTAACTCTTTTACTGAAGTTTATTACACCTATATTTGTTTTTGTATTGAAATGTTTTATTTTTCAATTAATTTGTATTAAAAAGAAAATGTATTGCCATTATATCAAGCAAAAATAAAATGTTATGTTTGTATGTTTTGGGGTATTATTTCTATTAAATCAGGGAATATAGTATATTACTGTTGTAAAGGATTGAGATATTTAACCATATAACATATTGACTATAGGAGACATGTAAGTACAGATTGCCAGAGCATCAATTATGTGGAGTGATATAGCATTTAATGTCTTGTTTTCTTTTAACTCTTTACTGGTAATATTAGAAAAATATCCTTGGCAACCTAGATTTAAAGATAAATAATTACTTATTTCATTTTTAGCCCAATCCTCCCAATGTAACAATCACAAATAAAGGACCTCAACATCAAGATGGAGGAATAAGACCACAAAGAGGGCACTCGCCTGTTCCTTCATGTAAGACTCATTACATTTCCCTTTTTCTTCATTTAATATTGCACTACAGATGGAAAAGTAACCTAACCACTATTGAAATTAAATTGCAAATCTGTACCTGAAACAAGAATATCCTGCTAGGATGGTAATAAACAGTAAAACAATGCATAGATTTAAATGTAATGAGAAATGTTATTTATTGAAAGCACAAGGACACTATGGAATTAAAGTATGAAAATTACGGGAAAAGATAAATAAACACTCTCGCAAGAGAGAAGTGGGTAAATATATTGTAACAACATGCTCATCCCAACACACTCAGTGTTAAACTTTAGTCAAAATGAAATTGGTAAATGCAAGAACATACATATATACATGCATTTCTTTCTCAGTTAGTTTAAGATCATGCAAATTAATTAGCTCAGATGCAAGCAATTGTGTTCTCTTGGGCTTGTTTCTCGAATCAGAATATATCACCTATTCTTGTTTTTGAGGTACAGAAATAATATTTGATGTAAGGGCACACAGATTGACTAGTACTTGGACATGGATTTATTTAACTTAAATATTGATGTAAAAAATTAGTGGTTTTCTTGCAACCATTATTGTTTTTTAATAACCATCTTGAAAATGGGGTAAAATTGAATATTGATTGATTTTAAGTTGCAACTATACCATCTTAATAAAATAATCTTAATCATTTAATGTTATACTTTTATTTTCCTGTTCATTTTTATTTTTTGCTTGGATGCTCAAAAAAGTATTTTTATCCAAACACTTCCATTTGAAATTGTGTAAATAAAAAATACTTCCTAAAAAGTGTAGATGAGGTCCTACTTTTTTCTTGCCACTTATTTTAGAAAATAATAAAGTGTGAGTGGAATCTGATCATTATTAAGATAAAAAGTATTCTAAATTAAGTACTATAGAGATACTTTTTAATTACATTTTTTCATGTTGAAAGTTTTTGTAACATCTGTTGCACTATTTATTCAGGTGGTCCCCGTATGCAATGGAATCAGTCTGCTAATCCATCATCACCCGCATCAACATCTCCAACTACGAGTGTACTTGCAACTCAACTCAATATGGGACCAAGTATGCCAATGAGACATAACAATCCGCAAATGCCTGGAAATCCGAATGTCTCCCTTGCACAAGCTCAGTCTTCTATGAACAATCCTCAAAGTCAGTATGCAGAATAGTTTCCATTTAATTCATTATTTGTATGGGATAATTCTCTTATATTATTGTAGGTTTAAAAAAGTTGAGTCTTTCTGGGTGATGATTTTTTCCTTGTGTTCAAATTATAATAGCAAATTTTAATGATTGCCTAATTTTTTTCATATTTTGTGGTGACAAATTTATATAGTAAAACAGAATTTAAAATGTCTGGAATTTATTCAATAGAGTGACAAACTGGGTACTACGAGTCGCACTTGTCATCGTATAAAAATTAAAATATAACCTACTTAAAATGACATCTTTTTTCTGTAAAACCAATGTCACCAATATTATGAAAAATAAAAACTTAACTTGGAGATATTCATTAAAAACACTTTTTTTTTCTACATTCAGGAATTGTCAATTCTGGAGTGTAGGAATTTCCTTATAAAATAGAAGGGAGGATTTTAACCCATTGATGGTCATGGGAATGGGCGAAATTCTATGGTTGTATCCCCTTCAATAGTTTTTAAATTATATTTCTAATTCAAATACATAATTTTTAAAAAAAAATTTTTATTTTATTTTGTTTTAGATAGGTTATAATTATTATCCTAATAAAAATATTTTATTTTAAATTTTATTTATAAATTTTAAAATGTGTTTTGCTGGAAAAACTAGGAATCAAATGACGTATATATACGTGCATGACCGTCAGTGGGTTAAAAGAAAGATTTACTTAAAATTTTAATAATTAAAAAGTTGGATTCTTAATAGTTATAAAAGTATTTGAGAGGATATGCTTCATACATACGAGATTGGAGAACGTTTCTCAAATATCTAGAAATTTTAGTTTTCTTCTGTTACTTTTTGTGTTATTTTGCTCATTTATCTTTTTTTCTTTTTTTTTTTTCATTTATTATTGTTTATATGTCAATATTTATTTTGTAAAGATAAAGTTATTTGTTACTCAAAATACAAACACAAATTTCTCCTCCCACAGATGTCCTCAATGCAGCCCGGGGCAACCTGTCCAATCTCAATCTCCGCATGAATACCACCTCCCCTGGTCCCATGTCAGGCAACAACTCCCTGGCAGCACAACTGAACCAGCACCCGGGAGCATTCGGACAGCAAAACCCTCAGCAAGCCCAGCAACAGCCTGGCATGCCCAATGCCATGCAAGCCAGCCTCCAGTCTAAGATGGGAGGTGGTAATGCTGCCAGTGGCAACAACCCACTACAGGGCGGACAGCCCATGGGTGGTCGAGGGCAAGCAGGGGGAATCCTTCCCCAGGGGGGCACCTCACAGCAGCAGCCTTCTGTCAACAACCCGGCTGCAGTCACCACAAAGGACAGACGCACTATATGGCAGGGGGTTCTGGATTTCCAGGAGAAAACGAATCTCCCCCAGGTTCAGGGGCAAAGAGTGTCACACTCTTTGACCTGCACCTTTTCTTCTATGGTGACTACAAGCGGGGAATCAGATGTGTAAGTGCAATATTAACTAACAATTAGTTAATTTTTCTTTGAAAATAAAACAAAAATTAACAACTTAATTGGATCTGAACTAAGAAAAAATTAGCTGGTTATGAAATGATAGCGTCACCAAGTGAAGTGATTATAATGTAATAGTACCAATATTGATCCTCGTTATGCCACACAACACACCTAATGATGTGTACATAGGTATTTCACAATATACAGCCTTCTTTACATTTCATCCTGGAACAAAAGATTTATTAAGTTGACCAAAATCCATCTGAAAACTTCCTATATATAACGGTACGAACATGTAGTTGAAAATTGTGTTGGTAAATTAACTTGCAGATATTAGATATGGATGAGAACTGTAGTGCAGGAGACATTTGTTAATAAATTACAAAGGAATTTAACAAAAAATATTTAAATGTTATTTATCTATCTATATTAAACTGAGTCGGAACGTTATACAAATCCACAGTTTTGCACCTAGATATATGAAATTTGGTACACAGAAGCAGAAACTTTAGTACATCAAGGTTGTTGAGAACAAGTATTAAATTCAAATCAAAGTTGCTTTCGTTAAAATTTTATGGAAAAAAAATTGTTGCAGATGTAGTGTAAGACATTTCTTTGACGCGATTTTATTTTGTGCTTTTTTTTCTTCTTTTTTTTAGATGCAGTGTCTGGCAACAGTTTTTATTTTCAGTTATATTTTAATTTTATTTCATTATTATATTTTGGCTTGGTTTGGTACTGTTCCGTTAGCCTAACACCAGATAAAAATCTACAAATTGCAGAACTAATTAATTCAAATTAACAACCTTCAAATAATTTGTAATTCCGATACGTAGAAAATGGCTTTACATTTACGTGTCATTCAAACATGTAAACATTTAGGCTTGGTGCAAACTGGTAACTGGCTAACAGAAGGGTACCCTTAATATTTATATTAAAACCTAACTTTATTATTATTTATGTTTTATTTTCTTTCAGTTACCATATATTTGATTTTTGTGATTTTTCTGATTGCTAGGTGAAAAAAAATCGCCAATTGCCCTATACTACACTGGTTTCACTTTTTCTTAAATATAAACTTCTATATTTTTCAATGGGTCCCCAGCAGCACGAGGCCACACAGCTACTGCTCAATAACTAAATCAAAATGCCAATACCAGCTGAGCACAATACATCTTTGAGTCCAATAGGTGTAAAATGTCGGAATACAAAAGGCTGCATAAAAAAATAATGTTGAAAATATATAAATGACAAAATTTGACTTCTTGTATTACGCTTTAAAACCGTGCAAATTTTGTACCTCTTGGTGCAAAACTGTGAATTTGTATAAGATTCAGACGTACAGACACTCAGTTTTATTTATATAGATATCTTGAAAATATTTTATATTAAGTATATACGTCATACAATCAAATTTTGTATAACGTTCAATTACTTGTAATATATATATTTAATAATTTTTTTAAACGTGGATTTCAGACATAATGCAATTGTGAGTAAAATCTAATTTTTTTCAAGTAGACTTCAGTCACTACAGCGATATTTAAAATTACTTAATTCTCTTATGTTTATCTCCCCCGCTAAGGATCGGAGGCCTGTTTCTCATATTACGGTATATAAATTATAAATTATTAATTTTGTTACAGCAATGCTGATAAGTGGCCTAATCGACTGGTGCTGCAGTTGATTCCTAGACAACTTATAGTGGTGTCAAATTTGTTTAGCACATTGAAGACTGCTGCTCGCCATGTTCTCATTCATTTCAGTCAAGAATCGGAAGCCCTCAACAAATTATGCAAAAATATGAGCTCTGGATTGGTAAGATACTATTCTTGTTTTATAAACTTCATTTCAAAATACAAAAGTATTGTTTCACTCTACATAAGAAATTGCAAAATAATCTCCAACTAAAGAAACTCCAATAAAAGTTCTCTATGTAAAACTTCTGCTTTGAAGTTCTGTTTTTCTACTCTGGGATTTTGAAATAATCCTCAAGCATGGCAACTTGAAATTAGTGAAATTTAGTCATGTATTAGCATCAAATATTGTCTTATAATTTTAATTATCATAAATACTATTTTCTCTCTTTACAATTCCTATCAACATTCAAATGTCTGGAAAATGCTTTTGGATCTGTAACCCTTTAAGTCTTAAAAACTAATTCAAGCTCAAGTTAGTGAAAAAGACTATATGCAATTATCAACTATTATAACGTTGTGGGTACTATATTTCCAAGTAGAACAAAGAAATTTCAGATTTTTCTAAACTTCAAATCTTAGATTTTTAGTAAAAGGATCTGTATTTTTTTTAAAGTAATTTTGCAAAATACAAGTATATAGTTTTTTAAAGCAGCATAAAATTATTATCTAACAAAAATGCATTTTATTTACAGGTGGGTTGTATCCAATTTCCTGCAACCTGTGATATCCGCATAATGGTTGTCCTTTACATGCCAGACAAACAAATTTACATGGGCTTCATAGCTCATGACCAAGAGGGTTTCTTCAACAGCATTAAACAAAGATATGAAAACCATCGCAAGCAACAGCAACAAAGGGTAAATTTCTTCTTTGTTTTAACAGGGTTCCTACTATCATTAAAAGTGCTTAATATTTTTAACTTGTTTTCCAGGCCTTTAAAAGTACTTGAAAATGCTTGGAGGTCCTTAAAAGTCCTTAATTTTTGTCACTTATCTATCAAAATTTTTTGGTATATTTGTATTGCGGATGCAACAACTTGTACACCGTTTGGTTTGTATTTGCTGATTGGTGGGATAAAAATAAAATTGTTGTAGTTGCACACTGTACTCTGCAAGACAAACATGCAAGATTAGTAAGTGCTTACGTTTTGCGAGCCAAAAGATCAAAGAGTATCATCAAAGTCTGTTTGTAATGCGAATTGTGCATGAAAGATTTTGATATTAACGCTCTGGGCTAATCAGCTGTAAAGTTACTTTTAAGATTATGATGAATGAAAACAAATTTTTGAGGGTCCTTAAAAATATTATTTAGGTCCTTAATAGTCTTTGATTTTCAATCTATTATTTCAATGGAAACCCTGTTCAACTTTTAAACTTGGTTTAAGAATTAGTATTAATTATTTATGTTTTTCTCTTGCAGTTGCTAGCTAACATTCCCCCTTCTGATGGCAGTATGGGCAATCAACCTGCTAATCCTTCGAATCCAAATATGATGATGCCACAACAAGTAAGTACTTCTTTTATATCAAAATATATTTCAATTTCCATGCTCTTTGTTGTTACTTTACAAAAAGAAAATTGTTTTAAATCATAAATTACTGTAGTAGTCTAATGCTAATGTTACAATGGGGGGGGGGGAAGCTTGAAAATAATTTTTTACGTATTTTAATTTTGAGAAAATTCATTAAACTTTGTTGTATAATAAATAAAAGGGTGATTGTTTCAGTAGACAAATGAAGCTGCAAGAAACTGTTATAAATTTTACTGTCGCCTATTATCATACAGTGGCAAATATTTTGCAGCAACTTTTCTTGATATTGAATTTAATGAATCTCTATAGAAAATACGAAGCCTAATTACTTTTTACTCAATTCAATGCAACCGAAATTGATCATTCAACTTTTTTAACGCATGTAGTCGTACAACAGGTATGTTTGCATCAGAAAAATACAACCTACTTACTATTTGCATTTGGCCTCCTATACTACTGCAGAGTTGCATAACAATAACTAAAAACTAAGTATTGGGCATTTTTTGTATCTTAAAGAATACTTAGTGCATTTTTAAATTTTACAATGGTGCATTGAAACAAAATGTGGTCACTTATTTGCTTATGAAGACCATCTGGAAGACGTCTCATTTTGACCTAACTTTTACTTTACTTGAATACACTGTTTATCTAGGTGCTAGGCAATTTTTGTAGTGACATTGCGTATTTTTTAACAAACTTTTAGTATTTTTGTGAAAAACTACATTCAAAACATTTTCCCTCTTAAATTAAGTATGAAGGACATTTGTTAATTTAATTAAATGGATGCATCGCTTCCACTCCAACTTGATTTTTTTTTTTTTTTTTTTTTTTTTTTGTTATTTGCACTCATTTTTAATATTAAAAATCTGATTTACATTACTGGGAATTGTAAAAGCTTATACCCATTCTTTTACTCATCATTAGTAAGTCATGGCCTGCTAGTTCATGATCTTTCGGACATTATTTTGGCAATGTGATGTTCGATTTCCAAGATTGTTGTGATTACTTTATTCACCATCTCCCTCCATTGCTTAAAATTTGATGATCCGTTTTCCCTAACTGGTAAATTAAGATGGTTATCACCATTCATTTGCTCATTGTTAGTGGCATAATCCACAAAAAAGGCTCAACAAATACTTTCCTAACTGTTTCACCAAATTATTCTTTACATACTAGGTATTTTTGCACTAAGACTCTTCTTGACATTAACCAGGGTTCCCACGGTCATTGAAAGTCATTAAAAGTGCTTAATATTTTTTAACCTGTTTTCAAGGCCTTGAAAATTCTTAGAGGTGCTTAAAAGTCCTTGAAAATGCTTAGTGGTCCTAAAAAGTCCTTGAAAATGCTTAGTGGTCCTAAAAAGTCCTTGAAAATACTTAGTGGTCCTTAAAAGTCCTTAATTTTTTAGTATGTTGTCCAACTGCAAAATTTATAAGAATACAACTCAGACTTGCAATCCCCTCATGACCACCTCTCATCCGCACTGTATCGGAATTTTCTGACATATTTATATTACGCATGTGCCAACTTGTAACTGCTTTGGTAGAATATAATTTATAAAAAATTTATATATAGTCATGATGCCTGAAAACAAATTTTCAAAGGTCATTAAAAACATTAATTAGGTCTTTAAAAGTCATTGATTTTCGTTCTGTGATTTGAGTAGGAACCCTGTTAACTCTTCAATCATCACTGCATTATATTTGTTAAAATCTCTCCTTAACATTTTCTGTTACCTTTAGCCTGTTGTGAACAATCTCAACCCCAATAACCAAATGAATGCGTGCATGCCAGTCAACCAACAACAACAACAACAGCAGCAGCAGCAGCAACAACCTCCACCGCAAGTTCCTCGGCAAGTCAACCCCCCACAACAAGCACAAGCTCCACCCCAACAGGCTGGCATGCCCCATTCCACAAACGCAAATAATCAGGCAAATGCCGCACGGCTGAACCAATTAGAAGCAGCCCGGCAACAGAACCTGGTAAGACAACAGAACCTGGTAATTAGACTTTTTTTATTTCTCACCATCTGAATAACCGTGCCTCATTACGGAATATTACTGTATTTTAACTACTATGTCTGTTATGATTTATGTAAGAATAATGCTAAATTTTAGTTTCATGGTTATATGGAATGAAGAATATTACATCATATTTTATTTTCAGCCCTGTAAAGGAGGTTAATGTAACCTTAGATAGATTTCTTTTCCTTGTATGATCTAGAAAAACATTATTATATCTTTATATATATATTTATAATGGTATATTATATTTCAATCCTTTAAAGTTGGAACAAAAGGATTGCTAACTTTCTCAGGTTATAAACAAAGGAAACATTCAGCCAAATTTCAGTGTCTTTGCCCTATAAACCTAATGTTTATTTTTCTGACCCACAAAATCTGTCAAAGTTTAGTTTTAAAATAAGCAAAATATTTTACGAGGATAACAACTGTGGTAAAAGCCCATTAACTAAAGCGCTTAGCTTTCTTCTTTAAAATTTTATAAATGACTTTCTTAGCTAAAATAAAATAGCATATCAAACGTTATTGTACTTGCTAATCATAAATTTTGCACTAACAGAATTTTAAATCCAAATTTTTATGATCTAAAATCTATAGCAATCATTAATTTTGAAAACCATAAAAATGTTTGTCTATATTTTTTCTCCCACAGAAAATTATATTTAAATTTCCACTCAAGATTTGCATGAAAACACCATACTTTAAAACTAATACTCATTCAGTGTTTTATATTCTATTTTTTTAAGACGGTTTTTAAGTTGTGTTCTCTGTTAAAAAAAACAAGAAAACTAATAAGATAACTAAAAACTAATAACCAAATGACAATAAAATTATTTGTTTGGCCTTTTTTCACAACAATTTTCCTGCATATTTTCAATTAAATTTGATGCAACAATTAAATTACTCTTTTTATCTTTACCCACATATATTTCCTCAATATTACTTATGATTTTCAATTAATTAGAACTCAGAAGCAATGTTGTTGAAATATGTGTCTTCAATTGGTTGAAGATCATTTTTATCTTTCTTGGTATGATGGAAGCAGCAGTAGGTTTGTTGTTAGGATTTCGAAATTTTTTTCCTTAAAAAAAAAAATGTTTATTTTATATATGATTTTATGAAATTATTCTACCTTAGGCAGTCTACTTTCTTGTTGAAATATTGTCATCTATTTTCTCTATTCAAATCAAAACCAAGTATTATTTCTGTGCAAACAAAATTTATGCAACATAATAAAAACAAATTATCCTATCTATAAAATTGAAAGATAACATCTGTTCTATAACTACTCCATAAAATAACCAAAAAGAATCATTAGTTTATTTTATTAGAAATGGAGATAGCTCAGGGAATTGTAAATTTTGTAATTTTTTAAACTTTAATTTTTGGTTTTTAACTTTTTTTATCAAGAATATATTGAAGCATATGACAAGTAATAAAGAATTTGACATTCTCCTTCATTTGTCTTTAATTTATAGCCTCTAGACATGTCTATGACAAGATGTTGAGAAGTGAAATTTATCTGCATTCCAATCATTGTTAAATACATCAATAAATTATTTCCACATCAAAGTACAATACTTGTTAATATGCTGTTCTTCTTATTCCAGTAACTTAATCTTACTACCACAATCCCTTAGATAAAATGCAATACCAATTGATGTTTTAAGCATATTAGGCAAACTAGATTAATAAAGAGCTAATGTTTTGTACTCAGTATATTACATATTGAATATTTTGTGCTCAAGCATGTGAATCTTCCTTGACATGAGAGTATAAGCATTAAAATTGCTAATAGAAAGTAAAAGTTATCTTTAAAAAATCATTTATATTGTGTAATCAGTGTAATATATATTTTCTTGTATGTTTGTGTCATTTAGTTAATTTTTGCTCATAATTATATTCATTCTTTTAATTTTTATTGCTTTTTATGGATACAATTTTAGATCTGTTTATTTCCTTTCTTCCCTTCATTGTTCTATAAAACATTTAAAATAAAATTAAAGTTTGATTGTAACAATCTATATTACTAATAATCAAATATAAAATTAAAAACTGTATAAATTCAAAATTCTTTTCCACTCATTTATCTTGATTAATTACAGGTGAACATTTTGTTAAGATTCAGGGGGGAAATCACCAATGAATATCGCTTTTTCTTTTTTTGTTTTGCTATTATAAGTAGTATTAAATATGTATTTAAAATACATGCTTTATCAAGCAAATATTTTTCAATCTATATGAATGAATTGGGAAGAGGTTAGCACTAATCATAAATGTTTCATGAATATCTTTTTCCTATGAATTTTTTTTTTTTAAATAAGTTTTGCAGGAGAATTATAATTGTAAATTAATAAATTGAGGAAAGAGATGATTATCAAAACTTAACTGTGATGAAAAGTAGTTGAGAGTAAAACTTATTTTATGTCTGCTGATGATATTGATAAAATTGTATGTATTGTTGGGAGAAGCATTCTACGAATGCCTCCATTTTATTATTTAGAACATGGGTATTCATATGTAAAACAATATTTTCCCATTTTTTTTACTTTCTAGGTAAAAATGTAAATTATAAGTTTGAAAGCTAAAATACCAATATCATTTATTTTTACCAATAACCTATTTAATCCTTCCTCACTATATTGATTTAAAATTTTATAAAAATCTAATATGCTGGATATGGAGGGAAAACATTTACCATGAAAATAAATGTGTTAATTTAATAAAGTATAATTTTTAACATTTGTAGTCGTACTTATCCGTAAAAAGTCTGAAAACAACTTTTTGATACTGTTAAAAAGTTTTTCACTAGGAAACTATTCAATAGTATTCAGTATTTACAGTATGGAAGTACAACTTTATTTGTGTATATAATTTTCAAAACTTATAAGTCCTTAAAGGAAACACTACAGTTGACATACTCAATTGGTTTTATAAATAGATTAAAGGCATTCAAGAAGTTTACTTACACTTTAAAAATTTATAAAATGATATTGCCCTTTGGTACATTTCAATATGTATGCATTAATACCTAAAAGTGTTTAAAGTTTCCTGTTTGGTAAAACATCTGATTGTTAGATTGAAAATACTCAGAAAATATGTCAGAATAAAGTTTGCTGGAAGTTAATATAGAGTTTTTTGAATTAAGGTGCTACTATAAATGTTCTCACATTGTAAAGACCCTTAAGTACTTTCAAGTAATTGTTACAAATTTGAATAAAATTAATTTTGTTACAGCTATTAAAACAAGAAAGGTGTCTTTTCTCATTATTTTGTTTCTGTATTTGCATTGAATTATTACTTTTATACAATCCAATTGGAAAAAAAAAGTTTTTTTCTTAATACATTATGAAGAAGTTAAAAAAACTAAAATGCAAATGTATTTGAGATATTTCTTTTTATTTAACAATTTCAAATTCAACTTCATTACAAAAACGCTATGCATTTGAAGTTGTTTAAATATCATCTTATTGTTTATCCAATGTTTGTTTCATATTTCACTTATCAATTTTCATGTTCTAAAAGTTTGGTATTTTTTAAATAGCTAAAAATACAACAGCTTCAACAAACTTTAGAAGCTGCTCAGCAAAAGGAACTACAATTTAAAGCTGCACAAGAACAGCAAAAACAACAGCAACAAGCTCAGCAGCAACAAATGATTGAAAGACAAAATGCTATTCGTCATGTAAGCATTGTTAGAAGGGAAAATAATGTGTGTTTAATTAATAAGATAGCTTAATTCTTTATTAGTTTCTTACCCGTTATAGTCTTAACTTGTGATTAAACTGGGTTCCCACGTTCATTGAAAGTGCTTAATATTTTTAACTTGTTTTCTAGGTTTTATGAAGTACTTGAAAATGCTAAGAGGTCCTTAAAAGTCCTTAATTTTTGTCACTTATCTGCAGTACACCAAAATTTTCTGGTATATATTTGTATTACACATGCATTAACTTGTACATTGTTTGGTTTGCATTTGCTGATTGGTGCAGTAGAAATCAAATGATTTTAGTTACATACTATGCTTATTGCTCTGGACAAAGCAGCTGTGTAAATTCGAACATTGATGCATTAAAACAAATTTTCGAGGGTCCTTAAAAATATTGTTTAGATCCTTGAAAAGTCATTGATTTTCATTCTGTGAATTCAGTGGGAACCCTGTTAAAATAATCATTGTGATGTATGGCATTGCTTTGCTTTTTTTTTTATTTAAATTATAATTTAAATGTATTATATTAGCTGGAGCAGCAACTTCAACATCAGCAACAGCAATTGGCACAGCAGCAGCAAAGTATTCAAATGCAGCAAGTTAGTCAACAACAAAGTCACAATCCACAACTAAGGAATCTATTACAGCAGGTAACTTTTTACATTTTTTTTTATGCAATTTCCTTTGAACTAAGTGTAAGATCACTTGGACACAAAATTTTATTAAAAACTTTTTTGGTAGTTCATCAGTGTTGAATATTGTATTCTAGATAATGAAGCGATTTAAAAGCAGTATTCGTTTTCATGTAGCTGGATATATTTTTTTTATGAATCGTATCCCGTACATCTATCGTAGAAAATCCAATGGAAGGTCTTAACATTTAAGTTAGATTTGTCAGCGAATGAGGGAATTGTTTAAAGTAATCTACATCTATAAAACAGTAATACATTTATTTATTTTAGTTTGAAAAATGACAGAAGATAGGATCATTGTTGGACAAAGCCTACAAGGTTCCCACGGTCATTAAAAGTGCTTAATATTTTTTAACTTGTTTTGAAGGCCTTGAAAATGCTTAGAGATCCCTAAGAGTCCTTAATTTTTGTGGATATTGTATGCCCAACTGCAAAATTTATAAAAATATAACTAAAGACTAGCTATCCCTGCATGACTGCCACATATCCGCACCGTATCAGAATTCTTTGACATGTTTGTATAAAGCATGCACCAACTTGTAACTTTTTTGATAGAATTTACTTTATTAGCAGTATATATATATATATATATATATATATATATATATATATATATATATATATATATATATATATATAATGCTGAAAATAAATTTTCAAATGTCCTTAAAAATATTATTTAGGTCCTTAAAAGTCATTGATTTTCATTCCGTGATTTGAGTGGGAACCCTGGCCTAATCTATGCATTACCTACATAGAGAACCCTCGCATGAAGCACCGAAATACTCTTTAAATAGAATAGCAAAATATCCTCTACCTAAAATATCCTCTCATAATATTAAAAAAAGAAAAATAATTCAAGCAAGTAACACGTGTAATTGTTACTAAACTATTCATCAGAAGCGGAAGTCTTAAGCCTTTAAATTGGTATATCATGTATCAATTTTGGTTTCGTATAGAGGGAGAAAAAAGAATTGTCACAAAGAAACCCATCCAGAAATAATATCTAAGACTTTATTACTTTAATGTTTTAAAGATTTCCATTGGTAGTTAGTGTGATTTGTAACTGCTTTAATAGCCACTTAGTTTGAAATTGTATAGTTATATATAAATAATTGAAAATATTTTCCATGAAAAATACTTGGTTTTCTCTTGTGATGTACTCGTCTCAAAATTCTTTGTGATTTCCTATCGTCTAATGGTTCTGTAACTTAACAGTACCTGTAAAAGAAATTTTTGATGCAATTGCATTATAGTCATATGATAAGTTTTGTTGACTTTTTCTTAGTGCTGTTTCTAAAACTTGAATTATTTCCATCAGTAATTTAATCCTAAAGCAAAAACTTTTGAACTTGTAAAACGCAAAAAAAGTGTATAACAAAATTTGAAGGAGAAAAGAAATTTTGCATAAATGAAGCTTTGTAGTCAGCTACAGAGAAGTGTTACCGGCAACTGTATGTTTTCATAAAAAGTTGTTAAATCCTTGAAAATGCGCCTATGTTGCCTCTATACTTATTTCTTTAGCAATCCCAAATATTCAGTATTTGCCTATACAAAAACAGAATGATTACATAAACTGTGAATCGAAGTTTTCTCAGGAATGTTTTAACTCTGAAATTATGATAGAAAAATTTTAAAAATTCCTCAAAAGTCAGGAAAATTTTAAGAATTTGATCACCAAAAAATGCAATTAATGCTATTATAACATTTATGGATTTTGATTTTTTTTTCTATTTTCTACACATAAATAAACTAACAATTTTAAAACATCCTATACTTTAAAGTTCCATTTTTTTTAAATCTAAAAATATTATTAATGAACATTAAGCTACCACTGTTGCTTATTCGGTATTTCTGTCTCTATTACAGCAACAAGTACAACAGCAAATGAGAAGACAACAGCAACATCAGATGCTCATGCAACATCCACAAGGCATTCGTCCCCAGCTCCCCGGTAACATCCCACAAGGAGGCATCGGGGGCAACGTTGGTCAACAACAACAGCAGCCACAACAAAATCCGCAACAGTCTTGGGGTGATTTAGGCATTTTAGACTCATTGCCACCTTAATTATTTTATACGTTTTAAACTCTTCTATAGCAATGCTTTAATTGTACAAAATTTTTTAAAGAATAGACATTGAATGTTATTGTTAGATTGAAATTCACAAAGCATTGGACTGTCATGAAATTACTGTGTTTGTCAGTATTAGTGCATTAGTTTTGAAAGTCATATTCGACTCTAATATTTTATATGGGACCCTGGCTTTTACGTATATGCCATGCTTATGAATTACCTATTATGCAATATGTACTTGATATAAAGAAAAAAATTTTAGTTATATTATTATTGAATTCTTATTTTCCAGGCACAGGTAACTTATAACTATCAGTGTCTCTGTGTTTAGAGTATCATTGTCCTGGGATATTTTTGTTCTTGATTTTATTTTGCTTTTCATTGAATGTGTACTTTACTTGCTTTTAAAAATGATTTGCAATCAGTTTATTGTGTACTTTAATATAACGATCTCAACACATTATTAGTCTTAAACTATAATTAAATCATTGTTAATTAGGATTTTCACTTGCATGTACGAATTCTAATAATCAGGAAAGCATACAAAAAAAATTAATATTTTAGGGATATTTTGGTGTTTTAAAATTAAGACATAACCAACCATATTTAAAAGTGTGAAATTCCTACAAAGTTTATACATATCAACTTCTTATCAAGTTTTTGTTTAGTCATTGAAATTACGGAATTTCATAAAGCAAATCTCATTTTAATAAGGGAGGAGCAGGCAAAATGAAAAAGTGATTTTATAGGGAACCCTTGCTAGTGATGTAATTTAGTAATTTCATGTAAAATTACTTCCAGTTGCATTTAACGCCTTGGGTACATTTGACGGCTGAGATTCGTCATGCACTTGTTTTGCCTGTTAATAATGACGAACCTAATTCGTCATTCAAACTAGTTTGATTGGATAGATTTTAATGTCACATGAGCCATGATTGGTTAAGTCAAACATCGGTTGGTTTACCTATACTTTAAAAAAAAAAATTTGTTTGGCTGTATTCCTTTAAAGTTCCTTTATTGTTTTGAACCAACTGTTCAAAACGCAAGAATTTTCCCAAATAAATCCATACCCAAGGGGTTAACTGAAATTAAACACGGCTGAATTAAATTAAAATCAATAACATTCAGCAATATAACCTGCTAACTGTAAGATACTTGTCTATTAAAAGCTTTTAAGTCAAAGTATAAATACCTAACAATTTCCTTTTTTATTAAATTGTTTGCAGTTAGATTTCAAATTATTTCAATTATGTAGCATTTTCACACATTTGCATCTCAAATTAATAGTTGTTAAATGTGTGGATGATGTTTTTAAACTTAGACAAAAATTCCAGTAATCATATGTATAGAAAAAAAAACTCATGATTTACAGGTAAATGTAATTTTCAAATCTGGATATGTGTATTATTGAGTGGTTGAATAAGTATCATTTCTTTATCAATCTATGTTTACTCATCATTTTATTTGAAAATTAAATGCCTTTATTTTAATATTTTCTCATATTTTTTTTCTATTAGGAACAAAGAGTTTGCAATAGTCAATTTTGTGCCAGTTATACTAAATTCCATACCAAAAGAACAAATGATTAATTTATGGTAGGAAGGTTTTTGCAGCAAGTGTAAAAGGATGTTGAAACTAAGTGTATTATATTAATTCAGGTCACGTCTTGTGAGATTCTTATTTTTTGTATAGAGAGAACTTGTTACTTGAAAATTGACTGTCATATTTCATAAAAATGCTTCTTGTAGAGTAAGTATTATGCAATAAATGTATATTTTGCGTGCCATACTTTGACATCCATATCTCATTTGAAGAAAGAATTTACAAAATTTTATAGGATTTTTTTTGTATAAATTAACACATTTGTACTGGATATGACCATTTGAACAACTCTGAAACATGTATTTTGTGCTTTAAATTCTGTTTTAAATGTGTGACATATTGGTGTACTATCAATGTATGTTAAAAAACCCTGAAAATAATTGACAAATAAAAATGCACATTTCTCAATCCTTGTGTTAATTAGTACTTTTACTATACTGTATGTATGATTGCTGTAGAATATACATAATACTGTAGAAAATATACTGCAGTGAATAAAGCCCCTGTGTGAGAAAGGAAGATGATTACAATTTGCTGATATTACTAAAAAAAGGTATTGTGTTAAATTTTATATTGAATATTTTAAGATTTAAGAAATATTTGTAAAAAAATAAGTTTCAATACAAATTTTGATGCTTTATTCTGTCCAATTTTTAATTTTGCTTCTACAAAAACCTAGAAACCAGGCAACCTAGTATGAGACAGGATTAGAAGCAAAATACCAGTAATATTATCGCTGCAAAAAAAATCTGCCTTTTTTTTGCCTGTACCAGAAGGAAATTTTTACAAAGAAAAAGAAATAATCCTCAAACATAAATTGTACAATAAACAAAATTGCTAACAAACACGCCTGCTTCCAAACATTTTTTTGCTGACCAAATACAACTAACTAAACACCAGCATATTACTTAGAATATTTCCAAAAAATACATTCAGTCCTAAGCAGTCCTTAATTCTGAATGTGATTAAATAAGTTAATTTATTCTCATTAAATTATGTTTAGTACCCACTTGACTAATGTTATAAAAATCAGTGTTTTCTAAAATAAATGACTTCATCATTAATAATAACTTTCTAGATAAATCCAAAACTAATGTATCCAAATTTCAAACAAAGATCTAGGACCTAATTAAAGAGTTTGAAGTTTTTGACTTATTTCCATTAGTGGTATCATTGAACAGAGACTGACTCTGTGTAAATTTTTTTTTTTTTATCCATGTATGTATGGTTACCTACACAAAAAAAAAATTAAAAAAATAGCTGTGATAGATGTTTATCTAATATTTGAGGTATTTACTATTGAAAATATTAGCTGAAATATTCTTACTTTACTTGTTTCTCTGTCTGCATGTATCATCTGTATAAGAGACATGGAGGTCAGTTGTAGATTTATTTGCCAGATGAAAGATGGAAGTGAAAATCATGTAGAAAATGATTTCCTGATGGTATTTTTTTTACAAATGGACCTTGTTTCAAAAAACAAGGTTTTAAAGATAGCTCTTTCAATGTATGGTTCAGACTTCACTCCACAGTTCTGAAATATTTTCTGATCTGAAGTAATGGGCAAATTTGTAATGAAGAAGCAACATGTTTAGTGTTTGTTTTAAATAAGAAATATTTTCCTATGTTTCACTTGAGAATAAGAAGCCAACTACCTTGTATTAAATTAAATTTTCAATGGTATGTAAAGCTGTTGAGTATTATTAAAATATAATTGATTAGAGATACTGAAAATCGCCTTCTAAATAAACAATAAGACTTTGGAGTTAAAAAAATATTCTCAGCAAGCTCCGAAATATTCTGCAACAGGGAAGAATGATCTAACAATCTTTGTAACGAAGAAGCAACATGTTTAGTGTTTTAAATAAGAAATGTATTCCTATGTTTCACATGAGAATAAGAAAAAAAAGTCAACTACCTTGTACTAAATTAAATTTTCAATGAACGTAAACCTGTTGAGTAGTATTGAAATATAATTTATCAAAGATACTGCTGATTTAGAATGTGATTTTCAGTAAGACTTGGAGCTTACTGCAAATATTTTTTTAACTCTAAAATATTCTGTAACAGGTAGGTATGATCTAACAATCGCTATATGATACATTGACCTTCAGTTGACACTTTAGAAAAGAAGCATGCGTTGGAGGTATTGTGATGTCTGTTAAAATAAAATGATTCAAGATTCTGCAACAGCAACAAAATGAGTTTTATGTAACCAGTCTCAAGAAGTGGCTGCTTGTGAAATGCAATCCTAAAAATAGATCTTGTAGCATTGAGGTAAAGAGTTTGTGCATCCTATATCTTTCCTTAAAGAGAAATTTTAGAAACGGGTAGACATAATAGTGAGGTGACAAAAGTCTAGTCGGGCTATCATCTGAAAAACTTTCAGGTTTCCTTCAATATAAATGCAAGAGTCCTAGGGTATTGTTTCAATTGGTCGAAAGTGTGGTCCAGTGTCCATCCCCGTTTAATGTTTGGGCATGCTCAGGAAAGGCATTATGTGGTCATGCGCCTACTTGTGTAAATAGGGATGTATGTTGATGTTCAGTTGTATTGATGTATCAATGTTTTATAAAACAAAAAAACAACTCGAGTCCAACACCAATATTGAGATTATTAATATTTAAAAATAGTAATTTGAGGCTCAATAGAACTATATTTGGAGTGTAGTATGTTTATTTCGTTAGCCTGCTGTGTTGGAACTTGAATAACAACTCGGATGTCTATTGAGTGATATGTTTGCTAAATGTGTTTGTTACGCTTGGAATGTTCAGCTTTATTTGTCAAAAAAAAAATGAACTTGGGATCCCAAAAGTATTCTCAAAGGGTATGCAATATTAATTCTTGGGTGTTTTGTCCCCCTGCCCAAGAAAAGAAAAAACATTGAATGTCTGACAGTTGTAAAGTGACATGGTTAATCTAAAAGCAGCGTTCTCCACTAACTTTAAGAGACGGGTCGTATGACTTATGGTGGAGCTTTTTAGCGGACCACAGATTTATACTGAATATGCCAATTATATGTATCTTTAATTATTATCGATTTAACAATATAAAGCATTTTTAAGCACTGAAAAAGATATTGAATTTTTTGTTCTTATAAAATTTCAATTGATATTTGATTTTTTTTTCTTCAAATAATTAAAAAATAATTTTTTGTTTACTTGAATTAACCCTTTGGGTATATTTGACGAGTGAGACTCATCATCTGCTTACTTGGACGAAGTTACGGTAAACGAGTTCGATTTGTCATCCGTCCCATGGGCATAAAAATCTTCAAATAATTCAGTACTCAAAGGGTTAAAGTCTAAAAAAGAAGTGAATCTTTTGTTCCATTGTGACTTGACCTAATTTTTAATAAAAATATTTAAACCATACCTAAAGATCTCCAATCCCTGTTTCGATTGCGAGTCTGTCAAAAACGTTGAATTTATTTTATAAGAGTCACTGTCTACAGCAGTATTTGTTGCAGCCAATTTTTATAAATCATCCAAATAAGAGTTACATTATTCCTCTATTTATTCTTGATTAAAAACATTGAAAGTTTCTTTGGGCCAAGTTGTGGAGAACCTTGTTCTAAATAGCAAACACATACTATTTTGGACAAATTAAAATTACATTTTAAAAAATGATGCAAAGAAGCTTGATTTTTGTTCTTTGCTCTGCAGAAAATCTGTTGCGGGCCACATAATGGCTAAAGCTGATCTCAAGGGACACGGTTCATTTCAAGTAAAATAGTTAAGCTAGGACACTAATGGTAAGATTCTAATAAAATTTGGTTGTATTCAGATTATCTGGCGCCGTCAGCAACACGAGGGCTATAATGCGCCGAAACTTTCGTCATTAGACAAGCCAACATACATTTACAAACACCCATGCCTAACACGGGACTCGAACCCGCAACCTCGCGGTTTAGAAGCTAGCACGCTAACCACTATACCGTATGGTCGGCTAATAAAATTTGGATCATTAATATGAAATAAATAAAATATCCAAGAGCCTGTTTGAAATACAAACTATGGTTAATTCAATGTAATGACTAATATAAAAAAAAATTCCTATCATCCGCTCTACTGATAAAGTTACCTGGCCTGGCCCCAAATTTTTTTTAATAGATTTATATACATAGTATTAAAATGTGTAAGTTATGTCAATTCGCACAGGATAAAGCAATTCGTAAAAAAAAAAAAAAATTCATATCTTGTTTTATTTACATAAGCACTTCAATAGTTTTATATCACTGTCTAAATTTGTTGAATATCCATTTTTATTATAGAATTCTGAATGCTAGTTAGTAGAAAATTAAATATGTTAAGTAATAGTTTTTTAATAATAAAATTTCACTGCAATTCAAGTTTGGTTACTTCATGACTTAGTAACAATTTCATTATCATTGTATAATGTTATTTCGTCATTTCTAGCGATTTCACCAGCAAGTAAATTTAGCTTTTAATTGCTTTTGCACTTTTTATGTATAAGCATACAAAAATGTATATGTTTAGAGATTGAATTTTTCTTTGAAAGAGTCGTGTGAGAAACAATACAATAAGAAACAGAATTTGAATAGAAATGCCTTTTGAAAGGTCTTTCAAGTGGATAGAGTCCTATATTTACACCTCCAATGAGGGAATAAACAGAAAACTTAATTATGCAACCTAGTCACATTCGGTGTCATATCCACTCTTTTTTGAAATCCGGGATTGTAGATTACCAAGTTTTTTACATGTTGACAAGGGCGCCACTAGAGAAGGGAAAGGGTGTAAATTTACACCCCATCCTCTTGAAATTTTATAAATAAAAACAGCGGAGAAAAATAATGGGTTAAGTGCATAATTAGTTTCCAAATTATTCATTTATAACATTTTATCAGCAAATATCGTACTTTTTTTTTTCAAATCAAGATAGGAGCAAAACCTTCAGCCACTTTAAGACCTCCTATGTGAATGGAAATAATACCGATGTCCATGTTACAAAACAAAATCGCAAAATATCTCTGAGTGCTTTGAGAAAAGAAGTAGCATCATTTCTTCATTCATAACATCCATCATCCCGTACACCCGCACCGTACCCGTTCATGCAGACGACACACAGACACGAACGGTAAAAGTAAACATACCTTTACGCTTTTTGACGGCGCCCCACCCCTCCTCTTGTCACATGTTCAATCTGATGCAATATTTGTGAAATATGATTTAGAAATTTATTTTGAGTTATATGACTATTTTATAGTTTCATAAAGTATTGTCGAAATTCAAATAGTGAACCATTACTCAGAAGAATTATTCTGATATTAAAAATTTCTGGATTTTTTGTATTTTTACTGTATTTTTCGGAATGACAGGTCCGCACATTTATTACGTCACGTTGAGCTGACCTCTAGATTCAATTGTTTAGCATCTACTTGGCAAAAAAGTGTTGTTTCAGTTATACATACATTTTTTAATTTGATAACTAAGAAATGTTTTAAAATTTAACTCTGATAAATAATCCCTATTAATGGCTTTTTATAAAAACAATATGTCAAACTTAAAAGAAAGACTACCAGATTTTTTTAACCAAATTATAAATGTCCTTATTTGGCAAAGGATTTACATAATTTTGCCAACTTCGACAACCCTTTCGCCAAATCTGACGTCAAGAGCAAACGCCATCTTGGATTCTTTTATTTGGATTCTACAATATTGATATCATGCTTGTTTTATTTCCTGCTATCATGAGTTCATTAATGTGTGAAGTGCTGATTACTATCGATTTCGATGCTTGCGATTGTTCCTTTCTACCTTTTGAAGATATATCTTACAGAATGAGAAAGATAATCGAACCTCTGAACGAAATTCCGAAATATGTTACCTTAAACGGATGGAAAACGGAACCTAAGTGAAACAGTTCCAGATTGTTGAAAAAACTTTCTTTCCGCGTTCCTAAAAACTGTAAAAAAATGTCTCTAAACATCGTGGATTCGTTGTTGGACAAACTATCTTTCGTATCAAAGGATAGAAATATCCCTTTGGGTAAGAAGTTTACTGGATCACAGAATTTCCTTGGGACTAACAGTTATGGTCTATCTCAAAGCATTCCTTCTGAGTTCATGAGAGCCTTTATGGATACTGAATATTTAACTGAAGCTCATAACAAAATGAACAGGTCCTCGTCACTGGACTCAAAAATTAATTATTTCCATTGCTTCGAACCGTCGAACGATAGACTTGTAAGTCGAGTTTCCAAGTTACTTTCTCCTATGTTTACACCTCAAGACTGTTTTCGCTTTGTACCAAGTTTACATATATTACAAGATCAAGAATTTTTGGATGGTGGTGTGAAAGTCTTTTACGAAGAAATAGAGGAGCACATTGACATGTTAAGTAAAATGTTGATTCCAAACATAAAATCTTGTGAAAATACCCCTCAGGTACCTCTTTTTAGTGCTGAAAACATTAGCAATCAAGTTAAAGCAGCGGAATCTGTCTCTAAATCTGACTTAAGTGCTTGCTATTCACCAAATAGACCTTCTAGTATTGAAAACCCCTTCAACCAAAGTAACATCTTGAAATCTCCAATAAAATCTGACACAAATACTTGCAATCAGCCAAAATCTAATATGGAAATCCCTTCGAACCATCATAAAGAATCAAATTCTCACTTTAAATCTGACGAAGATACTTCTCAAACAAATCCTTCTAGTGTTGAAAGCCCAAGTAAAGAAATGATGCAAGGCGCAGCACACGCTCCACTTTCAACTGATGTTGTGCAAGAAAACAGGAAACAGTTGAGAAACAACAACCAAGCCATGAATAAAGAACTGACTAACCGCAAAAATAAAGAATTACAAAAACGCTCGAAGAAGCGAAGGCGCCGCCAAAAGAAGATCAATGTAGTTCTCGACAAAGAGTATGTGCCCAAAGCTGAAAAGACACCAAAAGCTGAAAGTATTCAATTCAGTCATGCCTGTCCTAAAAACGAAGCAAGTGATATTTTATGTGATATAACTATAAACGATAGTGCCAGCAGTGTTCAGATACTTTTACCGAACTCGTCTTCATTTGTGATTTCCATTGAGAGTGCAGAGGACGATTCCGATTGGGATTCTAATAGTGATTGCGAGTGGCTAACCGACTGCTCAGAGTTTGAACTCTCTGGAATCTTCATTTCAAATCTGTCTGCTCCTTTGACTAGTACTTTTTCCAGAGATTGCATTTCGCAGCTGAGTGTTCCGCCTAGTCATGCTGAAGAAGTTGAAATGCGTCATCTGGGAGCGATCCTTCGCAGGGTTAACAAGGATTGGATTGAGTCTACAAAAGGGCTGGATACCAAACCTAAAGTGGCTACTAAGGTATGTGTTTTATTCTAGATTTGGATTCTGTGTGTGTTAAAGTAAACAATTCCATCCAAACCCTTTGCTCCGAGACAAAAAAAAGCACTTTGTATGTAAAAGGAACGATTTCAGCAATGTATAATTTGTTATTTAAATGTAAGTAGACATAAACACAATGGACGATTGCCACATTTTTTAAAAGTGAGTGAAATTAAGTTTATATTTATTTAAAATTTCTTTCTAATTCCATATAGTTTGAACAAAAGTTCTTTAAAAAAATTAGTTATTTAAATATTAAGAAAAGAAAATGTCTCAAAACTGGGCCAAAACCAGTCCGATCAAAACACACAACAAAATCTGTGACATCAAGGGTTCGTACTTGTTTCTATGGTTATTGTGAGGTTTCTGCCAAATAGTTGGCGCGATTTGCAAGAAACTTGCAAAACTGGTTTCCGCTGCCGCATTTCAAGCCAAGATGTTTGGGAAGCTTTGACGTCACATTCAATTCGAGCTGAATGAATCGTTTTCTCAACACCTCCCAGGGAAACTTGGATTGCAAATTTTAAAAAAGAAAAAACGCATTGAGCAGAATATTTTTTTGCTTATGGTTTTTTCAAGACATTTAGAACTGAATAAAAAAGAAAAATGCAGGAATTGTCCATTGTGCCGATTGTTTGGTTATCTGGAAGACTTTCGAGCTGCAAATGGCTGGAATTTTTAACTTCTGTTCAAATTAGTTGAAATCCTATGTAGGTAGCCTTAGTCTCCAACAGTTTTATCATACAAACTAATTCACCTCCCTTCCCTGTAATAGGTGGTTGTTTCTCAGTATTCTATGATTAAAATTGAAGTACTACTAGTATGAAAATTTTAATGCTGTAAATAGAGCATTCCCCCTTTGAGAAAGAAGTTTAAAAGTCTCAGTTTTAGCATCAGATAAAAACTTGTAATTAAAACTAGAGGGATTGTCTAAATGTAGATGGTGTGGGAAGAAGGGGGAAATTGCGTTAAAAAGTACCTTAATATATACATTGGATGGACATTGCTTAAAATAAAAAGGGACAAGATGTATAATCAGGGTTGGCATGGCATAAACCAATTGTATTTTTATTTTCAAAAAAATAAATAGTTTTTTTAAAGAATAATTTGGAATTGTATTTTTATTTGTTTATTTATAATTAGACACTTTAAATTATTTGGTGGTGTAAATACCAAAAGTTTCCCATTTCAAAGATGTTTTTTTTTCAAAAGGAATTTATTGAAAATATGATAGTTTTACAATGTGGCGAATGTAAGAAAATAATGTAAAAAGTTTAATGCTGATGTAGGGTGATACGCCAGTAATTGACCACATGCCAGTAGTTGACCAAAATGACACAAAAAGGAAGTAAACAAGAATTGTTGTGATGGTATTCTAATTTTTATTGGTTAAAATATATCCAATAACTAATGAAAGCCCATGCCAAAAGTTATAGGGGTAAACAAGCTTCCAATTGGATGATAAAAATTAACAAACACAAAGGTATGTCACAGGGTCTCATATGAATGACTGACACTATTAGTGAAGGGTGGTTTAGCTTCTCTTTGATTTTTTAGCATCAACATGAATAATTCCTAAATGGTTTAATACAAATAATGTATGTAGATCATTTATGTTTGTTTTATATTAATATACAAGTAGTTTTTCTTTAAACTAATAAACAAATTATGAAAAACAGATGGTCAATTACTGATCAGGCTAAGTGTTATATTCTTAGTAATTGACCAAAATGGTCAACTACTAAATTTTTATTTACTTGCATATTTTCTGGGAAAAAACAAAGTGATAACAAAGGTTTATGCTTTTATTGCAATCTTCACTTACTATTTGTCCCGAAAAATTGATTTTTTCAGTAATTGACCATTGTAGTTAATTGGTGTCGATAAGGGTGTTAAGTATTAGTTTTTCAACTTTAGAATACAAAAGTAAGTCATTTTTAAACTCTAAGATGGATTTTCTTATTGCATGTGTACATTAGATCATTTTTAAATATACTAGGCTTACTTTCTTAACATAATTTTTTTTTTTAAAAGTCAAGAAATGGTCAAAAGTCAATTTTAAGTATACTTCCACTTTACCCTACACAAATATTATGTAGGTTACTTACAATTTTTATTTAAACTAACACTCTGGTACATAAAATGTCTGTCAGAATTTTATAAATTGTTTTATTTCTTGAAAAATTCAAAAAATCCGATCAAATGGTCTGTTGATAGAAAAGAATTGGTCAAAGATAAGCCGGAAAATTTACAGATCACTAACACCCTTGTAAATATCAAAATTACTTTTCACACCTTAAATGAATAAGATATATATTTAGTAATATTTTTTAATATGAACAGGAAAAAATTAAAGTAGAAAATTAACTTAAATATTGATAAGAAATTGAGTTAAATAAATCATTAAGGAAGGTTTTTTTATAGGTTTAAGCATATACCTAGGCTATAAGAATTCTGAAATCATTAAAATTAAACACTCATGGAAGGGAAGAAATCCTTTCTCAAGTACACCGAAGAGGTCTTGAAATCTACGCTTTTTCAAGAGAAAATATTGGGAAAATAAGAGAAACTGCCAGAAAATACAACATTCCTCATTCTACGTTGATTAATAAGCTAAGAGGGAAAACCCCAGAATTTAGAAAAATGGCCCTCAACAATTCTTACGCCCTCAGAAGAAACTCTTCTATGTAATTGGATAAATGCCAATGCAAGAAAATGATTTCCATTAGAAAAACGGATGATTTTGAAACTATTCAAGAAATAATATCCTCTACATTCTATTCTTTTCATCTAAATTTATTCAGAATTGAAAGTATAGGATTAGATAATCTTTTCTATATTATTTTGATTTTCTTGTTTTAATTTTTTGAATAAAATACGCATAATTACGTACCAGTAAAACTAACTTTGATAACTAAAGTTTATAAAACCATCATACTATATTTTACACTGATGTTCCTGTATTTTCATGGATTAAAATTGATTATATTTATTTTTACTTTCTTTTTTTAGTTCATTTAATAGTTAATTTATGAATATTAGAGCATTTTATAACAGAATTTAATAATTAACTTTTGGTTTTATTCTGGAAATGGAAGTGGTCAATTACTAGCATGGCTGTGGTCAATTACTGGCAAAATTGCTTTTGGTAAGAAATTCTGATGATATTTTAAATTGTAAAAAGGACTGGAACACCATGTTAATTTATTATTGAGCTTCATTAATCAATTGATATTTTGGGAAATTTTCATAACATTCCGTTAATAATTTTTTAAGAAAAAAAATTAAATGTGTAGAAACTTTCACTAACTGGTCAATTACTGGTAGGTTCACCCTATTGAAGGGGAGGAAGTTTAAGTAATTCTTACTGCAAAAACAACTACAGCAAATGTTGAAAGAATTTTTTCTTCTTTTGGAATTGTACAATTGTATCGTAACAGACTGGGTTTAGAAAAAGCTGCAAAACTTGTTTTTTTATTCGAATGTTAAATCTTATTTTTTTTTTTTTTTTTTCAAACTGTAATTAAGAAATAAGAATCTAGTTTTTTTCTATAATTTTTTTGGAAAATAATTCACTAAATGAATTATACATTTTTGTATAACATCACTGAGTGATGATTTTGTAAATGAAAAATTATAAAATATATCTGGTAATTAAAGATACAGTAAGTGAACAGTAAGGTTTTATATTAATTTAATCAATTAAAATTATAGGCTGCATTTTGAATTTGTTTCTGAAATAGAGGTTTTGAACTTTAACAACTTATTTCAAAACGTAAAAAATATCATTTTAAATAATACATCACCATTACTGATGAATCTAAGAGCAATATTCCATGCATTATGTAGTAAACAATTACCATTGTATCATACTGCATACATTGAATTTTATCAGTTAGTTCATAAAAACTTTTAAATGTAATTGGAAGACATCGGCTCTTTTACCTCAGCATTTTATAATCTTTTACTGTAATACCTAGTAAAGCATTTGATGTTTTAAACAGGGTTGCCACACACCTGGAAAACCTGGAATTGTCAGGGAAAATGAAAATGCCTAAAAAAGGTCAGGGAAATGTCAGGCAAAACTGAAAAATTTGATATTTTCTGGAAAAGTCAGCGAATTTCTTTCAGAACTTGATATTTCATATGATATTTTCTTGTAACAACGTGTAAAAAGCACCCTCTGAAAGCATATTGACTGAAATACTGGTGAAAATCTTTCGCTTTTACGCCGATTTCCGCTTTTTTTTCTGAGAATTTTCACTTTATCTACATTTTATTACTTTTATGCAGACTAAACTTGCCCAAAACCCCTACCTCAGGTAAAATTTCTAGCTGCACCACTGTTCTGTACGCACATTATTAGTACACAGATATATACTTATTCAGCTATTTTTTTTAGTTTAAAATAACACTGCGTATATATTTTAATCTTTTTTTATACAGTCGACTCTCGGTATTTCGAACTCGAAGGGATGTGAATAAAATTTCGAGATACCAAAAATTCGAAATATCAAAAATCTAGAGAAAAAAATATTTTGATAAAAGTGAATCGTACAAAAAGGAATACCAAAAATAACTTAACATATTTTATATCAAATATCTATCTAAAACAGTTTGGTAAGCATTCGATGTTCTTTCGGCATCGAGAACATTTTCCAGAAGTGCAATGGCTTGAAAAGTCTTTGTTGTCATGCCGGATCGGGATTCAATAAAAGTCCGCATAACATCCATAGCACTCTCAGCTTCTTTAAAAGTTATCCTTTTTGGAAGGACAAACTGTTCATCGTCATTATCTTCTTCTTCTGAAGGGGATCAAATTTCTTCAAGGATTTCTTTATCCGTTAAATTTCCGCAAATTTCCACGTTGTTGTCTACATCAACAAAGTCCTGAAATGTTGTTCCAGAGTCCAAATGTAGAGAATTGGAAATCAAACGCCATTCTTCTTCCACAGATTCCTTAAGGCTTTCGATTTCCTCTTCCTCATCAGGTTGGCCGGCTTCATCCTCTGCAATCACGAATCTTGCCTTTCTAAAACAATTTGCAATTATCTTCTGTTCCACGCAATTCCAAGCTTTATAGGCCATTCGCATGGCCTCTAATAAATTAACAGAGGGGTTGGTTCCTCCATCAATCTCGGCAATACATTTTTTGACAACTTCGTGCCGATACTTCACCTTAAAGTTTTGAATGATTCCCTAGTCTAAGGGCTGCAACTTCGAAGTTGTATTGGGCGGCATAAACTCCACTCTTACAAACTTCAACTGTGAGGTGACAGTACTGGGATGTGCTGTACAGTTATCTATAAACAGTACAATCTTGCGCTTTTGACGTTTCATTTTCTTTTCGAGTTCCTTTAACCATTTTTCAAAGAGTACCGCCGTCATCCAAGCCTTTTCGTTACATTCGTAGTCCATCGGAAACGATTTGATACCAGCGAAACACCTTGGCTTTTTTGATTTCCCTATCATAACAGGCTTCAGTTTTTTGCTTCCATCCATGTTTGAGCATAAAAGTAAAGTAACCCTTTCTTTGCTTCTTTTGCCGCCATGACAGGGTTCTCCTTTTATGGACATGGTTTTGTCTGGCAGACACTTGAAAAAAAGTCCAGTTTCATCAGCGTTAAATACGTTTTTAGGATCATATTGTTTCAGAATGGGGGACAATGTTTTGACTCATTCCTGGCACATATCTTCACTCACACTTCCACTTTCACCACAAATTTTGTGAAAACTTACGTTGTTCCTTTTTTTGAAATTTTCAAACCAGCCGCTGCTTGCTTTAAATTCCGTGTATCCCAATTGGCTTTCCAAAATCCTCAGCTTTCTCTCTTAAGATGTTCCCTCCAAGTGGAAAGTTCTGGGTCCGGCACTGCGTCATCCATTTCATAAGACATTTCTCAACATCAGGATAATCGCCACTTCTCATCTTTTTTCTGTCTCCATGATGATCATCAAAGTTCTTGAGAATTGTGTCTTTATTTTTCAAAATTGTAGACAATGTGCTGTTTGGAATACCAAACTCCTTAGCAATTTCACTCTTTTTCTTTCTTCCCTTTTCTACAGCATCTATGACTCGTTTTTTTTTCTGCTAGTGAAAGTGTAGTGCACTTACGTTTTGTAGCCATCTCTACGAAAAATCAACTTATGATGGTGTAACCAAAATCCGATGAGTCGTTAGCTAGTGACCTTTATTTGACCTTCGCTCTTCCGTATACCCTAGCCAATCAGAGTTGACACGTGTCTCTCCACTAAACGCGATTTCTCGGAATTCATTCTTAATCCATTTCTACCATTGGCTGCCGACAAGATATGTAACATCGAAGTGTGTGTTGCGGAATATTCCAATAAAGCACAATAGGTACGGGAGAAAATATTCTTTAGGTTTTTCAAAATCGAGGGGAAAAAATTTGAGTTGCTTCCGAGAAAACTTCGAGTTACCAAGAAATAAGGAAGAAAACCTCGAGTTAAAGAGATAAAATTGCATTAAACAAGAAGTGAAGGTGCAGGGAAACTATTTTTTTTTTCGAGATATCAAAAAATTCGAGTTGTCGAAGTTCGAGCTACCGCGAGTCGACTGTATTTTAACTGTTTTTACTCCTGGGGAAAATAAGGGGAGATTCACAGTATGCTACTTCTACCATCTGATCAATTTATCTTCGTGTACAAGTACGAGTGTTTGATGACACAAATCGCAAACATTTACAGGGGATTTCCGCTATTTTTTCTCCAAAATTTTGATTAATTGATAAAAATGCACATTAAAATTCCGAAATTTTTTGTTCGTATAATCCTTCTCTAAAATTACAATTTTAATCGCAATTGTATGCAAAAATTGTTGTTCACTTCGGCTAAAAATGAAACCTGGAAATTAAAAAAATTGTTTGGAAAAGTCGGGGAATTTTATATTGCATTTTGAGTGGCAACCCTGTTTAAAGCAATATATTTGGCTGATATTGTGATCTGAAAATCAAGCCTTATTTATAGAAAAAAAAAGGATCAAGGCTTGCTAACCCCCTCGACTCCCTGCAAATAATCCTGCCGGCGCTGATGAAGAAAAGTGCTATTTTAGAATAATATAAATATATCAGATGTGGTACTGTTCAGCAGAAACACTGATTTCAGCTTTTTTTTTTTTTTTTTTTACCGATATTTCAGTACTTTGAACGTAGCTGAAAAAATTAGAAAACTAGGTTAATTTGATTTGCCTGTTTGTCAATACAGTATAGATGTTTGACTTCTGAAATAGTTGTGAAAATTTGATGATTTTTTATGGTTATTTTTACGTGAAGTTCAGCTTTTTTACTTGAGAATGGGAGCTGTACCATATCTGTTATATGTATTTTGTAAATCATGATTATGAGTTCACTGTTGTTTAGAGAAAAATTGAAACAAAGAATTAAATTGTAGTTTTTATTTTGTATAAAAGTTGTGTCATCATTTCCTCAGAGAATTTGTAACAATATTAACGTATGGCTTGGGAGAATATTAACGTAGAGTGTTAAAACGTGGACACTAGTGATGATAGAAAGGAGATTAAAAATAGACGATGCACTGTGAAAGAAAAAATGAAAGGTGATACTAAAATAGATTTGTCCTTATATATATATCTCCATGGAAGATCAATAGGGGCTGATGTACATATTACCAGTCAGTGTACCAGTTGAGATCACCAGTCGTTTAAATGTCAGTGCTAGAATCATTCCAATTGCAGGAGGAGCCCATTTGTCATATGATAGTCTGTAACTGGTAGCAGGAGTCACATTCACCTTAAAATTCCTAATACAGGGTTCCCACGGTCATTAAAAATGCTTAATATTTTTTAAGCCTTAAGTTTTCAAAGCCTTGAAAATGCTTAAAAGTACTTAATTTTTTTGGATGTTGTATGCCCAACTGCAAAATTTATAAAAATACAACTCGGACATGTTGTCCCCGCGTGATCGCCACTTATCCGCACCATATCGCAATTCTCTTGACATATTTGTATTGCACATGCTCCAGTTTGTAACTTTTTTGATAGAATATACTTTATTAAAAATTTATTTAGAGGCATGATGCCTGAAAACAAATTTTCATAGGTCCTTTTAAAACATTAATTAGGTCCTAAAAAATCATTGATTTTATTCTGCAATATGGAGTGGGAACTCTGTAATAGTATTCCTTAAATTTTTTTTCCTCCGTAAAATTCCTAAAATTGTACTTGCATTTTTCGATAATTTCTAAAAAGAAATTCAAAACCCTGAAATTTCCCCCAAAATCTGTGGAAAAAATCCTGATAACCCTCCTGAGGAAAAAATCTTTTTTACGATTGTAATTGGAGCCTATGTCAACTTTAAAAGAAATATCCCTAAATTTTTTTAAATTGCCCCTAAAATTTTTGGAATTACCTATTTGCTAAATTTTAAAGGAATTATCCCTGACATTTTTGGAGTTATCCCTGAATTACCTACCTAATTTTTTGTAGAAAATTTACTACGCTCCCTGTGGTATCTCTAGCACAGCATTAGCCACTAAGTGGAGCACAACAAATTTTTCTGCAGGCCGCACAGAAGAAAAGAAAATTAAACTTCATGGTATTACCTTTTCTTACATAATTTTAATTTGTCCGAAATAGTTTGTGTTCACTATGTAGAACAGAGTTCTTCACTATATGCCCAAAGAAACTATATGAAGAAGCTTTCAGCAAGTTCATTTTTATCAAGAATAAATACAGGAACTACTTAAATGAATCTCGCTTGGACGACTTATTGAGATAGGCTGTAAAAGAATACTACGGCAAATAGTGACTCTTTCATAAAATAAACTAATCGATTTCAACCGTCATCATCTCACAATTGATATTGACAAAACGGGGTTATCTGGAAGTACAGTTTAAATACTTTTATTAAAAGATAGGTCAACTCATATTGTCACTTTGGAACTTTAATAATGAAAATTGTTATTTTTTCACTAAAAAAAATGTCAAATATCTACTGTAATTTTAATAAGATAAGAAAAATAGCAATAGGTTTGTTTTTTTCAGTTTTCATAATTGCATTATATTGTTAAATCGATAATATTTAAAAATTCATATATTGGTGTATACGGCCCGCAAAAAGCTTCAACATAAGTCATACGGCCCGCTTCTTAAAGTTAGTGGTGAACGCTGCTGCTCTTGTAGATCAGACATTTTTTATTTATTTTATGGTGCCTCAACTCCCATCATCCAATCACTTGCACTCTTCCATGACCACCAACATGTGATTTAATTGCTGGATTGTTCCACTGCTGGCATTGTGTTAACGCGAAGCTGGCATTCTGATCAACGCTTAGAAGTGACCTTCCAAATAATCCTTGCCTTTTAGGCACTGACAGTGTTGTAAATCAGCCTTTAAAGCAATTAAAGTCTCCTTGGAACTACCTTCTACCCCTACTGTGAAGTATAGCTTTTTATTTAAAGAGGGTACAAAGTTAACATGGTCTCGCATCCCACCCATAAAAGTTTTTACTTCATACCACTTCAGAGCACTGGTCCACTTGCTCACAATTGTTTCTATTTAGAAATATGAAAACAATTATTTTTTTTTTTTAAAAAAAAGGTTTCACTTCTGTATTTAAGTTCTATTTTTGAAAAAAAAAAAATTTCTTTCAGGTGTCATTTGCTCCAGAGGACGAGTTGGTTGAAGTTCTACATGTAGACATTTATGAGAGAAAAGGTGAATGGGAGACGTATGCCACCGAAAGAATGCGATTCAAAAGAAGAATCAATGAACTAGAAAAGATTATATCCCCATGTCTTTCCAAAGAACATAGAGAAAAAATATTTTTAAGGTTTCAAGATTCAAACTTATGACGAGTAATATAAATAAATTTAAATTATATTCTACGAGCTTAAAATGTTTTACTTGCACAGATATGGTATAACATATGAAGGTTCCTGGGAAAAGCAACTTGGTCCCTTTTTCATGAAATTCATTTATCGCAATATTGGGAATAAAAAAACTCCTATTTAAAAATAAAGTGGGAAAAGTGCTAAAATTTGTTTGAAAAAGAAATTTAACATAAGTTTAAAATCATTCTTTTGTACAAAAAAATTAAAAAAAAAAAACTTCAGCGGCTTTCCACCTCCAGCAAATAATCCTGCTTGTTGTAAAATGAGTTACTTTTTTTTTGTGTGTTTCCTTGAAATTGATTCCCATGGACATAAGTTGTTTTTCCCCCGAACCAGTTTTTTATTGCAAAGAAATCAACCTCTCAGATTTTATTAGATTTTCTATAATTATTTAAATTGAAATTGCAAGATTTGTATGTTAATTTGAAGTTAATGTATTCTTAATTATTTTAAAGTAATAAAATATTAAATAATTATTATTTTGTTTGATTCATTTCTTGCAAATACAAACTTAATTTCATCTATTGTATATATATACTTCGAAATCTAAAATTGTAAAATAATTTGTCTTATTCAAAACCAATCATCTAGTTCCTAAATATTGCAATCCGACAAGAAAATGAGAATTTGTATTTGACTTTTCAGAAGAAAAGTATTCCTAAGCATGGTATTTCACTCACAATACTAAAAGTTAGAAAATAAATTTTTTAGACTTATATATGTAGCAAAGCAAATCTTGAAATTCAAGTATTCCTCTTAAAAAGTCGCATAGGAAGGCATTCTAGTCCAGGTCTCTCCAGTTTTGGTGCACAGAATGGTTGTTTTTCTCTTGTACCATAAAAATCTAATTTGAGGCACTACAAATCAAATTTCCAAGTTTTATTAACATTTGTGATAATATACAAGTTTTATTTAACATTATTTGGGAATTTACACATTTTAATTTGTATGCGAAATATGTCAGTGTAGCATAAATATAAATACAACCTTTTTCGTCGATTCCCCCCACCCCCTTTTTTTGTAAAATAATTAGCTAATTACATTGTATTGGGAAAACAGAATTCCAACTACGGGTCGGAAACGCAAAATCTTTTAGTTAATTACAGCAAAAATTTGCTTTCAACTTGGAAGTCACACCCTACTACCATTTTCTTTCTTAAACACCATATCGTTGTATAGTTTGAATTTATTTTTCTTTTCTAGAATAGATAGCCGTATTAGTTACCATTGCTGCAATCATGTTAACGCAACGTGAACCGAAAGCTATTTATTTGTAGTCATGGGTGCTGCCAAAAGAGTGCACTTCTTGGTTTTTGTAAACTGCAGAATTCATGTTTAAAAAAATCACGTGCCTTGTCGAATAAATTTAAAATAATACATTTGAATATATTGATGGATAATTATTAATTAACAATTTTTAAAAATGAAGGTTTGGACAAACATCTGTAATCCGCTTGTAACCCTCCCCCCTGCAAATAATCCCGCTGCCTGCGACCATGTTAGGTATCTTTGGTTTAGGTATTGCTTTATTATCTTTATATTACTTTGTTTATTATCTCTTGTATTACTTTCTGATAATACGCTGAGATAAGTTAGATAAGTACAAGTTTATCTATTTGCATGAGAAATTTCCCTCGTGATTAAAGCAGGTTTTTTATTCATCTGACTAAACTTTGACACAATTTGTCATCTCACGTAACTACACTGTAGTGGTTCTCTTTCAAGGACAACATGAACATAGATTTAATGATTTTAACTAAGCAGAATTGATTTAAACAACGGTAATTTTTAATTTGTATCAAGCAGTCTGTTAAAAAACCAACTAAACGAATTGGTGAAAGTTGTGTGGGGTAAAATCTCACTCAAATTTTCGCAATTGTAAATTAAATTATGCTTGCGGTCCTTTTAATATATAGATGCAGGGAATGTGCTTGCTCGAATTCTCGAGGATGCTAACGAATACGGATATGTGCAACTTGTATTTACGTGCATACGTGGAGACAGTATATACAGTAGAGGGAAAATATTAGGCAATCAAATGATTATTGTACTGTTTAGAGCCTGCAGTAACCAACCTAAAATTCTTGACTTAGAAGAGTCATTCGAACTATATTTTAAAGTTTCTGTCCATGATCTCTGAAGTACGTAAATGATTAAAGATATGTTGATTGCTATAGAAGACTGATCTAAGCAGGATAACTAATTATGAACGCTTCATCAGTCAATCTGTTATCAAGCATTTTAGCGAGTCAATGTGTCCGCTTCAAAGCAATTTCCTTTAACAACCGTTTTCAAATACTGAATTATCCAGCTGTGCGGTTTGATAATAATTTGAAACATAAAATATTTGTGTACTCAAAGCTTTTGTATTACAGCTGCCTGTAAGTTTGCTAAAAGGTGTAGGTTTATTCTTTTTGTTTTGCCGGAAAGTGTAAACTTACTGACCTTTTCGATAAAATTACGCAGCAGCTGTTTATATAATGGGTTATAGTACCGTCTTCCACAGCTGTTCTTTTTATCTGACATTCACGTGTTCGAATGCTGCCTCCATTTAGTGTAACGCGCACATTGACGTAAAAGTTGAACAATATAGAAATAGCCAAGCTATTTATTTTACGATTAAATGTTGCGAATATTAAAAATTGTATTTAACTGAAACTTAAATTACATCCCAACGCAATCCATGCAAACTAAGAATATTTATAAGATTCGATTATTGGAGTGAATTTTCAATAATAAAATATTTTTCATTGGGATAGGCGTGTCGTAAAGGAACTCGACCCCAAGTCACTTTAATCGGGGCCTAGAGACACGCTATAAAAGCGTTGCGCTAGGACACCAACACCACGGAGTTGGGCGTTGTAGAAATTTGTTTACTTAAAAAACCATATTCTGCAGATATATTTTATTATCAAATCGAGAAAAAAATTGAGTTTCATCCTTATATTATTTTGGGTACAAGAAACTAGATGTTTCGGAAACAACCGATTCAAATACGAACTAGTAACAATAAACACTAACTAGTAATAATAATACAAAATAATTAAAAACTATTAGCTAATGACTTTTGCGAAAAATCTGTAAAACCGTTAATAACGACTTGGAATCCAAATTTCAAACGGAACTACTACTATTTGACTCTTGTGCTATTTTTAAATTCAACGCATTCGCGGAGAAATGACCGGCTTAGCTGGAAATAACAGGATGAGCAGTCGTTAATGGTTTACTCTGAATCAATTTACTGCGCGGTTAAATATAAAGCTCATTTCCTTTTAAAGTGTCGGGGTGGACTTACTAGCGGTTACAAAACATCAAATTCGTTGGTATTTCGTTCTAATGGAAATTAAAATAGACTGCAGAAATCCTGTGTTGTAGGTTACATTTGAAACTGGAACAGGGCCTTTTTAATTCTTTCTTAGGAAATACATATTTATCACATTGATTTTTATGTATTGTACTCAAGAGTGATTTAATTGCCTAAACAGAGTTCTCTGATGGAAGTTTTCCGCCTTATAATAATGTTAATACAGGGTAGTTCACACCTAAAGACCACTTAAATGTGACAACACACTACCGTTTAAAAAATTAAAAAAAAAAACTTGAGAAAAACTTAATTCATAATAAATATTACAATAGTTGAAAGGTTCAATAAATGGAAATTTGGCATTTAAATTAAATCAACATATAATAATATTTTACAGGCCATGTCCAATGTGTTGAAGAAGGCAATAGTCTTTTGAACCACACTAATTAATATTACTAATAGCTAGTCTAATACTACTAATATAGTTAATTGAAATGAACAATATTTCATTACTTTTAAAATGGTAATATTTATCCGAAAATAGTATAGATCCTACAGGGTTCATACAGCTTTTAAAAAGTAAAACTGAAGTAGTTTTTAAAAACATTTAATGGCATTTTAAGACCTTATAAAATTTTATTTACTTAAGACAATTTTTTTTCTCCATGTCTTAACAAAAATCCATCCTTATTTAAACTAAAAAGAAGTAAAGTATTGCTGGAAATCAGTGATTCCAAGCAACTAATAAAATCAACCAAATCAAATTTCGAATAGTTAAAAAAAATTTAAGACACAAGATTAAAAATAAGGGTTTTAAGGGTCTTTTATAGGGACCTTCCAAAAATAAGTAGTTCTTAAGGACTTTTAAAGACCGTGGATCCAGATTATTTTCAAGAACAATTTAGGAAAGTGCAAAAATGTACATTTAAATTCTTTTAACTAATGACTATGTAAATATTCATTCTAGAGTATATTATTAAAGCTTCTTATGACAATTGCAAGTCTATTTCATTTTGGACCAATAACAGTTCGACATTCTGTTTTGCTTCTCTAAAAGGCTGGACTATCTTTTTTTATTTTACTTTTTTAAATTTTCTCGTGTGAATCCTCCTTGTGTGTGTCCTATCCCATCTTTAAAAATCCTTAGTTGCAGCAAAACAAAAAGTTTAATAATTTCGCTATTAAAATGTAACCTGACCCTCTATAATGGCAGCAAAACTAGGCTTGGCTCACTTTTAATAAGTCTTGTTCTACATTCATATCATATATGCAAGCTTTTAGCAGAGCTATTAAAATTAAAGGGACAAGAAGACAATTTTTGTGATGTCTATTATTCATATTTAGAACGAAATTAAAATTAAAAAAAAAAACATAATTATACATAAATAAAATAATGGAAGAGACTAAAATGGTATAATTCTTTTTATAATTATTAATAGAATTAGATAAAACCTTAGTTTAATTGCTAGGTACATTATGTTTTTAAAAATATAATACTTGCAAGAACTAGGCATCAATATAATAAAAAAACACAAGAGAAAATTTAAAAAAGTAAAATAAAAAAAGATAGTCCAGCTTTTTAGAGAAACAAAACAGAATGTCGAACTATTATTGGTCCAAAATGAAAATAGACTTGCAATTGTCATAAGATGCTTTAATAATATACTCTAGAATGAATATTTACATACTGTCATTAGTTAAAAGAATTTAAATGCACATTTTTGCACTTTCCTAAATTGTTCTTTGAAAATAATCTTTTATTTCATTTAATGCTCAAGTTCTTAAGTCATCTTAACCTATGTAACTGTAAAAATAATATAATTTCAAAGGACAAAAGCATCAAAATATGCAATTTATTTTTTGTTTGGATTTAGGGCTTTTTAACTTATGATGACAGACTAGGTCGCAAGTTTAGACAAGAAGTCCAAAAGGAAAACCAGGAGTTACCCAATCCCAACACTCATACTTTTAAAGTAATGCAAATGTAAAAAAATTATAAAATATTAAATTCAAGGAAAAATTTATTGTATGGAAAAAAAATTTTAAAGAATATTTAAGTTATTGATGAAAAGTGATTTCTTACACTTGTATAAGATTTCTTTTTATGGTTTTAAACTTACGAGTAAAGAAACAAATTCCCATATTTAATTGCAATTTTGCAAAAACTAATAAAATACCTGATATTTCCAGTTTCCATATATTCCCTGTTGCTGCAATACAAGTGGTTGTCGCCATTTTTTAATTGCATAGCTCAAATTCAGGTTTGTATAACAGTGGGGGCAATGCTATTTTTGAAGAAATACAAACTTAACAGATAATCAGCGCCATCTATTGCTGAAAACTGCCTTTATAACTGATTTCTATTTCTGACAGATGTGACCCATATTGAATCACAACTCTTTATAAGCACAAAAACAGTAACAAGATAGTGCAAAAAAATTAATTTATTTTGATACAAAAATGTATATCAGTGAAGTTAAGGAATATTATTAAGATATAATATAAACAGGCCATAACAAAACAATCAAAAACATTTACCAAAAATATTTAAATTCACAAAGCAATTTACTAGTAAACATTTACTGCTGCATACAAAATTCAAAAAGCAAATTATGCTACATCAGTTAAATTTCATAAATGAACTGGTAACATCTGGTGATGTATACTTAAAAAAATCATCAATAAAAATATATGCTATGAAAATTTAATCAATTTTAAAGATTATAGTATATTTCCAAGTTTAATTGAATAAGAGACCATATTGTGTGCATAAGTTTAAAAAGTATAATACAAGTCAAAATATACAGTAACTTAAAAGGCAACAATAACAAGATAGCTTCAATTCAAATAAATCAAAATAAAAACATTGATTGCATTTGATTTAAATTAATTTATACTTTAGTTGCGACATTATGGTTAATTGGAGAAAAAACAGTAATTTTGATAAAAGTTTATCAGAGGAATTCAAGCTTATGCAAGGTTTACTTGTATTAACAAACCGACACATATGTTGAAACTTTCATCTACCTTTTATGGAGTAATAGCAAAATCCAAATGAAGCTATTCTCAAGTTTAATGAAAAATATGCAAAAGGTCAACATAAAACATGAAAATAAAATAAATTGTAAATGATTTAAGTAGATATAAATCATTTGACAACATATATTTGATTATAAAAATCTTAAATCTTTGTATAAGGCAGTGTAAAAAATTTTGTAACCATAATGTAGTCTTAAGTATACAAAATTAATACAGTATATGATCCAGTAAAATTCATCCAATAAAAACTAAACAAAATCTTCCAAAAGGGAAAGTAAAATATATATGAATATTTTTTAAACTGCCCATAATATATTTCAAAGATTGAAGTTTTTATTAAAAGGCAAAAAGACAGTTTTAATGCACTGTAAAAACTAATTAATGCAATGTGAATAATTTTATTAAAATTGGCAAGATTCTACATAAGCTGTGAAGGCTTTTTTATTGGCACTTTGTTACACAACTATATAAAACATAGTAAAGTAAAATAAAGTTTAAAGCAAATTTCGAATTGCATGCATTAAAAAAATTTTATTTCAAGTTCATTTAACATAAGGTTATAAAAATTAAAACATGTTATTGCGTATAATAAATACAATTAACTTTCAATTTCATAAACTTAAGATATCAAGCTATCAATTAGGTACATTAAATTTAGTTAAAAACTAGATCAGAAAAATCAATGATAGCAGTTAAAAATGTTAAACAGTTATCAAAATCTCACTAAGAATTATTGTGACACTACTTCATTCAATTTCTTATTCACACTCAATCCTTCCCACTTTTGCACCCTCAAAAACGCAAATCTTGCAAATGCAATGCCGTTGAGTATATGTCCTGACACACAATGTAAAGGCAACACTAAAAAAATTGTTAGTATGTCCAAAATATACTTTTGCTCTATTTGAATGATGATCTCCAAATGTTATGAGCTAATTTTTGCAATTACATCAGAATTTTTAAAGGGTAAAAGTTGGTAGAATTCCATCTTCCAGCTAATTTTAGATAACTTAATGACAAGGTGTGCCATAATAACAGGTGTTTGCCGTCTCATTTAAATAATACAAATCTAAATATTTTTTTTAAGAATTCATTAGATATTCTTCAAATGGAGATTAAAAATCAATGACATATTTTGGTTATAACATGAATATCCCGAAATTTACACTACATAATATTAATTGCATTCCTTGCATATAAATCTTTATTTCATGTACTAAATTTTCTTGACACACATTCACAGCAAAAGTCAATTCAATACATAAACAGAGTAAGATGAGATTCAAATGAAATCCCTTTGACTCATTAATAATAATTCATCATTGAAACATATTTTTATAATAGTTAAACTAAATGAACTTGAATATTTGTGTTTCACAACTGCAAAAAGTTGCCCAAAATTAGTAACTGTCCATTAAAAACAAGGCTTAAAGGTTTCTCAAAATGCATTTGATTCAAAGTAACTTGGGAGAAAATATCCAAGTTAAGGGTATTTCAACTTTCATGAACATTCCATTAAACTGTAGGGCAAATTATAGAAATTGAAGTATAAGTCAATCACATTTTTAAAAATGCAACACCCGAAATTTCTCTTCTTAACTGATATTCATGAGAAAAATATGTACAAAATTTTTTAAAGCAAATAAGATTGTGCTGAAAATTTGTACTATAATAGATTCAATTGAAAATACGTTACATCATATAGTAACAGAGCATAATATATAATTTTAATAGAAGTAGCAAATGGCTATTTTAAAATTTAAATAAAAGTTATGAATAAAAGATTAATAAAAAACAAATCTAGCATATTATACTGATATACCGTTTCTCAGTATCCTATTGAAAATGTCACATTTTTGTCTTAAATTATCAAGCATACACACTTTAGATCAATAGAAATTTTTTTGCAACAAAAGTTTTACTTCTTTACTGAAGGCATTCATAATCGTATTATAGGAGCAATGAAATTTATGCAAAAACCAGAACCAATCAAAGACCAAATGAACGTAGTAGGTTGAATCGTGCCAATATAATCTCTTATTACAATTAGTGTCTTCTTCAAGAAAGTATTCGTAACGCGCAGAAATCGAGTTTTTTCCTGAAAAAAAACAACAATTAAAGTTAAATATGTGCATTACTGTTATCTTTATTTTTAATCACATTTTGACACATTGAAAGGAGCAGCATTTATTTAAAGAAAAAGTAAAGTCTTCTAATAAATCAAATATTTTGAAAAGATAAACATCCAATTTTTCACTCGACTCCAAAACCTCATTATAGATAACAGAAAACTATTTTCAAATGCAATGGCAATACAAAGATAGGCGTTAGCCAGACTAAGAAATATTTTTACCAATTGTATGCCTGCTGTGTTCAAAAACTCGATCATTTCTTTTCCTTCCAAATTATTGCTATTGAAATATTCTCGAACTTTCTGCCGAGTCCACCAGTCATTAGCTTTCCTAAAGATAAAAGAACCAAAATAATTATTTTCATATTATAATAGTTAGAATTTTAAAAGATAAAAAATTACACTAGTTTAATCACTGTTCAAAAATATACTAACTAACAAGTAAAATGTTAATTAGTTAACTGAACTTTTTTTAAACTGTAAACATCATTACCAATTATGTACTTTTAAGTGAAAAAAAATCGGATTTTTAAAGTGATAATTGAAAACTATGGGTGTGTAACAAAGCACAACTTTCAATTGCACTTAATACTGATGGTCACTATATTTAAATTTGTCATGAATTGCTGTAAATAAACGTTTTCATTTTTACATTTGGAGACCAGCATAGCGATATTTTTGCTGATTATTATTACATTGATGGAGGGAAAAACGGCAATAATGGAGAATTTATTTTTTTATAATAAATATTACATCAAATCTTTCTAGTAAGTGTAATAGAGAAGACCATTGAAGAAAATAACGAGTATTGTTCAGAAAACCCTCGCAACCTTCGGTATTTCAACATGCAAAATGTATAACAGAAATCCAATTTTGTCTGTTTATTTCCTTTGCTCACATTTTTAAATTTAGTTAACCTACATAAGGCAGAAAGAAAATTATTCCAACAAAGGTTTTCAACTTACTTTTTGGTGCTGCTTGGAGAGGTATAGTGATATTTATAAAGAATTGCTCGAATGTACTTCGGTGGTTTGTTGGGTGGGAAAGGTAGGTTGTTTGAGTCGAGAAGATTCAAAACTGAAAGAAGAGAAAGTTTGTAGAAAACTAATATAACTAATTACGTAAAAAAAATATTTCATTTTATATATCTTAGAAAAATAAATTATGCAAACCATCTTTTTGTCCTTCAAGAAGACGATATACAAAGCTGACAAACCATGGATTTTGTTCATAAGTCCCAAGGGCTGCAAACCACATTTGCCAGTCCAATCTTGGTTGATGAGGAACTGTAAAGAAATAAGTTTTTCTTTTAAAGAGTTAGAAAAATACTATGTGTATGATAGTTAATGATTTGTTCAAAATCCCAACATTGAAGGTGAAGACAAAACGAAAATATATAAGTAAAAAAAAAAAGTTATAGAATTTGTTCATCTATAAAATCCTTACAAGACTAATGATTATTTTACAAAAAATCTACATTTCAGAAATTCTGAAGTTAAAATAAAAATATGAAAAAATTCAACAAAAACTGCAGAAAATCATTTTTTTTTTTTTTTTTTTTTTTTTAAACTGTAATTTTCACAACACTATATAAGCATTCAAATTGAACATGTATTTATTGTGTATTTTACCAATAAATTTTCATTTAAAAAAAAACCATTTCATTTTACAAAGATTTAACTTCTCAAAAGCACATTTCTGTAAGTTTCCTTCAGTAATTTGACCTTAGAAACAAGCTAGTGCATAGCGCCATATAATGTTCTCTCAATTGTCAAGCTAAAACAGCAGTAGATAGAATCTGTACAATACAAGTAAATTTACCATATTAAGTTAAATATTTAAAATTTATATTACTGAGTACGGGTGGTCTTCGTGACACATCACCAGGTTTATACATAAAGTTGTATTCCTTCCACCCAGCAGTAGGTGAATTACTGCCTTCAATGATTAATTCTGGTCGACCATCCACACCAGTCATCCTATTAAGATATGATTTAAAGATGATTTAATAAAAACGATTCAAATCAGTAAAAAAATAGTCAATTGTGCAATTCAGATCTGCATACCGTCTAAAGAGACCATATGAATTCGATATGTGGAACTCTTGAACTCTTTTATGCCACTGCAGGACGAGAGGCCACAAATTACTTTGAGTTCTGGGTTCAAGAGAGGAATGTGGAACCTTAAAAACCAAAAGTATAACATAACAGCATTTTTTAAAAACTATTTGACTAGGAATGCTAAGATGTGAAGGTGAAATACAATAAATATAAATTGCACATGATATCCCTTTTTATAATACAGAATACAAAAATTTGAATTGGTTGGTACTTTTTAGGAAAATTAAGTTCCTTTTAAAAATAAGTAACCTGGTGTTGCAAATTATAAACTCACAGCAACCAAGATTAACCCCTAATTTCCTGAACAAATACAAGGTAGCATACACTATATGAAAGTAGGTATATTCCGTTTAATTTTCTATACAGTGGAACTACTTTGCTTGTTTATCGGTTTCTAAATCATGTTTAATGACACTTAGGACTTATTTTATCCCATTTTTGCTATGGATAAACGATTAAAAAATATGAATATAGCCCCTATGTGTAAGCTAGATAACTACTCTGATCCAAATTCGCAAAACATGTGTGGGATGTTTCCACGATATGCATTGGGGAAAGGTTTAACGTATTGAGAAATTTCTATCACTTGAAAACAGTTCAAAAGGTGAGACTAGAATTTAGGTATTAGAATTCTTATGGAAACTTATGTTAAGTATGAGAACATAGTGCCTAGTAAACACTGATGACAGGGGAGATCGTACCTCACACTAAAGGTTAACTCATTGAGTTGTGCGATTTATAATAAGAAAGCATCTGTACAAATGCACACTAATGAAACTCCATTGCATATGCCTCCACTGTGCACTTTTAATTCATTTTGCGACTGTTGTTTTACTTTTTGTTTTGTTACATTAAGATGTCTCTTTATAACATAAATTTCATGTGTCTATGCTGTTCCATTGAGAAGTTATTTGGGAAAAAACGATATTCCTTTAATTTTTCTTCCCAGTGTACTTTTTGATAATCTTGATTTGGACCAACTTGTAAAATCATAAACCCTTTTATTTCTTCTAATAACAAAAATATTTATTTTGATAATACAGCACAATTATTGAAATTAGTACTAGTATTCAGTTTTATGTTACATGGATATAAATATATTTCCATAAATAACTAAAGGATAGAGTGCAATGTTTTTAATAATGGAAATAATGTAAGGGAGGAAATATTTTATTCAATAATATGATGCCATGGACTTTCTCCTGAAGCTAATTTTAATAATTTACTTTTCCCAAACTCTCTATAATAAGGTTATCCAATTTAAAGTGTAAGTACTTCAATTTTTTTATACCTAAAGTTTTTTTGTAACATTAAAACTAAAAGTAATTTATAATATGAATAAACAAAACATTAATTCTTACCAAGCTTACTATAAACAACCAAAATGCTGCATGAGCCACAAAAGTGGTTCCAATTAAAGCATATATTTTCTTGAAAATTCCTGGTTGTGTTATTGACCTGAAAAATATATATATATATTTTTCAATTGCGCAATTTTCACTATTTCTATATTTCAAAAGAGAAATAAAAGTACTGGAAAAAGGTTTTAAAATTATATTGCTTTATAAAAAATTATTAATTGATTTCAATTGCATGAAAGGTATTTCTTAGAAGATTAAACACAATACAACTTTGAAAGTTATGCAAGAAATGTAGCTTACCTGTAAAAAGCCAAGAGAACATTAACAGCCAAAGCAAGACCTCCAATGAAAATAGTAACAGACATAACTTCTGTCAACTTGTTTCTGAATTCAGATGCAGAGAATGCTGCAAAAAATAAAGTATTTTATAAAAAGTTCCTTAGGTTCTGCCATAATTCTGAAACTCAAGTGATTAATTATAACTCACCAATTTTGCTATCAATCATCCAATCTTTAGTGTAAACCTTGAGTGAAAACAATTTGACTGTACCATATACTAAGCATAAAATAACAATGTTTTCAACAGCCAAAGTAAGAATTTTACGAGTCCACCTCAAAGCCGTACCACTTGAAGACTTGCTGACTAAAAATGTATAAAAATAACATTACTATTCAGTAAACAAATAAAAAAAGAAGTTTTGCATTACTTTAATGTACTTACAAAGTGCACATCAAACAGGTATAGTTACAAAGATGTATACTTCTATAACGTTTTAAATTTATTTTATTTTTTATAAAGAAGATAGCTTTAGTATGAAATTACAAATTCCAAGCTTTACTTTAACTTGCTTAAATCAATATATCAATTGTTCAACATATATACATCTTGCATCTATATAATATGCATACTGCAAAAAATTAACCAAGAAGTCATAATAAAATACTGGAATATATTATATACAGTTGAGTTATACGTTACGATTAAATTTAATATATATACCTGGAACAGGACGTCCTACTAAACCTAGTAGGAAATCATCATCAACCAATGACAGGCACATCACAAGAGTAAGTAAATTGAAAAAATTAAAGTTGCCAGTCAAAATTATAAGAAACTGAAAAAACACCTAAATGAAAAGAAAAAAAAAGAAAGCAAATTAATAATTTAACCTTTAAATTCTAAAATAATGCCAAGTTTTTTATAATTAAACCTTTTTTTCAAAAAGATTTCATGTAAAAAACTAACAAATTGAAAATTGCAGAAGTAAGCAGCAAAAATTAAGTCTCAACTACAAACAAATTAAAAATGTTGCTATCTTTAAACTTATGATCTACTTCATATGTTTAATGAGCAATACTTCAACAGGGTTCATACTCAATTTAAGAAAAAAAATTCCCTGAGTCCTGTCCTCCATTGCGGAGTAAATTATTTTTAGCCACATAAATATTGTCAAACCTTGATTACATAAATTCTTCAGATAACTTGAGTCTTTTTTCTTTAAGAATAATAACTTTCAAGAAGTCTGTGCTATCAAATAATTCTGTAACTTCAATTCCTGGAGTTAGGATTAAACAAAGAGCACCGAAGAGAAGGATTTTTTTTTTTTCAGAGTAACAAGGACTTTTTCCAGGTTTAAGAGAAAAAAAAAAATCCCCTGAGATTTTAAGGCTGATTTAATTTCCCTGAGGCGTATGAACCCAGTTTAAAGAAAGAAAAAGCAATCTACTAACCTGTGCATAAAAGCTAAATAATCTAAGAGAACGAACTGGAGAGAAAAACAGGAATGGAATAGGAATTTCAATAACGAATGTTGCCACGACCCCTAGTTTCAGAAGCCACGTTGGAAGATGGTGAGCATACCAGGCAAGTGGGGTTGGAATGCACTGACTTTCAAAATGGAAATTTAATGCTGGAAATTAACAAACAAATAAATTACACAATATACACAATTTGAAGCAAAATATAATTAAAAGTACTATTATCAGGGTTGGTACACAGGGTGGTCACCAAATTCAGGAAAAAAAGTTCCCCGGCAAGTTTTTAAGGATTTCCCTAATTTTACGACAAACTTTTTCAAATTTCCCCAACTTTTTCAGATGTGAATACATCCTGATCAAATAGAACATGTATGCCAAAGAGATAATATGCCAATTATTTAAAAACAATTTTGGCCACAATGAAAAGTTTATATTATTTCGTTATATGAAATTTCCAATGAGTAATAACACAATTCTCCGGGTAAAAAGCACCAAAATACAGATGAACGGGGAAGCGTGCCTTCAAAACAGTGATAGCAAATTTCGCCGATTTTCATGAAATTTAAAAAAACTCCCCAATATTTCCAGAATTAGAAAGCTCCTCGACACATCCCTGATTTCCATATTCTGTGGCCACTCTAATACAGTTAACTTTGAGTTATTTTAAATCCGTAAAACACAGCATGGATGAGAGGAGTCAATGCACAATCTTTATAAACTTCCAGGAGGACTTCAAAAATTTTTAAATTATACATTATTTTATTTAGACTATCACTTGGCACTGAGGTAATCAACAACCGAATAAGGTAAGAACATATTATTTACTCATGCAGAGACATAGAGGATTGTCTTTATTTTTTTATCAAATGGTTATTTTCCTTTCTTTAAGGTCTTGATTTAGCAGATTTGAATTAGATTAGTCTTTCGGTTTTGCTCAAATGATTTTTACAATAATTTTTCTTACGATTTTTTATTGTTGGGAAATTAGGAAAAGAACCATTTGAAGAAAGTTCAGTATTTTTAATTTAATAGTTTCTTCTAAGCAGTCTTCACAATGTTTCATTGAATTTTTTATGTGTAAAAGTTTTTTCTTAAATCACGTTCTACTCTTTGATAAGTACAAGTAATACTTGTACAGTGAGATACCTATTAAAACAGATTATGATACTGATTTGGCATTGTTTCTGATAATGTGAACCAAAAGTCTCGTTTCTGGTCCCGAACGAGAATATTCACTCCAAACAACTACTCAAAGAGGACATTCATTTTAACAAATAAACTGCAAACACATCTTATTTATTTTAAAATGCAAAGTGGCAATTTAAGAAGATTTTTCAAACCTAATTGTTTACACTTTCATTTTCCAAAAATAAAAATATATTAAATGCTGATCGAGATATATATTAATATTAAATTACTCATGAAGAGATTTCTTCCATAGTGTTGTCATCTTATCCCTTTTAGGATTGACCACCACTAAATTCAAATGCTTAAAATGCACAGCTTTACGATCTGGCCTGCTCTACAATTGCTGTCAAGATTTTATCATTGGCATCGATATTTTCTGTAATTAAAATAAACAAATTCTTCTCTCCAAGTAACATTGCTTTTATGGAAAAGTACTAAAAAATTTTATGTTTTCACAGACAAATACATTATCATCTGCAACTATTCTTGTCGTGCAACAATAAAATAGATCTAAATATGCTTATTTAAAGCTTAGCTTATTCATTTGAATCAACATTGCCAGATTCATTAGATACTCTATTCTTTAAGGCTTTGATTATATAATATTGTGGTGACTAGCGCACGTTGGACCTACCAGTTCATTATCACTGATCTAGTCTAGTGCAGTTAAGCTGGTTATGCAAATTAATCAACTAAGTTAACTGCCACCTTGAGACCCGAAGTTACTATTTATTGCTGTCTTTTTGTTGAGTCCTCACTATGATTGTTAGAAGAATGTCTTAATAGTGTACTTTATTATTTCTTGAATACTTCCCAGGAGGAAGTTGTACATCTAGTCATTTTTCTAAAGTTTTTATTAAAATAGTCGACTATCCTAAACGTCTTATTTTACTTTGCCACACATTACATTCAATGTACCGTAACTGATCGTGGAATTTCAGGGGTAATTCCAAAAATTTAGGGATTCGAAGCTGACATAGGTTCTTAGCACTGATATATTCTTTCAAAGCATTTTTCAATACAGGCCAAAAACTGCCAATTTTCAAAAAAATTGAACATGAAACAAATAATATTTCAGAAAAACAGTTATGTAATCAAACAATTACAAATGCGACACCCGATATCTAAAACTGGAATCAAATTAAAATCAAATAAATATTTACCTGACAAGTCCCACCAAGTTGGGCACATGCTTGTCAGCTTGACTACACCAGAAGCAAACATGAATCTGAAAAGCAGCCACCTGACTAGCCACATAGAGATGATGTCATGTGGTCGGTGGGGTAGAGATGAGAGGAATCCACTTTTGATAGAACTCTGCAAGAATCCTAAGGGTGCAACAAGAATGGCTAGAAAACCAACTTCAAGCAGTAAAGTGTCCCTACAAAAGAAAGTTACAAGTGAAATATTTAAAAAAAATTATTACATGAATATTTTGTGAGAAGGGGTAAAACATAAATTACTATTTAATAGTTGAGGCTAAGTTAAAGGTAAAAAGCAGTAGGTATTCTTCCGTTAGACAGGTACCAGATAAAAATCGCCAAATTGCAACAATAACTCATTCAAACTAATAACCTTCCGATCAGTGATAAGGTTACTCTAGTAAGCCCCAAACTAATGAATTCAAATAAAAGTCCACAGGGTTAAAATATAGTTTTCGTGTGAACATAACTTTACTAGTGGCAAAAATAACTTAGTCTGCAGAAGAAACATTTCATGATTTTGTTAGCTCAAATAGTTTTTCCACTCTTTCCAAAGTTATCAAGTGGAATGAATTATCTTTAAATTTGTTAAATAATGGAATAAAAATATAAATGCAAATATAAAAAGGATATGTTAATATGTCTGACCAAATCTCCGAAAAACACTAATTTGATTTTATTGAGGTTTAACTGCATAATATGCTTACTCCCAAAAGTTTCAAACTAAAATTAATAAATATGTATTTATATGATTACTAGGTTCAGTTACATTCTATGTGGAAATATATCTAGCCTGATGAAAATTCTTCCAAAAAGAATATTTATACATACCATTGAAACCAGAGGAAAGTTTGACCAATCTAAAAAATGTAAAAAAAAAAGAAAAGAATTTGAGTATCAACCATGGAATACATTAAAATTGATAATTCATCTTTAAAAAATTACAATTTTTGTTTTTTGAATTCCACATACAACAAATAGAAAATTATACACAAGCTTTACGCTTTACAACAAAGCTAAATTGCATTTACAAAAACATCAATTGTCTTAAGTTGTCTAAGAAAATGTTACACGTTTCAATAATTAAAAAAAAAATCCCGGTTTCCGTTAATATTTTGAAAGAACAAATAAGTTAATTGAACACTATTTTTTTATTTTTAAAATGTCAGTTTTCATAATAAATAAGCACTACAGAGTTAATTTAGTTAGAATAGATCTGTCATAAAAAAAATTATACAAAAATTGATTAACAAAGAAAAGCTCCTAATTGTTGTTATTTTATAGACTGAGTACAAGCAAAACTTCTAATCAAATTTGCAGATTCAATAGAACTTCCAAAGATTCATATTCAAGAATGTATTATTAAATCTAAAAATATATTATTAAATATGCTATTACATAGAAAATAGAAAGCACAAGTTTATAATTAAGCAGAATATTGTTATAAGCCAGTAGGGTCATTCCACGTCAAATCAATACACCTATTTTACCTCACCATCTCAGATTTTGATGAAATTTGGCATAGAGGTTACATACATATAGACTAAGAAAAACGCAAATTTTTTTTTAAATATATCAACTCGTTTTGAAAATACGGCTATTTAAAAAATTTAAATTTAGGCAAAAATTACAAATTGACATGTTTTCAAATTGTCATAACTGGTTTTCTATTTAAGCTAGAGAGGTGGTTCAGGTGCCAATATTTAGCAATTTGTATGGCCTTTAATATGATATGCAACACAGTTATGATTAAACATCTTTTTTTTTTTAAATTAAAATTCAAAATTTCAATTTTAAATTTTTAAAAAAAGTGCGTCGTCAAAAACTTAAAAAAAATTCTAAAATTTAGTTTATATTAATGTTTAATGATCATCAAAGTTTCAGAGTGGGATGTTCATGGGTTCATAGATAAAAAAAATTAATAGGCACTTCGTTAAAATTTAGGTTAACAAATAGAAAGGACACATTGTCATAACTGGTTTTCTAACAAAGCTATAGAGATGGTTCAGGTGTCAATTTCTAAAAAATTTTATGGCCTTTAAAATGATGTGTAGCACAATTGGGATTTATTTATTTTTAAAAAATTAATTCCAAATTTAAATTTAAAAAAGTGCTTTTTTTTTAAGCATTCTAATAATTAGTTTATACTAATATTTAATGATTAACAAAGTTTCAGAGTGGAATTGTTTTGTAGGTATTAACATAGTAATAAAAATACAATAGCTTTTACATACTTGATATCATATTGTTCAATAATTAATGAAAGCCTCATTAATTTTTGAAGTGTCACTTTCAGATAAAATATATAGTCTTCCAGTTGGTGTCACTGGATGTACTTTACACAATACTTGTGTGAGAGGCAGCCATAACACATCTAGCTCCTTTGGATAAAAAAATGAATTGGATGGTCCTGCTGGATGAAGGAAAGTTGGTTTCACTTCATCAAGTTCTTCGTTTTTTTTCAAGCACATATGCTATCCACCATTTTACGTCATACACTGCAGTGACATAACCATTCAAGTCTTCTAATTTTAATTGATCTGCTAATAGTGAAACAGTTACTTCTGATGACTTTATAGCATCAGAAAATGTTTTGACAGTAATTTTGTATGTGCTGCCATCAATAGGTATAAAAGCATGGTATTGTTGAGTCCCTTGGATGGTAATTGCCTGAGCAAAACGATTGCTTAAGAATAATTGACTTAACATAATCTTCTTGTGATGAAAAAGTGAAGTGAATGGCAGAAATATTTTCTTCAGCCCATTCATAAAGTTAGCGAGGGGTCAATATTTACTTTTCATAGGGACGTTGTAAACTAGCTCTTGCTGCCAATCTCTTTATAGACCCGCCAACTCCATCACATGGCCCTTTTCCATGTGCTGTTGCGGAAAAATGCCATTCTGCATCAATGCCAAAGTCTTGCTTGTGACAGCACGAGTTAGTGAAAAAAAATTTTGTTTTTATACTGGGCAGGCAACCCATCAGAGAAGTATAAAATCTTTCCAGGAATTTTTCAAAATTTTTCCGTCAGGAAAGAAATAAGTTTTCTTTAAAATGTGTAAACAGCAACAGTGTTGTGTTGAAGGCAATCGGAAATCACAACGTAACTTAAGTACTGCACATTTTTTCCTTCTTTATAATAAATTACAAAGGGGTGTAAAGTGGCTTGTCCACTAGCCCAGTGATAACTTTGAGCCTTATCTTGCACAACCATAGTATAATTTTCTGAGAAGTCAAGAGTCACTGCAAATTCAAATTCTCTTAAATTTTCTTTAACATGATTCATGTAAGATGCCTGTTGTTTTGCAATAAAGTCATGTCTAATTAGGAGTGTCAATTTGTTACAAAATAAATCAATAAAATCAGTTGACGATTTTTGCCAAGTCTCTAAATTACATCTATCTACGGAAATCCATTCCCTAAATGTAATTTTTTCAATCAGATTTTCTTCAAAAGATGTTTCAAGAATTCTTTGTATTTCAGCATCACCAGGACAAGATATGCAATTACCCACATGGCACTCAATTGATGATGGATTACACATAATTTTGGATATGCAATCTTTGTAGGTTTTTAGTTCATTTGTTAGAATCCCTAATCTGGCATTTTCAATCATCAGTTTAACATTTTGATGCGTTGTGCAAACACATACTGTGTGTGTTCCACTTGAACCTGCTAAAATACAGTACTTTGGTCAAAGCTCAGCAAATTTTGAAAATCCTATTTTCATATTTGGAAATTTTTCCTTGAATAATAAATGTGCCTCTTAAAAGTTGCAAAAGATTAGTCTTTTAGAAATTTTTAATTTGTTTCCATTTGGTTCAATAACTGTTATACAGTCTTTAACACCTGGCATAGCTCTACTGACTTCATCACTTTTGTAAAACTTGTGAATATTTTCAACCATTTCTTTAGAAAGGCTTTTACCTGGTTTAGGGTTAGGAATTTCCAAAATTCCTTTTTCTTTAAGTAGTTTTTTTTATTGTCGTACCATGTAGTTTGAAGCTTTAAACTCTTGCATTATTTTTCTTATTCTCCAGTTTTCAGGTAGGCAAGATCAAATCATTATCTTCTTGTTCCTGCTTGTAGCTTTTAAAAATTGATTTTAAGATTCTTTAAAACTGAATCCTCCAGATCTTCACCATTTTCAGAAGAATCTTCATCCGACACTAAAAGTTTTCTTTTTACTGCCAAATCAATTTTTTTTGCTTTCTTGCTGGCATAAAGTTTCGATTTGATTTTTTTTCCTATCTACTGGAGATTCACCTAGCTCTTGCAGTGAAGTGTTTAGTGTCTTAATCACTTCTGGTGATGCAGTAAAATTGGGATCTTGATCCGATTCTGAACTTGATTCCTGGTGTTGAGTTGAGCTAGAAGCAGCATTTTGATTTCTTAATTCACTAATTTCTTTTCTACAAATATCACAAATTTTTGCTGTCTTTGGCATTTTAAAAAACAAAATACACATCCAATCAGTAACATTTCTTAACTTTTTTTTTTGCTCTAGTAGTATGATTAATTTTTTTTAAAAGGATTGAAACACTGCAATCTCGTGAATTCTTTACTCTGCGCCATGTTTTACTATTACTTGTTCATCCTTTTCAAACAGGTTTTTAACTTCACAAACAATAAAAACAGTATTGGATATTCAGTAGTAATCCAAGTTGGGAATAAGACTTAACTGCTCAGCCATCTGAAAATGTGTTTACAGCATTGCACTCCCATAGAGAATGAAAGAATCCCTGAAAGAGCATCCCCCCCCCCCCCTCCACAAAATTTTAAAGATCTGTAGAAAAAGAATTTTGCTAAAAACAACAAAACTGCTCCCTCATTCTCAACCATGTGGTCTCATAAATAAAAGTTGAATCAGAACTAAAATTCCATTTTTTTTACTAAATAGAAATATTGAATGTTGAAAGTAAAGAAGTAAGTAGATGAATATAAATACTGAATGAACTGCAGTATTCTGTTTTTCAACTTTGAGTTCTCATGTAAGGTGGGATACCTTCAAAGGATGCATTTAATGATCCATGATCACCTTCCCCCTCTGGCATTTTGTAGATCATAATCTTAAGTATAAACTATTTTTTATAATGTTTTTTAAAAAAAATTTTTTTTTTTTTTTAAATTGAAACCACAATTGTGTTGCATATCATTTTAAAGGCCACAAAAAATGCTAAAAATTGGCACCTAAACCATCTCTCTAGATTTATTAGAAAACTAGTTATGACCATTTGTCCCTCTAATTCATAAGCCAGAAATTTAACGAAGTGCACATTAATATTTTTTAATCTGTGAACCCATTAGCATCCCACTTTGAAACTTTGTTGATCGTTAAACATTAATATAAACTAAATTTTAGAATTTTTTGAAATTTTTTAAAGATGCACTTTTTTTTAAATTTAAAATTTTAAAATTAAATTTTTTTTTTTAAATATTTAAATCACACCTATGTTACATATTATATTAAAGGTAATACAAAATTCTAAACATTGACACCTAAACCGTCTCTCTATCTTAAATAGAAAACCAGCTATGGCAATTTGAAAATATGTCAATTTGTGATTTTTGGCTAAATTTTCCATTTTTAAATAGCAGTATTTTCAAAACGAGTCGATATATTTCAATAAAATTTGGCATTTTTCTAAGTCTACCTATATGTAACCTTTCTACCAAATTTCATCAAAATCTGAGATGGCGAGGTAAAATTTTTGCAAAAAGTGTGTTGATTTGACACGGAATGACCCAGTAGCCTTATAACTTAACTAAAAAAAATTGCTTTATAGCAAACACTTTCCATAAAAAGAAATAAAATGTCCTCAGAATTCAATAATCTTTGAAAGCTATAAACATAATTACGAATTGAAAAATATATAATCAAAATGCAAAAAAAGAAAAAAAAAAGAAGAAAAAGACTGCACTTTAAATTGTTGACGTGAAGCAAAGAACAAATCATATTATTTACATACCTGAAAGAGAGAGAAATACAGAATCCATAGCAATGTAAAATTAGCCATATCCCTCATTCTACCCCAGACCATGCTTCCAAAAGAAACTATGATTCCTAATAAAGCCACCAGATCCATCATGAGAGGAACATCGATTCCGAGTGCAGGGGCAAGCCATAATAGGGTCGGAATCTCCTCTGCTTTCTTCTTAACCAACTCGGTATTAGATTCTGTTCAAAATAGTTCTTTTTAACAACATTTCAACTGCAAATGTATTGTTACAGAAACAATTCAACTACAAAATATTGTTAAATAAGCACTTCCACTACAAAAATATTGTTATAGAAGCACTTCAACTACAAAAATATTGTTATAGCAAGGGTCAAAATTAACTTTTTAAATCAGGTGCACCACAAGAGCACCCAAGTCTTGGGACTTAGGTGCACTAAATATCAGTCAAAGTGTACACGTTAACTAACCAAATGGAAAGTAAACTTCAACCTTAAAAATAGATAAATTGTAAGTGCAGCAATTATATTTATGCATGTAACCTAAAGAAAAATACACATTTTCAAAATAACTGAATATTTGTTTGTAATAAATAAGAAAGTAAAAAGTTTTTTCTTAAATCATAATAAAGTTAGTACGGTTTTGAATAGTTATTACACTGCATGCACCCAAGTTAAAAATTTATGTGCACAGTGCAGCCACTGTGAGACTGATTTGAACCCTGTGTCATAGAAACACTTCAGCTAGAAAAATATTTGTTATGGAAACACTTGTCTGCTAAAATATTGTTACAAAAAATTTTATTTGTAAAAATATTGTTACAGAAACATTTTAATTCTTTATTAAGCAGAGTAATTTTATCCAAAACTAGTTGTTGGGTGCAGTACCATGAATATAGAACAAAATAATTCATCAGATCATTGTTTATATATTGGAATTTTTAAATATTTGATAACTTTTATCGACAAAATTATGAGCAAAGAGTATTTCTTTGCAAATACTTACCAATTGAAATAATAGATCTAGCTGGCAGGATTCCATTGTCTCCAAATAAACCTAGTAATTAAATACATTTAAAGATTAAAATCATTTAGTGAAATTAATTTATTGAAACTACAAATTGTAATACAATGCTTATTATATCAAATGTACAAATTCTCAATCAACTTAAAATATTTACTTTTAAAGTTTTAACCCAACTACCAATTAATAAATTAACAGCCCTATATGGTATTTAACAAAAGGTCAATGCAAGAATTAAAGGTAAATTCCTAGTTTACATGGTAGATTTGGAGTGATTTTGAAAAATTGGCAACACAGCCAAAATGATGTGGTTTACAGTTGTTACCAAATCAAGGTTGTATGTTTGTGAAGCGATTCCAAAAGTAGGCTTGTTACATTGAAAACTGCATCGCCTACCAATTGGCACCAAAGTTAAATTGGCGACCTTATCATGAATAAAAAGAAAAGACTATACTGAAAATTTAAAAATAAATTTTGGCAACATCATTGATTTAATATTGTTAGATAACTTAATTTTTAAAATTATAAGTCAATTTAAATCCATTCTTTACTAAGATAATCGAGTGTGATGATTAAGAATAATTTAGGCTTTATTGCTTAGAATATCTTGTACAAGTAAAAAACAATTAGCTGTCATTTTATAAAATTTTTAGAAATCACCTAAGCCCTATAGTGCTTCTATGCAGGGCCTGATTTCCCTAAGCCCACACATAGGACCCCAGGCAAATTCTGAATTATTATGTAACTATTAATATTCTGTTTGGTGCTATTGTTCAATGCCATAAAATATAATATTTTTGAACTAGAATATGTGCAAATAACCAAGCGCCAGCCTTACCTTTGTCAATAGACTTCTTGCATAACCTCCTTCTAAAGGTAATTTGTACGTCAATACGGTACTATATTTTTATATTTGATGGAAGTTCCGGCTCTGATAAATCGAGCTCTTCGTATCCAAATCTTTTTACTAACTGTCGGGTCTTCAACAAAATATCAAAAGAATAGTTTTGTAGCATTAGTTATTAAAAATATTAATATCTTGACATAAATTTAATCAAGATGGTAATCAAAATTGTGGCTCAGATTTAAAGAATGGGCCCCCTTGGCATGGTTTTTCACATTTGGCGATAAAAGTTCCAAAATGGCAACCAGGCATTAAATCCAATTTTTGGTAACCCTATTGGAGAAAAGCGGTTTGCAACCAAGCAGCCATATTGGATTTCATCTAGCCAAATTTTACCGTGTTGTTTGGTGCTAGAAGCCTGCCAGTGATCAGAAGTTTTCATCTGTCGTCAAACATCATCAAGGAAAAGGAAATTATAAAGAGCTTGTCACGACTATCCAATTAAACTGAAGGTTGCTTGGCAACCATTTGTGCTTTTTTATGTGTGTGTTCCATCAATTTTGAGATTTGATTTGGAGATATGTGTACTTGTGCTTGTTCGCATTATGTTATTAAAGGATTCAAGTAGCATTGTAGTTTCTAATTGAGTGACTGGGTGCTGCTCTCCGGTTCTCTATTTGATTTGTTGTGGATTACCATCTTATTATTTTTTTTTCTTCTTCAATATGTCTGCTTGGGGTGTGTCTGAGGTAAACGCTAGAATAAATGGTTTTGATGATGTAATGTGGTAAAATAAGAATTTGAAGTATTTGTAGGGTTTGAATGAAGGACAAAAGACGTTTGATTTTTGTATGAAAGCGGGTTTGATTGGTGATGGATATGTGTGTTGTAAATGTGGTAAATACACGAAATTGATTGAAAGGAAGTGAGTAAGTGATGGATTTGAATGGCAGTGTAAATCGAAGGCGAAAAATAGCGAGCATGATGTTAAAAGGAGTGTGCGAAATGGTAAATCCTTTGAGATGAGTCGAATGACCCTGGTAGCAGAAAATGCGAGATGGGAGACAGACGTCGCAGATTTTACAGCAGCCTGCAGATTATTTTACAAATATGACTTTTAAAAAAAAAAAATTTAAAGTCTAATTTGCAAGTGGTGTGATTTGCGTCAATGCACATGCAAGATACTTCATTTCATGAAATAGGGATCGGAATTGTAATGCTCTCCAGGGCTCCAGAAAAATATTTTCTTCCGGCGTACATAAATACCATTACCAAAATTTCCTGCGAGTCTGTGCACTTTAAATTATACAGCTGAAGAAAATTAATTTTTATGTACTATTGAGGATTTAAAGTTGTTTAATTCAATACCTTCTTGTCATTGATTTTGGAAGTATCAGACTCTGCAGGATAAACATCGGTTTCCAATGGCAAATTTTCATTTTCAATATTAGGGTCATTAGTACTCGGTTAGCTTCAAGGTTGAGCTTGTGAAACTAAAGCAAACACTGATGCATGCCTCCTTTCCTAACTGTTTTCATTTTTGTGCTTTCAATTTAAATGATGGGAATAGTTTTGCTCCAACATTTTTTCATTGCAAATACAGCATTTTATTTCCCTTGTCTTGCTTGGATAGCTCCTTTTCATTTTAAAGAAAAATGTGGTTTCTTTTAAATTACAATGAAATATCTCAAGAATTCTTTCCAATTAAAAGGAAGATTGAAGGAAATAAACTCTCAAGTGCCAAAAACTCAAGATGCAAATGGATTGAAAAAGCTACAGTAAAAGAAAAACTTGTAATTGCATGTTTCAATAGGTTCAGATTCCAAAATCAGGAAATGAAGCCCCCTCCCCCCCCCCCTCCCTAGGGGTGTCAGCATTTCTCCCTTCCCCGCCCAACCTAACTGGAATTTCTCCTTCTTCCTAGAAGTAATTGGTGAGGAACTATATGGGGAATAGCATCTCCCCCAAACCTTTCTCCTTCCGAAGTTACAGGAGTCAACACTTCTCCCTTCCCCACCCTACCTAACTGTAATTTCTCCTTCTTACTAGAAGTAACTGGTGGGGAACTATATGGGAAATAACAACCATGCGGAACGATGTCGCTCTTTCCTGTATGCAAATCCCTCAATCTGTTTAGTGCATTTATAAAAAAAAACCATGACTTTCGATTTTAATTTCCTGCGAGTTATGACGATTTTCTGCGTACACCGTACACGCGTATGTCCATTTTATCGGACTCTGATGCTCTCCATGCGCGATTTTACGGAGATTTTATAGTAACATAATGATGCACGGACAGCTGTTGTCAAGAATCGCGCTGCTAAGACGGGAGTTATCAATATTTACGTTGTTGCGAAAATTAGAGTGTCCAGCAAAATTTCTGATAAAAATTCAAGCATATTTCAAGAACTTCAAGGCTCATCCCAAAAATTTTCAAGGACCCCTCTCGCAACCAATTACCACCACATTTTCCTAAGTATACCCCCACCAAGTAGTATATTGAACTAATTTTACAAATTACAAAAAATTATAAAATATCTAATCATCATGTAATAATTAAATTATGTACTTTGAAAATAGAAAGAGAAGATTTTTTTTTAAGGCGAGAAAAAAGACATAAAATTGTTTAACAAGTGATACAAAAATATGAAGGTCTAAACCTTAGCAGATAAAAAGGAAAAGGAATGAACCTAGGCGTACAGTTTAATAGTTTACTTTAAGCACGACTGCTTGTCACAAACATTTCTGTTGTTAAGAATTAAGGGAGGGAGGTTCTGCATGTAACTGACATGGTCAAAGCAAAAAAAAACTTCAAATTTTCACACAGTTACACAAGTTAATTAATTTCAAACTATTATATAAAAAATTGCTTTAACTTTTGAACTATTATCAATTATAGCTAAAATGTAAAATTGTTTTTCAAACTAAATTAAACAATTTAACATCAATAACAGTTAAAATTACAATTTAAAAAAAGGATAAACAGTAAAATGAGGACTACTTTCTTACACAAAATTAAATCAAAATTCTAGAAATTCTGCATCGATTTAAACCAAACGGCGAAACCGATCTCCATACAGACACTAATCACGGAAAATAGCAGCTATTACATCAGGGGAAGCGAATGACATCAAAACGGCATCCCAAATATCGGCAATAGCTACTATTGAAACGGCGTAGTTGGTTGGTTGTTTTCAGATTATCTGGCGCCGTCAGCAACACGAGGGCTATAATACGCCGAAAAATTTGTCATTGGCAAGCCAACATACATTAACAAACACCTATGCCTTACACAGGACTCGAACCCGCAACCTTGCGGTTTAGAAGCTAGCACGCTAACCACTATACGGTTTGGTCGGCATTGAAACGGCTTAAAGCAAGTTGAAAATTATCATTACACCAATGTAAATATCGGTGATAGCAGAAAACATACACAAATCTTGGTCAGTACATTAAAGCAAAATATTGTTGATATGGCGTCCCGAGAATTGAAACCAAATCAATTTCCCCAATGCGATTTATGACCAAAAGACCTTAAGTTTCTGAACAATGCAGAGGAATTTTCCCAACCGAAAGTAATTTGGTAAACAATCAATACCTAGAGGTTCTAAATGAGAAAAGAAAGAATCCACTCTTTAACTTTCACATGAGTTTTGAAAACAGCACGTTTTAAAATATACTATTTGAAAAGTTTGTTTCATTCACCAATATAATATGAGTCGTGACATCAGAGTTCATCCTAGGCATTTTTCGAGGGGCGGCGCGCCCTGCCTGCCCTTTTTCTATAAAAATAGCGCCCTTCTTGCCCTTTTTTTTATAACAATAACGCCCTTCCTGCCCTTTTTCAGAAAAAAATTCCACCTGAAAGAATTCGAAAAACTTTAGTTTTTTTCCCCTCCCGACAGTACGCAATATGTGGATCACCCCTACTGAAATCGGCTGTCGCGCATGCGCATTCATGTTCAAACGCGCAATGTATATATCAGGGACTGAAACCATTGAGTAGATGTCTATATAACGTACTTCATTAGTAGGTGGATTGTAGGGCGCCGTCTTACAATTTCCCAAGTGCACTTTAGTAAACTCTGATGGCCATTTCGTACGTGTTTTGATTAAGTGTATTTCGCTGGATTTTTACCATGCCTCCTTCAAAATAGTGAAGAAAGGAATTTGAAAGATTTGAATAACTTAGTTAAAGGTTTATAACTATCAAATGTTTACACTAAGAATTAAAAGAGAATATTTCCGTTTGGACACGCGTAATCGCGATGTCCTCCTGTTAAATTTAGGGGGTGTTTTTGGTAATTTGCCTGTTACCAATTAATTTCTAAACATCCGTTTCATATTTAAAATTAAACATAACAGGAATGCAACCAGAATCCCAGATTATTTCCGATTTTTAAAAAAATAAAACTTCTATTATAGCTTACATAATAGCGGCATGCACTGCAAAAAATCGCCGTTTTGACGCTAAGTTTGATCCGATTTTGAAAATAAAAAAAGTGAAAAAATTTCAGGACATAGTCCAAGTTCTTTAGTCGGAATACTCCTTGTGATATCCCACAATGAATAATGTTAAATTTGGAGAAACTCTATTCTCTATCTGACAATAGCAAAACAAAGAGATGAAGTTTAAGGTTGATTCATTCAGACTTTAGAAAATTTTGAAAGAGTGAAAAGTTCTTATCTTAACACATTTTCATTATACTAAAACATTCTTATCTTAATTTTACTGTATTATAAATTGATAATTTTATAAAAATTACTATTTGATGAAAATTTTACTGTGTATATTGCAGTTTAATTTTAATAATTTTCTCAGTCTCATTCCAGCAGAATTAGGACTGAAGTATTTTATCAGTATTTTGATATCTTTAAGTTTCTGAGCGAGTTTTTGATTCACGGATTTTTGCATTCTAATTAATTTTTTTCAGAATATTGAAAATTATTTATCGTGGTAGAAAAGTATAACAATATTGAAATTGTGGCAGAAAACGCGTATTTCTGCAATTTGCCATAAAAGTGCCAGCCCTCTTAAACAGGAAGTGCCCTTTTTTTGGAAAATAGCACCCTGCCCTTTTTCATTTCTAGGATGAACTCTGGTGACATATTGCAAGCGGTTTATAAATAAGTGCAAACTCGCAAAGGTTGACCTAAAGATTGAAAGTTTTTCAAGACGCAGGAAAGATTAAAGAATTTCAACATCTACTTCCGTTTCAAATAAAGAGCGCAAAAATCTGTCCTTATCTGTCTTCAAAACTTACATTTCAAGGAAGAGATCGATTGAGTAAAAAAAGGTGCAGACTTGCCAAACGGAAGTAAATTAGTTCCATTGACTCCTTTTTTGGATGCTATTATTATTCTTTCTGAGCATTCAATAGAATTTCTACTAATTTAACCCTTTGCACTCCAGTGGCGCCTCTCAGGCGCCACAAGATTGGATACCAAACCACGAGAGGACCATTAGGTGTGATGCGGAAATTCGATGCAAGGCCAATGACTGTGTTTAGTTTCTATGAAGCAAATCCATAAACACCAGCCGAACCTAAAATGTCTCGAGTTGCTGATTCCTCCGCTCGAAAAAGGCCTGGAGTGCAAATTGTTAACATTTCGCATCTACATGCAGGAACTACTTTCAAACAGTCTGAAGCAATATGGCGGGATTGAATGATTGAGGGGGGAAGGTTGATTCGCTTTTGGGTAAATAGATGCATGCTTTGTTTCAGACATTGGAGCTCTACCCGACCCCAAATGATGGGCGATTTGCCGGAACATCGAATTAAGTCAATATCAATTATAGGCATTGGTTAAGTTGGGTCAATCCTTCATTAATTGTGGTTGCAGCACCAATTGTAATAAAATCTAGTAGGAGGAACTCTGAAGTAAGCAGGTTCCTTAGCTGTCAAACTTCCAAGCAAACCCAATAAAATTGTAATGCAAATTTGTATCCATCTCAGAAATGGTAGAAATTTTAGTAAAAAACGGAAATCCGCTTTTATGTCTGAACTTTACTATGTCTGTCAGGTGCAAATGTCTGCTACAGCGTCCGTGACTGTTGTATCGGCGCAGTAATAGCATCGGACGAAAATTATCAAGCAACAACCTAATTCTCGACCATAGCGCCTAACATAATCACGAGAATAGCGGCCATTACATGACTGTAATGTTCAGCAAAATGATCATCACGTATGAACGTAAATAATGCCGATAGAAGCTATGACATTACAGAAAAAGAGAGAGAGCAGAAATCCGTCGATCGACGAAAGAATCGCATCTCTTGGAAAACATTTAAATTTTTTTTAAAAATATCCATAAAGATTTTTCCGATAAAAAAGAGAAGAGATGATTTCCCGACGCAGACCGGAAATTCAAAAATTTCAAGCATAATTCCCGATTTTCCCGAGATGAAAAAAATTAAAGTACATTTCTCGACTTTCAAGGCTGCTGGACACCCTGGATGTTCCTTTTCGGCGAGCGTTACACCGATATAATAACCACTATTTTGATGCTTTGAACCTCAATAGTTGTCACCATCTTCGAGATTTAGGTAGTTGTGATAGTCTATTTTGTAGAGTGTTATGTCGATAGTTTAATCATCTCTATTGCATAAATTTCCAGATTTCTACCGATATATTGGGCACTAATGCCTATATTTACGTTGATATAATGCTCATTTTTGCGGATTGTTACTTTGATGTAATTGCCGATATTTGTGCTGGTAAGGTGAACGATATTTGAGTTGAAGTAGTGGTAATTTTCATCTAGGTTTAAGTCATTTTAATAGCGAGAATTGTGATGCCGTTTTGGTGTCATTCACCTACGGTTGTGCTGATGGGACAGCCGTTACATCCATTATTAGTGTGGAGATCGCTTTCGCCGTTTGGTTTGGATTTATACAGAATGATTAGAATTTCAAATTAAGATACAATAATTTTAAATATTTCCGTTTTAATATTTAATTCAATTTACCTAATTTCTATTTTATGTCAAACAGGAATTTTTTTTATAAAATTGATGAATAAGGTGCTTATGTATTTCATGTAAACTTAAAAAAATAGTAATTACTCTGCAGATTATTTTCTAATACTCAAATTAGTGTTGCACACTGGCAGAAAAGTTTCTGCTACTGGGCGAACAACGAAATTTTAATTCATGTGTTTATGTGGGTGAAAAAGACGAGAGAGTTCAATATGAATGAGAATAAATGTTCATCTAGGATTGTGTGTGATTATAAGAGTTTTTGCCAAGAGCTTTGCGAAGAAAAGATGATCGAAAACAGCATGAAAGTGGGTGGATGTGGAGTGATTGTTGAAATTGATGAGAGTAAATTTGGATAGCGTAAATTTAATTGGGGTAAATGCGTCAATGGTAAATGGGTGTTTGGTGGTGTTGAACAAGAGAGCGGTGAATGTTTTATGAAAGTGGTGCCTGATAGAACGTCTGAATGTTTGTTAGATTTTATAACTGAGTTTGTAATTCCGGGATCCACTATAATTTCTGACTGCTGGTAAAGATATGATTGCCTCTCTTCGGAAGGCTTCGAACATATGAAGGTTAATCATAGTCTGTATTTTAAAAATCCGGATACCTACACAAGTATCATCAAGGGAACTTGAAGGGGGGGGGGGGGGGACAAAAATACGAAAGTGCAAAATAAAAAATGGGCTTGATTATTACCTTACAGAGTATGTTAGGAGAGAAAAAAGACAGAAAAAAACCGAAGAAGATGCAGAGAGGTGAGCAGCTCGGCAGGTTAAACATCAATGCACAATGAAATGGGTATGTTAATTTTAAATTTTTTTACGATTCCAGCAGTTTTTCAGCACAAGAATTCTTTTTCACCCTTGTTTTTTCATTATCGAGCTCATGCAAAAATTCGCCAAAATGGTGACTTTTTGGCAAGTTTTCCAAAAAGTCTCCAAGGGTGACCGTAGAAATTTTTTTTACCAAAATTGTCATTAATATTTAATTGACACTAATTACTGTCAATGGGAATCTCATCTGCTATCTTCAGGGATGAGTTTGGTAAAAAATCAAAAAGCTGAAAACAAAAATCCAAAAATTTTAGGCATAAAACACCTTTTAAGCTATACTTAAAAAAAAAATTGTTTTTCCATGTGCATTTATAAAACTGCACCATCTCTGTCCGTCCGTGAGCAAAAATTGTTTAAAATAGGGGCACTTAGACGTAGGGATACACTTTGTGCTGTCATCAGGCTAATCAAAGCAAAAAAAAAAAAAAATCCAGTGAAAGCGTTGAAAACCGGCAAATACTTCAAAATTTCAACAAGTCAAACAACTTTAAGCAATTATAACACATTGACAAACAGGCCGAATTTAATTAAACCCAGTTTTCTAAATTTTTAAGCTACAGATATTAAAAATCTTAAAATCTAAATTTTTATTCATATCCTTAAATTTGTTCAGTAAAGTAAAAAGTAACAAACAATTTTACATACAATTGCAGTTAAAATAACAATTTTAAACATATTATTTAGAAAAATTACTATTGTGACTACTTTTCAGAATATTTTTATACGAAATGGTACAAAAAATTTGAGTAATTCTGCAGATTCAAATCAAAAGGCGAAATTTAACCTTAACCAGGCACTAATCACGAATAAGGCGACTATCGCATTAACGGAAGTCTTGATGAATAGCTGCAATTAGGTGTTAAAAATTTCGGTAATAGCTGGTATTGTATTAGCGTAAACCTCGACGAAAATGACCATCACTTTAACAAAAGTATTGTAAGCAATACCGGCGAAAATCTAGGTATCGGCAAAAACGAACATCGCAACAACGCGCATATTGGCGATAGCGTCCACAATATCAGCACAAATCTCAGTAATATCGATCTTTTCTTGGTAATTGTTGGGAAACGCACGGAGGTTTTTATATAAATTATAAACTTTTTTGTGCGGTTCCATTTATATCTCACGTTAAATTTTTCCCGGTATTTTACCAATGTTTTGACGACATATCAACAAGTCGGATCGGATGAATTCACTTCACTTACTTTGTAAGTTTGTGACTTGACTTGATTTGATCCGAGTTGTATTTTTGAGTTTTGAAACTGGTGTGTTAGAGTGATCTAATATCCTTATGCTAATTTTTGTTACCCGGTCATGTGACCGTTGATTCAAGTATTTATACTGTATGGATCGTGTACTCTTTGGCTGTTCCTTTTTCTTTTCCATGCCTTATCGGCATGAAGTAACTCGATCTAGTGTGCGGGTCGCACAGGAATGATTAGCCAATTGCAAGTTATTTATTTCTTTTATTGTAAATAAATTTTGTACTTTTAAACGTCTCTAAATCTTTTCCAAAAGAAGTCATTTTCGCTGTGCATAGTTGAGAAATCTTTAAAGCCCTCAACAAACCGCAACAATGGTTATGGGCCCTTTTTGAAACGCAGGACTTTTTTGGAATTTAACTAGTGTTGAGACGGCGGGCCACTCGAAGTATTCTTTGCTCATTATTTTCTATCTTGCTCAACTTGGATAATCTTGGTGCTATCATGGACCACCAAATAATCGAAAAGCTTCATGCCGGCAACTATAAAACGTGGCGTGACGACGTTAAAGTTTTACTCATGGAAAAAGGATCATGGCAAATAGTTGAAGGCAAAGAACTTCATCCAGTTGGAAAAGTGCCGGAGCCGGGTGGACCCCATCCCGATGACCGGGCCTACGAAAAAATAGTTCGTGATTTCAACCTAAGAAGGGACAGAGCCTATAGTACTATTTACCTAAGTATAGAAAAGGAACTAAGGCCCTTAATATCAGAAATAGACGACCCAGTGATGGCTTGGAAATTGCTCGCCGACCATTTTAGACCAGACTCAAGAGCCCGACTTATCGGTCTTACAGACGATTTTTTCTCCTGCAGAATTTTTCCAGATGAAGATATTGGCATTTATTCAGCCCGTCTCAAGAAAATTGTATCGCAGTTGGCGGATGCTGGTAAACCCATTGAAGACTGGTACCATTCATTCCAAATGATCCGTTACCTACCCCACGAGTTCAACGGTATCGTACAGTCTATCTACAGGTGGGAAGATGACCAGTTTAAAGCCGATAAAGTGCTGACGGAACTTTTAGCTGAGGTGGCCAGACTGAAGCAGTGCAGCAAAGACCAAGAGGTATCAGCCTATCATGCAAATAGTAAACAGAGATCGTCCCAGTCATCAAATAAAAAGGAAAATAGGAGCAAGACAAGGAACCAAGATCTTCTTCTTCTTCTTATCAAGGACTATGGGGACTAAGGCACCTCTGCTTGAGCATTTTGTACCAACCCCATATCCTGTACAGATCGGTAGTGGGCAGTACTGCACAGGATGTAAGAGCACACTCGCAAGAGGGAGTGCGCAAGTCTACCTATAGCCGCCGAATAGTTCATTTCTACCTCTTTCGGTAGCTATCCGGTAGATGGCAGTACTACCGACCGTATGTGGAACTTCTTAATTTAGAGGCATCACCAAGCAGAAGATTCCACCAGAAGACTTGGCTTTGCCACCCCCAGATGTATTGATTTGTATGGGAACTTGGAGGACTTTGCGACCATGACTGATTTAACGTGCTCCAGTCACCATTAGCGAACACGGCGGTCTTTAGTCGGTCCCAGGCCCGAACTCGCAACCTCAGGGCTCGCAACCTTCTAGTTGCGAGAACGATACTCTCCCGACTGGGCTATGCGGCCCTTGAGGAACCAAGATAGTAATAGGTCAAGAACCCGCAATCGACGGCAAGCCCAGAAAAAGACGACAAGACCTGAGTCAAGAAGACAACAGACTAGTCTGATTGTAGAAGCCAACATAAGCGGTTCTCCTCGAGCAGATAAAACCCATTGGGTATTTGACACCGCAGCAACCTCTCACTTTTGCTGTGACCGGAGCCTAATGGACGACTTCAAGCCCCTCAAGAATACTGATGTCACCGTGGCCATTGGTGGAGTCACATGTCCAGTAGAAGGAACCGGGGAAGTCTCGCTCCAATTCAACGTAGATGGTGAGTTGGAGGACATTTTACTTACTAAAGTACTTTATTCACCTAAATTACGGCAAAATCTAATATCAGGCAGTGTAATAGATAAAGCGGGTCATAGTTATGTTTGTAAAAATAACGTATTAAATGTATATCATAGGGATGATCGCAAGCTTTTTTATGCCAGGAGACATAACGGTCTTTATTTGATTAAACCCAGGTATTGTAAGGATATTGCATCGGAATTGTCTAAAGTTAATACCATTACAAGTCTTTCTACTTCGGTTGAAAAAGATGCTAATGTCTGGCATAAACGTTTTTGTCATATCAATCCTAAATATGTTACCAATACCAGTAGAAATGAAGGTGTTAGGGGTTTGCCAATTCTGAAAATGGATAAAATAAAATGTGACCCTTGCAAACTAGCCAAGTCCCGCAAGAAATCCTTTAAACCCATTGGGCAGATTAGATCTACCAAGCCACTAGAATTAGTGCATATGGATTTGTGCGGCTCACTTCAAACTACTGCTATTGGCGGGTATCGTTACTTTTTGACAATAACAGATGACTTTTCTCGAAAAGTAACGGTTTATCCCGTAAGGGAGAAAAGGGAGGTTTTTAAATGTTTTTCTGGATATTTAAAGAGAGTCGAAAGATTTCTGAACTCCAAGATAGGGAGTGTACGTGTAGACAATGGACTCGAATTTTGTAACTCTGAGTTCGATACCCTCTTCGAGGAGCTCGGTATAAGGTCAGAACGAACCAACACTTACAGTCCCCAGCAGAACGGTGTCTCTGAACGTTTTAACTATACTGCTACCGACGGTATAAAAACCCTTCTTAACGACAGTGGTCTTGGAAACCATTTTTGGGCGGAAGCTCTATTTTGTTTCACCTATGTATGGAACAGTGTTTGTCACGGGAATAACAAATTGACCCCATTTGAACTATTTGGTGGCAAAAAGCCTTCCGCTAAGCATCTAAAGCCTTTTGGTACGACTGCATTTTTGGGTATTCCCAAGCAGCTAAGACGCAAACTCGATATGAGAGCCAAGAAGGGAATCATGGTTGGTTATGCACAGAGGACAAGGGGCTATCGAATTTGGTTACCCAACGAAAGAAAAATCGTTGAATCTATTAACGTAACTTTTGAGGAGGACCTTAATATTATTAAAAGCAGCCCCTCCCAAAACACCTCTAAGAGTTCCTTTAATGCCTGATCTGACTATGTCCGATTCCGACTCTGATCAGAAATCTGATGTTGAAAGTGATCCTGATTCAGATGATGAACCCAAGTCTGATCAGGAGCCTAAACCAGGTTCGAGTAAGGCTGAGCAGGCACCTACTGTTACTCCTGATATTACTTTTGTTAGAGAAGTTGTTCCTAGACAAACTGGTTCGAGGACAGATATCTACTACCGTATCCCAGACCAAAAGGTTAGACTTCGCTCACACAATGATGTAAGAGAGTACTGTGAAGCTAATAACATCTATGACAGCACAAAATTTAATTTTCAAGGGAAAAACACGGATACAGAGGAAGTAACAGTTGAGATGGTTAATTTAACTAATACGTGACTAGATGTAACTATTCCTACCACCTATAAACATGCTCTTAGAACACCTCAGGCTGATTTATGGCATAAAGCCATGCAGGAGGAAATCTCTGTAATGCATAAAAGAAATGTTTGGGATCTTGTTTCTAAGACTCCTAAGGGCAAGATAATTGGCTGCCGTTGGGTTTTTGATATAAAACGGGATGGCCAAGGAAACATTGCCAGATATAAAGCTAGATTAGTCGCTCAGGGTTTCAAACAAATACCTGGTATACATTATGACGAAGTTTTCAGTTCGGTAGTTAATTTTTCTGTGATTAGGTTGTGTTTTTCGATTTTTGTGTGTAAGCTTAATTGGACTCATTGCCAAATAGATATCAAATGCGCTTACTTGTACGCAAATCTAAACGAGACCATCTTAATGTCACAGCCACCTGGATTTGAAGACCCAAATAAACCAGACTTCGTTTGTAAGCTCAATAGAGCAATTTATGGGTTACACCAATCTGGCAGGGAATGGTTTCTAGAAATTCACAATGTTTTAATTGGTTTAAATTTTCACAAGCTTGATTGGGCAAATTGTATTTATACTCATTGTGATAATGTAATTTTGTTATTGTATGTTGATGATATAGTTATTTTTGCTAAAACCAAGATTTTAGTCAACGAAATTGTTGATAAAATAAGCAAGCATTTTGATCTAAAGATATTAGGTGAAACCCGGAAGTTATTGGGAGTTGAATTTGTTCAAAATGAAAATAACCTATATATTCATCAAATTACTTACATTGATCATATTTGTAACACTTATAGTAGGTATAAATATCCAACCACTTCTTTGCCTATCGCTGTTGGAACGGTGTTATCCAAAAACCAATGTCCTAAATCTAATGAGGAGATTTCAGAAATGTCTAAATTGCCTTATAGGAATATATTAGGTTGTCTTGCATTTCTAGCAAGCAGGACTCGTCCTGACATTTCTTATGCAGTAAACATACTCTCCCAATTCCAATCTAATCCTGGCATGATTCATTGGAATACTTTACTTAAATTGGTAGGATATATCCACCAGACCAAGGCCTATAAGTTAAATATTTCAAATGTAAAAGATATAAATCTAATGTGTTACAGTGATGCAGACTTTGCTGCGAATCGAGATGATCGCATTTCTATTGGAGGTTTAATTCTATTTATAAATGAATCACCCATAATGTGGCGTACATTTAAACAAAAATGTGTTAGTTTATCTACGCTGGAAGCTAAGTACGTTTCACTAACTGAAGCCTCGAAAGAGCTTGTTTGGGTTGTAAGAATTTTAAATGAATTTAAAGATTTAAACATTTTGAATGTTAGTTTTGAAAGCCAATTATTGTGTGATAATCAGGCAGCAATTAGTTTTTCTAAATCCTCCATTGAAAATCACCGTACAAAACATATTGATGTAAAATTCCATTTCATTAGAAACTTGGTCCTAGAAAATTTCTTTAAGTTGAGGTATGTCAATACGAAGTCAAACTTAGCTGATTTGTTCACCAAACCCTTGCCTAAGATTGGATTGAAGTCACTAGTAGATAAGATTTTTGTAGTTTAAATTTTTGGTCTTATCCTAATATGTGTAATTGTTTTCTATTTCATGTCTGCCCTGCTGTCTGCTGATGGTTTTAACGGTCCCCGCCGAGGTGATGTTCTGCTTCTTCGGGGAGTGCTTTCGAGGCGTACGAGCGGCCTCTCGTTCCGTCTCGGGAGAGGTGCAAATGTAATCTGCCAGAGTGCGAGGAGATCGCATTCACCGGAGGAGTGGGCATCATCGGAGCCCTTTTTACAGGAGCTTGATTTGGTCGTCTTCAGTTTTAGTCCCGTTTTAAATTGCTCCTTATTTCCCAACCGTACAGCAGCCAGCCGGACACGCATATTTTTGAGCTTATGAAGTGCGTAGTATGAATGTTTTCAGGAACTATATTTGTGCTGAACTTTCACATTGGACTCAAGAAAGAGTCTAGTTAAAATTTTGTATTTTTCTGCAAGGTGTGCTGAAATTTTTTTTTAATTGTAATAGATCACTCTGGATAACAGTTTTTGAAAAGATAATTTTATTGGTGCTATTATTAGTAGGTTACCGAGAACTTTTTGAAATTTTTGTCTCGTGTTTACCGTGATATAGGCGGGCCATTGTTGGGAAACGCACGGAGGTTTTTATATAAATTATAAACTTTTTTGTGCGGTTCCATTTATATCTCACGTTAAATTTTTCCCGGTATTTTACCGATGTTTTGACGACATATCAACAAGTCGGATCAGATGAATTCACTTCACTTACTTTGTAAGTTTGTGACTTGACTTGATTTGATCCGAGTTGTATTTTTGAGTTTTGAAACTGGTGTGTTAGAGTGATCTAATATCCTTATGCTAATTTTTGTTACCCGGTCATGTGACCGTTGATTCAAGTATTTATACTGTATGGATCGTGTACTCTTTGGCTGTTCCTTTTTCTTTTCCATGCCTTATCGGCATGAAGTAACTCGATCTAGTGTGCGGGTCGCACAGGAATGATTAGCCAATTGCAAGTTATTTATTTCTTTTATTGTAAATAAATTTTGTACTTTTAAACGTCTCTAAATCTTTTCCAAAAGAAGTCATTTTCACTGTGCATAGTTGAGAAATCTTTAAAGCCCTCAACAAACCGCAACAGTAATACTAGTGCAATATTCGGTAACATCGGATGTTACTACAGAATGGCTTTCGACGAAAAATACTCTCACGCCAACAGAAATATCAAAGTTAGAGTCAAATATACCGGGGCAACACTCAATAGCGCTATTGGATCGGCGTAACACTTGACGAAAATTACAATCACAACAACGTAAATCTCGGCGATAACACAATTCATCACGGTAATATCGACATTCTTTCGGTAACATCGGTGCAAATTTCAGATTTTACAACAAGGTAGCACTTCAGCGAAATGACCGTCAAATAAACGTAAATATCAGTGTTAACGCCGAATATACCGGAACAATTCTCAGCAATAGCGTTGTTATATTGGCGTAATACTTTGCGAAAATGAAAACCACAGCAACTTAAATCCCACCGATAACGCACGTCATAGCTACACAAATCTCAGAAGTAGTGGACATTACATCAACGTAACGATTAGCGAAAACGAGCATCACATACCAACGTACATTTACACGTACAACAAACGACAATTTCGTAGATGTCAGACTTGAAAGCAAGCACATTATTCGTATACGTTAATCGCGTGAATGAGTATGAAAGAAATTCCATTTTGAAAAGAGATAAAACGGCACCAAAGGATCAATTTCGGCGCAGTTGTAAAAGTATAAAATGCAAGTTTAAGTGCCAACCTAACTAAAAAGATGCATTTTAGTAGATTTTTCTACTTGGAGCAGGAATGCCGTAGGGTTTCCGTTCTTCCCGATCGGGCGGAAGGGAAGCTGCTTCGCGATTCAGCCTTAGAAAAAAGGTTATTTTTCTGTGGGATAGAAAAATCGGGAAAAAACAGATTTTTTTTCAGAAATTAGAAAAGCGGAACTTTCTTTCAAAAAGCGGAATTATTTTTTTTCTAAAAAATTGAAAAAGCGGTATTCCGTCACATGGCGGAACAAACTCATCCCTTGTTGTGCCTTTAGTAATCAGTTTTCCAAATCAGTGATAAGCCTCTGTGTTTAAAAATAGAGTTGCTTAAATAATTCCATAAAAAAATTTATCTAGGAAGTCTGACTTGTATTATATAAATTAATAGATTAGTGATTGTCCAGATAAAGAGCAGTAGAAATGGATAGTATACGGGGTATGCGCCTCCCGCAAAGATTAAAACTTTTGCATAGCACTATGGTTCAGAAAAGTATACTTCAATTACAAAAAGCAAAAACGATAAATAATAAAATCTACCAAAAGCTGTATCTATTCCGTGTAAAATTAACATAAACAAAAATTAGTAAACCCAAAAAGAGGGAAAGCCTCTCATATCCATTTACAATAAGTGCATTTCTTACCTGGCAGTTGAACATATAAGGAGCTGAAAGCTGATAAATAAATTACGGACATACACCATAAGAAAAAATTTCTTGTTAATTTAATTTCTCTCATTTTGTTTTTACGTATAAAAACAGATAAACACGACAAAATGACACCGATACTACTCGGCTAGATTTGGTTAGATGCCAGATTGAAAATCATAATTTTCAAAAATATTCTTAGTGGAAGTTGAAGTTGCATTATTAAAATATTTACATCTACCATGGGCCACCAAATACTGAACATACAGTCAGAGTTTTTTGAATATCAAGTATAAATCAAAATACACATTAAAATCGTTGAATGGAATTTATTCAAGTGATGAAGAACTGAATAAATTCACGTCAAATCCAAGAGTTGTACCTCCTTTAGAATGTCATTCCAAACTAAATTAAACTGAAGTGAACTACTTATCTGTTTAGATGAAAGGGTTGGGACGGAATGTTGTGCAACATTTCCTGGAATACTGACAAATTAAGATATTTTACAATTTCCTACGATTAAAATACTTCTTTCAACTCATCAATAAACTTCTAAGGTATCAGATAATTTTATTTACTTTGATAAAATTGGACATAATTGCAATTAATCCCATGTAAAGGAAAAAGTGTTATTTTGTCCAATGCTATTTCTTTTGAAAATATATTTTTTGTGCATTATTTAACATCTATTATGTTTAAATTCAGACCATCGCTTAACTTAAAAAAATTAACTAGCTAAATCTGATAAGATTTAGCGGTTAAACAACCTATCTGGTTATTTGGAGGAATTAAATGCTATTTGTCACAAAATTCAGTACAGAAGCATGAAAGGAAACTAGTGACTTCTAATATCTTCAATTGACTTTAAAGGAAAATATGTTTACACTGTAACCCCGTTTTCTCACTTTAAACAGTTTTAAAGCAACTATGAATAGTGTTTGACAGTCGCATTGGGAATTTTAGCACCGAACATAAATTTAAACTCCAAACAGAATTTTCAAAAGTAAAAAAAAAAAACAGTAGTGTACATGTGCTAAAATTTCAAGTGAAAATCAATAAAGAAATTCTTTTAAACTGAATAACGCGTGTTATAGACATGTGCTAGAAATTGAATTGATGGAATCATTGAGATTCTGGGTCCTTCCATGGTAACTTACGATACATTTGGACACTTTCAGTTTACTGTTTGTATAAATATTATAACAAAAAGTAATTCAAAACTAAATACTGATTTGATTTCTTAAATCAACTTATAAAAACCTAAATTTTAATGCAAATGATATTTTAAAGATATTTATAAAATTAATTTAAGTGCAGTAACTTACATTACGCCAAAAGGGAATAGAGTAAAAAGTTCATTTAGTTTTTAATAAAATTATTTTCTGTTTAACATTCTGTTGTTTTAAAGTTATATACATTTCCTTCCCTAATATTTTAGAATTGCAATTTAAAATTATTGACATCAAACATTTTTTTTATAGCAGTTTAATTGAGAGTAACTTACGTTGCACATTTCAGAAATGATATACCAATTGCTTTATTTTTATTAAACTAACTTATGCTCTAAGTTATTTAGAGGTTTAAAAAAAACTAATATAATGTTGTGTGTATAATTTACATTATTTTACATTTGTGTACATTATTTACAATTATCAAAATTTAAAAATATTATAATTAAAAAAGATTTAAAAAAAAAATAAGGAATATTCATTCTTCAAGTAGTAGGTTTTATTCTACTACTACCTATTGTTTGATTTTATGAATCAAATATTTTTTTATATAAAAAAATTCATCTGCATGATTGAGTTATTTCCAGTTTGAATTAAATCTTTCATTTCAATTTTGAGATTTGTAATAAAATGCTGAAACCACCACACTGCCTTTAAAGTTGTTATCTTTCGTGACAGTTATTATACTTGGATACAGTGAATCATCATAATGACCCATAATACAAATCATTCACTTTCAAGTTTCTATGTTTTATTCTTATGAAGCTTTAGAAGAAATTCAATGGCTTTTCCGTAGCATAATTTTCAAACAGATATTTTAATATTCTGCCATAGGGAAGCTTTTCAGTGACAAAACTTTTAAATGGAGATTCTAATATTCTGAATTGGTGTTAACTATGAAAAACAGGTTTTTCCAGTTTTGTTTTGCCTTGGCATTTTTTCCACCAGCAGTGATCTATATTTTTTTAGCTGTGAATCTTAATATCTGATTTTGAGCTGCCAGCACAAAATGCTCAGCTTTATTAACAATTTGTTTCATTATTAACACTCTTACACTTCCTTTAAGATCTAAATTCCTATAAAATACTAATATCAAAATGTAGAAATCAATATCCCACAAAAAAGCACTTTTGAAAAATAGAACCACCAACCTCAAAAAACTTTCTTGCAATAAAAAAATGATAAACATGATAAAAATTTTCAGCCACAAACACAGTGATATAAAAAATTGCCAACCTCTGATTACAATTCTCGGTTGTGACTCGCTTACGAATGTATGCTTACTTAATTTATTTTTAAAATTTAAGTTCCGCTCCCATAAAAATTTACGCTGCTTGAGGTTGGCGCCCGTCATAGGATTATTAACAATGCTTGCGTTTAAACTAATTTATGGATGTTTGCACGAATATTCGAGTTTATGATTTCATTTGGATGGGTAGGAAATACAAAGTGGTGTAAATATTCATGTTCGTGTAATTTTCAAAATAGTATAAACTGTGCTCAAACGCTTGCATTTGAATCGTTATTAAGAATTTTTTAAGTAGAAAACTAAAGTGTTTCTGGTAAGCTTTTGTTTGGTTGATACATACATTTTGGAAAGTTTTTATGTGTGGGGGGTTTTAAAGGTTAGTAATTAAGACGGGTGCCAACCTCAAGCAGCGTAAATTTTTATGGGAGCGGAACTTAAATTTTAAAAATAAATTAAGTAGTTGTAATCAGATCGAGAGTTGTAATCAGACGTTGGCAATTTTTTATATCACTGTGTTTGTGGTTGAAAATTTTCATCATGTTTATGATTTTTTTATTGCAAGAAAGTTTTTTGAGGTTGGTGGTTCTTCTACTTTTCAAAAATACTTTTTTGTGGGATATCAGAACTTTTTTTTAAACACTGGCTACTTCTATATTTTGAATTTGTCCGTTTCATCGTTTTTCTCTTTATCACCTATGGTACACCTGGTAACAGGAATATTCATAATTCTTCAAACTGACTTCGACGATACCTTACGTGCAATAATTATCTTTAAAATTGATAAACCGGAAGTGGTACCAATAGCATACCTGGTACTTTAAACATTCATAATTCGTCAAAACAGAAGTCCAACATGCCACATTTATCTTGGAAATTGATTAACCGAAAATGGTACACCTATGCTATACCTGATGCCTTAAACATTCATAGTTTTTCAAGACAAGCCCAACGACACCCAACATGCCATATTTATCTTCAAAATTGATAAACCAGAAGTAGTACCACCTATGGTGCACCTGGTACCATGAATATTCATAATTCTTTAAGTTGAGTTCAATGATATCTTGCATGCCAAAATCTACTTGAAAATTGACAAATTGGTTGAATGCGGACGGCAGTAACCATCAAAATCTACCACGAACGAGTACTAGAAACTTGTGTATGGCAACTCAACTCCCAAAACTTAAAGAAATACGTTGCCATTGACAAAGAGCCGGTCTGCCAAGTTTCAGCTCGATTGGTTAGTTTGTACGCACAGCGACCTATTTTAGTGCATATTAACGACTAATCAGTCCGGGACCCACAGCTTAACGTGGATTCCGAATCACAACGAACATCCACACCTAACCCAGGAATCAAATCCGGCACCTTTAACTTACAAGTCCAGAGCGTTCATCCCATTGAAAGTTTATTCTAATAAATTGTTACAAATAAATATTACAAGTTTTTTACAGTCTAATAAATATTGCAGTATAAATTATTTTTACTATACCAAGCATTATTTTGGTTCACATAATAACCCATTGATATTTGACAAAATTTTAAATATTTTCTTAACAACAATTTTAAAATTCACTATGAAATTACAATTTTGATGATATATGATTCTACAATTTCATTTTACAACGGAAAGTAAAAATCAACACATCTTTAAAATCAAATGACATTTTTGCAAATTCCATTAACCAATCGCAATGCGTGGTTCATTTAGTCCTCTGTAATGAATTGACTGTGACGTCAGCTCGCATAACCTCCACATTTATACTTTGTATTCACCCCATAGTATCTTGCAACAAAATGTGATTGTTTTAATTTTTCAATGGAGATTTCCCGAAAGTAAAATGTTTTTGAAAGTTAACTCTCTCTAAATTGTCATACAGTTCAAATAACACATGCAACTTAAAGAACAAATATTTCTCTTTACTTTTGTCTCTTCAAAAATAAATTATTTCAATTTTAAAGATGTTATAAGCCATATAATTATAGTCCAATTCGTTCTGTCTATACTTTAACGTTACGTGCATACTCACTTAAGCCTAACATGTTGGAAAAACTAACTTCGAAATGATAGCAAACCTGTTTGGCAACTTTTGGCATATATATTTGAACCTCAATTACAAGCTGATCGCCTTTATCTGTCGCCAAATTATGAAATGAAAAAAAGTGGTTTTAAATTAATTAAAAATAGAAAGAATTATTTAATGAAGTTCAAACCAGCGTAGGATTTTAAGTTGAAACATTCCACATCCTATAATTCAATCCGTTTGAAGATCTATAGCTTAGTTAGGGCTGTACGTTTGTCTAAATTTTTACATCAAAATCGGGCTAAAACTCGTTTTTTTATTTCGTTTCGGAAATTTCAATATTTTTTTTCTTCGTTGGTCTTTTATCCTAGGAACTCAATTTTTTTCTCTTTGAAAGATATCACCGACACGAATCTATGGTATTTTTTGTATAATTATCTGAAGTTTCGTAAGCGCGCTAGAAAATAGACAATTTCGGCTTTTTCGCTGGAAGTTGTGCAGAGAATAGATACTTACTGTCGTTTCTGCCTTTTTTAAGGTTGGCGGCAAAACGACCGTTTCGTCTGATTAGTAGTTTATATCATAAAAATTTCCTAATCTATATGCTTAGGCTTGATTAGAAAGAATGTTTAGTCGTTATAACATTGCAATTTTTTTTAAATGTCACTTTAAATTTTTTTTTTAGTTTGTGTTGTTATTTCTTGACTTGTTACTTTAACTGAAACTCCTATGTTAATTCTGCACCAAAGCGATTTTTGCCAGCAAATGGTAACAGACATCATGTTTTATTAACCAAGTGAACTGCTTATGGTTGCCGTAATCTTGCGCGGCTTAATATCTGCAACGCTTGGTGTAGAATCCTCACTGGAGTTGGAAGTCTTTCCATTCTTTTCATCAAACTCTTCACATAAAAATATATTTTCTTTTTTTTGGTTCCATAGCTTTCCTTGGTGATCTACAGTGCTTTTTTGTATGTCAGCAAAACCGAACCTCTGTTCATCCGAAATAAAATTATTTTTCACACTCCTCATCCTCTGCAGTTTCATCCAAGGAATCATCTGCTCTTATGGAGATCGTACAGTCACTTTTCAAAATTGCATGCATTGGTGTGGAGTCAGAAATTGTACTAATTCAACTAGGCTAGCAGATTTCGAAGCCACACGGCCATGGTATTTAACATTCCTGCAATGGGAATGCTGGGATGAGTGCGACCACTACTGTATGTGGCATGTTGTTAAACTCTTTCAATACAATGGGCAAGCAATACCACAGTTCCATGGAAAAGTGAGTGACTACATAGTTTTTAAATTGAAATGCAATGTATTTCTCTTATTTGTGATTTTATAAGTAACATACTACAGTCGAACCCCATTAACATGAAATCCCGTTTTACGGGAAGTAAAAGCAGCTCACCGTACAAAAAACTTAACATTAATTTATTCGTTTAACATGAAATTAAGGTTAACACGAATCGATTTTGCGTTAACGGGGTTTGACTGTACTTCATAAATAAATCATTCATAATTAAATTTGAATTATAATTAATTCTTTGAAGCTTTAACTTTATCATTTCTTAAATATTTTGGAAATTGTTTTATAATTTATTTTACTTTTAGTGGCCCTTCTATCGTTTTTGTGGAATCCAAGAACCAGCATCAGTGTTGTTTTCAATCTTAAATGGATTTGTCCATTATTATATGTGGCAAAAGTTCCGCAAATCTGTTCCTAACTGTCCATTTAACATAATCTGGAATGTTCAGGCTTTGGTATGTATTTCAATATAAATTTATCTGAAAGTGTATTATGCTAAATAGAAAATACAAATTATTATTCTACTGTCAATGAAAGCTCTAAAGAAAAAAAAAAATTTTAAAAGTAAAAAGTAAACCAGGTATTTGTAACCACACTGATAATATCCACTCCTCTACCCCAAATGAGAATCAAGTAGTTGCAGCTCTTTTATGCGATTTTATAAAATTATATATTTTAAAGTATTGTTTGATATTGGTTGAGGAATTGAAGTTACAGAATTATTTGATAACATAGACTTGCAGAAAGTTATTCTTAAAGAAAAAATACTTTTTTCAAGTTATCTGAAGAATTTGTGTAATCAAGGTTTGACTATATTTATGTAACTAAAAATAATTTACTCTGCAATGGAGAACATGACTCTTGAAAACTCGGGGAATTTTTTTTCTTGAATTAAGCATGAACCCTGATTAAAAATAGCATAATTAGATACACTTATAGCTAGTAGTTTGAATCTGCATTTATTAGATGAAAAAGATTTTAGACGGTTAGCACGAAATTCATTTATTACGAAAATTTTCGGCAGCCCTATTGACTTTGTTTTAGCAAAATTTAACTGCATCTTTATTTTTTATTATTATTAAGGAGAAGTAAAATCCTCAAGCTTGGCTTCCGTTCTTCTCTTTGCCAATCCTTCTCTAATAGCAGACGACAAAGCTTCCGGTCTCTTAACAGTCTACTACTTGAAACTACCAATGTGTATAATTAATGTCTTGTATTTTAATATAAGTGTGTTTTCTAAATCACACATGTACTTTCTTTTCATTTTAGTTATCTATTAATGCTTGGTTTTGGTCAACTGTTTTTCATACAAGAGACACTCCTTTAACTGAAGTAAGTTTGAATCATTTTTTGTGTCTTTATTATATTTAAATATAGTGAATTGGTGTTAATGTAGTTAAGTTCTCAAACATCAGCTAAAGATGAAAATGGAATTGTAATTTGTAGCTGCCAAATTTTGCTACGAGTTTCTTTCTGTTCACCTTATCTAATTAAGCATTATTCTTGCACATGAAAATGACATACAATTATATGCCGAACTTGTGAATCCCGGCAGTGGAGTTGTATCATTATGACAGTTTCAATAAATCTGCATACAAAATATGAAATCATTTCTCTACTTCAGCTGATATTTTAACTTTACTACAATTTTGGAAAGCAGTATCTCCCAATGTAACAGGAAATGAAATTCCACAAAGAATGCCTTATTTCTTTATCCTTTATCTCAAAGAATTTCCTCAAGTCCAGTTTTGTAAACTCGGGTACTTTTCACTGACAAATATTAGCAAACTTCTATCATGACTTTGGTTTTATTCTTATGCATTAACTCCTTATTTGTGACAACAAAGGAGTTTGTGGTACGTCATGATCTATGGTGGCATAGAATTCTGAATTATTAAAAATGAAGACTTCTGTGGTGTATTGCCGGAATTAGTACGTCATGTGTTTGTAAATATTGAATCGTTAGAAGTGTCAATTATAGCTTCTTGTGTAATGTAAGCAAGTTTTTTAATCTATCCTTACTTATTGTAATTTTCTTTCAAAAATTTAAGAATTTTTGTTCAAAAACCATGCAACTAATCCAAATTGCCTACCGAAAAGAGGTAGAAATGAACTCTTCAGTGGCTATAGGTAGATTTGCACACTCCCTCTCGCGAGTGTGTGCTTACATCCTGTGCAGTACTACCCACTGCCGATCTGTACTAGATATGGGGTTGATACAAAATGCTTAAAAGAAGCAGAGGTGCCTTAGTCCCCATAGTCCTTGATAACAAGAATTCAAATTGTCCTTCATTTGGTAGAACTAATGATCAACCAATTGTACTGGAGTCGAAATTTACGATTGCCTGAGGAACCAGATTTTTAAATGACCAATTTATGCTACAATTTCAGTTGTGCTTTTTGCAACCAGAAATTTCATTTCTATTTCATAAATGCATATTTTGTTTTAATAACTTGGATAAAACTAATCAGTTATATTTTGGGCATTTTTTTTACCCGCACGTTGACCAATTTAACTTATCCGAGGTGAGAAACAAAATGTATCCATCAATCACGTCTCTTTCCTTACAGTTTTCAGTTCTTACCCTTGACTATGCAAGTAACTATTTCAATAGTAAACGTTTATTAAATGATTCTAACATCATTAAAAGGAATTTATAGTTTTCCTATTCTGTAACATAGAGAAATTTAAGGGCAACAAACTTTACTTGAAGACAACTAAAATCACTTCGGTGGTTGCCCTTGGGGCAAGATCACAAGATTTGACCCTTGCAACTGTGTCTTGTCTAAGAAAAAAGTTAGTCATACTTTCCAAATCTTTATGCGCAAAAACAATCTTCCTATTTTTGGGGCCGCAGTTTGGTCTTGTGTTGCCCTTGCGCCTAATAAATATTGAAATACAGCTACTCATTTTTTAAAGATTTAGGTATTGGTCTCAATATCTTTATGATTTTTCTTAGTTTGCACATAAATGATTAAGGATCTTTGGAAGACTAGCTGAATTTTTTTAGAAGATCACATGAACAAAGAATTAGTATTTTTTTTATTTTAACATCAGAATTTGGTGTTGAAAAGGATTTTGTTGTACTTAGATTTCACTTATTGTATTGTAAATTTGTCAAAATAAAACCATGAAATATTTATATTTGCATAATGCATATTATTTACTTCAATCTCATGTTTAAAATGACATTTTTTCAGAAACTAGATTACTTCTGTGCCTTTTCACTGGTGCTCTATTCATTTTATTCTTTGTTTGTGAGGTAAGTTATTTAGACTAATTTTGTAGCCTTATTAAACACATAGTTTATTGTTTCTATTCTATATAATTTCATATAAAAAGTTTTTTAATTAAGGGTTTCTATCTTTGTTAAATAATTATTACTAGACAAATTTTGCCACATGATTTACTAATGTTGTAAACCATTATTCTTTTTCATTTTAAAATCTTTAATTATTCATAAAACACTGTTAATACATAAAAAAAGACATTTGACCATTTTCAGAATAATTTTAACTAGCTTGATGGTCGATTTTTAGTGTTCCGTATCTTTAGTTCAAGAACAGAACATTCATTAAATTACTTAGATGTCTGTCTGTCCGTTTGAAGTACATATACTTGAATAACAAGGGAGGAAATAAGACAACTGAAAGAAAATTTGGCACACAGCTAGTAAATATACCCAAGCATGAAAAAAATGGGTTATTATTTAAGTTTCAAGTATAAAAAGAATTTTTTAAACTTTGTATGGTACCTATGGTAAAATTATAGTTGTATGATCTTCCAAAATTTAAGTTACTTAGATAAAGGTATTTACTGGAATTTTTTTTTTTATTTTGTAAGGATATCTTATTTTCAAGAATAAACTCAAACATTTAAAATTCGAGCAATTTAAAAAATAACTTATTTTCATTCCCTCTATATTCAGGTGATTTTTTATAAACTACTATTACCACCAAGTTTCCGAAGTTTCTTTAATTTTTCCTATTCAACGTTATTACTACTTCAAATTGGCTTGGACAACAATATTGAGAGACTAATAAAATGTCATTTCCAATAACTATTAGCAACGATTTTCAATAATTTATATATAAAATAATCACTTCCAAATAAACCTACATTTAAGTACCATACCTTCTATGCTGAAAAAATTAACCCTGAAGCTTGTTCATGAACTGCCTGCTAATTTGATATTACCTTCCTATAAAAGAATACACAGCTATGAGTTACAGACTACTTTGTATAAGAGTATTTTCACCTAACCATTTTTTTTTTTATTATTATTATTATTTTTATCCCTACTATATTCATTTTATATATGGCAATTCTCTGTTGTACGCGCAGCACATTTTGGCTCTTTTTTTCTCCCTCTTAAACAGATAAGATTTATAAAATTAGAAAGAGTCTAGTGGTTATGTGTTTATGTTATATAATGTTACTTGATGACGAAGTTTTAAGTATTTTAACTAAGTCAAATATACATTTCTACTGACACACGGGATATAGGCGTGTCCCATGCGACAGACAATATAAATACATATTAGGCCTACTAAAAATAAATATTTATTCATATAACTTTGTCACCATATAATATTATATAAAACAAACACATAACTACTAGATTCCTCTTAGTTTTATAATTCTTAACTGTTTACCAGCAGAAAAATCCATACATCAGAGAATTGCCCTTATACATTTTAAATGCCTGCCATAATGTATTAAAATTTTCTTTCATTAGATTATTCGCAAATCCAAAATCATGGGTGTCTCTTACCATTGCTGTTCCATTTATATCCTTCTTTATTTATCATATATATTACTTATCCTTTATTCGGTTTGATTATGGATACAACATGAAAGCTAACATTGTAATAGGTAAGTGTATTTATCTTATTCTTTTCTTATCCATTCTTTTATATTATTCTTTTGCATATTGTGAATATTTTATATATGTTCTAGTTGTTTAGATACATTTTACATTTGTATTTGTTGTGTAGATAACTGGTTTTATAGTTTTTGTATAAATTATGGCCTTCCTGTTCCGAATTCTTTTGTTTCGTTTTCAACTTTCATTTCTCAATTTAACAAGATGCTTGCTCAAATTAGAAAAAAGATTATTAACTTTGATTTATATTATGGTTCGTTGCATTTGAAATGTTCTTGTCTTAGGTCAGTGATACAGTTCATGTATCAACTCTGGTTTATATTTGTAACATGCTTTATTTCCCCTTTTTAGAAGGCAGTCTGTCTGATTTGTATCTTAGCATTTAACTTTTCTACACTTCCTGATTGTTTTCTAGTGGACTGTCTTACCGTTTGTGCAAAAATTCTGCAATTGTGCTGCGCTGTCTGCCTGTTTAGAAGTTTTTTCTATTAGCTTCTGAAGTTTTTGTATAAGATTGGTGTTTGTTTTGGTATCATGATTTCTTTTAGCAAATTAATGTATACAGAATCGTATGAAGTGTGATGACTATTTTCTAAATATATATTGTTAAAATAAATGGAGATTACATACAGGTAAAAAAACACCAAGATTCTAACAAATTGCAATTGCTACTTTGTAAACTAAAACAGTTGAAACATGCAGGGAAAATACAACATGTTCATGATATTTTGTCTATTTTCAGAATTGTCGTTCCATGCATAAATTCTTGTAATATTTAAAACATATTTTAATTTAAACGTTAACTTTGCTCGTCAATGCATTTTCTTTCCCTTAAGAATATCTCCAAAATTTTATTCAAATAAATAAGTCCAAGAGTTTAGGAATTAATAGTAGACAAACAAAAGGAGAAACAAATTGCCTCTTATATTAAATATATTGCTTTTCTTTTTTCTTTTGGAAATTCTATGGCTGTACTTATGATAGCTATTAGGCTCCACTTTGAATGACCATCTTAATGTGTTCAATCTTAAACAATAATTTTTATGTACTATACTGTAAATAAACAAACAAGAGTTTTAAAAAAACTATGCTATTTTACATACTTAGCCTAGTATTTAAATTACACATACTTGTATTTAGTTTAATATTTCCTCAGGATTGCTCAACTCTTGTGGTTGGATTATGTGGTGTTACAAATATCGTCATAAGCACTATGTTTGGAAATGTGCTACATCTGTTGTAGCTGTAAACTTACTGTTGCTGTTAGAGCTTTGTGACTTTCCTCCCTGGAAATTCATGATAGATGCTCATGCACTTTGGCATTTGGGCACTGTGCCAGTTCCTTTTCTGTGGTACAGGTATGTGTGCAATGTTAAAAAGCTATAATTTAATCTAAGTACATTATTTTAGTTTAGTTATACAGTATTTTTCTCTTTATAAAAGTCAGTCTTTGAAAATAGGAAGGTATAACAATTTACAACACCAGTATAAACTGTGTTAGATAGAAGTCTAAAAGACATTTTGGGTTTTAGAAATATGCATTAAACATTCTTAGAAAGTTAAAGCACCACAAATTTTAATATATAAGATTTAAACTCAGAAATTAATTAATAAAAGTCTTTTCAAATTTCAAAATAGAATGAAAGTGTACATTCAATGCGCTTTGGCTAAAGCACAGTGCATGTCAAAAATGGATTGCAACATTATCAAAGTCTGTTCAAAAGGCGCAATGTAAATTTCTGAAAAATGACAAAGTACGATATTAGCGCTACGGACAAAGCAGCTGTAAAGGCACAATACCTAAAAACAAATTTTGGAAAGTCCTTGAAAATATTATTTATGTCCTTAAAAGTCATTGATTTTCATTGTAATTTCATTGGGAACCTTGTTTGTTACAAGAGCAATTATTTATTTATTTACACTGTCAAACAGAAAGACCAATTACATGACAGGACAAGAACACAGGGAAACAAATAATAAAGATATTAAACTATTATTATTATTTATGAACTTATGATAAAGATATTAAATATTTAATTATGTTTTCGGATCTATTTAAATAGTATTTCATATTGATTTTTTTTCCTTGCAGTTTTCTTACAGAGGATTGCTTAAATGAAATGAATAGTCTTGGGTTGTGCATTAATGCAGTAAAGAAAATAGGATAACACATTTTTTCAGTATCATTTTAATGATAATATAGTATGCCACTAATATAACATGTGCCAAGATTTTTATACTTCTAACATTTTTATGACAAAAAATAACAGATTATTGCATTGAATATAGGTTTTAGATTATCAGTTACCTCTTTGCTGTAAAAGGTACATCTACCCTTTGTTTCTAGATTGCACTTTTGTTATAAATAATTTAAACTCAATTCAATGAATAATTTTTTTGTTATTTAACTTTAGAAACCAACCTAAACTATTTCTAGTTTACATAATTTCATACCAAATTAATATTCGATTTGAATATTTAATGCAGTGCTTATTGAATACAATTATTCTATTTTATTCATGATCGCATTATATATTGTTTGTATTTATGAATTATTTATACTATTTTTTAAAAAAATTTACTGAATCTTTTCTAATATTGTTTAATTGAATAATTTTGTAGAATTTTCGGATTATTAGAAAAATGTATCTATATACCAGTATGGGATCTTGTACTTGCTTACTGTTAATACTTGTTCAAAAAGTTACAAAGTCTATTGAAATTGTTTCCATGTTATAGTGTACAAAGGCATTTACATTAGAGATTTTATATATTTTGCCAGTTATTTTCTTTTATTGTGATACAGTTGCATTTAAATCATTTTAATTTGACCCTATTTAAAATCCTGTACTGTTTTATAAAATCAAAATACTAAAACATATCATAAGGTGAGCAATAAAATTGGTATAAATCGCAACTTGCATTTTCTTGTAATGAAAATATTACACAAATAACCACAATGAATTGCTTTTATGTAAATTAAGTGTTATGTATAAATTTATGCAGGATTTTGTTTGCAGTTGATAGTCTATCTTGTTAACTGACCTTTACAAATCAGTGCACTTTATTCCAAAATGCAATATGAAAAGTTAATATAAAATATTATATACATTTAAAAATTTACCATTGTAAATATATTCTGCAAATTTAGCAAAGGAAATTAAAACAGTGAAAAAAAAATTTCACTGTCACAAATGAGATAAAAGTCTTAGAGTTACTATTTCTTAAATTCTATGCTGTATGTAGGAGTGTAATATCAAATGAAAATAAAATCAAGTTAGTTTTGGTGGGGTCAATTTTAGACAATGGCATTATAACAAAAACCTGTTGTTGAATCCTTAGAACTGTTGTTTAATTATTATCCAATAATCAATATTATTAAACTAAGTAATGTTTAAATTAAGCTTCTTGAGAATGAATTTAAAGAGACTTAATTCTAGAATTAAGACTAATCTCATATGAATTTATAAAGAATAAAAGTTATTATGGAGTTGTGATAAGTTCATTAGTTATTCCAAAAATGTTGTAAAGTGTTATCTTCTAAGTGCTTTTACATAAAATGTGGTTTTGTTATCTGTATTTTAGCTGTTTCATTTATGAAATATTTTAGGATTTTGATGTAATGTTATATGTAATTATTATTACGTCAAAATATGTGTGTTATTTGTAAAACCAGCTAAACATATTTTTACAGATCTTTGGGAATTGACTAAGAACGTATAAAAATAGCTTTATGCAAGATGTCATAAAAAGTAATTGTGAGATTAGATTACACACAGTTTTGCTTTAAATAAATTATTTAAATTATATTATACATAGTTTTTTTTCCATCAGTGGAATAACTATCATTTGGAAAATTAAGAAAGTAGCTTTTTTTGAATTTGTATAATATTTTTTCGTAACAGATAGTATTGTTCATCAATATAACGTTTATTATAGGTAATTGAACATTACAGTGGGTTAATTGAACGTTGCATTGGGTTAGTGAATTTTTGCAATAAATCTATTGTTATTTTTTTCTTTAATGAAGTGAACAATACTAATATTTCTAAAATAGTTAGTTTCCTTGTCAAATTGCTGGTTTTGGATTTGTAATTCACTTATACATCTGAAATGTAAGAATTATAAAATAGATATTTCAATCTCAAAATAATGTATTTATCTTATTTATATGGATAGAAGTTTAAAGAATTATGTTTACTTTTGTGCTTAAAATTGCCATTTTCAGTTTTTTAATATAAGAGTTAAAACAAATATTGAAGAATAATTTACATTTTCAAGTTGTTAATCAATATCTTAAGTGAATATATTTTCCCATGCAAGAATAAGTATAACACACATTTTTATATGAAAAACAAATCGATAATTCAATGAATAATTTACATTGGGATTGCATATTTTTTTAATCTTATTTATTACTGCTATGCTTTTTAATGGTCAAATACATAATGTAATTAAAAATTTCAATGAAAAAAAAAATTGTTTTTAATCTCTGGAATTTATATTAAAAAAATGCTAATAGTTGTCCATATTATAATACTTTGTTATTGTTAAATAATGAATCCTAATTGTAAATATCTTGTGAAAATTATCTAAAACCCTATTTAAAAATGCAATAAGTTAACTACTTGTGTGCATTTTGAGCTTAGATAAAAGCCAGTTGTATAAATGCTTCTGTGTAAAGTTGTCTCTGCTATATCAGGCTGTTCATCTTTGTCTATTAAATTAATATTAACAAAAATTTGTTTTTGTATCATGATCTGTAAAAAATAAACTTTACAGGAAGCCATACATGGAAAAAACCCAAATTAAAAATGAGTTTGGACCTTTTACTAGATAAAAAAAAATGATAAATAAAATAAGTGATGAAAAGGAAAATTCCCTCCCCTTCTTGCAACTATCGACTTTAATAAGCTCCTATAACTCAAGGATTTTTGTTGTTTTTCAATTATGTTATAAACTTACTGAAAGGGAAGATCTTAATTCTTGATCTTAAGTGGATTGTTTTAAAAATTTATTTTGTAATTAAAATGAAAAAAAGGTTAAGTAAAATCCTTTCAGGAATAAATATGAAAAAGATTTATAAACAGTAGTACAAATATCTGTATTTTTTAAAAATTCTTAAATGATGCATATTTACCCTCTTGCAGGATTTGTCATACTACATCTTGAATAAATAATAATTTGAGCTTCTAACAGTAATTTTAACTTCTACACTACAAAAGTGTAGAGAGAAGCTTGCACAAAGACACTGTTCTTTCGGAGGTCAACAAATTCTAGATCAATATTGTGCTGTCAAATGAGAGGTCTCGTACAAACAAGTTATCACATCAAAATTCAACTGGAAATCAATTTTGAATTCCATATGCCCTACCTAAGCTACAGGCATGTCATATATTAGTTTGAAGGTATTTAAAATTAGTAGGATGGTATGAAATTCAATCAAAAGTGCTTTAAAATTTGACTTGAATACTTCCATACAGAGTTTATATTTTGTGTAGAGACACAAATAGAGATATCAGATTGGAACGGAACTTGGGTATTCAAAGAAAAGTTTCACTTTTTTTTTTATGGATATGGGCCAGATTTTTATAAATCATCAATTTAAAAAAAAGGAGATTTCAATCATTAAATGTTATCAAATTGTATATGCTTGATATCTGGATCTGATATACTGCAATATAAATTCCAGGGAATTTTTTTTTTTCATACAAGGTTTTTCAGTTTTTTTCATCTTTGGACTAATTAAAAAAAAATTCTGGAAAAGTCAGGGAATTTTGTTTTGCATTTTGAGTGGCAACCCTGATATAGTCTAAGTATTCTGTTTTCTGTTGTTAGCCATCTGGAGTGTTCAAGAGGATTGGGTTTGCGAGCCGCCAAGTCATTGGCCTGACCTAATCGCTGCAAAAATATCAAGAAGGTATAACAGATCTGTGCTCAGTACTTTAATCTCAGCTTGAGGAATTGAACATTCAACCCGCAAGAAATTAATCAAGGAAAATTTTTCACAGTTCTTCAAATTTTGATCTATGAATCTTCAATTTTTAATTTCACTGAAAAATGTTGGTCCTGTTGTTGTATTATCTAAGTGTTTAAATAGGCATCTGAATGCTAGTTCATTGGAATATAAGAGGCATATATCACAATGTAGTTATCTCTCAATGTGCAATTTGATCTGTCAGATTATTTCCAGCCAGTATTAATGGCAGTCCCAATCATAGCCTCGTGTGCTATGATCCAATGAATAAGTAAGTTTATGAGCTTCAAAGGAAGAGAAGGCACCACGAGAAAGGCCACACAGATTGAAACCCGCCAAAATACAAAGGTTATACGCGAATGATAATTATTGAATAATTACTAATTTGATTTTTTTCCAAGTCCTATCAACTTCATTCCACACAATACAAACTAATGTACCTCGATAATTTAGTGATTGGTGTATTCTACAAATTGACGGAAAAAGGGTATTTTTTGTATTTATTCAAAACTTTGAAGTAAATAAAACAATTTTAACAAAAATATGTTAAAAATAACGTTAGTATTCATTTTATAGAAAAATCATTTTTTTAACAAAAAAATGCATTTTTGAATATTTTTAATTATTAAGATATGCTTTAAAAATGTATAGAATAGTGTTTTCCTGTGTTCTACCACCCTTTCACTACTCATTGAAAACTATTGCCTTTCAAATATATAACGTTTAAAAAAATTTAGGAAAAATAGTAATTTTTTATATTTTCTCCAAACTTGGAGATGAATGCGCGATAGGAAGATATTATTTTCAAAAACATTTTTACAGTTATTTATCAAAATGTATATTAACTTTTTTCACCTCATGCGTTTCGAACCAACCTACTGAGCACTGATCCGAGTATTTTTAAACCCATTTAATATGACCTCAAATTGACCAATACAAGGCAAGCACAGGCCAAAGGAGTTCATTGAAGATAAGGCAATTGGACGATATGCTGCTGTATTCAAGGAAAAAGTTAAATGGAGTAAAATCCGGAGACATTGGAAGTATTGGCGTTACCAGAGAATTGTAATTTTAACAGTATTACGAGAAAAGCTGCGAAATTCAGACTAAAAAAAAGGCACATACAAATTTAAATTGAAAAACAATGTAATAACATTTCATTAGAAAATAAAATTCTCATTTTGGAAGAGTCAAGTCTAGAGCAAAAACTTCAGTCTTTTAGCATTTCTCCATGTGGGATTGGCAGCCCCCCAACCAATAATACTGCTGAGACTCATTCTAATATCAGCATGACTGTAATGCACCTTTTGCTATGCGGAAAGATATTTCCGCACCATTTACTGTCTGTTGTACGCATGAACAGCTGAACGCATTATATTCAAAATATCTTGGATTTCTTCCCAATCTATGAATGAGCTGCCTATTAAATTCTCAGTATTTAAAACCCATTATACTTTTAGCCCCAATATCATACATATAGAGTAAAAAAATGTATAACCTTGGAATATATTCAAATTACACACATACTAAATTGTGTAGCATTTATTAATTAAAATAAAAAAGTGTACATTAATTATATGAAATAAAAGGTCAAACTTTATAGTCATGCAAATTGTTTATTAAAAAACAAATGACCAGCATTTGAAAATAAAAATTGCACCTTACATTATGATAATGAATATACATTCATGCTTTAACAAAACAATCTTACAAATGCAATGTATTAATTTAACATGCTATGCAAACTTGGTTAAGCACCTGCCATACTAAATAGCTATTGTAATTATAATTTGAAATGATAGGTATATAAAAAGCAAGTGTTATAAATGGTCATATAAACTGATAATTTTATAATTTACTATGTCTAGTAATACTCTATAGTTCAACTTTAACTCTACAAGTATTTATAAATGTTTCCCTGTACACACATTTAGACATTGTGTCTATATGTTTGACACAACTCGACATATTAATCAGATTCACTACACTGCATACATACTTTAAAAGATTTTGGATTTAAAATTCGTTGCATGAAATATCATATCCTTTTAAATAAATGTTCTCTCTTAAAAATGGGGCAGTAGTTTTAAAAATTAAAGTCAAAGGTACATACTTTTTATTTATTTTTTATTTAAATCTGAAGGAAGAGCAAATTGGGATTTTAAATCTATTTTTAAAAGTTGTTGAAAGTTTGCAAGACTTAAAAGTGACTTTTATTTGTGCATTCTATATTTTCACCAATAATATAAAAAGGGTAAGCTTTACAAAATTAAAATTACCATCAGAATATTGCCATAAAATATGTCACTTTTATACTGTGTTTGTACTGTTAATTTTTTTTTTTTTTTTTTGTATAATGGGTGACATTTTCAAATGAAACTATATTTCCTACAAGTGCATAGAGGAATATACTTTAATTTTTCAAGAACAATCCAGTTTAGGATTTACAAAGCATAAATCCCTTTTTATTTGATATGTAATAAAATTTGAATGAATGAGTTTTCTATTCCATTTTCAAATAACAGAGTTTAATAATAATAAAAAAAGATAAATGTTGAGTAACCTCATTAAAATTTATTCTTAAGATTGTAATTGTGAACTGAAGTAAAAGAATATTGCTTTATTACAGTAATATTGTTATGAAACAGTAATTAATTTGTAAATAATAAACAATATTCCTTTAGTTCATTTCTCTGGCAAATTAGTTTTCAAATCCATATTTTTTTTTAATATGGACAAAAAATAATATAAATTAATGTAAGAGTTTTTTTTTCCTTAGAAAACTTATCTAAATCAAAATAAAATATATCTGCAAAGTAAAAAAATCAATATTTAAATTATTCATTGCATCAAATAAAATACAGATTAATACAAATTTTTCTGGTGATATTTGTATTTAAATATAATTGAATAAATGTATTAACTTATTTAGCTGGATAAACAATTCACAATATTTTACAAGAATTGAAAGCTAATTATCGTACATTACATATTATACTGTACACATGTTGCCTATAGTATTATAAATTTATTGCAAAAATCTGGCTGGAATTAAAAACTGCATATAAAAATCAAAAGCAGGATACCTTTTAAACTAATTATCACAAAAGATTATGTAAAACAAACTATAAAATATTAATTAAATGGTACTCTTACGTTAGATAGGTACCAGTTGGAGCCAAGCCTAAATGTTTACACGTTTAAATGACACATAAATGTATCGCCAATCCTAAGTGTTAACGGTTTGTTATAGGGTTACTATAGTAACACTATTATGGTTTATTAAAGGAATTATAAATAATTTAAAGGTTGTTAGTTATGATGAGTCATTGCTGCAATTTGGTAATTTTTTTTATCTAGTTCCCATTTAACGGAAGAGTACCAATTTAGTAAATAACCAACTAGCTTCATTCCCAAAAACTATGTATTTCAATTTTTCAGGTAATGCAAATAACTAATGCAAGACCAACTATTTTTATAAGATAGGTTAAATGAGTAGAAAATACAAAAGCTTTTACACTTCAATTGGTGCTGAAACTAAATATATCCTATGAATTTTACACCTTTACAATGTAAAGAGATCACACAATTCATATAAAACTGAAAGAAATACATGCCAGATGAATACTTAAATAATACTTTGATAAATAACACTCAATACACTTTTGAATTCATAACAAGCTTATATCTGGAATGCACACTCTTTCTGTCCAATACCGTCACCAGTAGCTATCACACTTACAAAAAGATCTAATCTGGAAGACAGCAGAAAAAAAACATTCCATGTATTGCTACAGTGTAAGTAAAAAAAACAGCCTATAACTAGAATTCTATAGAAAATAATATAATTTTTAGATTGCTGTATTTAAATAAAAAAACAATCACAAGCTGAAAATAATGTATTTACAATAAAAAGGAACGTAAAGATTTAGCACATAAGAGAAAGGGACTATTGCCCATCTAACTCGGGTTGTTTGGTTTCGTTTTCTGGAGATGGACTAATTTGTTCGCCTTCTTCTGAATCCAGCTTTTCCTGTTGGACTGGTACGTTAAAGCTTGACCACCATGAGGAGACAGCTGATTTTGCATTAGTGAGCGCACCACCTACAGACAAAACATTATTTTTATTCCCACTATTAAAAAAATCAAACTTTCAACCTTTTTAAAATAAGGATATCTCTCCAAACATTATGATCAATTTAAATTGTAGCATAAGGTTTGTACAATAGTCAAACCCCAAACACGAAATCCCGTTTAATATGAAATATAAGTAGTTTCCCATACGATGAAGCTTAAACGTTAATTTATTCATGAAAGTATTCCACAAATTGAAACATGCAAAATGCTCTAGCTATAAAATTTCAAAACAATCGCTGTGAAATTAGTTGATTTTGGTGTAAATTTATATGGTATCGCTCCATAAACTGGTTTTGTGACGTCATTTACCCTTTCTGTATCTAATTGTAGATTAGAAACTAAACTTAAGTCGCATTTGCATGTTGAATCTTGCCAATATGAGTTGGAAGTTGCAATCGTCAAAATTAGAAACGAAGCAAACAATTTAGAATGAAATTGATGAAAAATTCTTTAAAAAAAATGTGGCCAATTATGGTTATTAATGATTTTAAAAAATCAAGAAAAGGTTAAAGTTTTTTGTGCTTGTAAATCAATTTGAATCTGCTAGGAAAAGGAAGCAAAACTAGATAAATTTTGTGGTTCTTTTGACTTCCGTGTTGACAGGGTTTGACTGTATCATAATTGTAACAGATAAGAAGGAGATTGTCAAACAAGAAGCCAACCTTGTACATTGGGCCAGTGGAATTTAACACTTAGTAAATTTAGGAGATAATGACACATAATACAACGATGGTGCCCATGTTGGAACAGAGAAAGCCATGTGATTGCAACTACCAGGGGGCATAGTAAGTTTTCTAAAAAATTTAGATAGGAATTTTAGGGATATTTCTAAAAATTTCAGGAACATTTTAGAGAAAATACTTTAAGTTTTAGGGAAAATTCTTCGAAGCTGACAAAGACTCTTAACACAGACAAATTCTTCCCAAAGCGTGTTTCAATACCAACAAAAACTGCCTATTTTCAAAAAATGTAACTTCAAACAACTTTTTAGAAAAAAGGTTTTAAAATTAAACAATTATACTTTTTTAGCAAACATATAAACTTAATTAAACCCACATTTTTCATCTGGAAGAATATTGAAGTTTTTAAGAGGGTATAGGAGAAAATTGAGGAATTTTCGAGATTTTTAATTTTTTTGTTAGGATTTATCGAAAAATTTAAGTACAATTTTAAGGAGAAACAAAAATTTGAGGAATCTTAAAAATTTTAGGGCAAATATAATCCCTGGCTTACAATATAGCAAATGTGGTTACGGGTCACAGGGCAATAGAGTTACTACACAGGTTGAACATTCTTTTTCAACAACAATTACAAATTGAGTTAAAATTACTTTCCTGTTCAGAATGTCCTCTTTTACAAACTAAGCATAAAAAAAATTTCAATAAAAAATTGCGCTTAGTTATGATAAATTAAAAACCCAATGTTGAAAGAATGTTTTTTTTTTTTTTTTTTTTTTTTTTGTCTTTCCTGACTTGAAGTGGATTTACTCCTTTTTGCACATGGATAAAAAATCTGCTATAAGCATCATAAACAAAAAAACAAAAAATCTTAAGACATCTATATCATAACTAAGTGAGCATATATTTTTAATCTTTAATTATGATACTTTAAAAGTCATGGTTTGTTAGAAACTAATAGGGTTAAACTAATTTTTAATAACAACTTAACGAAAACATTAATGACAGGTCCCATGGCTACTACTATCCCGTATACAAAAGTTGAACCTTGTAAGTCAATCTGTTTGGGAGTTATGCAGACACATAATTTTTTTTTAATTCAGCACATTCCAAAACATGTAGAAATGCAAACAAATCAAAAACATTTTTTGAACTGAATTAAATACTTTTATTATCTTATGTTATTCATATGGATAATTAAAAGAAAGAAAGAAAAAAAAAAATATTTTGAAGTACATACCTTTTTTTTATTAAAATAGTAATATGTATTGTTTTTACAATAGATTTTTTAATATATAACATTTTCTTAACAAAAATTAACAATTTAATATTTTATTTGTAGATATTTATTTAAAAAAATTAGCAATATGATTTTCTGAAAGCTTTATTAATACTAAAATTAAGTTAATATGAGTGCATTATGTATACAAAGTGTTAAAGGTGTTTGGATAACAATGAATATAAAATACAGTATTCGAAAAGGCTTAACAAAAGATTTTATACATTGTTCATAAAGATGGCAGATATATCTTTTCATAAATATTTTTAAAACAATATTTGAATATATTTAACAATTAAATCACATAATATTAATTTACATAAATGAGAACATCAAAACATGCAAGAATGTTAAATAAAGGATGATAAATGAGTAGAAAGTAAAATTTTGATTCTGCAGTATGATAAATTTACAAATTGTATGCTTAACAAGTAGGAAGTTAAAGGGAAAATACAAAAAAGGAATTTCTACTTGCATAGCGTTAAGGGAGTGCAATAAGTTAAAGTTATAACATGCCAGTTGTACGTGCTATCGCTTTTTTTTTTCTTTCCGTAGACAGGGAAAGTTAGTTCTGAAACATTGACAAATTTCCATAAGCTTAATCAAAATTGTTTTTTATTTGAATTTAAAATTCATAAGGAAAGGAAAATTCTTCCTGGAAAAGCTGTCAAACCATATCTAGAAGTAAAAGATTTAATGCAAAATAAAAAAAAACTAATATAATCCCAGAAAAAATTCTGTTTGAAGATTATTTCTATTATTTTAAGGTTTGAAATTCAAATGTAATTAAACAAAACGTAATAAAAAATAATGAAAAATCGGCTAAATAAAAGCGTAATTTTTTTTACTGACATTAAATTTATACTGGCACAAAGTATTTGATGAGTTGGCTCAATTTCACATAAAAGTGTGAAACAAACATGTGGACTGTAACGAAATAATACAGATTACTGAGTACAATAGCAGACAAATTAAAATAAATTTTCTTTTGGAATAATTTACTTCTAACAGAGTGACAAAGGCAACAAAGGATGAATTCGTTAATCACTGTATGATGGTCTTAGAACAAAAATTATATGCAAAGTTATAGGTTTCAAAGTATTAAAAGATACAAGAAAAGCATGTGGCTCAAAGTAATCCAAAAATAGTGTGCACATACTGAAGCTGTATTGTGCATATAGTACCTATCTCCCCTACTTTCATAATCCCAGCGGCATTCTAGGAATTTATTAAATGAATAAAATGTTCACGAACCTTACCTACAGCTTTCCCAGTTTGTACCATGGCCTTTCCCGTACTAACCACAGCAGTATTTAGACGGCGACCTCTCTCTGTACTCTGCATGGTACTGTTAAGAGATTACTTAAATGTAAGAATTTAACTAACTAAATCATACAGAGAAGGGTCCCCACTCATATGAATTACTTTCACTGACAAAATGCTTTTTTCCCTCATTGAATTCAAGAATTTACCCTAACAAATTCAAGGAATTTTGCTAACCGAAGTTAGAAATTCAACCGACCAAATTCAGTATTTTCTAAAAAGAAGTGTTGAACTTTTTTAAATAATACAGAAGCACAGGCCAAGTTTCATATACTAAAATAATTTCATATTAAAAGAGTACAATAAAAGGCTTTTTTTTTTTTTTTTTAAGTTTTAGTGAGATAAGAAGGAATGTTGTGATTTTAGGGTACATTGAAGGAAATCAATATGAATTTTAATGAATGTTCCATCGTCTGATTTCGAATCAATAGAACATTATACAAGAGATTTGCAGAGCAGCAAATGATTCTTCAACATTTAATCAAACTGAAAGTAAAATATTTGTGTTTACTAAAATATATCCATAACAAACTGCATGTTGTATGCAAAATACAGGTTACATCTGGCAGAGATTAATGAAAGATTGATAATTTATTTGAAGTCAGTCATTTTAGGAGATATTTGAAGCGCATGTTTTGCTGTGATAATTGCCACATTTCCAAGCAGAAATAACTTTGTTTTAAACTCTTAAATTTCAAAATTAATTAATTTGTTCTATTTCATCCCAAATTTTTTGACAAAACCAGGATTACTAATTGTCTTGAAAAATTTAGATTTTTTCTAATATTGTGGACGTCTTAGTTTTTTAAATAGGGTGAGAGGATTTCGCTTCGTTTTCGCCTTACTACAGAGAATTTTCCAAATGAGTGGGGACCCAACAGAGCCCGAATTTGCCTTTTGTTTAATCAGTTCAATAATTTTACAATCAACTATGAGTCAGAATATTGAAATATTATAAATTCTTAATTGAGATAAGAGTGCAATAGACAGACAATAGCAAGCTAATGTTAGTATGACATAGGGTAGAAGAAGCACCGAAGTAGAGATATGCAACACACTTTTATGAAACTATGGGTGTAATTATGAATAAATATGACAATACAATTAGTACCTTCAAGATAAAAAATGTATTTAATATTTTTACACAAAATTGAATTTATTGAAAGGAAAACTTAACTGGAGATTAAGTGCATTTGAAAAAAAAACTTTAAAAAAAAAACTAGGCAGTCAAAATGCTAACATAATCAAATGAAATAATTTGAGCAAAAATATAAATTATTGCATAAGGATATATTTAAATTAAGGCTAATTTAATTTTTTAATTTGGATAGCGATAAGCACTTTAATAACTAAAACGAATTTGCTTTAGCAAAGTAATAAAACTTATAAAAGGGCAAAGCTTTAAGAAATTGAATTAAGGTAAACTGTTGTTTATTCATTTTCATTTATTACTCTTTTTGCCAAATCATTAAGAAGGTAAAAACACAACTATGATACAAAAGTTAATTGGTTTAAATTCTACAGGAAGTGATGATAATTGAAATTAAAAATGTTACCAAATACAATTTGTTACAATAGTATTATATTAATAATTTATGATTAAGAAATTATGAAGTTGATGGAATTTGTATAACAATAGCCAAGAACAATGAGAATTCAAATGAAATTTTATAAAAGAAAAACAACTCACTGTGAAAACTTTAATTTCATATCAGCCATACTAAGTTGTCCCTGAAATGGGTGGCTGAAAGAAAGATCAATGTTTTAAATCAGAGAATAGGAAATTTATCTGCTTAAAACACATAAAAAAAACTCATGGACGTAATGCTTCATTTTTTTTTTTATCACAGTATCTAACAAAATATTGTTTAAAACATAGGAATTTTTTATAAGAGGCCAGTAATATTACCTTATTAACGAAATATGAAAGGAGCATAATTGAGTATTTTTATTACACTTTAGAAAGTTTGTAAAGGCTAGCTTATAATAACTTTAAAAAAAAAAAAATATTACAAAAAACTCGCTAGAAATTTAGTTCATGTATTTTTATTACTGTTAACATTGGGTTTTATTGAGCAGAGCTAGCTTATTGATCCCTCTTGCACATATTAGTTGGCCATTTCAAATTCGAACTGTCATGTAACAAAATTATATTGTTTATTTGGATGAAGACAGTTTTTTTAATAAGAAATTCCCAAAAATGATTCAAAATTGCAACTTAGCTTTTTTCTTTACCTAAAAATTTTCTGCCTAACGTTTAAACAAAAATTAGCTGAGCCCCCCCCCCCCCCCAAAAAAAAAATCTGCATGGTTTCAGGCATTTTAAATACAGAAATTGAGCATTGAAGTTGTTTTTTTTTACAAAGGAACAATATAGTTAAATAAAACAATTATTAGTTTAGTGTAAAAAAATATATTACAATACAAAAAGAAGTAGCAATATCTAAGAGGAATGGCAATTTTTAACTTTTTTTAACAAATAGTAAAAGAGATAAAAAAAAAACGTATTTAGTTTTTGACTTGATAAAAATACTTTGTGTAAGTCTAAATCAAATGAAAAAAAAAGTCAATTTTTATTTATTTAATTTTTTAAAACAAGGAACTTGTTGCTTTCATTATTCAGACAGTTAACTGCTATATTTTTTATTTCTTTATTTGCTCATTTTAATAACAATTTAATTATGTTTATAACAAAATTCAATGATTTGCAGCATAATATTAAAAAATTATATAACAGCTTTTAAAGTTACCATTTAAAAAAAATATGTTTACAATTTACTGTCAAACATTTTCAAACAATTTTATTAGGTTTTAATAAAGTGTTATTACCCAGGGTTTATCTCCAGTATTCCTGAATGCTTAGTGCAACTCCAAATTTTGTAGTTATGAGTTTGTTTCCATGCATTCATAAAAGAAATGTTAAAAGGATCACCTTCTTTTCCACTGGCTACACAAAACAATACACACATTTATTTAATGTTGACAGTTCAAATTAGGAATGTGATGTTGCATTAACATATTTTTACTATAAATTGTAATACCAATGATGCAATATAACAAACAATATAACAATAATAAATTAAACTCCAATATAAAAAAAAATGTATCTTAACTTTTTAGTTGGAAGCATCATTGATAGAACGATTCTTTCTTGTTAGCACATCAAATTATGTACAGTGGATTGTAAATTTTAAATGATAATACCATTTAATGGAAGCTATAAATTTATAATTAAATTGACTAAATTATCAACATGGTCCTTAAAAAAAAAGTATGGCTTTATAATGAATTTGTGGGACAAGCAAATTAAGTTCTAGCAAATTAACACACATAGAATTCGAAGATCAGTTTTGATCAAAAGGGTCAACTATATCAAACAAAAATATTTACACATACACAAGTTAGTTCACTTGCATCCTTTTCGAATAATATTTTTTACCTCAAGTGCCTGGGTTTAGAAAATTGCAGAACATACCTTCAATCTCAGAAGTCCGCATAACACTAAGGAGATAGAGCTTGAACTGAGATCTTAACCACTCATCACCACCTTCCCAACCTTAAAAGTAAAAAAAAGATTTGAAATAATGTGGCTGATTAAATGAAACTTTATTTGAACTGTAAAAATAACTGATTGAGAATAGATTTGTATACTAATGTGAGTACAGAACAATAGTGCAGCCAGAATTTTTTTTTTCTGAATGAGGTTTTAGTCAAGTTTAGTTTGATAAAGCCCTACAAAGTCCACTGAAAAAGGAAAAAATTTGTCTATGAAAGTATGGAACTATGGAAGTTAACCTATAACCATAATTAAAAAAAGCAGAAATCTAAGTAAATGCGGACGATTTTCACCTCTGGATTTTGAACTGCAGAAGAGGATTTTATACTGTTTGCTAACATAAAATTTCAACAATTACCAAATTTGAATTTTTTTTTTTTTTTTTTTAATGTTACCAACTTTTAAAGACTATACAGGGTGCATCAAAAAAGAATGACCCTATTCTAAATCATTGTATTTATGGAACAACAAGGATCTTGTGAATGAAAGTTATGTCGCTGGACAAGGTGTAGTTTAGAGTTTTAGGGAATCGCCACTAGATGGCTCTCCACATGTGAAAGAAGGAGAAATTGCCATGAACACAATCTATTAAGATGAAAGTAATTCTTTTTAAATACCCTATATTTTACTTCCTTTGGAGAGTTTTATAGTATAAAAAGGTTATAATCTTCTAAAAAAGGAAATGAAAATGCTTATTCAAACCTCTTTTCATTTAAATTTATAATAAAGTGCGTATAAAAAAAGAAAGGCTCTTATCTTCTCAATAATCTGTGTTCATGGCGATTTCTCCGTCTTTCACACATGGAGAATAATCTAGTAGCGATTCCCTAAAATTCAGGGTTGCGCCTTGTCCAGCGACATAACTTTCATATACATTATTTATGATGATCCATAAATATAACGATTTCGAATCGAGTCATTGATTGTGATACATCCAGTATTTTTAAAGTTATTTTATATGGTCACACAAGAGCTTAGCTATAAAAATCTTATAATCATGAACTAAGTCAAAAATTATATGCAAAATAAACCTCTTTTTTTTTTCTTTTTTTTTTTGTAAATAATTGTGATTAATAGCATAAAAGTATGCTTACCGGTTCCATCTAAGAACACATCTTGCCTGTCTTCCATGACATGCCTAACAAGATGATCCGCAAATCGTAAATCTTCTGTACTTAAACTCAATTGCTTCTTAAGTTCAGGATCTAAAACTTCTACTTTTCCTTCATCTACCTAATATATAAAAAATTACAAGAAGTTACAGAACATTTCAAAAGTAATATTAAATTTTAATGCAATAAGCTGAGATCTTCAATGAAATTCAAAGTTTAAAATCACTAATAAATTTAAGGACATTGTGAAATTGTAAAATAAATGTTGAGGAATTTAGAAAAATGTCATGGAGATCATAGGAGCCATTTTTTTTGCCCAACACACTTGCGTTCACCATGCCATTATGTCTTTTCATGGATACTTGCGGCTCTTCAAGTTCTATATAACTCAACCAAAGTATAAACAGTTAAATCAATAAATGGTAATACATTTGAAGTTTGTTTGGATAAACTTTCTTATAAACATACCTGAGAAATAAGGACACAGAGAAGAGAAGGGTGGACTGGTAACACTATTCTCAAATACCAACTTAAAATCAGCATCCACAATGCCATTAGCATCCACTTCAGACCTTCTTATGGAATGCCTCAGAAGTGCGGAGTACCAGACATCTGGACTGACCATTTTGATGGACTAATGGAATCAGTTTGGTGAACTTTTTATCTTGGCAAAGGTCAGCAAGATAGTATGAAAGTGCTGCATGTTGTGTAACCAGATTTTATTCTTAATAAACTGCACATGATCATTAACTTCGAAAGAATAAATCATATAAGTTACTGATTCCTTTTACAACAATAATTTCACATTCCATTTGTTAAACTATTTTTTTTTAATCACCTGATTAGTAAAAATATTACTGAATTCAATAATAATGTAAATACTTTCAGAATCACTATTGCTTTATTTTCGGTACTTGTTAATTACAGAATACCACATTGGAGCATATTTGATGGTATTTTATTAATAGCTCAATTAAATGGTTTCTTTTATAATTTCATGTTTTCAGCTCCTGTTGCTGGATACACAGGTAACAGTAGTAATTCAGCAGTTTAAAGGTAATAACTTACAAACTACCAGCAAAAACAAACTTACTTCTACAATCACATCAAATAATTGTTTCTTTTGCTTAAATAAAATATTTGTAGCTCCAACGATGAATCCACGAACACTGAGATCATTTAACACATCTAAAAACGGTAGAGACAGATATGGATGGCACAGCATACCCTTGAAAAGAATAAAATATAATTATAGAAAATAAGGAACTAGTTAGGCTGATAAGTTTAAACTTGCCTTTATTTTTTCATACATTTTTCAGAATGCAAAAATAAAGAAATAGCAATTTTCATAGCAAATAAAAATAAATTGAATAATTTTTTATTTCAGAATTTGTTGAATATATAGTTTTTAAAAATAAATTGTTAAAAAATTTAAAAAACATAAATTTAACCATTTCAAGGAATTTTTCTAAATTCCGTTTCATTAGCAATTTCTTTTCGAATAATTCACTTTTTTGTGAGCTTTGCATTTTATTTTAAATGGAAAAGAAATATAATGTAATACTACAACATTGATATAAATATTTCTTTCAAAAGAAAATATGTGTTACTTCTATAAATATATATATAAAGCCGTAACTTTTTTTTAAATTTGATACAGATTCCTTGCTGGCTGATATTAGCATTTAACAAAATTATTATAAAGAAAATAAAAATATTCTTTTTAGAATTTTAATTATGTAATTAAATTATTGGTTAAGTTAAAGTAAAATAAAGTATTAATTAAGATTTAAACTACCTTTTTTCGCAGTATTGAAAAAATATTATTAAACTACGATTTAAACATTTATACAAAACAGTGGTTCAGAAACAGTGGTACTTATCTTTCAACATAAAAATTTTAGAGGCACATAACTTAAAGCTGCAACAGCTTGTAAGAAAGTCACCAAGTAGATAAAGAGTTCTCTGGTTATTATACATATTTATAATATCTTCTATTTATCAACACATGTAACTTATGGTCTCAAAATTGCTTGTTTTTTTTTTTTTTTTTTACTACTTCATTCTCTCATTATCAAATAAAATATTACTTCCTTTAAAATTATTGAAATTTAATTTTTTGAAAGTTAAATGATTCAAAGTACAGTAGAACATTGATTATCTGAATACCAATTAATCAGAAACCATTCCGGAGGGTAAATTTAAAATTTTGATTTCCTTTCATTAACATCAGACTTACTTTAATGCAGCATTACTTTATGCAAGCTAAGCTTATATGTATAAAAAAAAAATGAAGTACGAAATACACACAGTTTTGTACTTAATATCACCTTTAACATTGCACCTATGATGATGATATTTTTTTTTTTTTGTAAATGATCAGCTATCGCAAATTTAGTTATCCGATCACCCTCTGGTCCCCCATGTGGTGGTCACGATCGAACCCCAACGACAGCAGAAAAAAGCTCATACGCTTTACCCAATTGTTTCGGATAATAGATGCTCTACTGCATGTCAAAATAAAACTAATCATTACCTTGGTAAATATGCACAACGGCAGACCACATTCATCTGATTCTATGTCTACTACATTAAAACAAGCTTTCTGAGAATCGACACTATCAAGTTTTTGGCTTTGAGAATTTGACGCGCTCCAACGCCGTGTCTCGTCTTCACCATTCCGAGTCGTAGTCGCTGATGGCAAAACCGATGACTTACTTCCCCTCAGCGAAGACATCAGATTGGATATCCCATCATTAATGGCAGGTATCACGTGGTGTATCCTCTGCATTTCAGGACTGACTTCACCACAGTCATCTTGGAATTTAAGAGAAGAGTTATTTAGTTGTCCTTTATCATCTCCTTCAAGCAGTTCATTGATCGCATTCACTAGTTTATCTTCGTCGTTAACTTTTGTTTCCGTTCCGGTTGATGATGTTATGCTGGTTGCACTTGAACCGATATCAGGTGTGATGTGGTTTACTTTGACCCAACTGTCACCTTCGGTGTCACTGCTATTTAGACTAGAACCTTTACTAGAGCAGCCTTCACCATCCGCGAAGCCCAATTTCTTTGTCGATAAAGTTTTGGGCCTTGAAATCTTTGTCGTAGGTTCATTAAGAGTTTCTGCCTCGTTGCCGTTTTCTTTTGCATCAGGAAATATCACAGTGGTAGGCACTATGTTGTTGTTTGTTTGGTTATTGCCTGAGTCACAGTGAGACGATTCTAATTCAACACGAGAAGATGGACATGTATCAGTACTTTCTTTAAGCCGTTTGTCATTATTGTTTTCATTGTAAGATACTTCTAAGTAGTCTTCTTTATCAGTTACAGTCAAAGTGGGAGTTCTTGGGTACCAGGAAGTGCAAGACTCATTTAATCCTTTCTCAATCATTCCTGAAAAATTAAATGAAAAGCTATAATAACATAATTTTGAAGTGAAGTAAAACTAAGCCCATTTTTTTTATGACAAATTTTTGGGGCCTTTATGCACAAATAACTTTTGGAGTGAATGCAAAGCATACAAATTGAATTTAAATCTATAATAGTAAAACAAGCTGTGTGTCTGTCTGTAACTCTATAGAAACCTACTTAAAATTGGAGCAGAGCTCTGAAATTTTGAACATAAGTAGTTTTGGCCTTCTAATTGTATACATGTCAAACAGAATGTTAAAATTTTCATTACAGGGTTCCCACTCTTATTGAAGAAAAAAATTCAAGGACTTTCAAGGACCTTTTTAAGAAAATTCAAAGACCTTTTTAAACAAATTTAAGGACCATAATTTTAATTGCATCAGACGTAAAACTACAAAACTGAGATTATCGGTGGTCAGGGGTGTAGTGGAGTGGGAACATAAGGCAACGGCAATCCTTTATCTTTTTAGAAGGCAAAACGACGTTCCCTCATCTAAAATTTTTTTAATTTTTATTTTTTTCTCCTTACGTAATACTGAACTCAAAGCCAAGTAAGCAAACAAAAAAGTCATTTCGTGGGAACTTGCTTTCGTCTGGGATCCACAACTTCAGAGCTGAGCAGGCAAGTTCTAGTTTTTGTAAAACACTTGAAAGAGGCGCGGTAAACCACACATGGCCATTTCTCCTTCATTAGAAATGAACTGACAGATAAGTTTACATCTAGCTACGATTCATCCAATAGCAATTATCCCCTTCAACGAATGATCTGTATTTGTGGAAGAATTCCAGACGTCAAATTTGTATGGTTCGTCGTATATACAGTCTAAAACTTCCATACACAAATTCACTCCAAATATCTACATTTTTAAAGAACAAAACTGTGACCTAGCACATTCAGTTCTTTGCGTTCTTTCCTTGAAGAATATTTTGCCTCCTCTAATTTTAACTGGAACGCTAACCAATTTATCAACAAAAGTTATGTAAATTTTTTTTTTTTTTTAAATTTTTGTGTCGCGGATTTAATAAAATTGTTTGTAAATCTCTCAACGTACCTAAGAAATGAATTTGTTCAAGAGGAAAAAACAAATGACAACAAAAAATGGGATCTTTAACAATCAAAAAAAGTTAAGCAAACCAGCGGTTCTGACGGAATAAACTGGTTAGTGCTAAAAATCAAGATAAGTAAGAGCAGAATGTTGATATTTTAAGGTGTTTTAAGATCACGGAATTATGTATTTATATTTTGTCAGATATTGGGAAATAATTATTTTATTCCCAGATATTGGGAAAATCAAACTGATAACTTGTTTGAACATGAAAAAATATGTTCAAAATAGTATTGATTTTTAAATCCTTTATATTAACTTTGCTTTTGAATATTTGTGAATTTGAATACGTTTAGTTCAACACATAAAATGTTGCTTGAATGTACAGTAAAGAGACTGGCTTCAAGCGCTCCGCTACGTTGTTTTGACAGAACTGAACAGTTGTTAACTTTGTTTCACTTAAACTTGCTGATAATGCTACATTAGCCGAATTGCAGCCCTTCACAACCCAGGGTTGCAAAGGAGTTCCAATGCTTGCGCTAAGAGCAGATTACTACTAATAAAAGTAATGCGTAGCAAAAATCAGTAATTTTAATAACAAGTATTTTATTAAATTCTTACAAAAATAATTTTATTACAATTTTTTATAAAAAAAAATTAAAAAATGAATCTGTGGGTTCCTTAATAAAAGCTGACTTAAAATAATGTTATTTAGTGCAGAAAACGCTACGATTTTAATAATGTGCACCCTTACCAATTTTGGAGTGTTTTCTATACCCATTTTCATTGTAAGGGGCACCAAAACTCATTCTTGCACACATAGCATTTTACTCCTAGGATACTCCTGTATATTTGATTTTCCTTAATATAAAAGTGCTAATGGTTTTGCAAATGGGTATAATACAATGAAATTGGGCTGTGAAGAAGTAGGAAAGCCGTTCAGATGTACTTTAAAATGCAAAATTAAATTTCTTTTCGGTTTGAGAATGGGAAAGTTTTGCACTTACAGTTATTTCAGAATTTATTCCTAAAATGTAGCAGCAGTTCTTTAAAAAAAAATCATACAGTGGCAGCAATAAGGGGAGGAAATTTCCACTATCTTTTTTAAAATCTAGTGTTTTTGTTGGCCATATCATATATATTTTGCAGTTTGCTTTCTCCTCCGATTTATACCCATTTTTGACTATTATTGTCACCTAACCGTCACCACAGTCGGAATAACAAAATTTAACTGGATAAGATAAAAAAACCCAGGAATGTCCCAAACACATCTGGCAAGTAATGAGTCTACATTGAAATATCCCGCTTAAAATTAGAGATGATCGAGATAGTACACAAATTAATATTTTATCAAAAAATTTTAAATCGACTGATGGATTTGAATTTTCCAATTATTTTATTAATGGAGCAAATTTGGAAAAGGAAATGAAGGATCTATTAAGAAAGAGGAACTTCTCTACATTTCAATCAACTTCTGCAATAATCACAATCTTTTTTATTCATTTTGAAAACAGATTTTGAGGAGCTACAGAATCTGGGAATTTAACCGAACCCATTGCATGTAAGGCATCTCTGACATTTTGGAAAAAATGTTTAAAAATTTGTGTCAATAATATGTTTGAAAATGTGTTATAATCCTTTATAAAGTGTTAAACAATCTTTTAAAATGAGTTGTACAAAGCAAATTATTTAAAATATTAAAAATATTAAAATATTATATTAAATTATTAAACTTAATAGTTAAAAAAATTATTTGTATAAAAGAATAAGTCGAAACACGCAATTATTATTATTTTTTTTTTTTTAATTTTTAGAGGTGCTTGTGAGCTATTTTGAGATTATTAAAGTAATATTAACAAAACTATTTAAAGTTGTAATTTTCACTCTATCTCCCCCCCAACCCCACACACACAGAAATATATATATACGTTTGTAACGACGCAACATAGCATTCCCACACCTTTTTATTTTACACTATACCACTGTTGTTGGTCACTTAAAAATTCAAGGACTTTCAAGGACCTTTTCCTTTTTTCAAGGACTTTCAAGGACCAAATTTCATCAAAAAAAATTCAAGGACTTTCCAGGACTTTCAAGGACCGTGGGAACCCTGCATTAGTTCTTTTTTAATTAATTTTTTTTTACAAAGCGACTTCAAACAGGGATAAGCTCTGAAATGTTCCACGTAAGAAGTTTTAGCCTTCTAATTATAGTTTTTAAAAATAGAATTTAAAAATTTTGATTAGTTATTTTTAATTAATTTTCTTAATTAACGAAAAAAAAATTACAAAACGACTTCTAATAGGGCTACAGCTCAGAAATATTCAACATAAGTAGTTTTGGCCTTCTGATTTTACTTTTTATTAAAAATTAAATATGTTACAAAACAATTTCTAATAGGGCTACAGCTCTGAAATTTTCAACATAAGTAGTTTTGGCCTTTTAATTGGACTTTTGAAAAACAGAATTTTAAATTTTTATTTTGTTCTTTTTTAATTAATTAATAAACATTTTACAAAATGACTACTAATAGGGTTACAGCTCTGAAATTTTCGACATAAGTAGTTTTGGCTTTATAATTGGGCTTTTAAAAAACAGAATTTTACGTTTTTAGTTTCTTTTTAATTAATTTATATTTTACAAAACGATTTCTAATAGGGCTACAGCTTTGAAATTTTAAAAATAAGTAGTTTTGGCCTTATAATTGGACTTTTGAAAAACAGAATTTTACATTTTTATTTAGTTTCTTTTTAATTTTTTTTAATTAATTGATTAATATTTTAAAAACGATTTCTTATAGGGCTACAGCTCTAAAATTTAAAACATAAGTAGTTTTGGCCTTCTAATTGGATTTTTGAAAAACAGAATTTTAAAATTTTATTTGTTTTTTAATTTTTTTTTAATTAACAAATATTTTACATAATGATTTGTAACTGGGCTACAGTTCTGAAATTTTCAACACAAGTAGTTTTGGCTTTCTAATTGGACTGACAAAAAGAATGTTAAAATTTTAATTTGTTTTTTAATTTTTTCACAAAAAGCAACTTCTAATAGGCCTAATACTTTGAAAGTTGCAAACATAAGTAGTTTTGGCCTCCAATTTTGCTTTCCACATACACATGTTAAAATAATCTTAAAGGAGTGTTGTATTATTGTATTAACAGTGATTTTTTTTTCTTTCTCGACAAGGGAGAAGCTTCCAATACTAAAGCTTTACATAGCAATTAGATTTTAGTGAGTGAAGCGAGCTTATGCTTACACAGCAATGAACTTTTCAGCAAGCGAAGCGAGCCTATGCTTGCATAGCAATGAACCTTTCAACGAGTGAAGTAAGCCTGTGTTTATGTGCCAATGAACTTTTCAGCGAACGAAGTGAGCTCAATTTTGCGTAGAGATTAACATTCCTGCGAGCGAAGCGCCAAAAACTGGGACCTATACACGAATGACAGATTTCCGCAATGTGAGGCTTTACAGCTAGCTAAAATATTGCACATGTTAAAATTTCGTAGCGAAGCACAGGTTTTCAACTAGTTCATAATAAAACATCACCATGACATCAATAGTAATAGAATTTAATTATTTTGAAAGTAGCAGTCCATTACAATATTAAGAAAATTTGGACGAAGGAATTGATTTGGGATTCTTTTTAAGAAACTAAAAGATAGTACATAGTAAATAAAATAGTTTTGTTTGTATTTGACAAGAGAAATAATAATTTTGTATAATTCACTTACCAGGCACTAAAGAACACAAAGTAAGAACAGCTGAGCATAGATTTTTTACAGGAGCTTTGTAGAATAAAACCTAAAAGAGGCATAGCAACGCAAAATGAATACAATATAATTATATTATACAAAAGTACTCTTTCACTAATAAGGGAGATACCTTTTAAAGAATTGTATTACTAATTATTAATTGAAAAATAAACATTCAGTGAATGCATTGCTACAATTATGAGATCCTAAGGTATTGTAGGACATACTTCATAGTAAAAAAAATGTCTCTAACCAACAAAAAAAAAAGCTAAATCTAAAATAATACCCCCAATTAGCTCTTTTAATCTTTTAATGTAGAATCTTAATCAGGATGCCTCAGGTTCTATACCAATAATATGTTGCAAATAAAAGTAAAAATCATTCTTTAATTAACATTTTCTTAATGAATTATAGTTTAATATTAGGCAACCGTTTAAAGTTTTTTTTTTTTTTTTTTTTTTAAATGCAAACCCTATTATCTATAAATTTCCAAATAAAATCTTAAAGAACTGAAGTATTTTAAACTGATAAGGTATACTTACTTTCCTTTCAAGTAAAAGTAGCTTAAACAGAAGCAAAGTTTTATGCTTAAAGCGTAATACAAAATCTCGAACAGAGAGACCTGTAGGTTAAAAATTATTTAATTAGAATACAGATAACAGCCAGTCACATAAAAGGGGAAACATTCTTTAGTTGAAAAAAACTAGTTAAAAACAAGCAAGTTTAAATTAATTTTTTTTAAGACTAATTTTTATGAAAAGCTATAAGATCTTATCATTTTTTATTACACTTTAGATTGCAGTTCATTGTAATGTCATCACTGATCAGTTTACCAATATATCATTAGAAACACATACACAGTTATAAATATTTCACAACACTTACTTCCCGATATTAAATTTTTACCATCTACGTTAAATTTCAACCATCATTTTGACCAATTACAATATGTAGTCTTTTCACTTGGTGTAAGTTAAAAATCTATAAAATTACAGTAAAACAACAAATGTTTTTTTCAGAATTTACTTAGTATTTGTCGCTTAAAACTTGGTAATAAACTTAAACACAAGAAGTGTAAAATTTAAAAAAAAAATTTCATTCAATATTTTCAGTTGTCCACTGGTACTTTTATACTAGCATTTTAATCCTTATTTGGTCATTTTTGTGAAATAATTCTTATAGAAAACCCTAAATTTTAATCATACACATTTAGCTGTTTAAAATGGTACGATCAAAATTGTGATAATAAAAGCAGCTTCAATGATCAACCTAATATCAAAATGTCAACATAAAAATATGTACTTTAAGCATGCTGGTTCTTGCAATCACATTTAGGTTCAAATTTAGGCATGATTTCATAAGAATGTATTTTGCTTTTTATCAACCAATGACATGCATCGAATCTGAAAACCATATGAGAGACTTCTGTTAAAATGTTTACAGTCCTTTCAACTGCTTAAATGTGTGGTGGGAATGGAAATTACCTCCTATCTAAAGTTCCCTCTGTCGTTATATTTTCCAACTGCCTAATTGTTAGAAGAGGTCACTATACAATATTGAAAGTATATTAAGTCAATATAATCCTCTGCAGCAAAGTAAAGAAGAGTATCAAGTATTTCTTGATATATTTATTGGTTGAGATTGTTGATTTATTTTATGGTATCATAATTTGTTGCAAGAGTAGTTGTTGAAATAATCTTATTTTTAGGATGAAGTAATAAATATTTCTTTTGGAATTTTTAGATCATTTATCTCCGAGTAGCATGACACAATAATTGTTATCATATTCTGAGGGAAATTACTACACATCTGGTAAAGAATGGTAAACCACATTTGAGCATCAAATTCAACAACCAATTTTGACTTGCAGTATTGAATTATATTAGTGGAGGATTTTGTTGACAGTTATCAACTACCTAGCATGTGAAAGTTTACCATGAAGTTTGTTTGAGAAATCTTCAGGATAACTTTATCTTTTTATTGCTACTGATGGATTGCAGATCAACTGAATTTTCATTCATATATGCAAAAACATCAGTAGACTAATCCTTGACAGACCATTGCTGGTAGCAATGGTACCAAAACATTTTGGTTCCAATTAAAACTGCATATGTGTTTTCATAATTTGTGCAATTCTCTGCCTGATGCATGCAACATTTTGCCCTCTTATTTGTACTCTCAAACAAATTAGAATAACAAATTAATGATGAATTTAGTAGTTATGTTTTTGTTTTCTATAATTTTAGTTGTTCGCAAAGTTATATGGAAAAATAATTGTTTTAACTAGATTAAATATTTATTTATAGGCAGCTGACACAGGGCACAAGGAGAAACGGAAAAAAAATTACTTTCAAGACAAAAGTACAAATTTTCTCTGAATTTATAAGCAGCAAAATTATGAAATTCATAGGTACATTTAGGTAAATGTTAATAATAATATATCTAAAAAAAAATTGCAAAAAGATTATTTTTGTGAATTTAATAAACAAAAACATGAACTGATGCATGGGACATTTGAAACTGATGCCCGGGACATTCTGTAAGCAACGCACGGGACATACTATTATTGGAGTGGAAAATGGTGATATTTATACAGTTACAATTGTTGTATGTTTTTTTAGACAAATTATACATACTTTATACTGCTTGTTACTCAAAGTGGACACAATTTTGGACTAGTTTGGCAAGATATATTTGCTATTTTCATTTCTGGTGCTTAGTAAATTATGCTTTAAAAAATTGAATTACTAATGAATTTTTTAATACAAATTTACCAAGGCATTTTAAAATTATTGTATATATTACTTTTTTATCCCTTTAATGAATGGAGAGATGCATGTATTTTTTCAAACAACCTCATTTCTCGATAACAAAGAAATGCTTCAAATTTAAGAATTATTTTTATAATAATTATTTATTATTCTATAAAAATTAGCTTGAAATGAAAAATATCTTTAAAAATTAATTTCAAGTTAGAATGGGCATTACACAACTTTAGAAGTTCAAACACAAACACCTTCTCATAACACCTGCCACATTTGCTGTTGTTCTGTTTCTACACTGATCAAGAGACAGCTGCATAATGTTTGGAAAAGAGGGAAAAATCAAAAAAAAAAAAAAAATAATAATAATAATAATAATAATAATAATTACCAGTGTCCTTAATGGATGGATTCATCTTATTGTCAAAGTTTTTTTTCTGCATTTTTCAAAATTTGACCAAATAATGTCATACTCTTAAGTCACATACCTGCTCACCAATGCTATGATTTGTGAAAATGTCTTTCTTGAACTAAACAGTTTCAAAATTCTTTACGATTCAAAATCTTTTTAGAATGAAGCGTTATACCACAATAATATCAACTCAGTTTGTTTTCAAGGGAAATGTTTTCATTGACGTAAATATCGAATTTTATAATAATTATTATCAAAATAATAGTGCATATAAAAATCTTACTTTATGCAATTGTTAAAAAACTGCTGCACAGGACACTAGTGTTTTCTAAAATAACATTTTAAATTATTTTTGTATTCTTTTAAAAATTTGCCCAGCACTTTGTGATTGAATTTTAAAAGAAAAAATAAAGTTTTGTAAAAATTGAAATTTAAAATACATTTTTAATAGAAAAAAAAACATCATGTTTCACACAGACGCACAAGGACTTAAAAAAAATTATTACTCTTTTATGATACTTTAGACATCTAACTTTAGTAGCAATTCATTGCTTTTACATTTCTTCCAGTTTTTTTTTTTTTTTTTTTTTTTTTTTTTTTATGTGTAGTGGTTTCAGTTTTCAGAGAATTGCTCATTTGATTTCAATAATTAGATTTTCTTCTAAAAAGGGCCACAGAAAAGAAGTACATCCCAAACTTTGACATCTCAATGATTATACAAATATCTCTTTAAGCACTAAAATAATTTCAGTTTAAGGACTTACCAAGAAAAGCTTGTTGTCCATCACATAAATCTTTTGGTAATGAGCTATTTAAATTCTTGAAAGTTTCTTCCAAGAGAGATACTTTGCTAAAGTCCCTTTCATCAAAGTAAGCATGAGTAATCAACTCCAGCTTAGCTTGAATTAATCCGTACAAAGGAACTTTGCTCAACACACAAACACTTTTTTGAACAGTTTCCCTAGTGATGTCGGAACTCCTTCGAAGTAAATTCTGAAATATTAACAAACCATTTAAGAAATTATTAAAAGCTGAACGAATGAAAAATTTTAGTCCGAAAAATAAAATTAATCAAACAGCTGAAAATGTATAATGAAGACCCTCTTCAACAACCTTAGAATGAATTACTAAAACTACAAAAAATTAGTAAAATAACTAAAATAATTTTAATTGTATAAATCATAGTTTGTTTCACAAAGGTTATAAGATTTTTAAAATATATACTTCAGCATTCATCTGTCGATAACATGATATCCCAAATACTGTTTGCTGAGGATTATCTAAGGAGGGTAGATGAAAGTAAATTGTATCTGAAAATAGAATAATATATTGTAACAGCCATAGAATGAAAATAATAAATATTTTATTTACATATTTCAACTCATTAAACAAGAAAAACATAAACATAATCTCAACAGATTTGTAGGTATGTTAGAGAATTATTTAAAAAAAACTTCAAAATCAGCAGTTAATGCATTGGTAAACACAAGTGGACAGCGGGTCGGAGGAAAAACTTTTCTTTCTCGATTGGGTCCGTCACTAATCTAGATATTTAAGATTTTATAATTGAATTGCACACTTTCAATAAAAATATTGTAAATTTTATTGGTGAAGCAAAAAGTTCTGAAACAAACGATGGTCGTAGTTCTTATGTTTACAAAGTAGTTCATAGAATAAATTTCTTTCATAAGCAAAATATTATGAACAAAATTATTTAAAAAATTTTACTAAATTAAACCTTTTGAACTCAAAAATGCTACTCAAATATGTTGAAAAATATATATTAAATTTGTGCATTTTAAAAAATTTTATATTGACAAATAAAATAGCAATCTTATATTCATTTATCCCAGTTAATGAAATAGTAAACCACTTGAACCATTTATAATTAACCTAGTCATCATCACACTGAATTAAAAGTTCTAAGGTGTAATTGTAGATATTGTTACAATGTTATGCCGAAGTATGATCCTCATAAAGACCTTGAACCAGAAAACTCAGAAACAACCAAACAACCAAGTGAAAATCACTTTTGAGCTTATTAATTTTAATACTAAAACCAAATTTAGTTCAAACATCATAAAAAGAATAAAATGTTGTTACCAAACTACAAATAAATAAAAAATAAATGAAAACATATTAAAATTTCTTTTAAATATATCAGCAAAAAAGACAAACCTTTTTCATAGTTATGAGCACCATCAGGTAAAGCAAGGGTAGGTAAATGTTTCCAAGGATCTGGAAGCTCGCTACCTTTTAAATTCTCGCCTTCAAATACAGGAGGATATGAAAATTCAATCTGCAATCCAAACGATAAGCATCAAATATCAATAATTTAAAAGTTGATAAAAAAAATTATAATCAGATTAGGCACATTTGAATCCTTTCAGTCCTGTGGCTATTTAGAAGGTTTAGTTTATAATCAGGGATTATTATTCAAAGAAGTTATTAGTATTAATGCAAATTAGAAAACTAATTTTCAAGTTACTTCACTTTAAAATATGCAATGTTGAAAAATGTCTTACAATGTATAAACTCAATTTAAGAAAATTATAAAAACTTTAAAGTTTCATGCTAAATATTTAAGAACATTTTACTCATGCTAAAAAAAAAAAAAAAAAAAAATTGTTTAAAGATATTTCAGTTTATGATTTAATAAAGACTTAATATTTTACTTAACTAAAGCTAATACAGTAAACAAAGCTAAAAAGCAATTATACCAGTCACTGTGGTATATATGCTAACTTCATTTGTTATAAGATCATGGTTTTTTATTGCTTAAGATTCTATCAATGGCGGCTCTAGGGGTACACCAAGTACAGCTGGGCTGCATCAAAATTATTAGTTTAAAATTAAAATTGATTAATAGCTAGTCAACTTTGATTATTTATTTTACTAATATTCTTAAATGTAGATTAGAATCGCAAATGAAGATGGAATTTCTAAAGTAAGTAAAAAATCTCTGATAAATAGCAAACCTCTTGCGCAATGCACAATTGAGGGGAGAGGGAACTGATCAAATCAACTAAATCTGATGATGGTTGAGCAAGGACAGCCAGAGAGAGAAGGTTCCAAGTAGCTGCACTGTTGTCATGGAAGCAACTGCTAGTACGAAATCTTCCTCCAATCTAAATGTATATAGCACGGAGCCAAATGTAGCCCTTACAAATTTGGCGACTTTGGCTGTACTTGTTAATTGGATACATTGATTGGTTTGTGTAGGAATGATTTGGGATGTGGGTGGTGGGAGGGAAACAAGCATTTCTTAGAATATTCTCCACCAAACGGAAATAGTTTCTATGATAAGTTTACACATTGTTGACATCTTAATTTTGTGGAGATTGTTAGTTTACATCTTGTTACTTCAATACTAAAATTTAAAATTGAACGATTTTGAGACATGGAGACCCATTATAAGTAAGTTTAAATAATTTTTTTTTTTTCTTTCTCATATCATTTTTTAAATATTGAAAGGAAACTTCGTTTGAGAAATTGAGATTAAAGTATTTCCATTCATGAATGATTGTGAGGAGAGGAGGGGTCATTGATCCGGCTGCACTAACATTTTTTACCACAGACCGCCACTGGATTCTATAATTATAAATTAACATTTGTACTAATTCCGATTAAACAAGAATCATCAAGTGAACTATAATTCTCCATTAAAACTATTTCCCTTGACCAACTTGAACATAAATTTTAAGTTATGCAAATATTTAACTCTTTAAATCCCAAGGAGACAGCATTATAGGTTTCTCAAAAATCCAATACTTTTTCATTTACAGAAACTGAAAATGGACTCTTCTACCTTTGGTCTACACCTGGGTTTACTGCGGGGAGCAACTGGGAACCATTAAAAGATCATTACTCTATGTCAGAGGAGGGTAGCAGTTCAGCTCGCCTCTCAAGCAAATAAATGTACTGAAGTTGTGGACTTTACAATGTTTGTAACTCGCATCTTTATGCAAAAGATATATCTATAACATAGACTTCTGTTGCATGAAGTAAACTCTATTGAAAAAATCATTGAATTTTATATTTTTTACTTTTATAAAATTTCTAATTCAATTGTTGTCTAATATTTATATTAGGGGAATCTAATATTCGTATTAGTAATTCTAGGACATTTAAGTTATCGTTTTATAAAAATGCAATTCATAAAGAATTTTATTTGAAATTCAATTAAATTTTTAAGATCTAATATTGTGTACAACTTATTTTTCTGTCTTCCATATTAAAAATATTATTTAAAAATCCTTCGATCTTTTAAAATATTTTAAATAGTATTGTTACTATTAACATTTGGAACTACTATATTGATTTCAATCATAAACGCATAGTCAACTGTTAATGCTAGAATATTGCAATTACTAACGGTGTTTATTTTAAAACACAATGGTAAGTAAATTGAGCTTAAGTTTTATCTATATCAGAATAAATAAAATTAAAGCATAAAATATAAATCAAACATATTCGCAATTATAAATGTAGAAAGTTTCTACATAAATGCTATAAATTCACTCTTGTTATAAATGAATATTTGTTAAATAATTAAAAAGGACTCATTTTAAAACAATTTCATATTTTTAACAGAACATACTCTTAATGAGCATTAAACAATTAATAAAAAAACCATTTCTTTAAATTTTATATAGGAAAAGTTATTGTATCAAAATAATACAAAGCAAAATAATAACATATACAAAGTAAGAAAATATTAAATTCCAACAAAAAAAAATATGCTTGCAAAGCTCAAAATCTATATTATTAAGACTTAAATTTATCTGTTAAAAATTAAAGTGACAACATGTTATAATATTCGCACTAAAAAGTTTAAAATGTTTTCACTGTGATAGGGCTTAAAACAATATAAAAGAATTTGGCAGTTTTTCTCACAGATGTGTAGAGTTTTCAATATTGAAAATTAAAAAAGTCGATCATAGAAACAGTGACAAATGTCAGAAAATATCAAAGATTTAAATGATGTGGTACAAGTCGACTACTATTTATATGGTTCCAGTTTCCCTGTACAAATACTTTTGCTTCCTTGAATTCCAAGGTTGTAGAATGCTTATGCCAACAGGTACCGAGAATTCTTTCGGGGAGAACTTTACAATTAATCCAGCATTGACGAATTTTAAATCCTGCAATAGTGTTTTGCGTTGAATCATCCACTTGACACGTTGGAGCATTTAGTCAGCATCTCATAAATGAAAGAAATATCACTGCTAAGTATAGTGAACACAAAAAATCCCAAATTATCTTAACTCAGTGTCAAAAGGGTGGGGCAGTTTTAAAAGTTTTATTCTAAACCCATCATTAGTCCACTTCATGCACCCCAAAAGCCTATTGTGGAGGAGCTTTATGCTTCAGTAAGCGACCATGGGCGACTCGCTACAGTTTGAAATATTCCTACACCTCTTGACCCGACCAGAAGACATCTAGCTGGGATTTTTTCTACAAGTTGGGTTACGGCAGCTTGAGATTTAAAGTGTTTAGAAAAAATTATTTAAACTATATCGAAAATGCGTTAAAAATATGTTCAAATATATTTGTATATACATTTTGATATGTATATACATTTACATTAAAATATGTATATACATTTTCAATTCAATTGATTCTGAAATGAGTTAATGTAAAAGCTAAAAGCATAATAAATAATGCAACGTAATTCATCAATTTGTTAACATGGTGTTTAGGAGAACATCAATAATTATTTAAGAAATTGAATGCAGTTATAAAGTTACAGAATGCATATGAAATTCAGTTATGAAAAATATTTTGGATTATTTCTTAAGAAATGTGTGCATTTTATTTTAAGTTGCATTGAAAAAAAATTTAACTTTTTCTATATACATGTTTCAAAACTTACAACACATCCTTTTTTATGGTGGAATCCAATTACAAACACATGTATTATAGGAGTATCACAGCCTGAAGGAGATGCATCTGACATTTCGAAAATAAATGTCTAGAAAAAAATTAAAGAATTGTTAAAAAAAACACATATTTTTAAACATCAAGAATTTATATAATGGTAAAATTTATGACATAAAACAAACCTTCGAAGTTTTTTTTTTTTTTGCATACATTTAACAACTTTTATGATTAACCAAAGAATTATTTTTGAGTTTAGAAGTAGTGCCATATGGTGGAATTCTTGGTCACTCTTTTTTTTTTTTTGGGGGGGGGGGGGGAATTAGTGGTAACCTATTTTTCCGTATTAAAAAATTTGTAGCAAGGGGAAAAAATTTATTATTTACTACTATGAAAACATTTTGTTCTCAAGATTGCCTAAAAAAATTCTTTTTTTTTCTTCAAGATCCATATTAGTGCCACATTTTTATAATTTTTTCTTGTTGATGCTGTTTTTCAACTACAGATAGTTCAGCTTTCGAATCCCATGTATAATTTCTTTCAATTTAGTTACATAAGTATACTCATTTATGCCGTAGTTTGCTCGGGTAATTCTTGGTCAATGATATTCTTTAGAATTTTCGAAGTTTTTCATACTTATTTCCATCTCTAAGCATTACTAGATACTACTTATTATAATATCTACTTATTAAATAAAAATCGGATCTAGTTTCAAGTTCCTGCATAAGTTTGGGATTAGCATCACTATCCTCTATTGTAGATGCTGTACATGGATAAAATGTTTCCAATTCAAAAACAGTGTCAACTAGTTTCTAAGACATCTTAAGTAAACATTTAAGACATAGTAGTCTAAGAGTATCAGATTCAAAAATTAGAAGACAAATAAACACACAAACTTAGCTGTTATTACAAATCAAAATTTTCTTAATCTGGTGACAGAACGAGACAAGAAAATCAAAGGTAAGGCTCACGCAAAACAGAAGCTGGAAGTTGCAGCAAAAGAGAAAAGTATGCACACCAAGAAAACCCCAATTTTTTGCAAAGAAATAATAACTTTAATTGACAATAAAGTGGATGACTTACCATCAGCAAAAAATACAGGTTTAGAAAATTCTTATGGAAAGATTAAGAATAATAATGTAGAAACAGTTGAAACTGAGGAATTAATAATATAACCCTAAAAACAGGAGTTTTTAAAAAGTCAATTATATGCATTATCTATTTTTATTTTTATATTCATTTACACAGCACCAATATCAGAAACATTTCTATCAGCAAAATGTGCGGCAAACTACGTTTCAAAATTGATTTATTAAAAATTTAGGTGAATTTATACTCTCATATCCAAATATCATTAACTTATTCTGATTAAAGTAAATTTATTATTTCTTTATTAAAAAGAATTTTGGCAACAGGAAAGAGTTTCAACAATGGTCGGATTTGAATGCGATAGAATGATGGCAAATTGATTTATTAGTATTCTGTAAAAGCGACCTTTTAATGACAGTAATAGCCCCAAAATGTGATAGAATGCATTGTCATCGACCCTATCTGCCAAATTTCAGTCTGATTGGATGACGAAAAGGGGGTTAATTAAGCTTACGTAGATTCTGCTACCATCAACAACAAAAAAATACATAAAATCAAAGTTAATATAAAGGATTTTAAAAAATTTAACCTTAGAAAATAATAGAAAATTGTTCAATAATATCCATAGTGCACTTCGTGAACTCTGTATTATGCCATATATTATGACAGTAACCCATTTTACATAATGAAAATTACAAACATACAAGGCTTGGTATTAAATTTCTTGAACATTGCTCTGGTAACTTTTACTGGCTATAAAGCAAGAAATGATAGAAATTATCAATATGAAATATATATTCTATGTTCTAGTAATTTTACAGCAAAGTTATCCCTTTCTGGTAGATACTAATGCAATTAATATTGCTTTAAAATATTTTAAGAAATAGTGTCAAGAATTGGGAATTTAAAGTTATGCTCGTTTGTAATATCAACATCTAAACAAATAAATAATCTAAATTCTTCTTCGATTAACCTATTACATATGTATAGAAACTTTGTGAGCACTAAATATTGATAATTTATCATATTAATTTATTTTTGACATTCAAAAATATAAAAACAAGTTGTGATCAATATTTACCCCATAAGAGACCAATAATTACCAGCCTGGGTAAATCTTGATCACTTGATTAATGAAATTAAGCAAAATGTTTGATTTCAATAAATCTTCTATAATTTAAGCTTGCTTCATGCCCAATTTAGTTATTTTGTATAACATATTTTTGGAGATATACAGATCTTATTATTTTTTTACCAAGAATTCCCCCGTATGACCCTAAAAATAATTCCAATTCAAAAATCATACAAGGGCATCCTGAAGGAAAGTCATTTGAATTTGCACCTGTCACTTCCCGTTCACACATACTTTTAGAATCAAGCACATGTAAACCATTAAAAAATGTTAAGATATCTAGAGCATATAAAAAATTAATCTTTTTAAAAAAATTGCTAAAACTCAAATTCTGTGATTTAATGGTAATTTTTCAGAAAGATAAATCTTTTGGATTTCCAGAATTACACAACTTTTCATTTTTAAATCCTTTACATTAGCTTCGATTTTAATCATGTGTTTTCATGGCAGGCAGTCATCCAATCGAGCTCAAACTTTGCAGTTAGATTTGCTGTCGAGGAAAATAAAAAACTAGTCACATGCAATATTACACTTATTTTCATTACACTATAGTACTGGTCACTGCATTAAAATTTGACATGGATAGGTGTAACTTAGCATTTTTATTCATTTAAAAAAATTACCAGTTGGGCGATATATTTTACAATACCCTCTCCTCCCCCCCCCCCCCTAAAAAAAAACAGTGAAATTGGAGAGATGTTTTTCGATAATTAATACAATAGCCTTTCGGGTACGTGAAGCAGAAGAGGATGAGACATTGATGGGCAATGCTCAAGGGAAGAGCACTCTGCATTAAAGACATTCGTTTTTAAACTACATCATAATGCAAAAGTTTAGACAATGACATCATTCGGCTTTAAAATCTAGAATTGTGGTAGTAGAATTACAAAAGCCAATAAATATATTTAAAAACTCTATTAAAATGCTACAATCAAAAGAAAGTTGTTTGATTTTCAGCAATAATAATTTTTTGGGTAAAAATAGAATTGTGCTTGTTGCAAAAGTATAAACACAACCACGAGTTAATACGAATTTTTGTTTGCATATGCAAATTTAAAAGAGATGACGTCACAAACTTCAGATATTTAAGTTCTGTAAACAATGACACTTCGTAATGAAGACACCATGGACTAAAGAAATTCAAACGGATAAGTTTATGCAAATTTGGCAGTTGAAAGCTGAAGGTAAGCTCGTTTTGTAAATTTTGGCTATTATTATTAATCGACATGACTTCAATTTAGCCAGTTTTATTTAATGGATGCAAATACAAATAAAAATCAGATCTGACAGGCCATGTGTGCCGAATAAGCCTGAAAATCGTCAGATACCAAGACTGTCGAGTGTCCAACATATTACTGTCCGTGAATTTTGAAAGTCATTAGGACTTTCAGTATCAAAGTACTATATGATTTGTAGGCGATTTTTGAAAATAGAAACAATGGTTTATTGCAAAATGAAAAAGATACAAGCTCTGAAGCCACATCATAAGTCACTTAGAATGTTGTGGTTTCGAAATCATGTCATATGGAACAAAATGGCAATCAGTGGTATTTAAAGATGGAAAAAAAATGGAATCTGGTTAGTCTAGATGGCCGGACATCATACTGGCATGACTTGCGGATGGAACCTTGTCACTTTTTTTAGTCCCAGACAAGATGGTGCCTCGGTGATGGTTTGGACTGCCTTTTTCTACAATGGACAAGTGTCTCTGCACTCTACCAGGGGTTACCAAATGTCACAGCATTACACTAAGATATTGGAGGAAAACTGGCTGTCATTTGCTGAGCTTCAAGGAAATTTCAGCAAGACAGTGTCTCGATCAACACTGTAGGCAATACAAATGCATGATTTAATTTTCAGAATTTAAAAGTTCTCAACTGGCCAGCGTATAGCCCAAATCACAACACAGCAGATAATCTTTGGGGCATCATGTGTCGCAAAGTTTACAGCAATTTCAGACAATAATCTTCTATAAATAAACCCAAGGGATTCATAGAGGATATATGGTACCTAATCGACCCCCAAACCATGCAAAATTTAGTTTCTGTGATGGAAAATCATACTTATGAACTAATCAACAAATATGGATCCCCAATTAAGTTTTAAATCTTGTTTATTTTAATTTCATTTCATTTTTATCTAAACTTTTAAGACAATGTTAATTTGTTTTATTGCCAATTTATAACTTGCAATATGCACAATTCACTTTTATAGTTATAAATATTGTAAAGAATGCATTGCATATTACACTGAAGCTGTATTACGAAAATTGATTAAATTTATTTTAAAATCTGTGAAAATTTGTTCAATGTCTAAACTTTTACATCGCAATGTATTTACACCTTAATTAAATTCCTACAAGAATTTTGGAAGTTGGATATTCAGAGCAACTTAAAAGGTATTATCACAGCGATTTTAATCAAAATCATTAGAGTGGTTATTTGGCAATTGCTGAAAAACATTTAAGTTTTTTAATGGCAGCTACTTTTAAGTGCATGCACAATTTTGATGAAATCCTCAATGACAGATCCCCTGACCATAAATAATCTGTACATAAAAGTCAAGCATTATTAGTCAATATATTCGGGAGTTGACCAAATGCAATGCTTTCATTACATATAAGGTAATTGAAAATAAAAAATTGATTGCAATATAGCATACAAATATTAGGTTCCCAAACCTTATACATAAAGCATATATAGTAGTCACACCTGTAACATTGGTAAAAAATCTTCATATTAATTATATTGCTGCACAGGCACTACTAGGAAGTTATAAAGGGGTGGAAAGCTGTTTTATATTGTTTATTAGAACTGAAAATTCATATATAATTTGTAATTTACATTTCATTAAGAAATCTATTTTTTTTTTAAATCAAGGTATATACTACATATTTTTGTTGCTGCATTGCATGCACCATCCTTTTCACGCTGCAAATAATCCTGCCTATGACCATGGAAGTCATTAAATAGGTAAATAGGTCATTACACATACAGGTAGAAAAAAAATAATAAGAGTTATCTTCTTCTTCTTCTTATCAAGGCCTATGGGGACTAAGGCACCTCTGCTTAAGCATTTTGTACCAACCCCATATCCCGTACATATCGGTAGTGGGCAGTACTGCACAGGATGTAAGCGCACACTCGCAAGAGGGAGTGCACAAGTCTACCTATAGCCACCGAAGAGTTCATTTCTACCTCTTTCGGTAGCTACCCGATAGATGGCAGCACTACCTACCGTATGTGGAACTTCTTAATTTAGAGGCAGTACCAAGCAGAAGATTCCACCAGAAGACTTGGCTTTGCCACCCCCAGAGGTATTGATTTGTATGGGAACTTGGAGGACTTTGCGACCATGACTGATTTAACGTGCTCCAGTCACCATTAGCGAACACGGCGGTCTTTAGTCGGTCCCAGGCCCGAACTCGCAACCTTCTAGTTGCGAGAACGATACTCTCCCGACTGGGCTACGCGGCCCTAATAGTTAATCTATTGTAATAAAAGTTGATTGCAATATAGCATACAAATATTAGGTTCCCAAACCTTATACATAAAGCATATATAGTAGTCACCCCTGTAATTTTGGTAAAAAATCTTTACATTAATTATATTGCTGCATGGGCACTACTAGGAAGTTGTAAAGGGGTGGAAAGCTGTTTGCTGTTTTATATTGTTTATTAGAACCGAAAATTCATATATAATTTGTAATTAACATTTCATTAAGAAATCTATTTTTTTTTTAAATCAAGGTATATACTACATATTTTTGTTGCTGCATTGCATGCACCCTCCTTTTCACGCTGCAAATAATCCTGCCAATGACCATGGAAGTCATTAAATAGGTAAATAGGTCATTACACATACAGTGTGAGGTAGAAAAAAAATAATAAGAGTTAATCTATTGTAATAAATAATCCAGAAAGCTAGCAAATATTTTAAACAATGTAGTTTTTATTAATATTAGCTTGCACATAAAATACTTTTTATACTGTACCTTTTTAATGCAACAGGCAACGTTTATTTCTGACTTTTGAATAGTTGTTCAGTATTTAGACATGGCTTCCAGCTTTACTAAATAAATAGTGCTTTTACAGAAGTTGGACGTCTTTGAAAATGGACATTTCTGTAATATATAATTGAAAACTAAATACTATAGCCTTAACCTAGAAAGAACATATTATAAGTATTGAAATTATTTTTTGCACCTCTGCATACACATGATATATTTTTTAATTTTGCGTACCGCTTGTGTATTTATGGAAATTAATGTTGAGGAAACAGGGCAAAACATTCATCAATCTAGAAAGTTGTAATAAGTTTCAGTAATGCCAGACTTACTTCTGAAAATGAGAACATAGGATATACTTAAAGCGTGAACCAATTTGCATCAAATCTACTTGGTTAAGAGTAAAAGCCAGTGATTAAGCTGTGGATGCTTTTTTTAGCAGAATGCTAAAAAAACTTAATTAAGAGGGAATATCAATATCTTTTCTTTTGATTCTAGCTCGCCAGAGGGCACTGCGGTTTCTCGCAAAATCAGACTACTTACTGGCAATTTTTTTAAAAAAGGAACGCAGGTTGCTTTTTCGGTGGGTGGTGGAAATGAAATAAGCTAGATTTGTTACTCACGTAAGTCACAAAATAGACAATATTATATTAACAAATAAAAAAAAGTTGTTTTATTTTTAAATTTGAAAATGTGAGATGGGGGTTAAGTGAGAGAAATTACACGATTATATTTTATTACTTTTCTCCTAGGAGATGGGAATTCGTATTTAGAGTAAAGGTTTAAAAAATTCTTTTTGGAAAGAGGATTGTATTGACAGTAAGATCTGAAATATGCTACTACAATTGAATATGTTACACAATTTTTTTTTTTTTTTTAAATCTAGAACATTTTGATTAATCATAAATGATTTGAAGATTTGTTAGTTTGGACGAGTTATCACTGCAATTTGGTGATTTTCATCTGGTACCCATATAACGGAAGATTATCAAAAAATTTCAATTCATGCCCTACATGTTACTAATAATTTCTTTTTCACCTGTAGCTTTGCATTAGCATTAAAAACCACATTATTAAGGATTCTTTTTAAATGAAAAAAAAAAAAAAAATATTGTAACAATTCCAATTAATTTTCTTAGTTGCCTATGTTTGGGTATAATATAGCAGTGCGTGAAATTTAATTTGCACGAGAAGGTCCATCATTCAGCTTGTACAACTATTTAGGTCAGATATCGTATTCTAAAAGTTTTTCGATTTTGACTTTTTTGTACAGAACACTAAAAATCTTCTGTACAAAATTTCGATACGACCATGTTGTCGTAAAGAACAATAACACAGTCTTTTAAAATGAAGGGAAGTCAGATTTCTGGAAGTTAATTAATAATTAAAATTGTACACATGTGTGTTTACAATAGGAAAAATACATGTAGAATTGAGGTAAAAGACACGACTGGACATTTCCTTCTAAAAGATCCTGAGCCAAAACGATTTTTATCAACAAATAGCAGAAGTCACTATTTTTAACTGGAAAGTGAATTGCCTATAGTTGCTGCAATTTGTTACAGTTTAACGTAAACAACTCTTGATGCAGATTCTGCACTGGAATTGAGATTCTAACCAAGGATATTTATCTTATTTAAATTTTCAAATAACAGGGGTCAAAGTGACAAAATAAGAATATATAGGATTTTTTGGAAAAAAAATATAGGACAATTTAAAACATCAAATAACTGCACACAGTTGCTACTGAACATAAAAATTAACTCGTTATATTGTATTTAAGAGAATAGAAAACACACCTTAAAAAAAAAAAAATCGCCTGATCCTGAATATGTTATCCATTATTGCCTCAATATTCCATCACTAAATAAAGTTTTATTAATTACATTATTTGCAATCTTGAGTCTTTTGCTTCCAGCATCAATAACTGCTTGAACTACTCCAATTTCTTTAAGTATTTTCTTTTTATCCCTGTTTGCAGTCTTTTGTTGGTTCAGATTTACTATTCAGTGTCGGTTGGATTGGCGGCGATAAGTGGGAGATTTAGCTCCGAATGTGGCGAACCGGGGAGGGGACTTGGTTTTCCGGAAACCCTAGTGACCGTTTGGATTTGACAACACAGCGTATTGACGTCATTCTCAATTTTGGCGACTTTTATGAAAAAATCGTGGCTAATATTCCGAATCCGGTACGGATTCTGCACCAAGGTGATTTTCGCCAAAAAATGGAAGTCCTGCCATTTTTTTTAAGAGCAAGAGAACTGCCTATGGTTGCCATAATTAGCCGTGGTTTGATGTAAACAATACGTGGTGCAGAATCAGTATCGGTATTGGAATAAAAAAATAGCCATTCGACATCTTACAGTAAATCTTAACCCTTTTGTTTCCTTCATCAATTATTGACTGAGCATTCAAAATGTTCTTTAGTAGTCCTGCAAGTTAATCACAAGTTGTTTTTCTCAAGGCAGAGTTTTGTTGCTGCATCTCTCTCTGTATTATGACCAATTAATTTACTACGTTGGAAGAGAAAACAAATCTGAAATTCAAGACCGCGTGCAATGGAAAAGTTCACGTTTACAACTCCCGCGTCCACCGGTCCAGTAGAGTTGAGTTGTAGGTTATTGCAGCACGTGACGTCACAAGAGATAAAACGCCGCCGTTACAAACATCGCTTTCGATCGCACCAAAAAATCCGAAATATAAAAAATGGCAAAGAACGGCGCCGTTATTACGAATTCAAAGAAAATATAGATCGAATCAATATAGAAATATAGGATATATAGGACAATTGTAAAATATAGGACAATATAGGACGTATTTGCCGATTTAAAAAAATATATAGGATTTATAGGACAATATAGGACGTATTTGCCGATTTAAAAAAATATATAGGATTTATAGGACATATAGGACGTCTGCGACCCCTGAAATAATGATTGTATGTTCATGTATATCATCATAAAAATATTTATCATGAGTTCACCACAAAAATATCATCAAACACTACATGAAATCTAAAACTATATATAGCTATCTTAAAATAAAAACCTGTGGTGATCTCATGTACAAATGACAGATACAGAACCTAGACAGTTAGAGACTAGTGGTCAATTTTGTCTAGCAGTTAACGGGCCTGTCTACTAATCTAGGAGCCCTGGTTCGACTCCCCGTTAGTTCACATCACTACATTTGGTGACCCGAATTTCGAACACATCAGTAGCACCATCTACTGCACGACTTCTACACTACCAACTCAGCAAGCAACCTCAGGTGACTCAGTGCCACACGCAACGCACTCAACTCGCAAGCAAGCAATTCAATCGTTCGCCCATTCGCGACTCAGAAGAGAAGGGGCTATGTGGTGGTCTTATATACAAATAACAGATACAGTACCTAGACACTAGTGGTCACTTTTGTCTAGTGGTTAACGCGCCTGTTAACTGAGATAGGAGTTTTTGGTTCGACTCCGGGGAGAACGCACATTGCTACAAATCCATACTAACAAACATTCTAAGAAGATTTAAAAGAATTTTTCAGAGGTTCACAAATTTTTTCTTTAAGCATCTTCCAACACTCTATTTGAAGATTTTCAACAGGAAATTTTTTTGTAAAATTAATTTGTATCTAATGGTAAATAAACTGGTTTTTTAAATTTCAATGAAGAATCTCAAATACATAAATTTTTTAAGTAGAAGACATATCCCAACACACCTCATGGCACATTTTTTTGGTACAGATATAGTATAGGACATTTGTTTTTTGGAACTACCGACTGTCTATTTCTGCCACTTATAAAGTGCTTAACCCAGCCAAATACGTCTCGTAATTTTGAGAATCTAGAAGAATACGAGATTGAAATCTACCAGTGTAAACCCCTCTCTCTGACCCCACCACACAGAGGACATTGAGGCCACGACAGATTTAATGTGTACTAGCCCCCATTAGGTACACACCGATATTTGACGGACGGAAGCTCGAACTCACAACCCTTCAGTTATGAGCTCGATACTCTACCGCAAGGATATAAGAGCCCCTATAGGACATTTCTTTGATGTAACTGTATTTGGCGTTTATTATTTTGAATAAATGTGGTTTCTAACAAAGGGTTTTATTATAAGTTATATTTTATTCATTTGTTATAATTGAACATAATTTTATCATTATTTAGATTTAAATTTTATTTAATTTCAGAAACCTGATTTATTTGAAACGAAACACCAAATACAAAGACACCAAAGAAATGTATCATACCTACTACATTGGTACCCATTTTTTTTATTAGACTGAAATTATACTGCAAAATAGTTCCTTACAATTACAAAATAACTTGGTTAAAATTTCAAGTCCAGTACGGATTCTGCACCAAAAATTGTTAACATAAAACCTCGCCAAATTATGGCAACTTTAGGTAATTCACTTGTCATTAAAAAAAATGGCGGTCAATTTTTTGGCAAAAATCACCTTGGCGTAGAATCCGTACGCCCTGAGCAACTTTTTGAAAGTTGTCAATTCTGTGCCGAATGCGACAACCCGTTGCCAAGGTTTCCAGATAACCTTAGTGACCATTTGGATTTGGTAAACAGAGTGTTTTTACATCATTTTGGATTTGGCAACACAGCCTTTAGACATTATTTTCAATTTGGCGAATTTTTATAAAAGTCGCCAAAGGGGACCATACAATAAATCTTGAACTAAATGGAAAATAATCTAAAAGGCTAAAACATGAACGTACTATAAACTAGACAGGAATAAAATTGTATAAGATAAAGTTTCATTCTTGAAAAAAATTGTATACGAATAATGATTGAAGCAATTTGTTTAGGGATTAAAAGGATTTGATATTTTCAAAAGTTTAAAGTCATTCTGATATTTAAAAACTGTTTATCGAAGTTAATTTATTATACAAATTTTTAAAATTACTTAAAAATTAGATGTAAATGCAAAACAGCTATTTTAACAGAATCTTCTGAAATTTTACCATTTAATTGAAAAGCAAAGTAGTTTTACTTGTTTATAAGAAAAAGGTGGGGTTCTTATTAGAGAAGATTTGTTTATACGAAAAATATGAATCACACCCTTTAAAGTTGCACTATGCAACATTGATCAGCAGTAGCGATACGAAAAATTAATAAAAGAACTGTTTAAGTTTTAAAATATAACAACATAAACGAACCTTACCCCTTTTTATTAATGTTATAACTGGCTAAACGTAATATGAATAAGAGGAGTTGATATAAATAACAACAAATACATTTGAAACGAAGGAAGCCATATGTGTAAATAGAAGTTAAAGTTTATATCAAAGTTTTCGCAGTTTTGGTTTGGAGATGAAAATCGAAACACTGAAGTATTTAAGGAATTTCATTTGAATGTATACTTTAAAAGTATTCTAAGCAATATAAAATATCCATTATTTTGCATTTAATAAAAATATGCTCTCCAGATGATTGCAATGGAAATTTTAATTTTGTTTGCTTTTTTCTCATCTGAATCAGAAACAAAACATCAAAACTCAAGATAAGAATGGATGATGGTGACGTCACAAGCGAAAAATGAAGTCTGGTTGACTTGACACTCGTATTTACTCTGTTTTGAAAGAAAGTAAAATGAAATAAAAGGCATAAATACTAAACAAAATCTGAGATTTCCATCACATTTACTTGAAATTTGATACATTTTCAATAAACAAATCATACCTTTTTAAGACATGATTTTAACATCAGATTATTAGTTTGGAAAGCTGTTGTCTGAATAAATGATTTTGTCACAGTGAGGTTGGGAATCCGTAGTGCTTCCTGTGATTGGTGTTTCACAAAAATTTTTGGTTTTGTTTGAGCTTGAGAAGATGGTGTGAAAGGGGTTACGGTATAAAATTTGTGATGTTATACATTGCAGATGGGGTGTGGAAAGGTGTTTTTAGGCGACATTTAATGGATCATTAATTTGCCAAACTTTGATTTCTATTATTGCCGAGAAGTGCGGCTTTTAGACATTGTTTTTCTTTGGAGCCGATAAAGATGGAGAGAAGAAACTGAGCCGAACCACCGTTAAGGGTAAGTGACATGTGTGAGGTATAAATATTTATTATTACAATTTTATTGCAGGATCAAAAAATCAAAATTGTAAGCCTTCAAATCTAATAATTTGTAATCGAAGTTAAATTTACGCTCGATGATCAGGCCGCATTGAATCTGTCTAAAGGTATTTTTATTGTTGATTTTTATTGAGTGTGGTATAATAATTGTAGTAGTCATCTGTTATGTTTGTTCTTGTTAATGAAAAGGTTGGGTATTAGGCAGAGAACTTGCAAATATGGTGCATTTCCGAAAAATTCCGAAACATTTGTATATTAGTTTAATATATTGATTTATAGTAATGTTTTGGTAAGTGATTGAAAGTATTTATATATCAATTTTAATGGCTAGGTGAGAACTTGTGAAGCTTTATATTGGTATATTTTTAGGTTTACCGTGTAGGGGAGAATTTTAAGTTAAAAATAGACGTCATTTCTTCCATCAAAAGTGAATTGTTACCATATTTTGCGAGGTAAGTATCGAAATGGTATCCAGCTGATGTAAATATATTTAAAACTTTGAAAATGATTGTAATCCATTAAATTCCGAAGTACCTACGTCTTTAAGACAAATTGAAAATTTGGTCTAATTGGCCATTAGGATCAAGGATGATGCGTAGGAATTTTTTCCTAGAAATTAGTTTATTTGGATCGAGGGTTTTTGATAATTAGCATTTTGTATAATATTGTATGTTTTAAAAAAAGACGAGTTTAGGGTGTGGGCGGTGATTAATTTTTATTATATCTTTTAGTGATGTTATTGTACAAATATATTGATTTTAACTATTTTTATTAATGTTTTTAGGTTTAAAAGGTTACTTTTATTGTTTTGTTCAGATATTCATGACTGTTATGTTCATTTAATAGTTGTTCTGGTGAATATTTGATGTGTGAATGTCATCTTTATTGTTAATTTTTTAATCTTTTTTAAATAAATTATAAGATTACATTAATCTTTTTAAATTAAGAAATTTTTTGAAAATAATATTTCTAGAAATACAAAAAAAAAGAAGATAAAAATAACTGTGCTTAGTGTTATTTGGGTGCCCCAATATTTTTGTATAATTATAAGTCTTTGTAAATTGAAAGAATGCCAATTTTTTAAAAGACTTTTTTTTTTTTTGGTTAGATGACTGTTATTTAATCAGTAACAGTTTAAACTTACTTAGCGCCTGTCATTTTTGTGACAGATTGTACATTTTAAGGTTTGTGGATGTTATTTTACTGCCTGTTTTTATATGTTTGTTAGCATGTGTGCATATTAAATTGAGGTTGATGATTCATTGAAGTCTTAGCATATTTTCAAAAGTTTGGAGGAATTATTTGATGTTGTATAAATCTTATCTTCTAAGACTGCTTTGCTCGACTCTATTCTGTAGCACTTAATTCATTAAAAGTCATCAGATGTTTAAAGTGCATCATGCATAATTTTGACTAGTCCTGCATATCACCATTATTTTTGTAATAAGAAAACTTTACAAAAAAAATTAATAGTTTATTAGCAGAGACTTTCATTAGAGTATCAAATACTTTTTTCCCATTAGTGACTGCTTGGATACAATGAGCCTTCAACAGGCAAAGACATGTAATATGACATGACAGTTTTGCTCAAGACTATTTCTGGGTTTTCTCCCATTGAAGACAAAAACACAAGGAAACTGCTCTGCTCTAGTCTTATGTGGGGGAAATCCCAGAGCAGTTTCTCCTTGAAAGTCCTCCTGGATGGTATTCTACCCTCCCTTGACACCTAGATTCAGCAGTCCAGATTTTATTTTAGTAGTGTTTTGGCCCTTATTTTTGCTTTTGTGGTAGAAAATATATTTTAATTCAACCAACACACCAAAATTAATTCTTGACTTTTTCTCAGTTAAACTTATCATTTTGCTGATATCTAACTTTTTTTGTCATAAAAAATCTTTTTTAAGTTAGAAGATAAATATAATGGTGTTTTTAGGAGAAATTTGATATGATGTTATGCATTGCCTATATAAACGTGTTTAATTTTAGGTGGTGTCTCCCATAATGGATAATATACACAGTCTTGATCCAAGAAAACAAGAACTTTTGGAAGCTAGATTTCTAGGAAACAGGGTAAGTAAAACTGGGCATCGGGAACTACTTGAGAAATGGTTTAAACTTAATTTTTCAAAATTCCCTAAGCAAGAAAAGGAAGATTTTGTATCGAAACATTCAATTGTCATTATCATAACCCTTCTATAATTGGTTTCATTTTTTGATAGTAAAATAATTATACTATTGTGTTATAAGAGCTTCCATCTCGCCAAATTGTAAGCTTTATTTTAAACTTCCAAATGATTATTTTTGGCTTGTGTCAATTTCCTTTGCTATGGTGACCACAAGAAGTTAAAAGATATAAATCCAGTTTGTTTTATATGGGGAAGCTTTGAGGAACATTAATCCTTTATTACCTTGGTAGTAACTATGATCATGGCTACTGGAGACCCTTCAACAACAAGTATTGTAAATTCAGGTATAGGTTTTGCTACTATCCTGTATTATAGTTGAGATGTCAGTCAGCAACTTACAATTGAAGCAAGTTAAAATTAAAAAACAAAATTTAAATCTTAAAATGTATTCTTGTCAGTATCTTCTTGCATTTACCTTTGTGGAAGTTTCTTGATTAGGGAGATTTCAAGCGTCATGCATTTGAGTTTTGAGTAAAACAAGTAACCAACTGTAATTTTGAATGGTGGATCTTGTAAGAATTCAAGGAAACCCTTACATGAAGAAATGAGAAGACTCAAATTATTAGATGGTAATAGCTCATAACTGTTAAAATGTGGATTGGTACTATTTTCTCATTAATTATAAAAAAACAACTTAAAGTAAAAAAAAAATCCATTATCCATTAAAAATATCCATTTCTCTTTTGTTTTGTTTTAAAATTTTGTATTATATGATTTTTCATTTGTTAGTATAATTGAATTTGATTGATATTGCTTTGATCCAATCCATTCTTTTATCAAATCAAATCCATATTGTTAAAAAAATTATTAGGACTAATTTAAATTAGTGCACCATGAAATATGTTTACTTTGTAATCATGATTTTAGTGTAATTAATGATAAATCGGCAGATGTTTCCTTGGAAGTAGTTAAGGAGTTTTTGATGACCTTTCACAAAAACCCATGTCTTAAAAAAGAACCCTTTGCAGAAATTTGTTTTTTAAAAATATACTTTTTATAAGTACTTCTTCATATATATTTGCAGGTTTAGTGAAATGCTTGTTTTCATGCAAAAAAAAAAAAGTATCTTTTACACATTTATGTGTTTTCGTTTAGGATTTTTTTTCTCTTAAATTATTTGGAAAATGATTATTTACACAACCTATTGAAAATCCAGGAAGAACTCTTAATAACTTTTTGGATAAATCTCTAATCATTGATGATTTTGGTTTATAATTGCTGTCTTTCAAAATTTGAAAACACACCAACTTTGTCAATTACATAAGTAAAGCATGATAATAAAATTTGAACTTTTTATTCGAAAGCATACTAAAATAACTTCATCATTAACTGCAAAGTAGTTGCAATCTCTTAACTCAATTCTTACTTATAGCCAACACATTTATGATTTCATAATCTACCTTTATAATTCAGAAACTCTAAATACAAATATTACTGTTAAATTTCTAATCTTTTCTTTACAATTGTAGTGTTATATTTGTTTCAGAGTTAATCCTAGACCTTTTTCAAGGGGCATAGCACCCTGCCTAACCCTTTTCTTTAAAAGTTGTGTCCTTCCTGCCCTTTTTATTGAAAATAATGTCTTTCCTGCCTTTTTAAAAAGAAATACTACCCCACACTATTTTGAAAAACTTTCTTTTTTCCCTCCATTTTTATGCAATATGCGGAACACCCCAATTGAAATCACCTAATCTTGCATTCATGTTCAAACGTGCAACGTACAGACCAGAGACTGAAATCATTGAATGGATGCCGGTATAACGTGCATCAACGGTGGATTGTAGGGGGCCGTCTTAAAATGGATGTACTTTGATTAAGCGTATTTCACTGAATTTTTATCATGCCTTCTCAACATAGAAAAGAAAGGAATTTGAAAGGGTTGATTAAGTTAAAGGTGTATAACCATCTAATGTTTACACTAAGTATTTAAAAGAATATTTCCGTCCGGACACGTGAAATCGTGATGCTCTCTTATTAAATTTAGGGGGATGCTTTTTTTGTAATTTACCTGTTGCTAATTAATTTCGAAACATTCATTTTATATTTTAAAATTAAGTGTCGCAGAAATGTAATCAATATCCCAGATTATTTCTGATAAAAACAAGTACTTTTATTATAGCCTATAATAGCAATGGCAAATAATTGCTGTTTTCAGGCACAATTTGATCCTATTTGGAAAATAAAAAAATGCACAAGTTTTAGGACATTAGGGGGATGTTCTTTAGTCAGAATACTCCTTGTGATATACCACAATGAGTATTGCTAAATTTGGAGAAACATTATTCCCTTTGTGACAATGGCAAAGCCTAAAAATTAAAGTTAAAGATTCATTTATATTTTACAAAATTTTGCAAAGGGGCATATTGTAAACATTTCTTATCTTAACATTCATTATATCAAAGCATTCTTATCTTAATTTTTCTCTATTATAAATTGATGTTTTTATAAAAATGAATATTTGATAGCAAATTTTACTGTGTAGGGGGATTTTTATTTTTAATAATTTTCTCAGTCTCATTCCAAATTAAGTAAGGCTGTAGCATTTTATCAGGTTTGAGTTACTGAACAAGTTTTGATTTGTGCCTTATTGAGCATTATTAATTTTTTTTTTAAATTGGTAATTTAAAAATATTTATCATGGTGGAAAAGTAAAATAATTTAGAAATTATTGAAGAAAACTGAATACAAATTTCTTCAATATGCCTTGAAAGTGGCCTCGAAAACAGGAGTTACCCTTTTTTAGAAAATAGCACCCTGACTTTTTCATTTCTAGGATGAACTCTATTTGTATTAATTAATTTCAGTGAATTTGTGATGTTTCTGTTCTCCAGGTTGTACAAATCCAGACTTTAAAATTGAATAAAACTAATATTTTGGGTCATTCTCTGCCTGATTGGCCAGATTTTAGATTGATTTTTACCATGCCTTCTTCCTCAGAACAGCGAAGAAAGGAATATATATATATATTATTTTAGTTAAAGGTGTATAACCATAAAATATTTACACTTAGCATTTAAAAAGGATATTTCTGTTCGGATTCGCGAAATCGTGATGCATTCTTATTAAATTTAGGGAAATATTTAATTTTTTTTATAATTTACCTGTTGCTAATTTGTTTTTAAATGGTATCTTTATATTTAAAATTAAATATCATAGGAATGCATTAAAAATTCTGAATAATTTCCTTTTTTTCTTCTTTTTTTTCCCCCTACCCCTCTAACTTTTATTATAGATTTAATACTAGCGGCATGTATGGCAAAAAATCACCGTTTTGATGCAAAATTTGATTTGGAAAATAAAAAAAATTCTCTAATTTAGAGCATAGACTAAGTTTTTTAGTTAAAATGCTCTACATGATATACCCCAACGAATATTGTTAATTTTGGAGAAACACTATTTCCTTTCTGGAAAGCTTAAAAAGCAAAGTTTAAAGTTGATTCATTTAAATTTTAGAAAATTTTGCAAGGGAGAGGGGTAGGTTGTGTAAATGGTTTACAATCATTACATCAAAACTCCTCATTCATTATATAAATTTTACAGTATTATAAATTGATATTTTAATAAAAATGAATATTTGATGAAAATTTTACTGAGTAGAGGGGGTTTTTTTGATAATTTTCTCAGTCTAATTTCAAAGGTAGAACTGTAGCATTTTATCTGTATTTTAATATTGCTTGTATTTCTGAGCATGTTTTTGATTAGCAGCCTTTTATGCATTATTATTTTTTAAAAAACCAATCATTTAAAACTTTATTGTGGTTGAGAGTCTGAAAAGTAAAATACAAAAATTATGGCATTAAACCAGATACGGTACGAATTTCTGCAATTTGCCATAAAAATGCCCTTGGAAACAGGAGTTGCCTGTTGTCCCCCCCCCCCCCCCCCCACCCCTTTTTTTTTTTTAACTTAAGCCAGGGCTACAGCCAAAACTATTTGACGATTTTACACTATTCTTTTTTTATTCTTCTCAGCTTGATTAGGAGGGTCTCTACCTCCCGGAAATGATCCTGATACTTGAGAATTTTTGCCAGACCTACAGCTTAAAAGCTTTAATATATTCATACCATTCTTTTTTTATTTCTCTCAGCTTGATTAGAGAAAGTGCCTTTTGTATTAACTAATGAGTAGAACGGTCTATACCCACCCCCAGAAATGATCTTGGAAGTCGAGAAATTTAGCCCGGGTATTGACTGATCAATGGATTTTGGATATTCACCTTTTGCTCACTTTCAAGAAGTGACTTTAAGTTGAACTTTCAAAACGGTGTAATAAGAAAAAAAGAAAAAATTACTTATTTTTCAATTAAATTGCATGCTTATCAAATCTCTGAAAACACATGTTTCAACTCTTTACTTAGAAAACCACTTTCAGTTTAAAATAAAGTTTCCTAGGTGTCTGGTCGAATTTGAACCACACACCTTCTGATCACTAGCCTGATATCTTAACGACACCACCACTAAGACTTTCTGAATTTCTCTAAAAATAATCGTTAATAGCAAGTCTTATATTTCAAACCTAAAGCAATAGTTGCTTTGAGATGCATTTTTTTAAATATATTTATTTGTATGTAAAAGCTGGTAATCCTCAATTTTGCATAAAAGCAAGTAATTTGTATGTTTTACTTACTTTGTACCATTACTTATTTTTTAGTATATACTAATTGCATATTTTTGTGCCTAAGTTATAATAGATACCTATTTTTGATTATGAAATTGTTTTTCTTTTTGTGGTAAGGACGATTTCTTTTTAAATGAAACAAAATGGATTTGGATTGCAAACCTAAATCTCTACAATATTTAATCATGATATTAATTGTCACTCTCTGTACAAAGAGCAGTATGTGAATCTAATAATAGTGTTTGTCGTAATCTAATTATTTTATGTGAATCTAATAATGGTCAATCGATAATGGTGTTGTCGCTTGCGCCATTTTTTTCTTAGAGCGACTATATAATTATTCACGCTGAAATATCCATTGACCGTATCTTTCTCATTTAGAACATAACAACGCAACAAAAAGAATTGATATCTCCCAAAAAACACGTTACTAGACGTTGTAAAAAAAGCCAAGTAAAATAATCGATCAGAACAAGTTGTGAAATCTAATGTTTGCCACCAAGCGGCCGCATTTAGTTTCTTTGTGGTACTTGTACACAATGAACCTATTTCGGATTATTGGGGAGAATCCACATAGCCCAATCGGAACTTGGCAGGCTAGAGTTATTTCAGATTAATTTCATTTCATTGCTTCAGCTACTTTACACCCATTGCACTGAATTGAGATTTAATTTTATAAAAACTCTAGCCTGCCAAGTACTAATTGCCTATGGGGATTCTCTCTGATAATCCCAATTTAGTTCATTGTGTACAAGTGCCCCAAAGAAACTAAACACGGTCACTTGGCAACAAACATTAGATTTCACAACTTTTTCTGACTGATTATTTTACTTGGCAGTCTTTTTTTACAGCGTCTAGTTGTTTTTTGAGATTTTATTATTTTTAATGAACTTTGTAGGGTTTTATCAGACTAAACTTGCCTAAAACACCCCTCAGAAAAAATTTCTAACTTTGCCACTGTTCTGTACACACATTAGTACACAAATATATTCTTTTTAGCTATTTTTGTAGTTTAAAATAATGCTGCGTACATACTTCCCCCTTTTTTTATATATTTTGACTGTTTTCACCCCTTGAAAAAATAAGGGGAGATGCACAGTTGTCTACTTCTACCATCTAATCAATTTATCTTCTTGTGCAAGTACATCAGTATTTGATGACACAAATCGCAAATATTTTACAGTTCCGCAAAAAAAGAGGATTTCCGCTTTTTTTGCCAACATTTTTATTACTTGATAAAAATGCTCATTGAAATGCAGAAAAAAAAAATTCTGTATAATCCTTCTCTAAAATTACAATTTTAACTGCAATTGTGTTCAAATTTTTTTTTTTATTTTGGCTTGAAATGAAACCTGGAAATTTAATAAAAATTGTCTGGAAAGTCAGCAAATTTTGTTTTGCATTTTGAGTGGCAACCCTGCCAATACTTTAGAGTAGTTATAGTTATGTTCATAATTTCTTTCCAGGGCTTTTCTAACAGTGTACAAGAGCAGCTACTACAAGCCCAGCAAGTTAGCCAAAATGCCAGCATGATGCAGAGTACAAGTGGACTTAATCTTGCCCTTGGCGCTAGTAACAGTAACAGCAATAATAACCAAGATTCTAATCTAAGTGCTGCCAGTGGCAGCTCTATGAGTAGTGATAAAGAAATAGAGGTAATTATTAAAAGTTCTGGTAATTTTAATTATTAAAAATAGCAGTAAATGACAATTAATTTTGTTATTGAAAGGCCCCATTCTTTTCAAATTACTTCCTTTATAAATCTCTAGAATTACTGCACAGCTTTGTACACTAATTAGAGCATTTTATCTCTTTATGAAAGTTTTACTCAATTTGAAATCAACCTATTTCTGTTCCTAGTAACTGTATAGTAAAATAAATGTTTTCCTACATTATCAGCATCATTTTCTTAAAACATCTGTTTATTACAGAGGTAGATTAATTCAAATTTAACGATGCAAACTTTTCATGAATTATTCTGAATGGTTCTATATTTAGGTAATGGTATTCTGAATATTTTTATAATCAAGAAGAAAAAGATTTTTTTTTTAAATCAAAGTTGTTGAATTAATTATACATGCTATTTTACAGAATGGCAATTCTAACTTGTCATTCCCTTTTGTTAAAAAGTATATTAATTATGATAATAAATTTTTAAATTGTGAAATAACATAAATATATCAAAATATTTGCATATTTAATGCCTTTTTTATTATACGATTGTGAAGGTATTTTCAAGTAGAACAAGGTGAACTCATTGTTCATTTTTCTATTATTTGGGTGTAAATAACTTCTGTTTTTTTATCAGGTCAATATATGGCAGCTGACTTATAAAAATCTCTACTTGCCAAAGACTAAATTAATAACTGTCTTTTTTCTGTCTTTCACAAGTTTGAATGATATTGTGCAATATTATTTTTAGTTTATAACATAGACATTTTAGCTTTAAACAAAACAAATAAACTGCAAATTTTAAATTTCAGTCTCCCGATAAATATCCACCTCACAGGGCGCAAGGTACTGAAAGGAAGCGAAAAAGGAAAGATGATCCTTCTGCTACTTCTGGTAATTGAAAATTAAAACGGGTGTTTTAAATTCATTCAGAAATTAAAAATGAGTGCTTAAAATAAAGCAATTAAAGATCACATTTTAGTTTTGTGATTAAAGCTGCAAAATTACTGTTTGAAAAATTTATTGTGTTATTATTCAATTGGTTGAATCCTTGATTATTCAAGTTTATAGCTGTCGTAAAAACAAAATCCATGTATATTTATATTGTATTATTTATACTGAACATGTGCACAAAACAAGAATTCATATTTTTATTTACTTAGGTAATCTAGGGCATAACAGTGGTCTTAAATTTTTTGTTAGTCTTCAATCAAGTTATTAAATAACTTGAATTCAATCATTTTTTATTTATTTTTTTTCCTTTCAAATTTCATTAAAAAGACATTTGCTTTGCAGATATGGTTTATGCTGGGAAAACTTCTAGACCTGAAGCAAATAAGAAAATAAATGAATATTTCAAAGTAAGTCATATACAAACAAAGTGATAGATAAATATTTAGAAATAATTTTACAAACTGGTTTACTAACATAATTGTAAAATTATTTTAATGTCCACTTACTTAAAAGAAAGATAATGTGAATTTCTGATTAATTCCTTTTTGAAGCAGTACTGAAAGTTAATATGACAGATAAGATTTATTGTAGATCTAAGTTTGATGCAGAACCCTAACAAAATTTCATTCTTAGTTGCAATAGCAGTATTACCTTCTAGCACAACCATCACATTTATTTAATGAAATGATCAAATTTCATTGCTTATTTTTAGTTTTTCCATACATTTTTAAACTTAAGTCAGCTTATTCATAAATTGTTTTGTATTACACTGATTAATGTAATTTAACAACTTGCATAACTTTTGGTTAATGAATACAGTATTCATAAAACTTATTAAATGTGCTTCCATTTAAATTTAAACGGATACAGTACAGTTCAGTGGAAACAATGCTTTCAACTTCTTTGACTGAAATTTCAGTACTTTAAATGCAGCTTAAAAAGTTAGAAAACTGGTTTTATTAGATTCACCTGCTTGTCAATATAGTATTATTGTTTTAATATACACTTCTGACACTTTTGTAAAGTTCAGTTTTTTTTTCTTGGGAGCTGGTCTGTGTCTGAATAATGTAAATTGCAGATCTACTTGGCCCTTTTTGCTTCAATTGTTCATTCTTCCCTTGTCTAGCCCTACATTGGTCAAGATTTAGGCAGCTTTGAATGTTAATTGGTAGCAAAAAAGCCTTAATTTTGCAGCTTGTCTCCTATTGTTACTAATTTTTGCACCCATTCACAACCACTACATGTTTTTCCAAGTTTTCTCACATAAACTTCCAGTTATTATCAAAATTTGAAGAAGAAAAAACTACAACAAGGCAAAATTCAACATATCCAGGGTTCGCACAGTCTTTAATAACTTGTTTTTGATAAGTCCTTAAATAAGTGTCTTTTTTCCACCTTAAGTCCTTAATTTTCGTTTGCAAAATTTCTGTTTTAAATTTTATTTAACTATTTCGAATTCCTGAAGATTTTATCTTCCAAGTTTCTTGGTATAGCTAATATCCAAGGACACTTCTTTTCATTTTACTTCTAAGTGTGGCTGGATTTCACGAGACATAAAATAAAAAGTTGCCTGTTATAAATATAGATCTATTTAAATATTAATCAAGTTGTTTATTTGTCAATTTTTATTCGCATGATGTAATGTTTTGAATTGATGTGTAAGAAATCAAATTTTTGTCACTACAAATTTATAAGAGGTCCTTAAAAATACTTATTTTTTACTTTTTAAGAGCTGCATGAACCCTGCTATCCAATCAAACAATTCATCTATCATTCAAAATAAATTCCAACCTATCACAACATAGCAGACAATCAGTGTACTGTGTCTCGCTTTTGAATGTTCCTTGATTTATGATTATGTTCATACCATCATTTTGTTTTAGGACTTATTTCGATCCCAATCGTTTCAGTATCCTCCGTCTCCTCAAGCTACTTCTTTACAATCCCCTCTCTCTGCTGCTATGAGCGCCAACCTGGACTATGCCCAGCTAATGGCCCCTATGCAGAGGAGCACCCAGATGTACCACAGGGCGGTACAAACTGATCTCACCATCAACAAGATTAAAGAGCTGGAGAACAAGTCCGCCATGGATCTGGAGATTAGGGACAACAAGATCGACGAACTGCAAAGGGTAAGAACAGTTTTTTTTTTTTTTTTTTTTTTTTTAATGTGTTGTGTGCTTGATAAATAATTTATACTAGGTGGACCATAAGCCTTTGACGGGTTTAACATATTAATATAAAATTAAATTAGTGTGTGATTTCTAACAATTGCTTGTAAAAATATTTCTAATATAGACTTGCAAGACAATTCAGTATAAACAGACTTAAAATCTTTTTCATGCACCTTTTCTAAGTAAAATTTTTAACCTTTTGTTATTATTGTTCTTTTTAAGAAACTCTATACTTCAATTAAAGCATTTTACAGCAAACCAAATTCCCATTCATCAAATTATTGTTTTATATTATTTTTTGATGTTATAGGAAGCTACAGCAATGTTTGCATTGACTGCCTCCTTTTTTTTAATTGAAATCTAGATTTTCTCATAAAGCAAAGTTTAAAAATTTCTATTTAAGCTATGCATAGAAAAAATAGATGGAAGTTCCATTGTTGCATCAATCATCAATTAAAGAAACTGTGAACTATAATACAATGTAAATCTAGTTTACTTAACATATTTCTTGTGTTAAGCTGGTATCTTATTTGCAAGAATCAGGGAAACTGTCAGTAGTTTTTATCTTAGAATAATCAAGTTGTATTCTCTAGTGTTTTGTGTATTAGTAGTTTTCTATCTACTAAATAAAAAAATGTCTTAAATATTTTAATGAGATATAAGTTGGCTATTGAAAATTTTAAATTAACCATGCAAAGATTTTATACATTTTACTGTATATTTTGTAGTTATGGTACTGTTATAAATGTTCTGGAGGGACCCATATCTTGATTGCACACTGACTTATTAAATTTCAACCAAATTTAATTTACTTTTGCAATTTTTAGTTTGAAGGAAATAAACTTAATATTCCAAGAATAAATATGCAAAATATAGAAAATTTTGACCTTGCATTAAGTTTGGATTATAATTAGAACCTAAATTATGTATACTAAAAATTATAGTATTAACATTTTAGCAAGTAACAGGGGTCGCAGACGTCCTATATGTCCTATAAATCCTATATATTTTTAAAAATCAGCAAAAACGTCCTATATTGTCCTATATTTTACAATTGTCCTATATATCCTATATTTTTATATTGATTCGATCTATATTTTCTTCGAATTCGTAATAACGGCGCCGTTCGCTGCCATTTTTATCTTTCGGATTCTTTGGCGGGATCGTAGGTGAAAAAGACCTGAACGTCGGCGATTTATCTCTTGTGACGTCACTTGCTGCATAACCTACAACTCAACTCTACTGGACCGGCGGGAGTTGTAAAATGTAAACATGTGAGAAGATTTCGATCTTGTATTCTTCTAGATGCTCAAAATTACGAGACGTATTTGGCTGTGTTAAGCACTTTATAAGTGGCAGAAATAGACAGTCGGTGGTTGCAAAACAAAACAAAACTTTTCCATAGCATACGGTCTTGAATTTCTGATCTGTTTTCTCCATTTTTGGCTGCCATTTTTTGGCGAAAATCATCTTGGCGCAGAATCTGTACCGGGTTCGGAATATTAGCCATGATTTTTTAATAAAAGTCGCCAAAATTGAAAATAACGTCAATATGTTGTGTTGTCAAATCCAAACGGTCTCTAGGGTTTCCGAAAAACCAAGTCCCCGGTTCGCCACATTCGGTGCTAAATCTCCCACTTTTCGCCGCCAATCCAACCGACACTGAACAGTAAATCTGAACCAACACAAGACTGTAAACAGGGATAAAAAGAAAATACTTAAAGAAATTGGAACAGTTCAAGCAGTTATAGATGCTGGAAGCATAAGACCTAAGATTGCATATAATGTAATTAATAAAACTTGATTTAGGGATGGAATATTGAGGCAATAACTGATGACATATTCAGGATCAGGCGATTTCTTTTTTTAAGGTGTGTTTTCTATTCTCTTAAATTCAATATAACGAGTATATAAATATGTAACGAGTTAATTTTTAAGTTCAGGGGCAACTGTGTGCAGTTATTTGATGTTTTATATTGTCCTATATATTTTTTTTAAAAATCCTATATATTCTTATTTTGTCACTTTGACCCCTGAAGTAACTAGTTTTTTTAATAAATTAATGATTTTGATAGTGTGCAGACATTGCTCTTTTAAAATTGATATATAAATAAAATATTAACTTTTAATGCTTGGTATGTTATTTATTTCAAATCATCACTAAACTTTAAATTGTTTGTTTCAGGCTGCTGATGAATACAAGCGGCAAGCCACTAATCAACAGAAGTTACTAGATAAACAAAAAGATCAGCAAGCTAAATGTTTAAGTGTAACCAAACAACTACTTATTGAAAAGGTAATTTACTGAGATTAATTTTAAAACTTTAGAAACATTGGTTAGAATATAGTTTTTCTTTATTTATTTAAACTTGTTTAAAATTACTTTATATTTCAATCTAGAGCACTATGGAAAAAAAAGCTGCCAGACAAAAATGCATGCAAAATAGGCTACGATTAGGGCAGTTTATTACTCAAAGACAAGGTGCTTCCTTTGTTGAAAATTGGGTTGATGGTTACGCGTTTACGGAGCTTATCAAGTAAGTAAAAATTTGCAATATTATACGTGTTAGATATTTAATATTACAAAAAATTGAACTGAAATATTATATGTATTTGAAGCATTGTCAAATTTAAAAACTTTGAATTTTCTTCATTTAAAAATTTTTTTTATACATTATGTTTATTTAATAAGGGTGTTTATATATATATATATATATATATATATATATATATATATATATATATATATATATAAACACCCTTATTAGATATACATAATGTATAAATTTTCTTTTTAAATAAAGAAAATTCAAAGTTTTTAAATTTGACAATGCTTCAAATACATATATTTCTGTTCAATTTTTTGTAATATTAAATATCTATATATATATATATATATATATATATATATATATATATATATATATATATATATATATATACCTTTGACCTGGAGATATTGTTATCTTTCCCTATTTAGATGTTAACAAAATATTAAAGAAAATTTGTTGAATGAAATTTTAGCTGTTCAAAACTATATAATTGAGTTATGCAGGCTAACCACAAAATTTATACTACCATTAGGTAAATAACACCTTAGAACTTAAGTAAAACTTTTGCTACTTATTACGAACTTTAAACAACTGATTCATGCTCTTACCAAACCTTAAACAATTGTAATCAAGATATATTAATTGTTATAATGATAAGGAAAAAATTAATGTTGCAATTTATTGGTTTATCAGAATTTCGGAAACTTTTTCTATAAAACTTATTGATACATTTGATTATCTCCCATTAGAAAACAAGAAACTATTACCACAGAGAGAGAAGAAATTGAAAGGCAAAGAAAATTACTAGCTAAAAGGAAACCTAGCACTGCACAACCAAAAGGCAGAGCTAATAATGGACCCGCAGTAGCTGTAGCGAATGGAGATTTTGCTAAACCAGATCCTCCAAAGGAGTAAGACTAAGTTTTACTGTAATTTTCCATCATTTGCTGTAAAAGTGCTATACTTTTTCAAATTCAAATGCAGTATTTCCAGAAAATGTTATAGTGTCATAAATTCATTCCATTTTTCTATAAGTACTGCAAATGAATTTATTAGGAAATTTATTGTAGCTTGAACGGTATTTAAAATGAAAAATCTTGTATTTAAAATTGAATCATACACTACCTAATAACACAGTTAAATTTTAATTTATATATATTGTTTTAAATTTATTTATATTATTTGACTAAGTGTGTTTATTTGCATTATTTATAAAATTGTTTATTAATAGTAACAGATTCTCATCTTTGCACTGATGTTCTCCAGATTCAAATTTGAAAAATATGCTTTCAAGTAAATTTATTTTGTGTGTGTGGGGTTAAACTGAGAAAAAGCAGAAATGCGTCCCTAGCAATATATTTGTGTCCCTATATATTATGTCCCTAAAAACTTATTTTGATACAAAATAGTTAGATAATGTTCTAGATAAGATAATAATGAATTCAATACAATGCAATATAATTTCATTGTGAATGAGCCTGGGAAGTATGCTATAGTAACTATTATTGTACATCCATTTATTTGCCAAACAAGATATTTTAGTTTTAAAAAATAATTATTATTCAATAATGTCATATTGGGTACCAAATAAAAGCTTCAGATGTGATGATTTAAAATATACATATGTGAAGTTATTAATTTTTTTAGCAAAATATCCAATTAACATGCCTTGCAATAGGTCCATATTTTCCCTGAAAGTCCCTTTTTTTTTAAAAAAGTCCCTAAAAGTAAGTTTTTTATGAAAAGGTCCCTATTTTGCTTAAAATAGTTAAGAAATGTTTTATTTTGTCCCAATCCTTACTTTACCGAGTTGAAAGGGATATTTTTGACTAATTTTTGCAATGCTAAAAAAGCATACTCTTGCAAGTCTGACAACCATGAAACGTGCATACGTTCAGATTTGCTTAGTTTGTTCAGACTTTACTTTGGTTTTTCAATGTTACGCCCATATTATGTAACTATTGCTGATATTTGTCTCTCCATGGCGGGTACTACCACTGATATTTATGTTGTTGTGATGGTAATTTTCGTCGTGTTTCACCCATATAATAGCCATTATTTTATTTTCAAGATATGCTTCGAAAATATCGCTATCGTCGAGATTTATGTTGCAAGATAGTCAATTTCATTTACAATGTTTCATTGATACAATCGCAACTTTTGCTGAGATTTTCATCAGTATATTAGGGTCTAATGCTGACATGTACATGTAATATACAATGTTACTGAGATTTACACTTGTACTAAAAAAACAATGCTGAGGTATGCTCCGGTATGGAAGGCACGATCGTTAATATTTATGTTGAAGTAATAGTAAATTTTCACCTAGGTTTAAGCTGATGTAATAGCTAGTGCCAAGATGTTTGCCGCTGTTTTTTTTTTTTCCCCTTCCTTCTTTTCCTTATTAGCTTAGACTTCAGTTGATGTGATAGCTGCTATGCTCGATATTAAAGTCAGTGTGAGGATCATTTTGCCATTAAGTTGGAATAAGGACTAAAATTTTATATTTTGAACAAGAGAATGTTGTACAAGTTTTATATATAATCCAAACATTGTACAGTTCAGTGGAAACATTGGTTTCAGCTTTTTATAAGGGGGCGAGATTTTGACCATTGCGATTGATTCAAATGTGCATTACAATTTATATGAGGAGAGGAGGGGTTCATGCCCTTGCTCGTCGCAAATCTGACAGCCACGGAACACGCGTATGTTCGGACTTCTCCCAAACCTTCGATGTAATGACCCCTTTTGATGCCAATAGCCTCTATCGCCATTATTTACGTTGGTATGTGCAGGAGATTTTCGCTGAACATTACGTTGATATTATGGCCTTTATTGCCAAGATTTGCGTTACTATGGCAGGTGCTATCACCGAGATTTACGTTAGTGTGATGGTCATTTTCGCTGATATGATAGGCCATCCTTTCCAATATTTACACCCTTATAGTTGTTGTAAAGTTTTACGTTGTTGTGAAAATCAATTTCATTGATTGTTGCGCTGATATAGTCGGGTCTATTGCAGAGATTTGCATCTGTATATAAAATGCTAATTCTGATATTTATGTTAATGTGATGGAAGGTCATTTTTGCTGATTGCTCTGCAGTTGTAACGTACAAGATTTATGCTGATGTTACTGAAAAATGCCAGTATTTATGAAATTTGCCTGTACAGTGCTTTCTGAATATACAGTATTATTGCCGATATTTACGTTGTAGTGATGAATAATATCACCTAGGTTTACGTTGATGTAATAACATGCATATTTACAGATTTATTTCTAATTTTCAATGTAATTACTCCTTTTGCTGCCGAAAGCTTCTATCACAATTATTTGCTTTAGTGTGTGGAGGTTATTTTCGCAAAACATTACGTCAATATTAAGGCAGCTATTGCAAAAATTTGTGCCTCTACGGTGTGGGCTATCACCGAGATTTACATTAGTGGTGGTCATTTCGCCAGTATAATAAGTCATCATTTCCAATATTAACTCTCTTATGGCTGTCTTAGAGTTGAACGCTGTTGTGAAAGTTGATTTCATTGATTATTACTCTGTTATAATGCTCTATTGCAGAGATTTGCACCTGTACATAGAGTGCTAACGCTGATGTTTCAGTTTATGTGATGGTCATTTTTGCTGATTGCTATGCAGTTGTAACATATGAGATTTACGACGACGTTACATAAAAAGTACCAATATTTCTGAGATTTGCCGGTACAGTGAGATCTATTGCCGATATCTACATTGTAGTAATGGTTAATTTCATACAGGTTTATGTTGATGTAATAGCAGCTATTACCGAGTTTTGCAACGCCATTTTGTGGCATTCGCTGGTGTGATATCTATCTGATTAGTTGATGCGGTTTGTTGAGGGCTTTAAAGATTTCTCAACTATGCACAGTGAAAATGACTTCTTTTGGAAAAGATTTAGAGACGTTTAAAAGTACAAAATTTATTTACAATAAAAGAAATAAATAACTTGCAATTGGCTAATCATTCCTGTGCGACCCGCACACTAGATCGAGTTACTTCATGCCGATAAGGCATGGAAAAGCCAAAGGATACACGATCCATACAGTATAAATACTTGAATCAACGGTCACATGACCGGGTAACAAAAATTAGCATAAGGATATTAGATCACTCTAACACACCAGTTTCAAAACTCAAAAATACAACTCGGATCAAATCAAGTCAAGTCACAAACTTACAAAGTAAGTGAAGTGAATTCATCCGATCCGACTTGTTGATATGTCGTCAAAACATCGGTAAAATACCGGGAAAAATTTAACGTGAGATATAAATGGAACCGCACAAAAAAGTAAGTTTATAATTTATATAAAAACCTCCGTGCGTTTCCCAACATTAGTGCCTGTGTGGAGATTGATTGCGCTATTTCTTTCAAATCAATGCAAAATTACTAAAATTTGTATTCAATTTTGTACAAGAAAATTTGTCCGAATTTTTCTGCATTATCTCAGCTTGAAATTGTAATTTTTACTGCAATCAGAAATTGAGAATGAACTATAGTTAGGAGGAAAAAAGCAATTGTATAACTGGATTTAAATAGGTTCATCTGTTTGTCAATATGGTGTAATTGTTTTCAGTTGTTTACCTAGAGCAGTTTTCGGAAACAGATATTTTTGAAAATTTACAGTTTTCATTGCTTTCGCTTGAATTTCAACTTTGAATTTTGCTCAAAATGTGCGCATTTAGTATGAAACATAAAGTGCATTTTTATTATAGCCTCTTTAAATATTGTTAGTAGTATATATAAATACAATGAAAATCTTTTATAGTAAATATGTTGGCACTTGATATAACTTTATTTTTAAGAGGAATCAATGGTCTCTTCTTGAATTGCGACAGGTTTTTAATAGCATTTTGTTTTTAATTATTTTGATAATTAAGTAGTGTCAGTTTCTATCACTAAAGAGTTCATTTGATATTTCCTTTGTAAAATAATTATTTGTTATGGTTAGCTGAGAGCTTAAACTTTCTCAACAAACCAAAGCTTTTATGCGCTGTGAAACGACTTTGGATTAAAGCGACTTGGAGACGATACTTAAAAGAACTATGAAAAAATTTATTTACATGGAAAAAAAACTCAAATTTAAATAATCATTCTATCACACCTGTGCGACCCGCACACGAAATCAAGCTACTTCAGGCCAAGAGCAAAAGAAAAAGGACAATCAGTGCTCGATCAATACAGTACATAAATACTTGAAATAATGGTCACATGACCGGGTAACAAAAATTAGCATAAAATATTAGATCACCCTACCACACTAATTTCAAAATCTCAAAATACAACTCGGATCAAATCAAATCAACTCACAAACTTACAAAGTGATTGAAGTGAATTGATCTGATTTGTTGATATGTCATAAAAAATTTGGTAAGACACCTTTAAAAGTTTACCGCGAGATATAATCGGAACAGCACAAAACCGTAAGTTTATAATAATGGCCCGCCTATATCACAGTAAACTCGAGAACAAAATTCCGAAATGTCCTCGGTTACCTATTAATAAAAGCACCAATAAAATTATCTCTCAAAAACTGTTATCCAGAGTGATCTATTAAAATTCAAAAAAAAATTCAGCACTCCTTGCAGAAAAATACAAAATTTGAACTACACTCTTTCTTGAGTCCAATGTGAGAGTTCAGCACAAATATAGTTCCTGAAATCATTCATACTATGCACTTCAAAAGCTCAAAAATATGTATGTCCAGCTGGCTACTGTACAGTCGGGAAATAAGGAGCAATTAATAAACAGGATTAAAACTGAAGACAACCAAAACAAGCTCCCGGAAAAAGGCTCCGATGATGCCCACTCCTCCGGCAAATGCGATCTCCCCGCACTCTGGCAGATTACCTTTGCACCTCTCCTGAGACGGAACAAGAGGCCGCCAATAAAGCTTCAAAAGCACTCGCCGAAGAAGCAGAACATCAGCTCGGCGGGGACCTTTAAAACCATCAGCAGACAGCAGGGCAGACATGAAATAAATAACAAGTACACATATTAGGATAAGACCAAAAATTTAAATTACAAGAATCTTATGTACTAGTGACTTCAATCCAACCTTAGGCAAGGATTCGGTGAACAAATCAGTTAAGTTTGACTTTGTATTAACATACCCCAACCAATGGCGGATTCAGCCAGGGGGCGCGCGCCCCCTCCTAAGATTATTAATTTTTTTATTTTTTTATTTTTAGAATTTGCACACAAAAAATTTAAATTTGTTTTTTTAATAAGTTCACTTAACGAGTATATTTCGACCTTCGTCTAATTTCCGAAAAATCCCCCCCCCCCCCCTAAAAAAAAAGAGCTTATTTTTGGTTCAAGGTTCTTTTTATAGCCCTCTCCCTTCCCATTCAAACGGACGTTAGAAGACTGTACAAGTATTCAAACCTCCACCCCCTTGACTTTGAAGATATCTCCACAATACTTTACCATAGGAGTTGCAGTTGAGTTAGGTAAAAACTCTTTTACAAAATAATAATTGTTTACTTTTATTTTGTAACAATAAGGAGCCGAAACCAAAGCGAATTTTCCTCTCTGAACTTCTAACTTAGACGATCACAAGAGAGGGAATACACCGGATGTCGTCTTTCTCTCCTGATTTCGCACAAGGGATGGACGTGGGGAGGAATATCACTGGACACTGAATGAGATAACATCTCCACCCCTCTGGGTCTTTATCCTTGAAGCCCTCTTTTAAATGGTTGTGGTGTGGTTTACTAGTTAGCACAAGGAGAAGAAATTTTTGAACGCGTGGTGAGAGTGTTGAGACTTATATTCGGTTTACAAACTGTACACTTCCGAAGTTAACCAAAGAGTAGAGTAGGTTGTAATACATAAATGCATCCAAGTGACAAAAAGTAAGTGGGAACACATTTTTTTAGCGTTTCTTTTTCGATTCTGAAATTATAAATACTATTTATTTGATTTAAAAATGAAAGCAATCATTCCGAGAAGTCAAAAAGAACGCCTTACTGGCGTGGAGGACTTTTTAAAAAGAATTGCTTTGTGTTTGGCACTCAAAAAATAGTTTAAAAAAGTTATTCTATAGCGATTTTTGGAAATGTACCTGTCATTACCCATTTTTGTCATATGTTTGGGAATACTTTTCTTCGAGAAAAGTAAGTTAATCTTTGTTGTCTAGTGGCTTAATTTTTAAACCCCTTTTTAAATTAACTTTGATTTTGTGTGTCTGAGGAATAAATTCGTGGAGGACTAATTAATCCTCTTGTTATCCAATCGAGCTAAAATAACTTGTTGTCAATAACAATAACCATGTTTTCAGACAACAAAAAAATTAATAAAAAAAAATTAGCCAAAGAGACGGAATTGATGATTTTCTTCGCAGTGGTCATCAAACACCATGAAAATTGAATCTCAGATCAAAATAGCTTAAGTAAATTGCAATTGTACATAAAAATTGGCAAGGAATATAAAGGATACCATAAAAACTTTGTACTTATGGATTCATTTTTTTAACATGAACTATTTGACCTACCACACTGGATCCCACTGACTTGCATTCCTTTAACTTAAAAAAGCTTAACATAAAATTTTGCTACTCCTGGTTTCTATCGTTTGCTTTTTACTTTATCCTTTATATTTACTTTTGATTTTGTTTATTTGTGGCGGGAAAATCTGTGGAAGGATAACTAACCCACTAGCCGTCATCCAATCAAGCTGAAACTTGGCAGATAGTCAATGAGAATGCATTCTATCAAGTTTCGGAGATTTTCACTAAAAGAAACTTTTACTCATGCTTCTATTAACACTATAAATCTTGTGTATGTATTAAATGATTTATATAAAAATTTTACTTTTATGAATTAATTATTTATACACGTAGGTGACACATTTTTTTTTCACTGGACTACATAAGTGTAACATTATATCTATGTAAAAAATGCTCTGATTGGCTGAAATAAAAGCCAGGAATTGGAAAAAAAGGATTTTGTATCAGAAAAGTTGAAAATAAAATAAAATTTTGAAGATTTAGAGAAGAAAATATGAAAATGAACTGTCAACAAGTGAGATTTATTAAGAAATATAAAACAATTTATATTCGATGCTATAGAGAACTTCTACCTATTAAAAAAATATTAGACTGACATATTTAAGCTAAATAATAAACCAAGATTCGGCCCTTCTAATACACTAACATTTACATCTTGTAGTTTTTTTTCTTTAACTATTCTATTATAATTATCCATAGATGGATAAGTATAAGATAACAAAGTATAGTTTGCTAAATCATAAAAAGGAAGACTGGAATTAGTTTTGTGCTAATTATTCAATGTTTAAATTGTATTTTTTTTTTATTGCCTTCTTAAAAATAATACCTATAATTATTAGTAAAACGTTCTCTTTGAAACACAATTTTTTCCCTGATTACTTTAGATTATTTGTGTAGCAATGGATTATCCAGTAAAACAAGGTATTTTTACTTACTAAGTTCACTGCATAAATATATTATGAATATGTTAAATTTTGATGTACAATTACTGATTTCCCAGTTTAATGTAAGTATAGTATAGTATTTATACTTAGTCAGTTAGTCACAAATAATAGTAGCAAGTTCCCACTTTCATTGGAATTTCTTCAGTATAATATATACCTCTGGGGATGTAGCTTACAAAAATGTTTAAAATGCACAATACATTTTGAATACAATTTGTTTTTAAAATAAAACAGATAATGAAAAAACAAGGGTAGTGTTAACGAGCTAAGATACCTAACCGCTACCACGCTAACCTTTCGCTAAAATAGCAAGTCAGAAATGTGACGAAAGAGGTTGGGGGTCAATCAATGGCTATGGATTAACTTAAAGTATATTTTTTAAACACTGCCTAGCTTTTTTTTGCTTTTTTTTTTTTTTTTTTTTTTATAATATTCAATTCTGTCCTGGCTAAGGCACAATCTTGCGCCCCCCCCCCTCAGGAAAATCCTAGATCCGCCACTGACCCCAACTTAAACAAATTTTCAAGGACCAAATTTCTAATGAAATGGAATTTTACATTGATGTGTTTTGTATGGTTATTTTCAATGGAGGATTTAGAAAAACTTATTGCTGCCCGATTATCACACAGTAATTTGCTTTCGAAACTAACATTCAAAATCTTTGAATTCATTTAAAATTCTTACAACCCAAATAAGCTTTTTTGAGGCTTCAGTTAGTGAAACGTACTCTGCTTCTAGTGTGGATAAACTAACACATTTTTGTGTAAATGTACGCCGCATTATGGCTGATTCATTGATAAACAGAATCAAACCTCCAATAGAAATGCGATCATCTCAATTCACAGCAAAGTCTGCATCACTGAAACAAATTCGATTTATATCCTTTACATTTGAAATATTTAACTTATAGGCATTGGTCTTGTGGATTTATCCTACCAATTTAAGTAAAGTATTCCAATGAATTATGCCAGGATTAGATTGGAATTGTGAGAGTATGTTTACTGCATAAGAAATGTCTGGACAAGTCCTGTTTACTAGAAATGCAAGATAGCCTAATATATTCCTATAAGGCAATTTAGACATTTCTGAAATCTCCTAATTAGATTTAGGACATTTGGTTTTGGATAACACCATTCCAACAGTAATGGGCAAAGAAGAAGTTGGGTATTTATACCTACTATAAGTATTACAAATATGATCAATGTAAGTAGTTTGATGAATATATAGGTTATTTTCATTTTGAAGAAATTCAACTCCCAATAACTTCCGAGTTTCACCTAATATTTTCAGTTCAAAATGCGTGCTTATTTTATCAACAATTTCGTTGACTAAAATCCTGGTTTTAGCAAAAATAACTATGTCATCAACATACAACAACAAAATTACATTATCACAATGAGTATAAATACAATTTGCCCAATCAAGCTTGTGAAAATTTGAGCCAATTAAAACATTGTGAATCTCTAGAAACCACTCCCTGCCAGATTGGTGTAACCCATAAATTGCTCTATTGAGATTACAAACAAAGTCTGGTTTATTTGAGTCTTCAAATCCAGGTGGCTGTGACATTAAGATGGTCTCGTTTAGATTTGCGTATAAGTAAGCACATTTGATATCTATTTGATCCCATTAAGCTTTTACACAAAAATCGAAAAACACAACCTAATCACAGAGAAATTAACCACCGGATTGAAAGCTTCGTCATAATGTATACCAGGTATTTGTTTGAAACCCTGAGTGACTAATCTAGCTTTATATCTGGCAATGTTTCCTTGGTCATCACGTTTTATATCAAAAACCCAACGGCAGCCAATTATCTTGCCTTTAAGAGTCCTAGAAACATGATCCCAAACATTTCTGTTATGCATTACAGAGATTTCCTCCTGCATGGCTTTATGCCATAAATCAACCTGAAGTGTTCCGAGAGCATGTTTATAGGTGGTAGGAATCGTTATATCTAGTCATGTATTAGTTAAATTAACCATTTCAACCCTTACTTCCCCTGTATTGGTATTTTTCCCTTGAAAATTAATTTTGTGCTTTCATGGGGTATGTTATTAGCTTCACAGTACTTTCTTACATCTTCGTGTGAGCGAAGTCTAGCCTTTTGATCTGGGATACGGTAATAGATATCTGTCCTCAAACCAGTTTGTCTAGGTACTAGGCCTGGGCGATGTTAACATTTCTACGTCGTGATATATTGGGAAGTAAACATCATGATGTCACGATACATCACGATGTTAACTGTGTGCATATATTTTTTTTACAAAATACTACAAAACAACGATTTCATAACACACTATATAACTGAAAGTTATGCTTACTTAGCTTTGTAAAATTTTATTAAATTCATTTTAGTTTTTTAAAGTTTTAGGAAGTTTATTTTAAATAACATGAGCAGCGACCGAATTATTTTCAGAGGGATACACAAAGCACACAAGGGGTATAAGCCGGTTGTTATTATTTTTTGATTAAATCCGGATTTTTCAATTTCTCTATCGTAATGAAATTTTACTTTGTTATTTTCCAGAGAAGGGGGAGGGGTGGAGTCCAAGTGCACTTCCTGGCGGAGCATATGTTACTTTAGTTATTGGATATTCTTAATTATTAAATCAAAAACATACTTTATAATAAATATTTTATTACTTACAATATACAATATAACTATTAAACAATAAAAATAAAATTAATGCATAATATTTAAAATTCTAATGATCTTTATTTTGTGCCAAAAAAATCTGCACTTCCGCATTTTTAAGAAGCAATGTTGGATTGAATAATTAATCTTATGGAAATAAACTTTATTCATGTAGAGGATTATTTGCAGTGTTGTGTTTCAATTATGAAGTAGAAGACCAATATGTATAAACAATCTTTATTCGATGCAGCTCAGTCTGAGTAGGCATTTCTTAAACTAAAAACCAATATAACTTAAACATACCAAACTGGCATAATCATACTTTAGAAACATATTTCAATCCACCTGGTAGCAGAGCGTGGTTCAGCGATTGATCGATCCTCTGCACGGACTTCATTAGTATCCGTTTATATATATACAAGCAAGGCCGTAATAAAGTCGAAAAGTGTTGCCATCCATAAGTAATGAAGATTAATATCTCCATTACGGCACTTGCAAGTATGATTGTATTTCAACAAACGACCGACCTTTAAAATAATACTAACAATTCAAATTGTACAAACTGAAAAAAAATTAAAAAGCATTTTTTTACTTACGAGACCGAAGAGAAAATCCTTCAACGTAAGGGGAAAAAATCGTTTATAAGTATTAAGCAATCAAATTAGAGAAACAACTGTGATTAGTCCATGCACTAGTTCACATTGATTTTGGCAGATATAACAAACAGCTCATAGTAATAAATAACCAGATTATCTTAACTGGGTAAGAACTAGACAGAAATTACCGCGCCAGAATACCGCAATCCCCTTGCGTTAATAAATAAAGCAAAATAAAATAATAGCAAGATAAAAAAAATTGAAGTTAATATAAAAGATTTCAAAATACAAAAGTGTAATATTTTATTTCTTTCAAGTTAGAGAAATAATGAAAAAAAAATCAAAAATGAAACACAAAAAGTGTAGGAAATGTTCAATAGAATTCCCAAAATGGATATCAGGGTCTTATATCTGATGACTATTAAATGAAAATCAAAACGTTTTCCAAGAGTTGAGAGAACAACATAAATAATGTTCAAACATTAAAAGGAATACTTCTTTTATCGAATCTCCAATATTACTAAACTGCTGGAGCCACCTCGCAATTTCAATACTCATAGCAACATACGGAATGTGGATATGATTACCGCGATGCGGTTTTTACTGATGAAGTATCGGGTTATCACGATGTGAGCTTGCTGATGAAGTACTGCACAAAAGCAAATGGAACTCGTTTCAAACGGAGCGGTGCCGATGGTTTCAATACGTTTCATAGTATCTTAGGAACACCGGGTATGAATCGTGACACGGTTCTTCGTCCTTAAAGGGCTAGGCAAGTATCGTCAAAAAAGATCGTGATGTATCGGTTTTGGGAAAACAATGGCACCGGTTTGACGATGTTGATTTCACACCGGTTTTTGACGATGTATCGATGCATCGCCCAAGCCTACTAGGTACAACCTCTCTAATAAAAGTAATACCAGGAGTAACAGCAGGTGCCTGCTCAGCCTTACTCGAACCTGGTTTAGGCTCCTGATCAGACTTGGGTTCATCATCTAAATCAGGATCACTTTGAACATCAGATTTCTGATCAGAGTCCGAATTAGACAGTCAGATCAGGCATTAAAGGAACTCTTTTAGGTGTTTTGGGGGGGGGGTCCAGTACAGCTCCACTGCTTTTAATAATATTAAGGTCCTCCTCAAAAGTTACGTTAATGGATTCAATGATTTTTCTTTCGTTGTGTAACCAAATTCGATAGCCCCTTGTCCTTTGTGCATAACTAACCATGATTCCCTTCTTGGCTCTCGTATCGAGTTTGCGTCCTAACTGCTTGGGAATACCCAAAATTCTGGGCTTGCCGTTGATTACGGGTTCTTGACCTTGGTTCCTTGCCTTGCTCAAATTTTCCTTTTTATTTGATGATTGGGACAATCTCTGTTTACTACTTGCATGATAGGCCGATACCTTCTGGGCTTTTCTGCACTGCTTCAGCCAGGCCTCCTCAGCTAAAAGTTCCATCAGAACTTTATAAGCTTTAAACTAGTCATCTTCCCACCTGTAGATGGATTGTACGATACCGTTGAATTCGTGGAGTAGGTAACGGATCATTTGGAATGCTTGATACCAGTCATCGATGGTTTTACCAGCATCCACCAACTGCGATACAGTTTTCTTGAGACGGGATGAATAAATGCCAATATCTTCATCTGGACAAATTCTGCAGGGAAAAAATCGTCAGTAAGACCAATAAGTCGGGCTCTTGAGTCTGGTCTAAAGTGGTCGCTGAGTAATTTCCAAGCCTTGACCGGGTCGTCTATTTCCGAGATTATGGGCCAAAATTCCTTTTCTCTACTTAAGTAAATCATACTATAGGCTCTGTCCTTTCTTAGGTTGGAATCACAAAGTATCTTTTCGTAATCCGGGTCATTGGGTTGGGGTCCACACAGCTTCGGCACTTTTCCAACTGGATGAAGTTCTTTGCCTTCAACTTGTGGCGAATTTGGCGAGAAACTTGGCGAGAAGCTTGGCGAGAGGGGGAGATTGTTCGCCGTTCGCTGCGCAGGTTTCTTATCACTCGCTTTTTGGAATGCCTAGAATAAAGATCTTGTAATTGATAACGCATCGATGATTTTGAGTGGTGTCATGTTTCCTCTATAAAAATGGTGCATCGGCCGGGAAATGTGTTGTTGGGAATTATTGTGTTGTGAGTGATACTAACCACTTTGGATTATTGGCGCATGTTTTCGCTGCACGGTGGGGTGAGTAATGAGTTTTTGTTAGGTTTATTTCGTTGCTTGGTTGATTCGTGTGTCGGTTTTGCGAAAATTGAAGTTGTTCGTTTTTTGATTAAAAGAAAGTAATTAATAAGTTAGTGTGGATTCTAATATTGGTTTTCTGTTTGTGGAGCTGAAATTTGTACTAGATTGCTGCATTTTGGATTAGTATGGTATTGTCATTTTAATATTTGTTTTGCTTGTAAAGTGTTTCGGTTTAAAATGGATGCATCAAATCTGGCTTTATTAGAAAGAACAAAAAAGACTCGTTCTGTCATAAGGTCTATTGTGACAAGGCAAACTAATAAATTGGAATCCGAAATAAATAATTCTGCCGACAAAACAGTAGTACATGAAATATATGTACAGTTAATTTCTAAATTTGAGGAATTAAGTAAACTCGATAAGGAAGTCGAGGGTTTAATAGATATCGATAATCTGGAAGATGAAATATTAACTCGTGAAGAATATAGAGATAAATTTATAATTTGGAAAACCCGCGCTGAGCGTTATATAGAATCGGTTTCGATTCCAAGTTCAGTTAGTATTCAAAATTCGCGGGAAACACAACAGCAAAACGTAACACTTCCTGAAAATAGCTCATTTCCTTCTGCTTTAACAAATCAATCACGCTTGCCAAAACTTACTTTAGAGTCTTTTTCAGGCAAAGATATAAGTAGTTTCCCTAGTTTTTGGGCTAGATTTAAATCAGCAGTGCATGAAAATTCAAGTTTGAGTGATGTGGACAAATTTTGCTATTTAAAATCGGTTGTCACATCTGATGCTGAATTGGCAATACGAGGTTTAACGCTGACTTCGGAAAATTATGCCGCAGCCATTAAAATTCTAGAAGATAGATTCGGACGTAAGGAGCTTATAGTTGACTATCATATGAATCGTTTGTTAAATTTGACCCCAGTTCGCAAATCATTTGATGTTATCGCGTTAAGAAATCTGTATGATCAATTGGAATTAAATATTAGGGGACTCGAAACGCTAGGAATATCTCCTAATTCTTATAGCTGTCTTTTGTTTCCGATAATTATGAAAGCTATTCCCCCTAATTTGGCGTTAGAATTCAATCGAATTTATAAAGATAAGCAGTCCCAAATCACTGATTTAACATCATATCTACGCGATGAAGTTCAAAGTCGTGAGCGCACGGACGCTTTAGTAAAATCACATGAGTCACAAATCAAAGGCTCACATTCGAATAAATTCTCCGAGAGGGCGCCTAGATTCTTAACCCAGACGCCACAAAAGAGTAATTCGCGATTTTCTTCAAATCATAACAAATCAACTGTGAGCGGATTTGCAACCGAACTAATGACAGCTGTGCATTTTAGTTGTATATTTTGTTCCGAAAATAATACTCATTCATCTGATTTGTGTGAGAATTTATGCGTTCAACAAAAGAGGGATAAGCTTATTAAGGAACGTAGGTGTTTTTTATGTTGCAACACTAATTGCCGTGTAAAGGGTTGCAAAGGGATTGTTTGTACTTACTGTCAGGGTCGCCATGCTCGCGCTATTTGCTTCAAGTTAGAAAATTCTAAAAAACAAAATTCGCATTTAGACTTGAAAGAAAACTCTGTTGACGTTAAATCGACGACTTCAAATTCTGTTATGAATAATTGCAGTGGCGTTTTGTTGCAATGTGTTAAGGTAGAAATTATCGGTAGCACTTCATCGGATAAAATATTTTGTCTTTTTGACAATGGATCGGAAAAGACTTTTGTTAAGAAAGATGTATCCCGTAGATTGGGATTAAAAAAAATAGGTTTGGAAAAGCTAAATATTTACTCGTTCGGATCATAAACTCCTAAAAATCAAACTTGTTGCAAGGTAGAAGTTAGACTAAGGAATGTATTGAATGGGCAGGAGACTGTGATTGAGGCATTGGAAATTGAGGAAATTTCTAAGGCGACACTTAGTCTTCCGAACCCAGAAGTTTGGAAGGAAATGGAATCGAGAGGTGTTAGATTGACGTTTAGTTGTAGTGAATCAACTGGGAGTTGTGAAATTTCGTTGTTAATTGGTTCAGATTTTTATTGGTCTTTAACAAATCAAATAAAAAGACTTGATTCATCATTGGTTGCTGTCGACACCAGTCTGGGATGGTCTCTTCAGGGTAGATGCGATGAGCAGAGCGAATATACTTCGGTGCATTTGATTCACAGTGAAGATGAATCTGTTTCGGCTGAGTTAAGAAGGTTTTGGGAGATTGAAAGTTTAGGGATACATGATAAGGATTCGGTGTCTTGGAGTAAGGGAGATGAAGAGGTACTAAGTGAGTTTGATAACTCAATTAGTTTCGTTGATGGTCGATATCGCGTAAGTTTGCCATGGAGACCAGGTATGAGAGAGGCTTTACAAAATAATGAGTTTGTTGCGCGTAAACGCTTTGAGGGGTTGGTTCGTAGATTCAAATGTGATCACGAGTTGTTTTGTGAGTATAAGGATGTAATTGATGATTATGTTAGGGAAGGTATCGTTGAGCGTACTTCTTGTGAATCTTTGTCGAATAGTCAGGGATTTTACCTACCCCATCATGCAGTGATACGTAGCGACAAAACCACAAGTCGGCTTCGAGTCGTTTTCGATGGTTCGGCTCACGAAGATAAAAATTTGTCGTTAAATGAGACTCTATATACTGGACCAAATTTGCATCCCAATATCTTAGAACTGCTTCTGAGATTTCGAGAAAATTCTGTGGCCTTTACAGCTGATGTGAAATCGGCTTTCCTTCAAATTGAATTGGACCTTGCTGATCGAGATTTCACGCGTTTCTTCTGGACTGATAATCTAAACAATAATCCCTACGTCCTAAATTTCACGAGAGTTCTTTTTGGACTTAGGCCTAGTCCATACCTGCTTGCAGCAACTTTAAAACATCATTTCAAAAAATACAAGGAACAGTATCCTCAGACATTTAATTTGCTAAACAGCTCTGTGTATGTTGATGACGTCATATCCGGCCGAAATGATGTTCAGGACGCTCTACGTACCTCCATGGAGTGCTTGCAAATATTCAGTGATGCTGGCATGTTACTCCGCAAGTGGCGAACTAACTCGAAGCAACTTTATTTGTTATGGCAACAAGAAGGGGTTGAGCCAGAATTCTCTGAAACTGTTGCTGTTGATCTTAGTCTACCGATTAAGGTTTTAGGACTTTCTTGGGATCCAGAAAGAGATTTGATTTATTTTGATCCGAAAGACTTATTGAAGTTTATGTCTCGTAAAATCGAATCAAAGAGATTTATTCTAAGTGTAGTTGGGCGTATCTTCGACCCTATAGGGATTATCGGCCCATTTGTCATCAAACTGAAACGTGTACTTCAAGATCTTTGGACTCTGGGAGTGGACTGGGACTCGGAACTTCCTCCAAAGCTACGCCACCAGTGGCAGCAGTGGAGTAGCGAAGCTGAGGACTTGACTGAAATAAAGATACCTCGGTACTATTTAGGTAAATTAGAACAAGATGTATCAATGTTTGAGATACACTGTTTCTCCGACGCGAGTAAGACAGCCTACGGTACAGTATTGTACTTGCGTTTTGTTACTCGTAACAATGAAATTGAGACGAGTTTTATTTGCTCGAAGGGTCGTGTAGCACCTTTGAAGTCAATGACAGTGCCCCGACTTGAATTGACAGCAGCTTTATTGTCAGCTAGGTTGGCTAAACAGGTATCAACTTGCCTCAGATTCGACGCCAACATTTACTACTGGACAGATTCTCTTATTTCGTACTACTGGATTCGCGGCGATTCTTCAACATTCAAACCTTACGTAAAAAATCGTGTTGAAGAAATCCAAATGCTCTCCGACCCGATCCGGTGGGGACACTGTCCAGGAAAGGACAATCCTGCTGATCTCATTTCGCGTGGTACATCTGCTCTCAATTTAGTGCAAAACGAACTGTGGTGGAACGGTCCACCTTGGCTTAAACTACCACCTGACCATTGGCCAAATCTTCATCGTCCAATTTTAGATTCGGAACTTTGTTCTGAAGAATTGGAACTTCGTTCCAGTGTGCATGTGGCAGTTACCCAACCGAAGGAATCTCTTGTCGACATAGAACGATTCAGCAGTCTTAAAAAACTTTTGAGAGTAACCGCATGGATTTTTCGATTCGTGAACAATGTTAAGAACTTAAATAAATCATTGAGCTTGTATCTTACTGCAGATGAGATACAAAATGCTGAATATTTTTGGATCAAATACGTTCAAACCGAATTCTATTCTGCTGAAATATCAGCTTTAAGAAGTAACAAGCAACTTCAGAATAACTCGGAAATAAAGAGTTTAGTGCCTTATTTGGATAAAGACGGTTTGTTACGAATTACTGGACGGTTGCTTGAAGCAGAGTTATGCTTTGGTGAAAAGCATCCTGTAATTCTTCCTCGACGCTGTAAATTTACCGAGTTACTTGTGACTAGAGAACATGGAGAAATAGGTCATTGTGGTGTATCTGCAACTTTGACTCAACTTCGAAAACATTATTGGGTACCTAAAATCCGTCAATTAGTTAAAACGGTCATTCGCAACTGTCTCATTTGCAAAAAATACAATGCCAAACCAGCTGATCAACTGAGTGGTCAGTTGCCACGAGATAGAATTTCCCGATCTCCTCCTTTTCAAATCGTAGGTGTTGATTTTACAGGTGCAATCCTTGTAAAGAACAGTAAAGATACTCAAAAATCTTACGTCGCTTTGTTTACGTGTGCTGTAACACGAGCCGTTCATTTGGAACTAGTATCGGACATGTCCACAAAGTGTTTTTTACTTGCTTTTCGAAGGTTCCTTGCACGAAGAAGTAATTGCCAAGTGATTTACTCCGACAATGCTCGTACATTTAAAGCGGCTCAAAGAGAGTTGACGTATTTCACTAACATCTTGAAAGACAGCAAGTTACAAAATTTCGTCGCAGACAAAGGTATCAGCTGGAAATTCATAGTTGAATGTGCCCCTTGGTGGGGTGGCTTCTACGAACGCCTTGTTAAGACTGTAAAGGAACCACTGCGTAAAATACTTGGCAAGGCACTTGTGACATTTGAAGAACTTTCAACGATTCTCTCAGAGGTTGAAGTCATCGTCAACAATCGACCTCTAACCTATGTAGAGAATGACCCAGGGGAGCCAGAACCTCTCACGCCGGCTCACTTCCTCGAATTAGGTTATGGTGATTCCAAATACCCTGTACATTTCATCGAACTGATTGACTCTGCAGCGGCCAAGCAATCATACCAAAGGAGAAAGACTTACCAGACACTCCTTTTGAAACAAATTTGGAGACGCTGGAAAGAACAGTATTTACTCCAGTTAAAGACTGTTAATAACTTTAAATCCCCATCTCTTCGTAAAAACTTGCAATTAAATGATGTGGTGATTGTTGAAGGGAATGTTAAGTCAAAATTATTGTGGGAACTTGGGGTAATCAAAGAGATATATACTGGAAGAGACAATAATGTTAGATCTTGTTTAGTTAAAACTTCTAAAGGTCTCTTCCGAAAACCAATCCAATTGCTTTATCCTTTAGAAATTACATGATGTTCTTAAACTAATTTGTTCTTATTTTTCACATTTATGTTAATGAAGAGTACATTATTAATTAATTTTAAAATTGATTTGTTGCGAGATCTTTAAGTATGTATCTTAATTGTTTATTTTCATTTGATTGTTTATTTCATTGCTTTGATTTGCATTATATGTTTAATTGGGTGAACATTCTGTTCACCGGTGGGGTGTGTGGCGAATTTGGCGAGAAACTTGGCGAGAAGCTTGGCGAGAGGGGGAGATTGTTCGCCGTTCGCTGCGCAGGTTTCTTATCACTCGCTTTTTGGAATGCCTAGAATAAAGATCTTGTAATTGATAACGCATCGATGATTTTGAGTGGTGTCATGTTTCCTCTATACAACTATTTACCATGACCCTTTTTCCATCAGCAAAACTTAAACGTCGTCATGCCACGTATTATAGTTGCCGGCATGAAGTTTTTCAATTATTTGGTGGTCCATGATAGCACCAAGATTATTGCAAATGATGAGCAAAGAATACTGCGGGTGACCCGCCGTCTCTACACTTCTTAAATTCCAAAATCCTGCGTTTCAAAACTGGCTCATAATCTTGTTGAGGTTAGTTGAGAACTTAAACTTTCTTAACAAACCAAAGCTTTTATGCACTGTGGAACAACTTTGGATAAAAGAGACTTGGAGACATTACTTAAAAGAACTATGAAAAAATTTATTTACATGAAAAAAAAACCTCGAAATTGTATAATCATTCTATCACACCTGTGCGACCCACACACAATATCAAGCTACTTCAGGCCAAAAGCAAAAGTAAAAAGGACAATCAGTGCTCGATCAGTACAGTATATAAATACTTGAAACAATGGTCTCATGACCGGGTAACAAAAATTAGCGTAAAATATTAGATCACCCTACCACACTAGTTTCAATATCCCAAAATGCAACTCGGATCAAATCAAGTCACAAACTTATAAAGTGAGTGAAGTGAATTGATCTGATCTGATTTGTTGATATGTCGTAAAAAATTCGTTAAGACACCGGGAAAAGTTTGACGTGAGATACAATCGGAACCACACAAAACCGTAAGTTTATAATTTACTTAAAAACCTCTGTGTGTTTCCTAACATTATTGATTTACGAAAATGCATCTAGATATTCACGAAAAATACGGATTAACTCTGAAAATTCTTTGTTCACACTGCCTGCGAATTTGCTACCATATCCCAAAAAAATAAGTTAATGAGTTGGTGCCCGTATCCACACTGATTGGGTACAGAACACACAGCATGTATTAACATTTGATCGTTTATTTACTACTTTTGTTGTTTTTTCTAGTACTTTTATGGTTGAACATATTTTAACAGAAATATAATTTTTTAATAAGCTGCACTTTAAAATGTTTCATCTCAAAGAAACAGTACATATTTGGCCACTATTTCATTATGAAGTAAGGATTACTTTTGATCCCTTTACCACAATATTTCTTACTTTGCATCTTTGTTTTAAGATCTTTTTCTCAATTTTCAATTGAATGCATGTAATTACATCTTAAATTATATGTATTCCTATTCTCAATCTTTATTTTTTGCTTTTGTGTTAGATAATTTAATATTATTTTCTTGTTAACTCTGACAAATTTTGTTAATTGGTAAAATAATTTTTTAAAGGGGGAGGGGGGGGGGGAGGGAGTTAAATACTTCACATTTAACTTTTATTGTCCAATACGAACTTGTTAATGTTCTGGAAGATTTTGATAGATTAATTTGGATTAATTTGCTTTATGTATTGGGTAAAGTATAAGTCCTGTTTAACTCGATATGTAAAAATTGTGTTGCTAACCCATATAAAAACATAAGCTTTCTTTTATTTATTTTATTTCGTACATAAAAAATAAAATGTTTCCTTGTCTCGAAGAGGATATTTCTCTATGAAACCTTTTAACAAACCATGTGTGTTGCCAACATTATTTCATGATTTTTTGTTCCATTTAGTGTCATTCAAAAGTTAACATGGTTAGAATACTATGAACATGAAGAAATTTTAAAACTCAGACAAGCTTCTTTGAAGAAGGAAGACACGGATTTACAAGTAGAATTAGAAAAATTAGAAAGAGAAAGGAATTTGCATATTCGAGAACTGAAACGCATCCACAATGAAGACCAATCTAGGTAAATAAAAAACTTGGTTTAAGAGTGTTTTATAATATTTATTTTCATACAATTTTCAATCTGTTCAATGGCTTTATGACCATTTTATGTTTATTTTTAGGTTTAACAATCATGCTGTTCTTAATGAAAGGTATCTTCTGCTAATACTACTTGGCAAAGGGGGTTTCAGTGAAGTGCATAAGGTGAGTTTATTTTATTTTAACTTTTTGCACTTTTTACAATTTTGAGTCAAATCAAAACTCTGTTTCAGTATTTGCAATTTTGATCAGTAACAAAATATTGAGGAATAAAGTATCCATTAAAATTTGGAGCAACTTGATATGATTGTAGGTACCTGTTCTTGAGTTAAATAAAGTGACAATTATCCTTGAAAGAAAATATATTTCATATTTGTGCCAAATTTCTGAATTTTGCATTTATAAATAGCGTTATTCAAACTATATTAGAAACAACTTACAAATTATGACACATAAGGCAATTTATAACAATTCAAATTAATTCCAAAATCTTTGTTTTGCACTTTAAAGTAATACTTTTATCAGAAGTTAATATATACCATTATAAATGTTACTTAAACCTAATAAAACTTTAATCCATTGTAGACTTACCTATCAATAAAAATACTGTAGTTTTGATATCGTAACAATAATATTATGAATTTGTTTTTATGGTTTTGCTGTGGCACGTGTTTGACCCAACCAAAAATAAATTATAAAATTGTGTTGGCAGTATAATATTTTGTATATTTGTAAATGAAGCTTAGTTAGTCTATGTTTAACTTTTAACTAAAACTATAATATAAAACTTAAGTCAACTTAATTTTTAGGCTTTTGACCTAAAAGACCAAAGGTATGTTGCATGTAAAATACATCAGCTGAATAAAGATTGGAAAGATGATAAAAAAGCTAATTACATAAAGTGAGTATTTGTGTTCCAATATAAAATATAACTATGAAACATTTATTATGCAACACAAATTGTGTTGTAAGAGCAATATTTTTTAAATGTTTGCAATTGGCATAATATACCTTACCAATTCTAGAATGAATTACAGCAATCTTTGATATAATATGCAGGGTTTCTGCCCTTATGGAAATGTCATGGAAAGTCAGGAATTTGGACATTGGGTAAATTTTGTCATGGAAAGTCATGATTTTGAGCAAAAAAATGGCCATTAGTCATGGAAATACAGTGAATTTCATAGATTTCTAAACATTTTAAGTAAAATTACGTAACTGTGACGTCATAACGCTATGATTGCTATTCAGCTCATCGAAAATTCATCTGTTTTTATTTCTGTTTTGACGGAAACAACGATCACAGAATCGTGGCCAATAAAGCATTTCTGAACTCCAAATTTGTGACATCACATGAATAAGGTCTCATAGATGAGAAAAATTTCATAGTATGAAAACTGAAATGAACAGTTTTGATAAGCTTGTGTTTAAATTTTTTTTCCCTCTTCTGTTTTATATTCTTGATATCAAAACATTTGATTTTTGATAGTATAATTTATTATTATTGACTTATTCTTTCTTCAAATATTTCTTTATTATTAAAGATTGATTAGCTGTTATAGCACTGAAATATCAAAGAATGGAAAATTATTTTTTCCTTTTTTTTTTTTTTTTTTTTTTTTCCGATTTGGAAGTTACTGAAACAAGGATTTTTTACTTAATTTAAAATAAAACTTTATAAAAATCATTTTATAGTACATTGATTTACTTACTATGCTTGTGTTAGTAAAATTCATATAGGCAGGGTTCGTATGCCTCCTAAAAACCCCTGAAATTTGCTTTTTTTATATAAGGGCCCTTATAACTCCTGAAAATTGTGTTTCTACTCCTGATATTTCTCTTTATCTCCTTAGAAATAATCATCAAAGGGTAAAAAGATTGGTAAAACCTTAAAACGTAGCGTTTTTTTTACTCGGTAAAATGTCTCTGAAACCCTAAATTCTTGCCATACTTCAGAGTCTACTGTGCTTGCGCTTCGTCACTACATCTGAAAAGAAAAACCTTTAGACACTCCCAGAATGCACCACGATTCTCGATAACCAGGCGTGTAGAGGGAAAACTATTACAAGACTTGTAATTTTTTTCCCCATGTTAACTCTTGAATTTACTGTACTTTCCTGAAAAACTCTTTAGTAACTTCTGAATTTTATTATCATATATTTTGGCTGCAACCCTGAATATAGCAAACTTAAATACTTAGAAAATAAAAGAAATCTTATTATTCTAAGTGGCAAAAAAGAGAGGGATGTTGATCGATTTATATTTAAATTAGTGATTTTCAAATTTTAAGTAATGTCTCTTTACCATTGCAAGAAGATAGCGACAAGAAAGTTACACGATTCGGTTTGATAAATGGTGTGACTTCTGTAAATATTATTGCAGCAAATAAAAGAAGTGCTGCAATAAAAAATTGGCCTTTTTTTTTTTTTTTATGAAGTCTGTAAATTAAAAGAATTATCCCCAATCAGAAACAATCCAAATTTGCTGCTGGTTTCAGTAGATTGGATTCTTATCCAGAGTGGCCACAGAACCTGGAAATCAGAGAAATGTCTGGGAGATACTGAAAAAAATCAGGGAAATGTCAGGTAATTTTTTTAAATTTCGCGAAAATCGGGGGATTTTTCTATCATTTTAAAGGTATGTCTCCTCGTTCATTCGTATTTTAGCACCATTTATACTGAGAATTATGGTGGTAATCGTTAGAAATTTTAAGTTACTGGATAATTTAAACTTTTCATCACAGCCAAAAGTATTTTTTAAAAAATGGCATATTATTTCTTTGGCATACATGCTCTATTTAATCAGGGTGCTCAACACAAACCAATTTTCGTAGCTAATATTATAACTAATCAGTTAATCGAAGCTCAATTGTTAAAATACATCTTAAACATTGTAACCAAGTGATACAAATGAGCAATTGTTTTCATCAATAAATCATGACACAGTTAAACTAGTCTCTTTTCTTTTGTTTGGGCACACTCCATATCCACATTTATATATATATATATATATATATATATATATATATATATATATATATATATATATATATATATATATATATATATATATATATATATATATATATATATATATATATATATTTGCAACATTGTAACCACTTAATCTAAAATTCAAAAAAGCACATTCCCATTGCTATAATTTTTGTTATTTATATTTGATAATGAAGATATTTAGGACTTTTAAATCTCCACATTTAAAAATTTTCCTAAATGTATTTATTGCTCTGAGATTTTTTTTTAAAGATTCAAATTTTTTTTATGTTAATTATTCTATAATTCCCTTTGTTTTAGACATGCACTTCGAGAATATAATATTCACAAGTCACTGGACCACCCCCGAGTTGTTAAATTATATGATGTGTTTGAAATTGATCCGAATTCGTGAGTAATTGTTATTGTTTTAATTTTATTCTAAAATTAACCAGCTAAGTTTATTAAGAAAGTTTTATCTACTAAGTTTATTTCTCAAACTTATAAAAACCATCGGAAATCTTTAATTGTGATTTACTAAGCTGTGAAATTTAATTTGCTAAATAAATCAAATGAATTATATCTCTTGATTCTTTTAAATGAGTAACATTTCTTTAGGGGAAGGGGGGATTGATTGAAATTTTTAATACAATAACAAACCCTTTAACTGGCAAGCCTGGGACCAACATCATACCGGATTTCAGGTCCGTTCCGACAACAACACTGATAATTACGCACCTGTTTTAGCATAACGAAATACATATGCTTCCCCACCACGTAAGGTGAATAATTATTAATATTCCCTATTCTGGATCTGGTGAAGCAAAATGTAAACATCGTCTGCCTTATCCACAGTAATCAAAGCATTTACTTTATTTAAAGTAATTGCTGATAGTCAAAGATTGTACCATCCATTGATAAGAGTATTCTGGGATACCGAAAACCAGGAATTGGCAGCGTTAAAGAAGGCATCTCTTATTAAATTCTCCTTTGTGAACTGCTTAATGCCTTTGGCGGAATTGCAAGAACTTAGTAGCCTCCCTATGAAATCTGATTTGTACACACTTTTTAATTATTGAAGGCCTCCTTGATCGATTGGTTGGATCAAAGATGTGAAATTCAATGGTAAAAATACCACACTGATGTCTTTTTGCAATATCTCCCTCTGCACTCGTTTTACGGGGAAGCATGTGCTATTCGTTCTCTTTGCTAATTGGCTGATTTTTAAAATTTCTACCAAAAACTGGTTTGTTATATCAGAGGATTATGTTCTTTACAGCTGAAGAGGTCAGCTGACTTTGCTATCGATCTTAAAATGAGGGATGAGAATTTCTTGTCTCGACTTGCATGTGTCACAAAGGGATGCAATTGCTCCTTTTGACACTGAATTCAGAAGAATAAAATCCAACAACATGTCGGATTTTGGGTTGCCAGATAAAGGATCCGTTACTGCACGTTTAAACCTAGCTTCCATCTTTGATATAAAAGATTTCCAAATTACTTATAAAACTTTCTATTGAAATTTTTAAATGCATGCACAAAGTTTGAATACTTTATAAATTCATTTTTAATATATGTTGGAAATATTTTCTCTGATAAACTTTTTTGTGTAAGTGTGTAAGATAAACTCATAGGCAAAATTTTCTGGTATGTTTTCTCATTATATTTATAAGTATGTATACATAATTAAAACTGTTATAATACTGTGGTATTTCTAAATATTTAAATTTAATAAATCATTTTAAATTACTTGTTCTTCTCTTTCTTACTTTTGTCTTATTCTATTTTTTTAAATATTAGCACTCTATAATTTATTATTTTAAGCTTTTGTTTCTCTGAATGAAAAAAATGTGCTTATTCGATTGATATTAATAAGCATATTATTTTTATGGATTGAGTGTTTACATTATTTATAAACAAGTTAAGTGCTCAAGGCTGAATGAAAAAAAAAATGCAATGTGTGCAACTAGATTGAATTAATTTTTTCCTCTATATTTATATAGTTTACTTGCATTGAGCTGCAATGAAAGAAAAGCTAATAAAGCTAATACGTAAGTTAGTCTTGCTAATATTTTGGGTCATTAGAGCCTCATATACATAAATTATCTTAATTACATTTAATTAATTTCTCAACTATTTTGGAATTTTAACAACTTTGCAGTTTATTTAATTCTGTGTACCAGAATTGTCCTACACAAATGATAATATTAATTCTTACAAACATGTGTTACCCATGTATATCGTTTAAAGCAACTTCAAAAAAATTTTTTAAACATTTTAAAATCAGCCTTGTAACTAAGTTATGAACATTGTATTCATTGGCGCCTGCCTATAGAAACTATTATATAACTTACATTCAATGTTAGCTCCGTTCAGCACTAATAACAGTTAGTTGAGTGCAACACCAATTACCTTATCATACGTGATTTATAAATAATTATGATATTGCTTTTGTTATTTGGGAATTTAGAGTGCAAAACCAAGTATTTACCTACATACTTAGTTAGCAATAAGAATTAAAATTTGATAATTTTTATACAACAATACAATATCATGCAAATCTTTTTTCTTTTCCTTTTTAAGCATGTCATTTTCCCCTCTAATTCTATTTCTTATTTGATTACTGTGATTTTTTAACAAATAGTCTAAAATTTGCTTAACGGTTTTCAGCTTAACATTACTAAACATAATCATAACTTTCAAATATATATTCAAATCAAAAGTGTACAAGTGCTTGAAAAAATTAGATAAGTGCTTCAAGGGTTTTATTTATATTGATGTTAATTGAATGAATGATTATTAAAAGTTTTTTATTACCTTCAGCATGATTTATTGGGTCATCCAAAAAGTAACTGTTAGGTTGTTGTTGTTTTTTCATAATAACGAAACAGTATAAAAATCTGAGAAATCGAGCATTTTGTTTTATGACTTTCTTCCATCTTACCAGAAGCTGGAAAGTTTCTTTTTTTTTTTTTTTAAATCATCATACTTATTTTTTAAAATGCTGTGTGACAGTCTCCTAAGATTTGATTTCCAAGTAGTTCCGAGAATTTTGAATGTGACCTGAAAAGATGAAAATTTTAAGGGCCAAATTGTGATGAATATGGAGGGTGACACATTAACATATCATCTATACTTAATTGATCTCTGTCTGATTTTTTGTGAAATGTGAGGCCAAGCATTGTCATGCTGGAAAACATCACCTCGGCGATTGGTCAGTTCGAACTGCTTGGTTTCGATTTCTGTTTTTAATACTGCCATTTGATAACAGTATTTTTCCGAATATCAGAAGGCAAAAGAAATAGTTTCAAATTATTTTCTACGTACAATTATCAAAGCCTCCTGGATTTATATTAAAAATTATTGTAATAAAAACGAACTATAAATTAAATTTAAAAAACGTTCTAAGCTAATTGTTTTTAAGTTATCAGTAATTTATCCTATGACCTTATTTTTTCGTAAATTTGCTTTTGTAGTAACAATTCTTTTTGTGAACAATTCCTTTATAGTCCCACCTTGTATATAGCATTACTTTTTTGGAATGCAGCCCCCTTTTGATGTTATTTAGGGAAGTTCATCTGGCTTTCCCCATGATTTTTTTCTAGTATTATTATTGTGTGACATCCATTTGTCAACTCGAGTAATGAGGTGGTTTTTTGTTTTGTTTTTTAATTTTATTTCGTTTCAGCAGAGAATCACATGCCGAAATTCGAGCATGTATCTTCTGTTTTGTTTTTTAATTTTATTTCGTTTCAGCAGAGAATCACATGCTGAAATTCGAGCATGTATCTTCTGTTTTGTTAAAGTATAGAGTGGTCATGCATTGTAACACCTTTCATACCCAATCTTTCTCAGATGATTATGAACATTTTTGGAATATTAAGTCTGCTATAATTCCTGAACAGTGTGGATTTTCATTAATAGCACCTTTTAATAAGTCCTTGTTTACAGAGAATGGTCATCTAGAGTGAACATTATTTTTTAGGCTGAAATTTCTGTTCTTAAATTTATCAAACCTCCTTCCAACTATGTAATCAAAATTAACATGTATACAGCACAAATTTTATGAATTATCTTGATAAAAAAATTCTTTTCAAAAAGTAAAAGAGCGTGATACAACGAAAATTAATTTTTTAGTTCTCTATTCTTAGCATTTTGGTGAAAGAAAAGTTGTGCTGCAACGCATCCTAAAAATATACAGTGAAAACAGAAAAGACACAATTTTCACATGCGCTTCATCAAGGCCAATCCTTATCAGTGATAGTTAAATAATAAAAAAATAAAAAAATTGATTTTAATAACCGCATAACTTTTTGGGTGACCCAATATTATGCAAAATAATTATCTAATACACTATCGGTTGAGTAGTAATGTTATGATTTGCACTGCTAAAGCTGTGAAGTATGTTGGCTTTGCATTATTAGAAGGCAAAAGAAATAGTTTAAAATTATTTTAAATGTCCATTTAGTTCAAATCTCCTTAATTCTGATGGGTGTGTATTAAACAATTATTGTATAAAAAAGAACTATAAATTAAATTTTAAAAAAATTCTAAGCTAATTTTTTTTAAGTTGATCAATATTTTTTCCTATGACCTTATTTTTTATTTTTCGTAAATTTGTTTTTGTTCCCCTTAATTTAGCGTTTTATGATCATAGCTTAACTTTACACACTATAGAGAAAGGAATATATCTATAATGCATTATTTTGTTCAGTGTTCATATTTTAAATAGCACCTTTTATACAGAAATAGTTATCCTTACTTTCTCTTGTTCAGGTTCTGTACAGTATTAGAATATTGTGATGGCCATGACTTGGATTTCTACCTGAAGCAACATAAAAGCATAGCAGAAAGAGAAGCTCGTTGCATTATAATGCAAGTTGTTCATGCTCTTAAATATTTAAATGAGATAAAACCACCAGTCATTCACTATGACTTAAAACCAGGTAAAACATAAACATACTTAGGATTTCGTTACTTTTGTTAAATGCAATTAAAACTATTTTCTTGCTACAATAAGTTTTAAAAATTACATATTACTTTTTATGACTACACAATGGCAATTTATCACCCACTTCAAATTAATTTATTTACTTGTCATAAAAAAATATGTAAGGTAGTGTTGTTGGATAACAACTGCTCTGAGTTCTGATCCATTGGAAGTGATAAAAAATCCAAGAAATAGCAATTTGTGCTCTACTGCAGTTGAGAATATAATGTTGAAAATATTTAAACACAAAAAAAAAATCTCGTTATTTGTAACTATTTTCGAATTTATTGTGTCTATTAAAATATTAGTGAAACAAGTATAACTGTCAAAAAGTACTTCAAAGAAACTTCAACACATTTTCTACATTATAAAATCTTTCTATAATAAGATTAAATCTGTTTCTAAAAGTAATTAAAAAATTGTTTTTGGCTGAAACTGATATTGCTTTTAAAAACTGAATGGATTATTATTTATCACCACATTTTCAGTTGAAATCTGCCATCATAAAATTACCAAGTTTTTTTTTAATGTGTTTCGAAATAAATCGCAAGCCACTGACAAATGGAAAAAAGGCTGTGTTTTGGTAAAATTACATAAAATTATTCTGAAAATCTATTTATTTAATTATGTTGAATTCTAGCTAATTCTAAGTAGTTCAGCTATTATTTTGTGTTGTTTTCTAATGATTTGTAGTTAGTAAAATATTGCCATTGTTTTTTTAAATGCTATAACTAGGTTAGATACAGTTTGCAATTTTCAGTATCACATTTATTTCGTGGGGTTGAGTGAATTAAGTTCCTTTTTTTTTTTTACTGATTTTTAAATGAAAGTCAATTATGTGATGTATATTATGAATAATCAATTAAAGTGTGTCCCTTTTTTCCTAAGGCAATATATTACTTGGAAGTGGAACTGTAAGTAATGAAATAAAAATCACTGACTTTGGTCTGAGTAAAATAATGGACGATGAAAGCTATAGTCCTGAAATTGGAATGGATCTAACATCTCAAGGTGCTGGAACTTATTGGTAAGTCACATAAATTTTAAGCATGGTCTATGGTCTCTTTGAAACTCCATTATAACGAATAGCTCACACCAAGTGGGCTGTATCACATAAGTTCAATTGATTTTTACCTATTTTCATTATTTGAGTATGCACACTATGAAGATTTCAGGGGTCGCATTCACCCTAAAATTCCTAATATTCCATATATTTTTGTTTCTTCTTAAATTTGTACTTAAATTTTTTGATAATTCCTTAAAAAAATTAAAAACCTCAAAAATAGCCCGATTTTCCTCCAAAACCTGTGCAAAAACCCAGGTATTCCTTCTGAAGAGAAAATCTTTTCTGAAACTTTAATTATTGACAAACAATTTTAAATTGTAACCAAACTCATGGTAGTTAATGTTGTTGAAAATTAAATAAGTAAATTTAATTAAAAAAAATAATAATAATATAATTGTTTTATTATATAACTGTTGTTTTGCCGAAAAGTTGTTTGATGTTCAAAATTTTGCCTTAACATGCCTTGAAAAGAATATGTCTGTGTTAAGAGCCTATATCAGCTTTAAAAGAAATATCCTTAAATTTAAGAAATTATCCCTAAAATTTTTGGAAGTATCCTTAAAATGTTCCTGAAATTTTTTAAATTATCCCTAAAATTCCTAAATAATAATTTTTTTAGAAAACTCACTGCACCTCCTAAGATTTACTCACTGCAGTAAATATTACACAATTGACTGCATTATCAATCGACTACAAGAACTTATTGAAAACATTGGAAGTGCAAGTCATCATAATTTAGTTCTGAATACATACTAACTTGGCTTTTCCAAGTGAATCTTCTCAAAGGGTTTTACTCTTACCAAAAAGCATCATTATCAAGTTCCACCTCAAACACTCTCTTTCTACACACAACACAACTCAAGAGCATACTTAAAATATTACACTCAAACAATATTATTATAGATAGCTATTGTGTCACCTAATGGCATTATGACGAAAGGAAACCATGTTTAAAAAAAAAGGTAAAACCTCCTTTGCTTTTACTATTAAGGATATCTTCAGATTATGAACATTATACACCAAAATTATGGAAAAAAGTTAGTTTGGGATATATTTTGCATTTTCATTATACCACTCTTCAAACCTGAATACTTTCTAATGAGAATTTTTTTTACTTATGTTTAATATGTTTTTCTAAGACATCAGATTATTGATCCGAAATAATAAACAGGTGATTATTATTCAGAAACAGTAAACAGGTGGTTATTGTTCACAAGTAATAAACATCTATAGAATAGTTTATACAATGCTACTTGTATATGTTCTTTGTTTTAAAAACTAAACTTTCATGTTAGTTCAATTTATAGGAAATGCCCTTAAATCCCATTTTTATATTTCAAATATTTTTAGCTGAATAAGAAAGTATCGTTTAATTTCACTGCAATTTCTTTTTTCTACTATTGAGATCGACTTCTTGTAATAACACAACAAAATTATTTCTTTTAAACTGCATTACTGAAAAGTTACTTTTCATTAAATTTTTAGTGTCATCTATTTACATTTTAGTGCAACTTCCGACTGCTTGCAATTCGTAATTGCAACATATGTATTTAATCGTAGTTTTATTTTAAAAAATGTTATTGATGTTCATATACCATATTATATCAGGGTTCGTTCGGTCCTTGAAAGTCCTTAAAAACTCCTTATTTTTACTTTAGGTCTCTTAAGGACCCCTAAAAAGTACTTGAATTTATTATAAAGGTCCTTGAATTTTTTTAGTTTCTGAAGGTCCTTTGAAAATACTTGAAATTGATTGAAATTTTGCTCGTTTGTTGGAAACTTCTGAAGAAACAGATATAATAAAAATAATAATAGATATAATAAAAAACTCCCCTTGCACTTTTAACTCTATCAGTTCCGTGCTTATCTGAATTAATTTTCGTGGATCAGGGATTATTTGCAAAGAAGCTAATGGTTGATTTACTCATCTTGGACTTAACCCATGAATGAAGTGCAGAAACTGAAGCCATCCTGTGAAACACATTCCAATAAAATTAGCATTCCAACTAAAGTGGTTAGATTTGATATAACTTACAAAATGATAAAATTATAACAAGAAATCAATTTCGAATTTTATTACTAATATTTTTGCTACTGAAAAGAGCATGACCGGTTTACCCTGTTAGTGGAGAAAGTCACTCTAACAACATCTTTAAAAAATTTCCTTTTTCTAAAAGAAATTTCGAATCTGGGTAACTATTTGGAGCAATCTTAGCATCTTAATCAACGTTTGGAGCATCTTAAGTAAGATTGAAGAAAAATGCAATATTTTTCACAAATTATATGCTATATTTATGTCGGCAAACATTGTTTTGAATTTTTAAGATTATTTTTTAAGTTTAATATTAAGGTCGTTATTTTTTGTTTGGAAGGTACTTGAAAAGTCCTTAGAAACTCCTTGATTTTATTTTAGAAAAATCTGTACGAACCCTGTACATTCCTTCTGTGAATCCAGCTGCTACATATCATGTAAAATTTAATTTTATGCTAACATGAACAATGTTAATTGATTGCATATATCCAAATAAAATTATTTCTAAGAATAAGTTTCTATGAATGTTATCTTATGCTCTGAAATAGGTCTACTAAAGTTTTCCTTTTACATTAATGTGGATATATTTTTCAGGTATTTGCCGCCTGAATGCTTTGTAGTTGGAAAGAACCCACCCAAAATCTCTTCAAAAGTAGATGTTTGGAGTGTTGGTGTGATATTTTACCAATGTTTATATGGTAAAAAGGTAAAGTCAGTTATTATGTTACAATTTATTTATTTTTTCAATTATTTAATGGATTTTGTTCAATTTCATAGGAATTGGAAATTCAAGTTGAATTTGAAGTGTGAATGTGTATTTTGTTACAATTTTGTTTCCTAAATAATAGAGAAATTACATTACTTTAAATTAATTTTTATTCTCGTAAAAAAAATTGCGATTTAGAAAATGTTATTTAAGATATTTACAAATATTACAGTATCTGAATTTACAAAAAGAATTCAATTAAATCCAATATTCTGCTTTTTTTAACTTTCATTTACCAATGCCTAAAGAAATATTAAGTCACAACTTGAAAATTACATAAATTCTTACCCAAAATTCAATTATTGTATATACTTGATTACTTAAAAAATTTAAGTCAAATTTTTCATGGAAAAGCAGAAGATACACTTATATGTGGATCATTAAAAATTAAAATAAAAGTTACCTATTGAGGAAAGGAAAGCAGGGAACTTTGGGAGGTGCAGAGGAAAACCCCAATTGTGCTGAATTTCTTCAAAAATCATTTATATTCAAAAGACAATAATCGAAATAATTACATAAAATTTATTTCCTATAATAAGCTTTGTTAATTCTGCTTTAGAACAAACAAAAAAATGCTTTGCTAAAACAGTTTTATAAAAGACATGGGATGCACTGAATAGAGATTTTGGCCGAATAACAAATATTCGTCCAATGGACAAGACGAATAACGAATATTCGACTGGACAAATATCTGATTTTTTTCCTATAAAACTTGTCTTAACTACCACTTATAATAAAATATAGTATTATTTTATATATAAAAACTAGGACTGGACCTTAATTAATGACGATTGTCTTAACGCGGAAAGGTTATATAAAAAGAGTAACTGTTCTCATGTCTTTGAAATTATTCAAAAGCACACATCTTTTGTTGTAGGGCAAATTTAAGGGCTATGGCACTCCCTGAAATTCATAAAAAAGAAAAATAACATCTTAACATTGCTGTGCCTGTGCATTATAAGTTTTTAAATATTATATAAGAAAAATAAAATCATGTTTTTATAGAGTGGTATTCTTCAATAATAATAAATTGGCAACAAATAGAAATGAAGTATTCAGCCGCCGAATATTCAGGTATTAAGCCAAAACCGAATAAACTGTTTAATGGCCGAATACCAAATATACGGTGCATCCCTATAAAAGACATCTTATTAGAGTTAACTCTTGTGTTCGAGGGTCAGTTAATTTAAGTTTCTGACTAAGTACAATTTGTAAAAATCTTTATTGTAAATTCACTGTTTTTTTTTATTAAATATGATTGCACACATTACAGCTTCTTATTCTTTATTTAATCTATTGAATATTTTTAAAAATCCGAGATGTATTAAGTTTATTTATTTACCATATTAATATTTGTTTTAAGCAGTCTGTCTAAAAATGAATTGTTTTTATCTAGCCATTTGGTCACAATCAATCGCAAGCCACGATATTAGAAGAGAACACCATTCTAAAAGCTAAAGAAGTGGAATTTCCTCCTAAACCTGTTGTTAGTAACGAAGCAAAGGTATGGCTGATTTTCCGATGTAATATTTATAAATATTATTTTGGTAAGATAATCGGTGGTTTGTTTTTTTGTAATTATTTAAAAGTTTCCAGCTTTGTTTACTTGAAAAAAGTAAGTAATATATTTAAAGCTAATAAAACCTATCCTTTCTTTATAGTATTTTATTATTTAAAAATTTGAAGTAAAAATTAAACCCTTTTTTTTTTTTCAAAAAAAAATAATTTTGCAGATCAGAATGAATGCTTAGTTTTTAGTACAATAAGAAAATCAATTTTGAACATTCTCCTAACTTATCTAGTTTGGTTTAGAAAATGCCATGCCTATGAAAAAGGAATTGTTTAATATTTTTGACTTTTTACGGTCGTAGCCCTACATCTCTTTTGGATTGACTGGATTTGACTTAAATTTTTTCAAATTATATTTGTTAATTGACCTGTCACTTATGGCTAAAAGTTAAATGCTCAGTTAAGTAGATAATTATACTAACATTATTTAATATTTGTTATTTCTATTTGTACCAATTTTGTGATTTGATACAAAAGATATGGTCTCCAGCAACAGAGAAATTGACAACTCTGCAAATATCAGTGATTTATGGATAATTATTTGCAAAAATTGTATATGTCAGAGAATTATTTTTTTTCCTCCCCCCCCCCCCCCCCCTCCCTTGTTCAAAAGTTAAAGTAGTAGATAAGCAAAAAGAAATATCACATGAGCAGAAAATAACATATCCCAATCAAATTAAAACTATCACATAACTCCTTTCAATATTAAGATATTTTTTTTATTATAATTTTTTTTTTTTTATAGTTTTGATTTGAAGAATTGTCTACCTAGCGGTTTATTTTTTTTATTTTCGGATTAATAACTTTTGATATTTTTAGACAATTTACAAAAAAGATCATGTTTTGTATAAGGAATTTCTTTAAACTTGACGTTTATAAAATATCTTAAATTAAAAGTGCAACTGATTGGAAGTTATCAAGGAAGTTCAAAATGCTTTGCCTCTGATGAATAACCCGTAGAAAAAATTCACAAAGTGAATTTTATGCTGACAGCCAAATGGTAAAATAGGCTTTGTTCAAGTCCATAACTAGACTTTAATGTATAATATATCATGAAAATATATCCCCTGGATACAGCCATGGCTTGGTTATCAACATATTAAAAATTATTAATTAATGTCTCTATTTAGATGAACAAAGTTAATGTAATGTACTTCTAAAAGTGACTTTGTTTATCTTTCTTGTTTAGCAATTCATTCGGAAGTGTCTTCAGTACAGAAAAGAAGATCGAATCGACGTAATCAACCTTTCCCTCGAAGACTACCTAAAACCGAACTATCCCAAACACAGCCGCCAATCAAATGCTGAGAAATCATAGCATCGCATTACTATTCAGGTGGTGCATGTGACCAGAACTTGAAAAATGGCTGCATTTTGTGAAGTGTATATATATTACAACAAAAAAAACTTCTTTTAGATTTGTCCCAGCTTTTTTGCAAACTGAAGTTTGCTGGGAACAACTATAGTTTTATGTACAGTAATCGAATGTGTTTATAAAAAACGATCCAGTGTTCCTAGTTTTTTCACTGCTGAACTGCACCAGCCTTGAAACTTTGCAACTCCTACTATTTAAATTAAATCTCGGTTGTTGTGGAAAGACAAGTGCTCCGTGTGCATCTCATAGGCGAGTGGACTGTTCATCATTTCATTGACTTGGAGGACGAGATGCCGATTGCGTAGTTGATTTGTGAATACCAAATTGTATAAATAAAATTATGACAAAGTCCTTTTACTGAAAAATTAGCATCCTGTTGAAGGCATTCTTCGACACAAGTTTGCCATATAGAAATGAATACCATTTATTATCATGTGAATAATTACTCATTTGTTTTTATGCCAAAACTTATTCTTAGCTTTGCATGGGGCAGATACTATGTAAATATTCAAACCCATGCATTGGAATACTGTGACTGGGCTCTACATATCTCATTCTGTGTAAAAAATTTAAACATTTCTGTTGTTGAAATTTAGGACTTTTACGTTATTTCTGCATTGGTATGATTGAGGCACTGATGTTGCTTTTTATTAAGTTTTTTTTTTTAAGTTGCAATATGTATGTATCTGCACTCTTATCATCACATTCAGTTTTATCCTATTTTGTAATGGCTTGCTTACTATTTGGAAATTGACAATATAGTAATATTTCATTAAAACTGCAATAAATAGTCTGCCAGTCTTTTTTATTTTATTTTTTTAGACTATGAAAATTGGTGTGTTTTATTTTGTACTGTATGCTCTAGAAAATTAGGGGAGGAGGACATTGTCAGTTCAGACAAGCTAACTTTTCCATAGTTTGTTTGCTAGCAACAACTTGCACATTTAGACACTAGTGTTTGCAACCTGTTTTAAAGACACACCTGCAAATGTAAATGATTTCTTTGAGGAAAAAAGATCTTATTATGACTTGCTGCTAGACTGCCACTTAACTGTTATGTTTTCTGGTTCCTCAATTAGATTTGTTTCTTCTGGATGCCAAATAATGAGTTAAACTTACACAAGTCATATAAATGCCTCTTTTTTCCAACCTGTATGTTATCAAGATTTGCTAAGGTAATACAGAATTTTTGTAAACGTCAGTAAGCACAGTTTAGTAAACAATAAACATGCAATTTTTTTAAGGTATTTTTATCTGAAAATTAACTTTTCTATGATACATCTCATAAAATAGGCAAGAGAATTTCATGATCAGTTTCAGTTAATAAATGTTGAATAAATATTTGTTTAAATTGTAGCGCATAGCTTGGGAAAATGGCTTCATTGGTTAAAGTTCTAAAATCATGATTTAGTAAGTCATTGATAGATATTTATATTAATATGAGAGAACACTAAGGCAATCTAGGATGAGTATGGTAAAAAAAAATATATAAACAAGGTGGAAAGGATTTTTTTTTTTTTAATGTTAGTCTAGATGTATCCTGCTCTATGAAAAAGCAGTAATATTAAATGCTTAATTCAGCAAAAAAAATCCCATTCTATTCCTCTCCATCCTCACTTGGAAATGCTGTTGCTGAAATGAATCAGAAATTACCAAAAGAACCTGAAAAGAAGATAGCAGTAATAGCTAAAGTAATCGCAGATTTATCACCATCAAAGAAAGATCATTAACCCTGCTATTAACCAGCTTTGAAAAAGGTAAATCTTTTCCATACCTGAAAGGCAAGATCATCTACTTTGCCAGAAACTTGCAAGAAATTATAATTATTTTTGAGAGATTACATAAGTAGACAGTTCTGTATAAAAAGATATTGTTATTATTTGAACTGATAAAGATAAAACAAAGATGCAAAAGCGTATTATAGTTTGTTACCAAGAAAAGGACGAATGCATAATTGTTATGGTATTATGTCGGGTAACACGCAACACAATAACGATGCAATCTTTGCAAATAATATCCTGATTTAAAGAGATGTATAGAAAAAAATTAACGCCTAAAAAGAAAATCTATTATTGAAATACTGGTTCTTCGAGTCAGTTTAAAAATCACTTCTCATTGGAGATCTTATTCATCATGAATCAGACTTTGGATGTTTAGTCAACTGACCCTTTTTTTAATCAACTTATGGAAAAAGTCCTGCTGATGGGGTTTTGAGCAGAATTGAAGTGAGCTAACTGTTCACTCCAAAATTTTACAAAATAATATAGATATATCTATGAGACAGCTGAGTTTTATGAGGTGGCAAAGCATAGTATTATTTTTTTCCATAGAAATAGATAACAATCTGCAACAGACACATCTCAAAAGTTTGATAACAAAAGATTACAAAATCTGTGCCCCCACACTCTTCACTATGTAAAATCTTGAGGTAAAAATAAATTAATAATTCACCATTTACATTTACAGAAGAAGAAGAAATGAATTGTCAAGTCAATGGCGGATTCAGCCAGGGGGCGCGGGGGGCACGCACCCCCTCCTCAGATTATTACTATTTTTTTTTTTTTTTTAGAATTTGTACATAAAAAATTTAAATTTGTTTTTTTAATAAGTTCACTTAACGAGTATATTTCGACCTTCGTCTAATTTCCGAAAAATCCCCCCCCCCCCTAAAAAAAAGAGCTTATTTTTGGTTCAAGGTTCTTTTTATAGCCCTCTCCCTTCCCATTCAAACGGACGTTAGAAGACTACAAGTATTCAAACCTCCACCCCCTTGACTTTGAAGATATCTCCACAATACTTTACCATAGGAGTTGCAGTTGAGTTAGGTAAAAACTCTTTTAAAAAATAATAATTGTTTACTTTTATTTTGTAACAATAAGGAGCCGAAACCAAAGCGAATTTTCCTCTCTGAACTTCTAACTTAGACGATCACAAGAGAGGGAATACACCGGATGTCGTCTTTCTCTCCTGATTTCGCACAAGGGATGGACGTGGGGAGGAATATCACTGGACACTGAATGAGATAACATCTCCACCCCTCTGGGTCTTTGTCCTTGAAGCCCTCTTTTAAATGGTTGTGGTGTGGTTTACTAGTTAGCACGAGGAGAAGAAATTTTTGAACGCGTGGTGAGAGTGTTGAGACTTATATTCGGGGTTTACAAACTGTACACTTCCGAAGTTAACCAAAGAGTAGAGTAGGTTGTAATACATAAATGCATCCAAGCGACAAAAAGTAAGTGGGAACACATTTTTTTAGGGTTTCTTTTTCTATTCTGAAATTATAAATACTATTTATTTGATTTAAAAATGAAAGCAATCGTTACGAGAAGTCGGAAAGAACGCCTTACTGGCGTGGAGGACTTTTTAAAAAGAATTGCTTTGTGTTTGGCACTCAAAAAATAGTTTAAAAAAGTTATTCTATAGCGATTTTTGGAAATGTACCTGTCATTACCCATTTTTGTCATATGTTTGGGAATACTTTTCTTCGAGAAAAGTAAGTTAATCTTTGTTGTCTAGTGGCTTAATTTTTAAACCCTTTTTTAAATTAACTTCGATTTTGTGTGTCTGTGAGGAATAAATGAGTGGAGGACTAATTAATCCTCTTGTTATCCAATCGAGCTAAAATAACTTGTTGTCAATAACAATAACCATGTTTTCGGACAAAAAAAAAATTAATAAAAAAAAAAATTAGCCAAAGAGACGGAATTGATGATTTTCTTCGCAGTGGTCATCAAACACCATGAAAATTGAATCTAAGATCAAAATAGTTTAAGTAAATTGCAATTGTACATAAAAATTGGCAAGGAATGTAAAGGATACCATAAAAACTTTGTATTTATGGATTCATTTTTTTAACATGAACTATTTGATCTACCACACTGGATCCCACTGACTTGCATTCCTTTAACTTAAAAAAGCTTAACATAAAATTTCTCTACTCCTGGTTTCTATCTTTTGCTTTTTACTTTATCCTTTATATTTACTTTTGATTTTGTTTATTTGTGGCGGGAAAATCTGTGGAAGGATAACTAACCCACTAGCCGTCATCCAATCAAGCTGAAACTTGGCAGATAGTCAATGAGAATGCATTCTATCAAGTTTCGGAGATTTTCACTAAAAGAAACTTTTACTTATGCTTCTATTAACACTATAAATCTTGTGTATGCATTAAATGATTTATATAAAAATTTTACTTTTAGGAATTAATTATTTATACACGTAAGTGACATATTTTTTTTCCACTGGACTACATAAGTGTAACATTGTATCTATGTAAAAAATGCTCTGATTGGCTGAAATAAAAGCCAGGAATTGGAAAAAAGGATTTTGTACCAGAAAAGTTGAAAATAAAATTAAATTTTGAAGAACAAGAGAAGAAAATATGAAAATGAACTGTCAACAAGTGAGATTTATCAAGAAATGTAAAACAATTTATATTCGATGCTATAGAGAACTTCTACCTATTAAAAAAATATTAGACTTTGACATATTTAAGCTTAATAATAAAGCAAGATTCGGCTCTTCTAATACACTAACATTTACATCGTGTAGTTTTTTTTCTTTAACTAATCTATTATAATTATCCATAGATGGATAAGTATAAGATAACTAAGTATAGTTTGCTAAATCAAAAAAAGGAAGACTGGAATTTGTTTTGTGTTAATTATTCAATGTTTAAATTGTATTTTTTTTTCTATTGCCTTCTTAAAAATAATACTTATAATTAATTATTAGTAAAACGTTCTCTTTGAAACACAATTTTTTCCCTGATTACTTTAGATTACTTGTGTAGCAATGGATTATCCAGTAAAACAAGGTATTTTTACTACTAAGCTCACTGCATAAATATGTTATGAATATGTTAAATTTTGATGTACAATTACTGATTTCCCAGTTTGATGTAAGTATAGTTTAGGATTCATACTTAGTCAGTTAGTCACAAATAATAGTAGCAAGTTCCCACTTTCATTGGAATTTCTTCAGTATAACCTATACCTCTGGGGATGTAGCTTACAAAAATGTTTAAAATGCACAATACATTTTGAATACAATTTGTTTTTAAAATAAAACAGATAATGAAAAAAACAAAAGGGTAGTGTTAACGCGCTAAGATACCTAACCGCTACCACGCTAACCTTACGCTAAAATAGCAAGTCAGAAATGTGACGAAAGAGGTTGGGGGTCAATCAATGGCTATGGATTAACTTAAAGTATATTTCTTGAACAGTGCCTAGCTTTTTTTTTTCTTTTTCTTTTTTTTTTATATTCAATTCTGTCCTGGCTAAGGCACAATCTTGCGCCCCCCCCCCCTCAGGAAAATCCTAGATCCGCCACTGTGTCAAGTTCACCATCTTTTTGTGAAGAGAAAAAGATAATATAAGCCAGGATTTGCTTCAAAATGACATCTGCAATAATACAATGTCATTAGAAAGTTGTTTTTTTGCAGCACAAGTTATTGTAATTAAAAAAGAAAATGTTAAAATTATATTTCTCAAAAATGTGCTTTTTCTGAAAAAAAAATCAAAATTGGATCAGCCATTCACATTTCATGGAAAACTTGGCTGAACCAATGTTTGATGACAAAAACTTCCGATTTTAAATTTTTAGAATGTGTAGCCAATATCTATAAATAAACCCTTTGATGAAAATCTAACATTTTAAAGTACAAATTGCAATTCATTTCATAGAGCAAATTGTAATTTCATGCATTATACGAAACAGCAACTAGTTCCCCTTTGCAACATGGAAACATAATTTCAAAAAATAAATCAGGTGAAATAGATTTCAGATTTTTTTCATACTTTATATCTCAGTAACTAAACAATCATCAATTCCAAATATTTTTTTTACTGATCAGATTCTCATCTGATAAGTGCACTAAGAAAAAAGTTAAACTTTTCAGTCCCCTCCACAACAGTTAATTTTCATTATATAATAAATTAATTTATGTAATAAAACTGAATATTAATGTTTTACTAGCTTATCCTATCACAAGGCCTTAATTTTTTTAAAAAATAGTATTCATTACATTTTTTTAAATGAGAAAAAATTTCACCTCCAAAACAGACCAGTTACCACAGAATTGCCTTGATATGTTAATTTCAAACGATAAAATTGACAAAACGATCGGAAAGGGATTTGCAGCATGGAATGCATTATTTTGAACATTTTCTTGGTTTTGCAAAATTTCTGCTACATTTAACCAAATATAGATTGAAATCAAACAAGTGACAGATAAACCATTGGTACACTTAAGCTGGTGAACATCAAAATGAAAAAAATATTAAAATTAACAAGGTGGATAAAATATAAGGAGATATCACTACTTAATGTACTTACCATTACCGTATTAGTTATTTTACTGTACCCTTTCTATAAAAGTGATACAACTCAAAATTCTTCATTTTGAATTAAAGTGTGTACAAAATCAGACTGCATGTACTTGAAAATAATTAAACATCATGAATTGGAAGTGAATTCAAATTGCAACCGAGTTATACCGTTTTTCCAGCTTCAAGTCCATATAGTCTGTGATTACGTACACACTCAAAAATAAATAATTCTTTTAGTTGTGTCACTTTTGTAGCAAGAGATATGTGAAATGTACAAATGATCGTGAAGCAATCATACAAATTAAACCAATTGTATTCTTTGAGTAGAGGTACCAATAATAGTTTTACGCAAAACATAGGTGGTCAGATCCGTTTTTTGTGGATCTTCAAATAAAATAAAAGTAAGGTAGTTTTTTTCTCTATTCCAACAAATTCAATCTGCACCACCAAAGAAATAAACCATAAATGTTTCACCTTTGTTGCCTGTGGTTAGTTTTTACTAAATACCTTCTCCTTATCAGCTTTAAGATTAATTGTGAAATATTCTTAAGGTAACAGAACTAAAAGAATTTTAATTTCCTAGCAGTTAAAAAGAAAATTGTACTAAAAGTTTAATTTTAACCATGTGAAAAAATCTATAACCTGAGAATTCAAACCTGTAAAGTGAACTGTTGCATTTAGATTTATAAAATAAAGAAATTTAAATGCTCACAATCTCATTTTAAAAAATACTTTAAAACTCAATGGATGGATATTTTGCAAAATAAAAACTTTTTTCTAAACGTTGGCTTTAAAGCTTGTTGCATTCTCTGGCTGTCTCAATTATGCTCCTCCAGTATATTTTATCCAGGAGAATTTTAAGATCCTTCTCAATATCATCGAGTCGGACTTAAAATTCTTTACAATTTTTTTTTAATATTAGAAGTTATAGTGATTATTAATCTTATAAGCACAATCATTCATCACATTTTACAGACTGCTATAAGTGACGATATCCCGTTCTTGTAAAACCTGTACAATCGAGAATTGAATTAGAATCTGCAAACATTATTACATATTTGTCCATGTATTTCCCAATTATCTTTCTTTTGAATATATTTAATTTTTTATACTTTTTGTGTTAGAGTTCACATTTCCCAACCATATAGAACAGATCAAATCAGTGTCATAAATATTTAATTTGATATAAAATGAAAATTAATGTTGCAATAAATTACAAGAATATTTTTTTAGGGTCAAATCAACCCTTGGATAATTTCTGTTGAAATTTTCTAAATCAATCAGTTTCTTAACAACAATATTTTCTAAATCAATCAGTTTCTTAACAACAATCTATTAAAGGTTGTTTGTTTTCAGATTATCTGGCGCCATCAGCAACACGAGGGCTATAATGCGCCGAAACATTCGTCATTGGACTAGCCAACATACATTTACAAACACCCATGCCTAACACGGAACTCGAACCCGCAACCTCGTGGTCGAGAAGCTAGCACGCTAACCACTATACCGTTTGGTCGGCACAATCTATTAAAGTCTAGAAAATTCAAAATTCATGGATCTTCTTGTTTAGTTTACTAATCGACTAAAAATATTTGGATGTTTAAACTAGGGATGGAACGGATGTGAGTTTTGCCGGATACCGGATTTCGGATATCCGGGGTACCATGTCTACCGGATACGGATATCCGAAACGGATTTCGCCGGATATCCGGCCGGATATTCGGTCTATATACTAAAAACGATAGTTATACGATATGCTATACGAAAAAAATGGTCATCATATGAAGTATTAAGTAAATTATAATTAGTGGTTAGCGCACCGCACTGCATGCCACAGGTCCATGGTTTGATTCGCGGACTGGGCAAGGTTGACTTAGCTGTTTATACCTGAAAGAAATAAACTGAGGAGGACCATGCATGCTTGGGAACTAAACACTGGGGTTCGGCGTCAGAATGACCATCTGACCGAAACATCTGCTATGTGACACACAAATGCCACAGTCGAGAAAGCTGAGCTGGGCCCAGCAGGCCTTAGTCCACACGGACTGTCGCGCCACTGCCCTAATAGCACACATCCTCCCAGGGAGGTCCCTGGGAAGTCATTCGTAGCCCCGGGGATGACTGGGGACTTCCTAGGGACCTCCCTGGGAGGATATGTGATATTAGGGTGAGTTAATTTTTTTTATTTAAACTTTAGTTGATGAGTGAAAGAGATCTTTGTTGCTGATTTTATATCTTGTAATATTGATACATTTAGTTTTTCATATAGTTCTGGCAGGGCTTTATCACGAAAATAATTTCTATTTGGAAGCGGATAACGAGGAGCTAGGTATTTTATTAACTGACCAAAGCCTTCTCTATTCACAATGGAGAATGGTTCAGCATCAAGAGCCATTAACTCACCTAAAATTATATTAAAACTTTTTTTTACAATGTTGAAGTGCAAAATATACCTACTTTCAATTTACTTCATGCATTGTTTATAATTGATAAATGATTACAAAATTATACCGGAGGCATTTGTTAATAACAAAAGATTTATTTTAAATATTTTATGAAATTGAAGTTTATTTTTTTTTTTGTAATGCACCTAAAACATTACGGATTTAAAGAAATCTCGTAGAAAACTTAAATTGGATCTATCGGAATATTCCGTCTTTAAATATAAACTTAAAAAATTTCGAACCCAAGATTCATCAACATTAGGTTATACCATATTTAAAATATATATTTAATATAAACAAACAAAATTAGTACTTACATATTTTTGTGGTTAGGCTTTTGCTTTAGGATCATCTATACTCCACAATTTTGGTACACATAATTTCGATTCCAATGTTGTCTGCGTGCATTTCTTGTTTTGATGAATTGTTTTTTCTTGTTAATCAATATTTGATGCATTTAGTGAGTCTTTAAAGCTTCGGTGGATTTCCTTATGCACACTCATTAAATGGTTCCATAAGGGTTTTGTGGAAAAGGATTTTGGGCTTTTGCCGCGCACATTTTTTAAACGATTCTGTGGAGCAAGTAACACATAGGGCTTTGCTTTCGTCATTTCCCATTAATTTTAAAATACTTCCAAATGGGTGATTTTAAATGAGCCATTATTAAAAATTATAAATTAGATTGTAATTGGAGAAAACTATGATTCAAGACATTCTAGAGAGTTAAATAAATTCCACATTGTGGCGCTGCGTTAAAGACCTAAAAATTACAATACTTCATTTTACGTCAGAAAAAATATACCAGCTTTCAACTTCTGCCAATGAAAAATCAGAAATTAGACCATACCATTCACAGCATAAAGGGGTAGGGTATTATCGTCGATAGAACAAAAAAAAAGCATCGAGGATTGCGCATTGACTATTTATTGCTTTTTACTCGCTAGCAAATGTCAGAAAAAAAGGAGGAAGTGAGAACTCTTACGTCACTTATGTTATGGAAAAAAAGTACTATTTATTAGTATTTTGGTTCGAGTTTTACGGAGAAGCATTCAAATATAACATCTGGAATTAATCAGATCATAAACTTGGAATGAAAAGAACATATTGCAAAACACCTATGAAGGATGTGTATGGAAAAAGATTGGAGGAATGGTTTATGCTTATCAACTCGGCGTCAATAATACGGCGCCTCTTTCTGTTTTCGTTTTCTAATTTGACTGCAATTTATGTCCAAGGAAAAAAAAATTAGAAAAAAAAAAGTGTAGGATGCGGTGTTTCCTTTGTCCGAAAAAGATAATTATTTTTTTCAAAAAATTCTTTCTTGTGGATACCTGGTGGTCGGATATACAGCCGGATATCCGAATGAAATTATCGGATGTCCGGTATTTCAAATCGGATATCCGACGGGGTTTCGGATATTGAAAAATCAGCCGGATATGCCGGATATCCGTTCCATCCCTAGTTTAAACAAATATTTACTACTAGGTACTAAATTGTGTTATTTCTTTTAAATTACTGCACTGTTGAGAGATTCCTTTGCAAAATTTTTTTGAAATTCTATGTTTGTTAATATGCAAAAAAAAAAAAAAAAAATTGAATCCGTGATCTCTTTCGCTTTATTACAAGTTTTAAAATAATAATATTTAAGCATAACACCATTCCCTACTACTCAGGGACGGAACTAGGTCACTTTTTACCAGGGGCAAGAATTCATTTTGGCTCCCCCACACAATAATTTTTTAGATTTGAAGCTAACTATATATACCTTGAAAATTAACAAAGGTTTTTCCTTTATAAAATTCTGTTTTGAAACAAACAATAAAAGAATTAATTAATTGAAATTTTAAATAAATATATTTGACAAGCCCTTATTAATGACCAGGGTTCATTCTGCTTGCATAAAGATTTGCATAAAGAATAAAAAAACAAGTAATGAATCAATACAAATAATGTCAGTTACAATGAAATAAAAGAACATAGTTGAATGATATGTAACACTTTTTAACACAAAATCTGGTTAACCTGGTTTCAAAACGTCTTAGATCATAAACAATTAAGCTGTTTTACATTTCAAAAAATAATTTCTTCTGTAAAATACTAATACAAAAATTTAAAAAGCTTCCGAATATTACCAGAACTCATTGAACACAAAAGCAAATTAATTTAATGACTTGTCTACAAAAATCATTGAATAGTTGATAAACACAAATGTTTATTTTAGAACAATTAATTTAAACTTATTGAAACTCATTTTAATAATAGAATGAATAATATATTACTTACTGTGCTATGTGTGAGTTCTCCATTTTCTTGGAGAATTTAAAATTCTCACCAATGCAATGGACAAAATTTGACGAACATGACATCTGTTTGGTGAAAAATTATGCCGTCAAAATGACAATATAACTCTCGCTGAAAATTGGCGCCTTATTCTCGTAGCATGGAGACTGGATTCTTTTTATTTTATTTATCACTTCCTGGAAAATACTTTCTTTTTCGTTATTTTTTATGAAAAATAAGGCCTTGAGATCCATTTTTAGAATTCATGCCTTGATGTTTTATTATATTTTCATTATTTAGGAATAGATAAAATGTTACACTTAGGCACTTTTATGCTTCCGTTTTCTCTTTTTACGAAACATGTTTGAATGCTTGTGTATGATCAAAAAAAAAAGTAGGAGTGTTAATAATTTAACCTGTAAAAAACAAACTTTTTAATCAAATCCCTTATAAGAATTATCAATTTATTAACAATAAAAGTATTTTTTTTAAATGATTTATTAAAATGCTTTCGAAACTCCGCGTCGATTAAAAAAGGTAAATTCCTAGTTCACGTTTATGGGTTGGCGCACTTTAGAAAAGTTGGCGACAAAGCCAGAATGTCGCCAATTCGGAATTCCAATATGAAAAATTGAGAAACGAACCAGCTCCATGATTTGTAGTATAGGAAAGTTGAAGCCAAAGCGCGTCAATAAAAAAAATGGGATTGCCAAATTTAGAACTGTATCGCCTACAAAACAGCGCCAAATTGGCTTGGCGATTTTTTAACGTCAACTAGGAATAGACCCAATGTATTGTCATGGGCTTTAAGCTAATTGGCCAAGTTTCAGGACGATAGAATGATGGGAAGGGGGTTAATTAAGCATCCGCAGATTTGTACGCCAGGCTCAAACGCACACTCAAACAAAAGTGAAGTTAATATAAGGGATTTAAAAATATATAGTAAAATATATTGTTAAAAATATATAGTCACATATTTAGTCAGTGCATTTAAATTGAGATTTGGATAGGATGTAATTTACTGTTTTCGTTTTTATTTTTAAAAAATCGATATGTTTTGCGATAAATAGGAATTCTTGTGCTCAATAGGAATTCTTGTGTCAACTTTTTATCGCATAATTTTTTTGCATTTCTTCACGTTTCAGAACATTCTGAATCAAAAAAGTGTTCTAGAAAAAAAGTGTGTGGGTCCGTGTGTTGTCTGTGGTCAGCATTACTTTCAAACGGATTGACCTACTTTGGCCATTACACCTGGCGTTACGGTTTTTGTCAAAATCGTGCTTGCGCTGTCATTTTTACAGCCAAAATAATTGCTAAATTAAATGAAGGAAACAGTGGGAATTGAAAGTTGTTCAAAGTTCAACACCCCCAGTTTTTTTAAACTCAGCACGATTCAAAATGTGTAAAAATGAAAAAAAAATCTGTTTTTAGCTGAAGAAATACTAAATTATTCTCTTAAAGAAAACGTTTCAATCGTTAATTATTTCAATTTTTAATTAACTTTTTGCTAATTAATTTTCATTAGGAATCGCAATGAACCTTTAAAGTTAATGATAATCAACCTCAAAAACAAAAGTAAACGATTTCTAAACAATTCAACATCTTGCAGCCCCCTGTAAAAATTCCTGAGGACTCCTAGAGAACAATAAATATATTTGGCAAGAGATATATCCCAAACGTAACCCTTGTCCTTAATATACATCTTCCGAAGTTTATTAGGTTACAAATTTAAAAAAATTCTTACCTTCATTGGTTTCAGTCTCGTGAACTAGCCAAGATGATAAAATGTTGGGATATTCTTGCAGTTTCTTTTGCTTTTCTGCGATTCTGCGCCCCAGATAATTTCTTCGACATATTTCAATTTACGAAAATTTCAACAGCATTAAATTGTTGTAATGCTAAATTTTATCTAACTACATTGCGACTATATTACCAATGCGATTTTAAATTAGCATTTCTGGCAACCTGCCATGTAGCACAAACCTATTCTTCATCAGGGGGTAGGGAGAATTTCTTGTCATTCTTTTGTAAAAGGATAGATTATTACTTTCTTTGTACAGAAATGTATTATTTTTTTTTCTAGTGGATTTTTTCTTCTGTTGGATATCTTAAAGATCATCCAGAATTTTAAGAAAAAATGAAAATTTATTTATGAAAAATTATCCTTTCGTCCAAATATTAAAATTTATACAACAAATAGTGCTTTGTTGGCTTTTCGGCGCCCCCTCTGGTTAGCCCCGGGGCAGCTGCCCCGCCTGCCCCCCCCCCCCTAGTTCCGGCACTGCTACTACTACAAAATATTAATTCACGCATAGGTTTTTAACTAAATTTTCCTATACAGAATTTCTTTGAGCATGAGCACTATTTACTAAAACTTTTTGTCAGCTTAAGGAAAAGACAGCTACCACTTTTTAGTATACCAGAAAACATAGAAAGAAAAGAATAAATGATTATTAAAAGTTAAAAATCTGAAATAAATGTGTGCTATAAGTGCAATACCCAATTGTACTAAAATGCTGTTGAATTAGCATTTTAGATGATTTTTTTTTTTTTTTTTTTTTTTTAAATCATGAATTTTAATTTTTTTTTTTAAAGAATTACCTGGGCATTTAGTTAAAGGTCACGTACCTAATTATCACTACAACTATATTGCACTCATTTCTGTAGTAAAATGTGTTTAAAAACTTAGACTTTTTTGATCATTAAAAATTTGCATTCATACATATTCAAAGATTTTCATTGAAAGTATGTACCAAAAAATACTAGTGAAATATGCAAAGCTATCAAGAAGAGACTAAAAAAATTTTAGCAATTGAATCCCCAAGGTTTTAGTATTCTAAATTTCCATTTGTATGAAATAGGTATTTTATATTTACAAATACAGTAAAAGCCCGATTATCCTGAAATTAGGATTTCGGATAACCGAATTTTCCGGTTAATTGAATGTCGACGTTTTTTCGCCAAATTTAAACGGTAAATAACGCTAGTGATGGCACCTAACATTAAAATCGTCAAAACTGGAATATTTTAAAACTATTCTACTTAGCTTTTTTAGTTAAAATAATGTTATATTTTACTGTTATAATCGGCAATCATTTGAAATATATTACCAAAATTAAATCATTTTCATATCAGAAATTCCGTAAAAAAAAATATAGAAGTTTAAGCCTTGTAAAATATGTAAATAAAAAAATAGAGGTCTCTTGATTGTACCGATTCTAACCGAACCTACATTTTAGGGTTACCGGGCGGACAAAGTGGACTATCGCTATTTCAGTTCCGGAGGGAAGTTTTCTTGAGTGCGTTTTCACGGTCAGATTCCGAGAATTCTGGAAAAGTAGCTTTTGTATTTGGAAACCCCGGTGATTCCATTGTCTTCCCCCTCTCCACACACAACCTACTTTGTACCATAAAGTAAAATATATGCTCGTGAAGACGACCTTCGAATTCAAAGATCGACTATTATGTTGTATAGAAAAAAGGAATACAAGAATTGTATTCTTGTATTCCTTTTTCGCCCCAAAATTCCGGACAATTAAGTTTTGAATTTGATTGTCTGGTTGTCGGCTGATCTAAAAATAATTATTAAAATAAAATTATAGCGAAACAGATATATTTTTTAATTAATTGTAAAACACGTTAATAGTATACAATAAAATATAACCCATACTTATTGGTTATTGTACACAAAAAAGAAAAATAAACATTTTCCGTTTTATGTACAAAATAGTTGACTAGCCTACAAATCGAAACTTAGATTGGGATTATAGGGGGAAATGCATTTAAATGGATGCAATTAGGTTTTATTCTGATTGATCGTGAGAAACTGATATTTTGTGATAAAAGAATAAAATGTTTAGAATAGTTGAATTCGGCCGAATTGCACATTTTCCGGATGCGGCTGAAAATTTACAAATTAAATCGCGGGTATAAATGAATTATGGATGCATCGATATACTGTATGGAATAGAATGTTATCCGTTATACATGATTTTAAATTTTGTGAAATGCTTGTTCCATATGTAGATCTAGTCTACAAACCGAATGATTAATTTTATCCGGGTTTTGGTCAAACCATTAACAAATTTTGAATTTCCTAATTACTCTTTGCCGGATGCGGTTGAGAACGTAATTTCAAGTGGAAAATCACTTTTCTTTGTTATAATTACAATAAAAGTAGTCCATAGATTTATAGATTCCGCACATACAAATTACACATATTCCGGAAACGAATTTATATGTTTATGCAATAAACGATGCAAGATTAAATAGATGCAAAATGTGTAGTTTTTTAATTTTTTTATTAGAATTCCGGATAAACCAAATTATCTACTGGAAAATGTTTTCCCGATGCTGTGGATAATGGAATTTCGATCACGATACCCTCTTTCTTATGCAATTGAAACAAGCTAGATTTGTTTATAGATTCGGCAAATAACCACAATATGTATTTTTCCGGATATATTCCGTAAAAAGCATTTTCCATTAAGAATATTAAGGTTTTTTGCTGAGAATTCACAGTTGTTTGAATAAGAACTGCGGCATTCCGGATAAACCGGAATGAAAAAAAAAATCACTTTTTATAATAATACATTAATTTTTAATCCGTGCAAATTCAGCTATTTCGCCATAGCAAATTAAAAACCACCAAAATAAAGAGAAAAAAAATAACACGCAAAATCTCAAAATTAAAAAAAAAAAAATTAAAAAAAAAAAAAAAAAAAAAAAAAAAAAATTGGCGAGTTATCGCTGTTTTTTGGCAAAATAATACCAATTTTCTCGCCAAATTTGATTTTCAAAAAATTCCGGTTGATTGAGCTTTCCGGTTAATTGAATGCCGGATAATCGGGCTTTTACTGTACTTTGAGTCTAGACCAAAATCACATTTTGAAAATTACAGATGAAAAAAATAATTTCGGATATAGCAACATTTTTTTAAAAAACACAAATGTACCTAAATAATTTCTAGTTCAAGATTTTATCTATAGTAAAACCTTCTAAAGTTTGGAGATTACTTAGAAAATTTACATATTTTTTACTCTAATGCAATACGTTCATTACTCAAGATCATGCATTTTATCTCTTAGAAGAAAGGTATTTCAAACAACTTTACAATTTTTATTTTTTTTATCATAATATTCCAACACAGACTTAACAGACAATACACTTAAAAGTTTTGGATGAACATCAAGCACATTACAGTATTCCTTCAACTGCATTTCAAGTTGTTCGCTCTATTTCTTGAGCCATTTTACTGCCACTTACAATTTGTATTCTTTTGATACAAGGGAGACTTTTACCCACAGGTAATTTGTAAAGTTTGGGCAAATCATGGTTATTAAATTCATTTACGATTGCTTGACAATAAAGTTGTGTATCTTGAAGTAAGTCCACTTTCAGCACCAATCTTTTTAATATTGCCTTATAATCAACAGGCAGGATGTAAGAACCATTTTTAATAACTAACTTAATGAGTTTGACATTAGGCGTATACATCCTGATCAAACAAGAAAGTGGCGAGTTACCAGCATCATTTAAATCACAGCCAGCACCTGCTTGCACTAAACACTCTACAATATTCAGTTCTTGATTCCTACAAGCTAAGTGCAAAGCTGTCAGACCCAGCTTATTAATAGCATTGAGGTCAGGTACTATCCTCACAAGGGACTGCACTATCTCTATCCACCCATTTTGTGAAGCATAATGCAACAATGTACACTCATTGCTGTCACAGCAATCAACGAACGTTTGCTCCTGAATAAAGAAGCAAATCAACAACATCTTTACCATAGTGTCGAGCTGCAAAGGTGTTGCACCCTGACAATTTTTCACGTTGATATCTGCTCTTTCCTCCACAAGACACTTCACTACTTCAGGAAATACAAAAAATGATACTGCTTTGTGCAAAGGTGTCTCTTCATATTTATCTCTTGCATCAACATCTTGAGGTACTCTCCTCACAAGAGACTGCACTATCTCTATCCATCCATTTTGTGAAGCATAATGCAACACTGTACACTCATTGCAGTCGTAGCAATCGACACTAGCCCCAGCATAAATAAGCAAGTTAACAACAGCTTTAAGTGAATACCGAGCAGCGGATAATAGAGGTGTATCACCAGAGTCCGATAAAATGGACGTACGCGCGTACGATGTACGCAGGAAATCGTCAGATCCTGCAGGAAATTAAAATCAAATGTCGTGTTTTTTTTTTTTTTTTTTTTTTTTTTTTTTTAAATGGAGACATTCTAGTTAGACAGGGCGGAAAAGGGGGATCATTGACTCCCGTAACGCCGGGAGAGGAGAGGTTGGGGGGGGGGATGATATTCTAAAAATAGTTCACCACCTGTTACTTCTATATGCAGAGTGGCCACAAAATTCAGGAAAAAAAGTTCCCTGATTTCTCTGACAGATTTTAAAAAAATCCCTGATTTTAAGGCAAACTTTTTTCCAAATTTCCCCAATTTTCTTAGGTTTTCCTGATGTCTAGACACCCTGATCAAATAGAACATTTATTCTAAAGAGATAATATGAAATTTTTTTAAAAATAGTTTTGCTCGTAAAAAAAAAGTTTAAATTATTTCGTAACGTTAAACTTTTAATGGCTTACCACTCCAAATCTCCATGTAAATAGCGCAAAAATATGGATGAACGTGCCTTAAACAATACAAAATTTCCCTGATTTTCACGAAATTTTAAAAAGTTCCCTGACATTTCCCTGATTTTTTCCAGAATCAGAAAGCTCCCTAACATTTCCATGATTTCCAGATTTTCCCGGTTCTGTGGCCACTCTGTATATAGGAAGGAGAAATTCCAGTTAAGCTGGACAGGGAAGGGAGAAGTGTTGCCATAAGGGGTAAAGGGGGTTTCATTTCCTGATTTTGGAATCTGAACCTATTAAAACATGTAATTACACTGAGAGTTTATTTCCTTCATTCTTTTTAATTTGAAAGAATTCTTGGATACTCCATTGTAATTTAAAAGAAGCTACATTTTTCTTTAAAATGATAAGGAGCTATCCAAGCAAAACAATGAAGATAAAATGCCGTATTTGCAAGAAATGTTAGAGCAAAACTATTCCCAGCATTTAAATTGAGAGCACAAAAATGAAAATAGTTATGAAAGGAGGCATGCTGGACAAGCATCAGTGTTTGCTATCGTTTCACAAGCTTAACCTTTAAGCCAACCCAGTACCAATGACCCTAATATTGCAACTGGAAATGTGCCATTGGAAACTGATGTTTCTCCTGCAGAGTGGTGCTTCCAAAATCAATGCCAAGAAGATTTTGAACTAAACAACTTTTTAATTCTCAATAGTACGTAACATTTAATTTTCTTCAGCAGTATAATTTAAAGCCCGCAGACTCGCACGAAATTTTTGGCAATAGCATTTGTGTACGCAGGAAGAAAATACTTTTCTGGAGCCCTGTGTATCACCACAACAATTTTTCACTTCCATATCAGCTCTTTCTTTCACAAGGCACTTCACCACCTCTAGATATCCTCCACTTGATGCTTTGTGCAAAACTGTATGGCCATTAATATCTTTTGCATCGAGGTTAAGTGATCTCTTAACAAGAGACTGTACTATATCTGCCCACCCTGGGTTATTCCTATTAGACGTGTCACGTAGCCAAATGGATTTGGTTGGTTGGTTGTATTCAGATTATCTGGCGCCGTCAGCAACACAAGGGCTATAATGCGCCGAAACATTTCGTCATTTAACAAACCAACATACATTTACAAACACCCATGCCTAATACGGGACTCGAACCCGCAACCTCGCGGTCTAGAAGCCAGCACGCTAACCACTATACCGTTTGGTCGGCCAAAATGGATTTGGAGACAAACCAAAAGGCGATAATGTTTCCAATGTAGCAACCCTATTTACACGTGCATGCGCAACAGTGATTTTATGGCAACCCTATTTTGAATGTTTGAATGGCGTGTGTGTTCCTGCCATTGCCATTTCGCCTCCCGCTAACGGTGTTGTTTTCATGAGGACCATATTTGAATAATTGGCCGTAATTTTAGTAATTAGTTAAAATATGCCGTATTTTATTGTTTATTTTCATATACGTTACGTTTTTTGTTTTACCGTAGATGTCCTGCCGGAAAAAGGCCATTTGTTTTGACGGCAGCAATTTGTATTTTGCTTCGGTGCCCGTTTTTTTCATAGGTATTTTTTGTTATTAAATAGCATATTATGTAGAATTTTATAGTTTATTTGCATATTTGTTATATTTTCCGTTTTGCGAGGGTATCCTGCTGGAAGAGCCCTTTGTTTTGAAGGCAGCAATTTGAATCTCGTTTTTTTTTTTATAAATATTTGTTGTTATTAACTAACATATATTATTGTTTAATTGCATATTCGTTATGTTTTCAATAGTTTGTTTAGTTTTTACGGTCATTTTGAAAGCCGGAGGTACCATTGTAAGAGGATGTTTGGCCGAAGGGCCGTTTGTTTTGAATACAGAGTAATTTGTATTTCACGTCGCTGCTGCAATTTACTGTAGCCATATTACAATTACTCCATAAACATGCACCATTTTAATCCGAATTATTTGTAACTAAATCGTATAATAAGTGGTATTTTATTGTTTACATTCATATTCCTTCTGTTTTAGCGATCGTTTAATATTAGCGACCATTTCCAATTACCCACCATCTTGTTTAGTTCAAATCGGCCGCCATCTTGAGTTGGCGATAATCGAAAACTACGTCATTCTGGCGTTGTTGCCAAATTTTGAAACCGCGCCAACCCTGATACGTACAATAGGAATTTACCCCCACCCTTTATGTGATGCATAATGCAACATTGTGCACTCATTGCCATCATAGCAATCAACATTTGCCCCAGAAATAATTAACAAATGAGCAATAGCTTCATGTGAATATCGACCAGCAATAAGCAAAGGTGTAGCAGTCATCGTTTTTCACATTGACATCAGCTCTTTCCATCACAAGAAACTTCACTACCTCTAAATGTCCAAAACGTGACGCTTTGTGCAAAGGTGTCTCCCCAATTTCGTCCTTCACATTAAGGTCATGAACTCTCTTCACAAGAGACCGTACAATCTCGATCAGCCCATTTTGTGCAGCATAATGCAACATCATCCACTCAGGCATACGGGGAAACGGAAAAGGTGTGTAATCATTCAAATTTCTGGCATCAATATCAACACGACGAAAAAAAATCTTATCCGCCGCCATGCTATTCGCAAAATTAAATGAATCTCGGGTTGTTGGATTTCGTGGTTAAAGAAGATTTTAATATATAATACGTGGTTAAATATTCTCATAAGAAAACTCAAAAAAGCTAATAAACATGTAAAACCTTGCGAATATAAACACACGCTGTTTTGAATTTGTTTTGGTGCCAGTAGTGTTGCCAAACCGAAAGACCGTTTATGCTCCATTAAGAAGGTTGTAGAAACGTTACGTCACTATCAACTTTTACTTTTTATGGGAAAGTGAAACGCATTATGATTGGAGTTCTAACAAGGTGATCCCACCTTCCCTACACCATCAAAGGACCTCATTTCTTGATAGATAAAGAATTGTAGCTTCAGTATCTTTAGATGTTCTCATTACAAAATCATCAATATAAGTGCTATTGTCAATGTATTTAGTTGCAGTAGGATATATTTGCTACAGTGTAGCCAATTCACGAAGAGTAGCTGATGATTGTAAAAATGGAATTGAAGAGAGTCCGAAAGGAAAACGTGTAAAGCGGTAGGTTATACTACAATGACTATAATAGCATTCTTAAAGTTAATATTGAATTTTGGAACAAACTAAATAATTTCTGCATCTTCAATAATTACATCTATAATGGCGAACAACTGTTTGTCCAGGTCACGGGTATGTCACAAGGTAGCATATACTCTAGCATTTTAGCTCCACAGATAGCATGCAAGTTTACAAAAACCTTGTCATATATACTTTTGTCATATTAGACTTGCAGTGACAAGGTTGCAGGGTACCCACTGACAAGGGTTTGAAAAGGGCAGCTGTGACAAGCCTATAAAGTAACCCCCCTTTAACAAATCTCTTTCTACACTGGTTTGAAAAAAAAACTATACTTTTCAAAACATTTCTGCTTTCCATTATATTGATGACCTCATTGTTTTCAATAAAGTCGATTTTACCAACCTTTGGTCAATACCAACCAAATAATATCCTAAAGAACTTTTGTTCTCAAAAAGACTATAATACTTCATCCACTTCTGCTCAGTTCCTTGACCTAATTATCTTAATTATTTTGAAACAATTTCCACAACCATTTTTGATAAACAAAATACTTTCCCTTTCAATGTAGTCAAATTAATTCCCTGGTCCTCTCCTAAACTTCTCCATCAAAATTTACCGTAATACTATTATTAATCAACTTAACTGAATTCATACCATGTACAATAGTATGTAACAACTGTAGTGACTTCAAATGATAGATACAACTTGTAGACACCAGAGATCTCTTTTGTCTAGTAGTAGAGTATCTGGCTGGGAAAGCAAAGGTTGCAGAATCGATTCCCAGCGATCGCAAAGAAAGCTACAATGCTTTACTACAACAAGAAGAATCTGCGTCTAAATCTTTTCAAAACTTTAAATAGCAACAAATTTTTTATTCACTTTATTAAAAAATACAATGATTCATTTCGAAAGGATTTTTTTTCCATAATACTTCCTCTTCAAAGCGCTTTCGGGATAAAATGGTCTTTGAGACAATGTATATGTGTTCCATAACATAAAACGTGCTTTGTTTTAATATTGCGGCTGATTATTCCCACTAATGAAGTGAACAGCCTCGTTATCTTGGGTTCAGTGGCGGCTGGTGCAGGGGGCCGGGAGGGGGGGGGGGCGCTGGGGCCCCTCACTTTTTTGGACCCTGGCCCCACTTACATATATGCTTGTTAATATTGTTTTGTCGGGTATTTCTTTAATATATATTTTTTTTAAATTAAAAATTATTTATTTTGTCATTAGACATTAACTATTGTGAAGGGAGCAGGGAGCTCTTGCAACAAACTCGAAAAAATGTTAATCAATCACATCATTACTGCAAAAAAGCAACCCCTCTCTTAAAGATGCTCTAGTTTTCCTGGGCACAAAATGACCCCTTCTTCGGACGACCTTGAATTTGAAACCGATAGGGCATATAAGGTTGCGACTTTCACGTGACATCCTGTTTTACCAAAGCACAAATACAAAATTTCTAAGACATCCCAGATCGCTCTGCTCTGGGGTGGACTTCTCTGTAAAGGAATGGCCATTTTTTGTAGAGACGGCGATATTGCACATAGGTCCTCTAGTATGACGGTGGGAAAAAAGTGGCTAGAATAAATATCCATTGCATTCATTTTCGCTCTTTGTTTTTCAAAATGTAAGAGAAAGATTTTCTCTGCAAATTGTTTTTATTTATATATTTACTTTTTTCCCGAAAAATGTTTGAGTATTTAAATGTCGTCCAAATGATCGGAAGAAGTTATTTGTCTCATATTAATATTTGGTATGTATATCTCGTATTAAATTAATAACGAACTTTCAATCCGATGCCATCAAAGGAAGAATTTCTATACAGAAAATAAAAAATGTCGTTCTTCTCTAAATAAGTGGCTCCACTAGAACCAAGCCATCGTATAATGATGTGTTAAAGTTAAAAAATAAACGTCACATCTACAGAATTTTCAAAACTCCCCCTCCTCCCAAATAATATGTAAAATGTAGATAAAGCAAACCTAGTTACTGTTACCAGAAAAAAATTTCATGAGCATTTAGTAAAGAATCTGAGTCTTGAACCTACACCCTTTAAAAAGCAAAATCATACAAGCAATTTCAAATTGTCCAATAAAATTTCTACATTCTTAAAATTGAAGAAACGATGTTTATTCTTAACTCAGGTAGGATCCAATTCTCAAAATAAATTCTGAATTAAATAAAAAATTAAAATTTGAAGCGAGTTCCATGTTTGCTTAACTTCTTTTCAAAATATCAAGAATCAAGATAAAACACCTATATTTTTAATTATCGCTATGTCAAAACTCATTGACCAGAGGCAATATATTCAATTCACATGTGAAACGTCGCCGAATTTTGCCCCATCGGATGCTTTGCAGATTGGTTTCAATGTGAGTAGACATCTCAAATTTGAGATGCATATACAATGCATTTTTCAAGTAATTATTCCTTTTTTCATGAATTTAAATTAAAACTGTTGAACTGGTCAATATAACAATACCTTTGACTTTGGTTGCAAATTTATAAATATTGCACATTCTAAGTTAATGGCCTTTTTCATTAGCTCTACTGTTAAGCCAAAATTATTTTGCATGAATTGATTCATGAAATATCATTGACTTGAATATTAGGAACAATACCGATGACTTTAAAATGATTTATTTAAATTATTTTAAAACATTTTAAAATTATTGATTGAAGTATTTACTCTAAAGTTACGAAAAGTGAAATTGTTGTGGACGGCATTATTATTATTATTATTATTTTAATGATTCATGTAATATTTGATGATAAATTTTCCCCTGTGATTTTTATAGAATTTTTAACCAAGGTTTTGACTTTATTTATTTTATAACTCTTCCCTAACTCTTTGTTTTCTTTTTGTTAAATGCAGAATAGAAATTGAGTGACATCGGTTTTCATACTTTCACTTATTTTTTTGTGATTAGTATTTTAATTTATTACTATGAAGTGAAACAAAATAAAAAAACTTTTGCTTCCTACACTGTTGATATCTAATCCAGCCACCTGTATTGTACATAAAATGTTTTATACTGTTGAAAATATTGGTGACTTTTCTTATATTAAAAAAGTTTCATCTTCAACGCTGTTTAACTTTTACACTTCGTCAAATCGACATGCGAGTTCATTTTAATGTATTCTCTATTCTTAATTTAATAAAATTATTAATTATAACATGCTTTTCATTATATGATTAGGAGTAATTAGTTATATTTAACAGGGGGCAAAAAGGTAAACTTTAACATTTTTTTTTTTTTATTTTATTTTTTTTTTTTATTATCTCACAGTAAGTCCCGATAACATTGTACTTATGGCTGTTCCTAATTACTGACCACTGGTCATTGAGATAGCTTCCAGTTCTTGGTAGGCTTCTCGGAAGACCAGAAGATCCTTAAAATAATCACCATAAATAAAAAATTTAAACCCTCAAACGCATAGACAGTTGCAAGGGGGTGCAGATCGCATACAAAAGGGTGCAAAGCGGCTGAGGCTTTAAACCAGGAATTTTCAACCGTGAATGACTATCGGATTTCTTACGGAACAATTTATAAATAGATATGCCGTAATTTTACGTTCAATATTGAATAATTTGAAGCCTGTCCCTAGTAGCAATTTTACCTCGGCCGGTGATCGGAATTCCATCCCCAGGTGAATCGCCGATGATTGGCGATTCACCGGAAACTCACCCTAAACTCATCTTTCCCTTGGCAACTAATCCATTTTGTCCCCGTGGCCGGCCATTGGCCGATGTCCGGAAACTGATCGAATTCGAGCAGAAGCCGACAAGAATTAGTTCGAAGGCCGAGGAAAATTTTGCTCTCAAGAAATATCGAAACAATGGTCGTTATTTTGTCGAAAATATCAATTAATAAACATTAAATAATTATAAAGATGTAAGTATTGAATATTAAAAACGACAAGTTAAAATAATGCAAAACTAAAAGCCGGAGCGCGTAATTCTTACATGGTAGTATTTTCAATGACATTTTAAGAGTACAAATAAATCGAAGTTATAACACTACCAAATTCAGAATTGTCTAAATTACTTACCCTGGGATCGAACCGAGGACTGTTATCTCCGGAGTGCGTTGACATGGCCACTGGACTGTAGTTACTTGTCATACTTGGTATAACAATTGTATTGTAGTACAAAACTCTACTATCATACAGACTTTGCAAGGAAATTGATCGACATTTTTTTTTATATATGGGGTATTTTCGGAAAATAGCAAATCTTCCATAAATTTGGGAAAATGATATTAATTTATTTATTATAGCAAAAAAATAATAGTGTAAAATAAATAGTGTCGCCATCTATTTTGTAAAATTTTAACTAACTGATTTTATGATATTTTTTGAATTGCAATTTAAGAGTTTATTTAATAATTTTGACATTTAAAAAAATATATTTAATTTTTAAATTTTTAAAAAAACTATATCCAATTTGATTAACTTTTTGAAACATATAAACATATTTTTATTTTACTTAAAAGATGTTTAAAAAACGGACCAAAATATGTTCAGCAAATTATAATGAAAACTATTTAAAAACAAGGACTATATTTTTATTTTATATTAAAATGAAATGAGAATTTATATTTAATTTTAGAAAATTGTTCCTATATTGTTTTACTATATAAAAACTTTTATTTATGGATTTTATTGACGTATTAGGTAAGCAATATATAATTATGTGGTTTGTATTTTCTCAAAATATATATTTACATTTAAAATTTTTCGTACACTTAGTTTTAAAATATTTTTCACTTATTGCCAAAGCGAAATGTTTAGCAAATTGTATACTTGATTTAAATTTGAAATACATTCAAGGATCGCCTCTAATTCAGTGGAATTGCAAGAAAAAGAAACATAAGTTTTTTATCGCCTGTCGATGTGATGGTTCCGATATCTTGCCGATCAAAAAAACGATGATCAGAAATTCTAATCGGCCCCCGATGTTGGGAAGATATCTTTTCCCGATGAGTTTAGGGTCATCGGCAGACGAGGAAATAAGGGTGTGTTTATATATCAGTCTGGGGAATCGCCGATGACTTTGATGAATTCCGATCATTGGCCGACGAAACGCCATGCAGTGATTGCTACTAGGGGTACTTTACTTTTTTGCCTAGGAATTCTTCACTTCCTTTTTAATTTTCAAAAGCAAAAGGTGCAAGTGCATTAATTTTACTCTTCCTGGTGTCGTCCATTCTCAAACGAAACGTCGCGTCGTTTTTGTTATAATAAATATTTAAGTAACATTTACAAAATTACATGAAATTCATGTATCTTGATATTTGCATGTTTTTTCCCCCCATGACATGCAATTGTTAATTTGGGCCCCCTCACTTTTAATACACACGAGCCGCCACTTCTTGGGTTTCTTCTATTTTGTTGTGGATTTTCCTCTTTATATTTTATCTTGTTTTTTTTTTACTATATAAATAAATATATAATCAGAAAACAAATTGAAAACGGCAGATTATTGAAATTCTATCTAGGAAATAGTCCGACTTTCCAAGACCTTTTAAATCCAAGAGTTTTTCTGTAGACGTTCTTTTAAACGTCTCCATCCTCAAAAGATCAGGGGGGAAACGAAATTGAAGAGATGAAACAAAAGAAAATTGAAAAAATTTGCGAATCAAAATGCAGGAAAATGCGACCGCATATGTAAGTTCATTATATTACTTGTACACAAACTAAATTGGAATTATTGGAAGGAATCCCTATAGGCAATCACAACTTTTTTGGTTTGTGTTATTTTGGAATAATCTCATTTCATATGCTTGAGCTACTTTTTGTACCCATTGTACTCATTTTCCTAGCTGACCATTTTATTTGGAGGATTTTTTTACAACGTTTATTTTTTTTTGGGGGGGGGGGGGAGGGGGGGTTGCATTTGTTATGTTATAAATGAATACGATACGGTCAATGGATATTTTAGCGTGAATAACCATAGCGATGAGGGGGGGTGGGGGTGGAAGCATGACTGCCTTGCAATGCTGACGTCAGGTTAGGTCATAACAGTAGCCGGATATTTATACGTTATCAGTCCAGGTTTCAGTTCAAATCGCCAGTTTTGCAAAGTCAGTGTAGCGACCTCTGAGCTGGCAGTCGGTGGCCGTGCGAGAGCACCCGTGATTGTGTGAGGGGAGCCAATAAATATAAAATGTTTGATCTACTAGAGCCAGCAACTAGGTGGTCTGTTGACGATTTCAGTTGGTACGGTGACTGGTAGCGTACAGATCCGCCTTAAAGAAAAGCAGTGGAGTTATGTTTTAAACGTTTTTTTTTTTTAAATTTACGTCGCTTTAGGCATTTACTCGCATACAAAAAGTTTGAAATTTTAAAAAGTGCAAAATTGCTAAAAATGCTTTTTACAGGTTCATAAACTTTTTCAAAAGATTATGCATTTAAAAAAATTAAAGAGTGAAAATAACATAATTGATTATTGAAACATAAAGAGCTTATCTTTAACATTTTTAAGTGTAGGTTTCTGTTAAACATAAAACTCTTTGATTTACGAAAACTTTTATATAAAATCCAAAGTTTTTTTAAATCGTTGTTTTGTTTTGGCAACATATAACCCGCGCATTTTTCCAACAGATTTCCCTAGTGTGAGTGCCATTTTCGCTCCCTCATTTATTTCTTTGAAAATATAAAATAATTGTTGTTATTTTGTGTATCGTATGTGTTTTGGAATATTTATTACCTGTAAGTTAATTCTTTTGTTCAATAATGTTTTTGATATAGTTGCTAGTTTATTTTTAATTTGAAAAAAATAACATAACACTAATGGACGCCATAAAGCGCCCCGTAGCTAAATTTCATTCTTTCAAATTTCTTTCTTCAGTTTAATTCTTTTCTTTAAAATTGCCTTCAAATTAAACTTTTCTATGATTGGAAGTTAAATTTCCATGTATTTGATAGCGAGATGTTGTTTATGTTAGGTTTCCATATTTTCTTTTTGCCGGTGCTAAGCCTAATTATAGTAAGCGTAGTGTTCAAGTAAAATGGTATTGAGCGGCGGGTATCTTGATATTCTGTTTGGTTATTTTTTAAAAAACTTTGATGCAGGAAAACATTTGCAGCGGTTTTGTTTCGCATTTATTGAATGTATGTACACAAATCTGACTGGATAAATAATTTACAATATAATATTCGTTCGTTTTGTAGAAATTAATTTTTTTGTTCAACGTCAATTTCAAACCTAAACTACTGTTATAATGTCGGAACTGATAGTATTTTGCAATTCCTCAGTGTGTTTTTTATAAAAATCTGTTGAAATATTAAATTTTTGTTTCTGACCTTGAGTTATAATTTTTAAAAAGCTATTTCATTTGTTATAAATAAGATTATTTAATCCATAACACAACAACGAAAAAATTTAGGCCCCTTTGTTACTCTTGTAGCTAGGATTATTCACCAATCTGCATTTGGAGAAGTAAATTTTGTTAGCAGTCAATATTTTGGGATTCTTTTGTGTATGAATTTTGTACAATATTTTGTAATCGTGCCTTTCAATCCATTCATTCCCAGTGTCAAAGATTGGTGTGATCTTTATAAGTTGGCGACAAGGCAGAAACCACATGTTGCCTGTTTGTTGTTAAATCAATATGGTGTTTGATTCAAAACATTACGCTTGCTACAAATTGGCCTACATATCCCAAGTGTTAACCTGGAATCACATTTGCATACATATCATACAATAAAATCACCTATTAATCGATTCCTTTAGTCTAAAATTCTAAAGCCCTGTATTAACTCATTTCTATTTAGTCTCGCTTAAAAGAAGTTTGCCAAAAATAGTGCGAAATTGTCAGTATTGCATTATCTTGTTCTGAAGTACCTGTACCTCAAAGATATTATTTAAAATGATTCGTAAAATCCACCTTCATGTCTGCGGTGAAAGGCTCCAGTAGCAGCTTTTGAGCTTAATTATTTGTTACATTTATCATTGGAGTAAATATATTTCAAACTGATGTTTTAGATATTTGTAACCATTTTTTCATGATTTTTCATTGTAATACTACAGGTTTATATTTTACTTCTTGGTGATCACAATATAAGTCTTATCTCTTTCAGTTTTATTAACAAATCAAAAATAAAACATAAATTTTATAACTTCAAAAATTAGTCCCTTGGAACTGTTCCTGTTATTTTAACTGTTTTGGATTAGTAAATTTACTATTTTGTATGATCACATGTGTTTCCCCCCCCCCCCCCCCCCCTGTAAAGGCTAGGATAGTGTTGCTAAATTTGTTATTGCTGTTTTTCCCTATTGATATTTTGACGTGGTGCTTTTTTTTAAATACTTTTTAAAATGCAGTATATATTTAAAAGTGCCATCTACATGCAGCTGGCAAACTAACACTAATTACACTTTGCCTAAATTTTATTTGAAAAAATGTTACCCTGCAGATTTCGAATCTACTGTGTTACAGTAGTTAATTGAAATCCTAGGTTGATAATGCTGTATTAAATGTGGATGTAATTTTGTTTAGGTTAAAGTTTTTGTAATTCAAATTTTATCAAATCTAACGCCTATTAAAGTTCTTTCCAAGATGCTTTTGAGAAATTCGATATCACTTGTTTTTATCTCTGCATTTTAATTCCAATGCCATTCTGCATTGCGATCAACTGCTACTCTATTCTGATAGGTTTAGATCTTGTTAGTAATGAAACGAGGTTAAGTTTGCTGTACTGCTAACATATTTTAATTGTTGTGTGATATAGAGATGGTGTTGGATAAAAGCAATGAGCATTGTATTTCATGTTGGATCATGTGTTTCATGAATGTAATTTTTTTTATACAATAAAACAATGTAAGCTGGTGTGTCTGAACACTGTTCATCAGCTATATGTGCTCATTATATATACAATACATCACACACACTCCACTAATCATTTTCTCTTTCGACTAATGGTTGATCTTTTTACTTATGAATCACTTTTTGAGCGCATGATTATATCAGTTAATCCATGCATTTTTTAAAATTACATCCTAAGTTTTTGAAAGTCGCTACTGCTGTTTCTTAGCCAGTTTTAACCTAGGTTTTATTAAATTAAATGCTATGGCTTGTAGCAGGACCGGACATATTGAATATTGTGATTTCCTAACTTATATGCTTCATCTATATTAAGGCCAAGTTCTGCATTTATGTTTCATTTATAATATTTGACATGTAGGCAAATGTTACCGATTTTACTTGGTTTATTTTGTGGTGTATACAAATTAGATAAGCATGTCCAAAGCTGCTCTATCGGCGTTGGCTGTCGCTGGAGCGCTATGGGATGTAGATGGAAGACATGAGGATTCTTATGGAGGTAAGATTTTGATCTTTATCTAATGATATTTTTTATCATCATTAACATAGTACCATTGCTGGTTGGTAATAACTTAGAAATTAGGTATGTACATGGTCATCAAACTCAACAAAAAGGATATAGTGCTATCGAGACAAATAATATTTTGCAATTAAATCTGTGAATGCATTTTACTTAGAGTGCTAGGAAATAAGTAATGTTGCTAGGTTTGAATGATTTTTTAATAGAAAATAGGGGTGTGGAACATGGCACAACTTTCGATTACAGTATATTACTATTCACTGCACTTAAATTTGATGCAAAATGGTGTTATTTACGTTTTTATGTTGTCATTCCTTTTTTGAAAAAAGTTCCAGTTTGGAGATAGTTCTTACATGAGCCAAAGAATCCCCCGCTTAAATTTGAGATGTGCTTTTCAATAATTCTTATATTATGCTTTCTTGTAATTGAAATTAAGGAGAAACGGTCACTGATGTGCAATACCCAAAGGAAGAGAACACCGTATTATAGACATTCATTTTTCAACTCTCAATCGCATTTTACGGAAATTTCGACGGTGGGGATATTTAGAACATCTTAAGGGGCATTATCACAGTCATTTTTATCCAAATAAAATTGAGCATATTTTTAATAAATACTGGAAAACCTGGTTGCAGAAAATGCAAGACAGGAGACGGACGTCGCAGTTTTTTCAGCAGCTTGCAAATCATTTTACAAATCTGACTTAAATTTTTTTTTGTCTGATTTGTAAGTTGGGTGATTTGAGTCAACGCACATGCATGATACTTCATTTCCTGAAATAGCAATTGAAATCGGGATGCTCTCCATGCGCGATTTTATGTAGATTGTATAGAAACAAAATGAGTTCTATTTGCTTTCGCGAGTTGTATAGTAATTAGCTTCGCTAATGTAAGGACCGCTTTAGCAGAGAATCGCGCTGCCAAGATGAGAGATATTGTTGATATTTACGTCGTTGCGATGTTCCTTTTCGGTGAATGTTACGCCAATTTAATAACCACTATTTCGAAGGTTTGCGTCATCTCTATTGCATAAGTTTCCAGATTTCTACTGATATATTGGACCCTAACCCCGATGTTTACGTTGGTATAATGATCATTTTTGCGGTAAGGTGGCCGATATTTGCGTTGCAGTAGTGATAATTTTCATATAGGTTTAAGCCGTTTTAATAGCAACTATTGAGAATTGCGATGCCATTATGGTGTCATTCACCTAATCTTTTGCTGATGTGACAGCCGTTATGTCCGTGATTAGTGTGAAGATTGCTTTCGCCGTTTGGTTTGAATTTATACAGAATTATTCGAATTTTAATTTAAGATACAATAATTTTAAATATTTCTGTTTTGATATTTAATTTATTTTGCCAAATTTATATGTATAACAGGAATTTTTGATAAAATTGATGAATAAGGTACGAGTGTATTTTAAGCAAACTTAAAAAATAATAACTACGCTGCAGATTATTTTTCAATACCCAGATTAGTGTCGCAGGCTGGCAGAAAAGTTTCTGCCACTGGGCTGAAAAACGAGATTTGGTACTTTTCGGTTAGCTGTGCTCAAGCGAAAAATCAGCAGATAATTGAGACCTGCACCAGCTTGAGTACAACCTGACGGAAAGCATTGAGTGTCATTTCCAACATTTTTTTTTAACATCTATTTGGTATTAATAAACGTTGAAAATTTGGGACTTGCCACTTGTTGAAGAAAAGGCAGTCTCTCTCCCCCCCCCCCCCCCTTCAGCCAAATGGGATGTTGCCAACAAGTTTAGCATGCACTCAAAATCATGAAACTTTATTTTTCTAACAAAGTTAGATGTTGTTGCAATGCTTAGACCTGCACCAAGAGCATTCGTAAAGTCACGTGGTTCGAAACGTCCAGATTGAATTTTCTAACATCTTTAAAAAATGCTTGGTGTGAAATACAACTGGAGAGGAATTATTAGACGATTGTAGATTGGAACAACGATTTGGGAGAAGTTTGTGTAGAAATATTACTGAAACATAAGCAAAAAAAAAAATTATTCCTGAAATGATAGTAGAAATTGACGATATCTTATTTTCCAAAAGAAAGAGCAATGCTTGTCTAAGTCTTCTGCTATGGTGGTATTTACCGCCAAACAAATGAATGTTTCCTAGTTAAGGTTTCAAATCCCTCTGTACCAGTACTCTTGGACGCAATAAAAAACCATATTGAAGAAGGATCTATTGTTTATTTTGATTTCTGGAAGGGCTGCACTACTAAAAATAAAGAAACGCGTCTGCAGCATTTGAAGACAACCAGACGTATAATTTTGTCAATTCCGACGCTGGTTTGACACACAAAATCAAACGACTTTGAGGCAGTGCCAAATAGAGAAATAAAATACTTCGGGGCACTGCCCGTCAGCACATTGACTTGCTAACTACATGTGGAAAGAGGAGTAAAGGATCCATTTGAGCAAATTCCCAAGGATATTTCCATATTTTGAAACGATCGATTAATCTAATAAGCATGAAAATTGCTTTTTTGTATATTAAGTGTTTTCTGCTTTGTTTTGAGGAACAGTAACGTTTTAGAAATCCTAAAAGGTCGCCAAAAAAGGTTTGCGCCTTGCTAACCGAAAAGTACCTATGATTTTTTCAAAGACAGTTACCTTATGTGGATGCTCAATTTGGATGAAAACGGTAATGAAGGACCAGACACAAAATTTAAATGTCTTGGGTCAATCTGTACAGGAGTTTTAAGTAAACTTGGAATATTCCGAAATGTGGAGAAATGCAAAAAATAATAAATAAAACAATTTTATTCATCGGATGCAATACTCTAATTACTCTGTCAACATATGGGTAATTGAAAGTAAAAAATTGGCTAATAAACTGCATATCGAATTAACAACCCTGGTTCAGTGGTGACCTTGTTTGATGCAACAATTCTTGTAACAAGATCTTGAATAATGTTTACATGGTGTCTTGAGCACCAATATTTTTATGTACCCTCGGAATAAAAAGGTACATAAGATTTAGGCCCAGATATAGAAGCAAATATTGTTTTGTTCTGATAGATTCAACTGTGCCTTTTTGTTTAAAGAGTTTGAAAGTACCTTGTACTTGCAACTATTTAGGCAGAATATGTATTTTATAATGTAGGTATATTGAAACTGAATCGTATTGTTTGATTTATTGCAATGGTACCAAATTTAGTTAATGCCAAGTAATTTCTTGTGGTAGGATATTAGTTATACTATAGTTAACTGTAAGTTAATATAATTCTATTTAAATTGCTTAAAAACATGCAATGCCTAAATTGCTTGCATTTAATATATGGATATTAAATAGTAATTTAAAGACAGGACACCACTAATTTACAGATTAGTGGTTTTATAATATAAATCTTGTTATAATGGTATTGGAAGAAACTTGTTATAAAATTCAGAAAAGTTATGTTCTTTTTTAACTTTTTTTAGCTTGAACACACTTGTGCAACGTGAGCTATTTCCAGTTTGGCTTTTGTCAAGATGCACAGTAGGCCATGTGTGTAGTGTAAGCCCAGTGCTTTCACACTCAGGATCTTCGCTGCAGAAGCATTCTTTTGACTTTAAAACCAAGCTATTTTGACCAGCTGGTATACGACTGAGACCTGGTTGACATTCCCCGGTCTCAAAAGTGGAATTAGTTATTTCGTCCGCTGCTTGGGTATTTGGAACCCGACTTTGTCCATGAAATATGCATCAGTTCTTGGCTATTAATATAGACGTCCTGTTGCCTGTTCGTGGCCATGCGTATAGTTTTTGCCGCTCACACCTAATAAGTATGATGGATTGTATATGATGTGAAACTTTGTAGGTGTACTTGCATATAAATTTTAGCTTAGCTTTGTGTATGACTTTTTCATATAATGTGATTTAGCAGTACGCCATCTTACCTCATTTACCGGACTGTTGTAAAGTTACCTGTTTTATTGATGATTTTGTAGATATCTATGTGGAACTGTTTTTAGCTGTGGTTAAAAACTTGAACTGCTTTTTTGTGACCTCATATTTATACTTCCATAAGAGTGAGCCATGACTTGTGACTTTAACCATAAATCATTTTTTCCCTTCTAGCTTATTGTTACTGTATTTATGATAATGAGTGTGAAAATATGTCTGTGAAGACAAGTAGTACCCTACTTTGATATACAATCTGATGATTTGCACCCATCGTTTACAATGAGTATTGCCATCTTCAAGAAAATTGCTTTCAAATAAATATTGTGTTTTCTTTGAGTGCTGAATAACTTCAGTATCTCTAAACAGAAGTATAGCAAGGAGTTTTACTGATCATTCTGCAATAGTTTTTATGTGTGATACAGTCTACGAATATACAAAGAAGCAAAATTTACTTGTGAATTAAAGTAAATATTTTGTCAAGATTTTCTCAAGTTTTTCATAGAATTTTTTTCACAATTGTAACTTTTCTTAACTGCACCTAAGCACTCCAGCTAATTCCTTACTCTCTAGTCATGCTTTGGAATTGGATAAACTATGCAAATTCTTTGTCATCAATACAGCCAGTTAGGAATTAACTTGCATTTCATTCATTTATAAAATTTATCATTTCATTATATTTTTTTTTTTAGAAATAATTTATTTAGAAGATGTAATGAATTTTTTTTTTTTAAATTTCAGGTTGAAAAGTGACTTTGCTGTGAGACATATTATCATTGAAATTTTTAAATAAGGTAATTTTATATAATTCTTAGTAATCTAATTGTAATAAAGTTATTGTTGCTTTGTTTGTTATTAAATGTTTATTCGTGGTTAAATCAAAAATGAATAAGTTAAGAACAACTTTTAAGAAATCGAGAAAATTTGTTTCTGCGTTAAATGAAAAAACTTTTTTTTCTTTCAATTAAATGTATTTTTTGGAGCTAAATACAATTTTTGTGTTCGGGATGTCTCGTAACATAAATAATTAAATTATTATGGATTTTTAAAAGTCAGTTGACTTATGGGGTTCTTAAATACATATACTTTTGCCAAAAAGTAATTGCATTCTAAATTGTATAAAATAAAAAGTACACTTAGTACACCTCAAAGGTGTATTCTAAACCAAGTAGAAATGTTAACAAAGTATGAAACGCAAATTAGATTTATTTAGTTCTATGAATAAGAATGGTATAAATGGCAAAATAAAATTTATTCATTCAATGTATAGTTCTCTGACAGAATCAGTTGTAGACCACTGGTGTAGAGACCAATAAAAGGCTGGGTGATTACAATATCCTTGTAAAGTTACCTGTTTTACCATCCTAGTAAAGTTACCTAGTTACCTAGTTCATGTAGTTTTCAAAAGTGGTTTTCTCGTTCTTTGGAACTTTACAGCTATTTGACTTAATAAAAAGACTTTTTTTTGTCTTCTTTTTTTCCCCTTTTTCCATATTTAAAAAATTAAAATACTAGTGTAATAAGTTTGAAACAATTAACTCCTCTGGGTATGGACGATTTCTCCTTTCCAGTTTGTGTATGCTGAACATTTATCTCTAGCTTTCTTGATGATATTGCGCTTATAAGCTAAGGGTCTCTTAAGTCCTTACTTTTGCTTATTTGGTACAGTAAAAGCCCAATTATCCGGAATCGCCGGGAAATTAGGATTTCTGGATAACCGAATTTTCCGGTTAATTGAATGTCGAAGTTTTTTCGCCAAATTTAAATGGTAAGTAACGCTAGTGATGGCACCTAACACTAAAATCGTCACAACCGGAATATTTAAAAACTATTCTATTTAGCTTTTTTAGTTAAAATAATGTTATATTTTACCGTTATAATCGGCAATAATTTGAAATATGTTACCAAAATTAAATCATTTTCTTATCAAAAATTCCGTTTAAAAAAAAAAAAAAAGATTAAGCCTTGTAAAATATGTAAATAAATAAAAAAAAATAGAGACGTCTCTTGATTGTACGGATTCTAACTGAACCTATTTTTTAGGGTTACCGGGCGGATAAAGTGGACTATCGCTATTTCAGTTCCGGAGGGGAAGTTTTCTTGTGTGCGTTTTCACGGTCAGATTCCGAGAATTCTGGAAAAGTAGCTTTTGTATTTGGAAACCCCGGTGATTCCATTGTCTTCCCCCTCTCCACACACAACCTACTTTGTACCCTAAAGTAAAATATATGCTCGGGAAGACGACCTTCGAATTCAAAGATCGACTATTATGTTGTATAGAAAAAAGGAATATAAGAATTGTAATGCAAATCGACCCGAAATTCCGGATAATTTACGGACTATTAAATTTTGAATTTGACTGTCTGGTTGTCGGCTAATCTAAAAATAAGTATTATTAAAATAAAATTACAGCGAAACAGATTTATTGTTTGATTGCAAAACACTTTAATAGTATACGATAAAATATAACCCATACTTTTTGTACACAAAAAAGAAAAAGAAACATTTTCCGTTTTGTGTATAAAATGGTTGACTAGCCTACAAATCGAAACTTTGATTGGGATTATAGGGGGAAATGCATTTAAATGGATGCAATTAGGTTTTATTCTGATTGATCGTGAGAAACTGATATTTTGTGATAAAAGAATAAAACGTTTAGAATAGTTGAATTCGGCCGAATTGCACATTTTCCGGATGCGGCTGAAAATTTACAAATTAAATCGCGGGTATAAATGAATTATGGATGCATCGATACTGAATGGAATAGAATGTTATACATGATTTTAAATTTTGTGAAATGCATGCTCCATATGTAGATCTAGCCTACAAACCGAATGATTAATTTATCCGGGGTTTGGTCAAACCATTAACAAATTTTGAATTTCCTAATTACTCTTTGCCGGATGCGGCTGAGAACGTAATTTCAAGTGGAAAATCACTTTTCTTTGTTATAATTACAATAAAAGAGTCCATAGATTTATAGATTCCGCACATACAAATTACACATATATTCCGGAAACGAATATAAATTTTTATGAAATAAACGATGCAAGACTAAATAGATGCAAAATGTGTAGTTTTTTTTTATTGGAATTCCGGATAAACCAAATTATTTACTGGAGAATGCTTTCCCGATGCTGTGGATAATGAAATTTTGATTACGAAACCCTCTTTCTTATACAATTGAAACAAGCTAGATTTGTTTATAGATTCGGCAAATTAACCACAGTATATGTATTTTTCCGGATATATTCCGGAATTTTTTTTTTCATTAAGAATATTAAGGTTTTTTGCTGAGAATTCACAGTTGTTTGAATAAGAACTTCGGCATTCCGGATAAACCGGAATGAAAAAAAAAAAAAAAACTTTTTATAATATATTAATTTCTAATCCGTGCTAATTCAGCTATTTCGCCATAGCAAATTAAAAGCCATTACAATAAAGAGGGGGGGGGGGGGAAAAAAACCCTCAACTTTGAAATCTCAAAATAAAATTTAAAAATAAAATAAAAATTGGCAACTTATTGCCGTTTTTTGGCAAAATAATGCCAATTTTCTCGCCAAACTTGATTTTCGAAAATTCCGGTTGATTGAGCTTTCCGGTTGATTGAATGCCGGATAATCGGGCTTTTACTGTATTACATTATCACTTATTTCGAAACTAGAATCCATTACTAATCACTGAACTATACGATAAAATAAATAAATATTAAGACTTTCTAAGCAAATAGAACAAACACCGGTAGTAGCAAAACACATGTAATGAATATACACTTTACAGTACACCGAAAAACCTGCGCTGATAATGAAAGTGAAACTATGCGCATGTTCTCGACTCCAGCTGTGCTGGTGTGTATTTGAGAAACTCCATAAGTCAGTGACTTATGGGCTTTTTTGAATAAATAAAATCTATCGTACTCTTCCGAAAGATGCATCTACCTCTGAAGAATTGATTTTCACCAAAAACTCAATTTTGACGAAAAAGTGACTTTTGGGGTTTCTCAAGCAACCTATTCAAATATTGAATTTTTTTTCCTTTTGATTTAACGTTTTTAAAGACTTAAATAAATTATTTACTTGAATAAGAAATAGTTTTTAGTTTTAAATCTTAGCTATAGTTAATTAGCAATGCTAAATTGGAACCTAGGTAAATAAATTTAATTTATCATTAAAGGTTCTAAAGCAGAAACTCTAATATATTGACATTAGTGCCACAAATTAAAGATGTTGCAATAAATTCTATTTGAATTTTTTTTATTGCTGCAAAAGTAATTGTCGAAAGAATTCCTCGAACAAAAACAAGAAATTGTAATTTGATAGTTAAACAGTTGCAAGATAGTTTTCTTTTTTATATCAGTTTTAGTTTTGCTAAATAGGAACTAAAATTTTTCTCATCTAGGTATTTATTTTTCTACCCCATGTTCTAAATGAAATTCTTACATTTCTGCTTTTAACTATTGAATGGTGCATTTTGCTAATTTTTAGTGTACTTTTATGATACTAAATACTTGCATTTTTATTTTTAGGTCCACCTTCATTTCTTTGAAATTGGACTAGGACAACTCTTTGAAAGGTATATTAGATAATTTAAAACCAATTGCGCAATTACTTTCAGATCAATAGTTTAAAGGTATTGTTTAAATGAAAGACATGCTGCAATTCTAGAAAGAAACTGACTTCTATATAGAGAGGTTTTGTTCAATGCAGACATAGATGCAAATTCTCAAACCTCATCCTGTGAAATTCAGCTTTTTTTGCTTGGGAGTTCTTGTATGAGCTTCTACATTGTTGCACTCTTTACCTCTTTCAGTTTATTATTGGAAATAATTTTTGTAGCTATAAAATTTGAAGTATTGGTTGGAGAAAAGTTATGTTGAGGTTATGCATATTCCAATATCTAAAAACCCCTACTGATCATACAATTTGGATTTTCTCCCTCTGCCAATTGCTTAATTTGGATAAATCCTGATATACCAATTGATTTCTTCAACTAATTTACTTAATTTTCATTAAACAATTTTGTGTTTAATTTTTTTTTTTACAGAACTTGTCAATTTTTTCTTAATTGTGGTAAATTAGGCAGCAAGTATTAATTTGAGTTATGCATATCAGAAAGGTAACTTTAGGCTTTTTTTTTTACATGGATTACGGCTATTACCAATATACTCGAGGGGCTTGTGACATCACAGAACCGGTCATGCGTAATGATGCCAACAAAAAATCACGCCGGAATTGTCTTTTCACTACGATTTCTTTGACATTTGATCATATAGTGCCATTAATTCATAAAAACTACAATTGTAATTTAGTCAAAATATATGTGTAAAATCCAGTTAGAAGGACTCTTGAATGAATTGTGCGTTTAAAATTTGATTATTTACAGTTTAATTGTGAGGTACTTGCAGATTCCCATTGAAACCCAGAACTGGTTTTCGACTCTGCTCCAACACTTTGTTAGTAAACATGCCCCTCTCCTATTGGAAAACCTCAAAGTTATTCAATAAAAATTTTTGGCTAGGGAGCTGTAGCACACCGTTTTCTATTTCAATATGATTTAAAAACTTTGGTTATACAATGCTATACTTCTGTTTTTGTTTTTTTTAATAAGTTCTTGAATTGATTGTGAATGATGTATTTCAAATTGAAGTACAAAGTAGCTTGCCTAATTTTGAAATGTGATGTCGAAAATTTGTTTTTGTAAGTCTGTTTTAGAAAAATGTAGAGGCTAGCTTTCGTTATGCAATATGTTAGACCTAGCCGCCGACCAAACGGTATAGTGGTTAGCGTGCTTGCTACTGGACCGCGAGGTTGCGGGTTCGAGTCCCGTGTTTGGCATGGGTGTTTGTAAATGTATGTTGGCTTGTTTAATGACGAATGCTTCGGCGTATTATAGCCCTCGTGTTGCTGACGGCGCCAGATAATCTGAATACAACCAACCAATCGTTATGCAATATGTTAGACCTAGCGGAGCTACTTTTCAAACACATGTTATAACTACTATGTTCAAAATTGTAAATCTTCCATCCCTTAATTAACATGATCTTATTCTCTTTTTCAGTGTTTTTCTTTTTATTATGATTTTCGTAATTTTTTGCTTTATTGATGTATTGTTTTTCCTGCATTACTGTTGCCGGCAAATTTTTGGCTGATGGCAAATAGTTTTTTTATATATGAGTGAAAGTATATATGTGAGCATGCTCAAGGTTCTTAATTTAGTTTTCAACATTTTAGATTTGACGATGTCTTACCGAAATCAATACAGCGGAAGCCCATGGCAACAAGGCGGTCCTCCATTCAATGTTGGTAGCTACAATCAAAATTATGGAGGGTACAATGATAATTATGGAGTATCAATGATGAATAGTGCCTATCGCAATCAGGGTGGCTATGGAAGTGGCGGATATGGTGGAAGTGGAATGGGAAACATGAGAAACATGGGTGGTTATGGAGGTCCATCTCCTTCAAGGCACTATATGAATGACAGAATGGGTGGTAGGTCTTTGCCTCGTGGTCAAATGGCTAGAAAGCGTTTACCTCAAAGAAGTCCTGCTAGTGGACCGCGATCCAAACGTCCAAATATTGAGAGTGACAGGAGATCCAGCAAGTCTCGCCGTCATCTTGATTCTCGTGGAGGGTCAAAGGGGCGTCACGACCGTAATGATGATGATGAAGACGATACTTACAATCCCGAGGAGCCTACTGAAGACATTTCTGATGCTGAGTATGAATCCTTCGATTTCTGGAAGTGCTCGGATGATGATGGAGAGACTGAAGCAAAGGAAGATTCCAAACAAAATGGGGATCAGGAGTCGAGTGAGACTGCTGAGGGTGCTGACAAAGACAAGTCTGCTGAAGATGCTGCACCCAAGAAGTTGCACTTGTGCTATGTTTGCAAGGTGAAGTGTTCGTCCAAGGAAGTGTTGGCTAAGCATAATAATAGCAAAGTTCATACGGATAAAATTGAAGAACTCTTGGCTATTAGGAAAGAAAAGAAAGAAGGCAGTGCAGATGATAAGAAAGACAACGATCACGATCGCAAGAAATCAAGCCGCAAACCTGGAAACTGGTGCACTGTATGCGAGTGTGCATTCTCTGACAATTTTCTGGCTCATCGAAGGACAAAGGAACACAGGAAGAAGCGAGACAAGAAGTACCCCAAGTGCAGACCCTGCAGGATGGGCTTCAGTAGCTCTGAAGAATATAGGGACCATTATAAGAGTGAGGATCACAAGCAAAAATCTGCAGAATTCCATTACTTGAAGAGCCTGGCGTCTGGTTCAGATGAAGATGAGGCTGCTATTGAGCCTGTGAAGATAAAGGAAGAAGAATACGAAGAAGTTGAAAAAATGGAAGAGGATACTGAAGAAAAGGCAGAGGTCAAAGAAGGTACAGAAGAGGAAGGCACTCCTGAAGACCAGGAGAAGAGTGAAGAAGGTACCGAGGAAAAAGAAAAGGACACTGAAGAAAAAAAAGAAGATAAGGAAAAAAAAGACGTGAAGAAGAGACCTAGGGAACCAAGATCAGTTGGACAGTCCTTTGTCATATCTGTTCAGGGCTCTTACTGCAAACTTTGTCATAAATTCTTCAAGTATCCTGAAGTCGCTAAGTTAAAACATTGTCGGTCCATCATGCACGCCGAAGCATTTAAAAAAGCGATGGATGAAGCTATTGAACAGGAAGAGGAAAGGCAGAAGTTAGCTGAAGAACAAGACAAGCAGGACAGAGAGGCGCAGGAAGCCGCCGAACGTGCTGCTGAAATTGCCTCTATTGAGAGAGCAGCCAGAGATGCCATCAGGAAGGAAGCTGCTGCTAAGAAAGCTGGAATTAAGAAGGAACAAGATGTTGAAATGAAAGATGTTTCTGACGAAGCTGCTAAAGCTGTTGAGGTTAAGGAAGAGAAAGCAGAAGAAGCAACTGCAGAAGAAGTGAGCACTGAAAATGGATCAAAGGATGAAGAGAAAGTAGAGGAATTAGAAGAGGTTGAAGAAGGCAAAGAAGAAGTAGCCGAAGAAAAGAAAGAAAGCGAATCTGTCAAGGAAGAACAACCTGAAGAAGAACAAGAGGAAGAGACCAAGGAGGTTGCCTCCAGTCCAGCTACTAGACGAGGCCGTGGTCGCGGGCGAGGTCGCAAAAGGCGTTAAGCACATACCAACTCATGTTGTCAATATTTTATTTCAAGTAGTATCTTGAGACCTAATATCTATGCATTGTATAATGTGGTATATATAATTTTGTGTGGCTAAAGGAAGACTTTTAAATTCTAAATTTGTTTTAAATCATCATTTTATGAATTTTTCTTTGAACAATGTCGCATTAAGAAAAGTTTCATTGGCAATATCCTGGATGAGATCGCAGCTGAGTGTTAAATGTAACTAGCAAATTTTAAATTTTGTTTCACATTCTCATTTCTATTAACATAGTCATTCATTCCATATTATACTGAATATAATCTAAAATTTGATTGTTGTATCCTTCGTCCCTGTGATGTATCTCATCTGTAGCTTTTTAAGAAGGTTTGAATAAACTAATTTGGCTCATTAATTTGTTTTCATTGCTATACCCCATCTATCACACTCTATTGTACATGGAATAAAAATATTTTTTCAAAATTTATACATTTCATATAATAAAAAATTAATTAGTTTTACCAGTTGTATATTGCAGGGGTTGTATTCACCCTAATCTTTAAATTTTTGTTTCTCCCTAAAATTGTATTTAAATTTTTTGATAATTCCTAAAAAAGTTTAAAACCTCAAATTCCCTAATTTTTCACAAAAAACTAGAGAAATACAGTAGAGATACCGATGCTATGCTAACTCCCCGCTTTTCAATGTCCCGATGTTAAACCACCGTCGTGATTTTCAAACTACCATATTTGGTGAAAATCTTTGGCGCAGTGCGATTTGGCAATTTTTACGTTCTTCTCAAACGATTTTTTTTTTTGTGTACCAATTCTGAATTTCTCTCATGGAAGATATAGGCAAAAGAGTGAAAACAAAAATAGATCCGAAATTCACTTAGAGCTTTTGTTTTCTGTAAAAATGTTATTAATTTACCAGTATTAAATTTTTGTTCCACTTAATTTTGCAAAAAAAAATCATTAGTTTTACACTATATATAATAAATGTTCGGTACGAGTTTGTAATTTTCTAGATAATTCATTATAAAACTAGGGGTGTGGACCATCACTCGATTTTCAATTGCATTAAAATATTGGTCATTGCATCGAAATTTATGGTGTTATCATTTTCATATTTTCACTTATTTAAATAAAAATGGCCAGTTAAGCGATATTTTTAGTATTAATTTTTATATGGGCTAAAAAAAACCACCTTATTGTCCTTTCTTGTGTGTAACAAAAAACAATCGTTGGGGGGGGGGGGGGTCACTCAAGGGTAGAGAGAGCTAGGTGTTACACTTGTTTTTCAACTTTTTATTGCATTTCTTTTGGAATAGGGGATGTTAAGAACCAATTTATGGGGCATTACCACAGCGATTTTGATCAAAATCGTTGGAGCACTTTTTTAGCAATGCAATTTTTTTCCCCCCCCCTATTGCTATACTTTCATTACCCTATTTATACATGTTTAATTGAAAGTAATAACTGACTGAAAAAGATGTACTTTGAAACTACATTACATGTCAAATTTCACATTCAATTATTGTTGTACTTTTCATATAAAATAATGTATTCTGGCTAGTATACACATACGAATTTACTAGTAATGTTTGGTTTGTGAAAGTTTTTAAAGCTAAATAGTAAAATTTGCCAGCGATATCATTCCTATCAATATTAGCTGAAACCAATAATCTTTTTTTGTAACTTTTTACTTGAATATTATCTTCAAAAGAGTTTTATAAGAGTTAGTAGTCAAAATGCAAAGTTGCATGACGTGTTTCATTGCGCATTACGAGCAAAGAATAAAATCTATATTACATGAAAGGGGGAGGGGGGGGGGAATCGTTTATTTTTACGATGGAATTTGTTATGAAACAGTATATATATTGTATTGAATCAATTTCGGACTGAGTAGACATGCAGAGTATATGCTCATATAGGGGAATTGTAAAAATTAACTGCTTAGCGAACAAACATTAAATGAGGTCAATTTTACCATATTTTGACACTTATTGCCCTCAAAACAAAGTATTTTTGGTATTTTCACTACGAATTCTTTCAGTGATTGTTTTACCCACTCGGTGATTGTCTTATTTTTAGGTCCTCAAATAAAATTGACTTCATCAACAACATTCAATGGTTTTCCAATATTCCGAGGGTACTTGGTCCTTTGCATGGCAAGCTAATACATTAAATATGTAAAATTTGAATCAATACTAGAAAAACACAGAGACCCTATACATTATATTTTTTAATTCAATTTTACAATAACTTAAAATAATTTTTTCACCGCAGTTTTACATAATTTTACTGCATCTAAAGTAGGCTTTGTTATTCCACCCTTATCTTATGGTTTTAACCTAGTCTTAATTTTGCGTACTGCAAATTCATCGATGTATTCGACTATATCAATCACCGTTGAAAACCATGCGAAGACAGTGTTGTTGGGGAGAAGAATTGGCAATGACATCCTCACAATTGTTAAGTGCTAATGACTGCGGGTTTACTATTGAAGAGATGTTTAAGATATTAGGTGTTATCTAAAACAATTCAAGTTTCAGTATCTGATGTCATAATTCGGTGTGTCAGCAACTGTTTATACAGCTTCTTGAATTGATGTGCTGTTAAAAGTATAATTGAATCCACCTTTGCTACGAACAGCATTAAAAACATTTCCATGTGATCCTGGAAAAGTTTATAATGTATGCTTTCCATAACAGGCATAAACGCAAACGGCCATTTTTAATGGAAATTGAAGCGACAGATTTTTCAATGCTATGAAATCACCATTGCAAAGACAGCTTTACGGGGGAGAAGAATTGACCGATGGTCTTTAAAGTCACGTGACTTATCAGGGAACACTTTCTTTAGGGCGGCCACTCGCAGGAACGGCGCGGCTACAAGCCCCCTTTTGATGAATGTCGAAAGGGGAGAAAAAGCACTGAAATCTTAAGGAGTGTGGGATTTGTTAGGGGGAGGAAAAAACTGTCACCTTAATTGGGACAGCTACTCCTCCCCCTTACAAATCCCACACTCCTGAAGATTTCTGTGTATTATCTCCTCCTTCGACATTCATCAAAAGGGGGCTTGTAACCGCGCCGTGCCTGGACCGTTCCTGTGTGTCTTCAGCTTAAGGTTGCAGTGCATTTGCTCCCCTTACGACGTTCATCAAAAAGGTGCCGTTCCTGTGTGTCTGCGACCTTGGGGGTTTCCCTACTTCTACCTCCAAGGAAAAAACCCAGATATACTTACAAAGGAGAAAATCTTCTAAAATTTTGACAAATGATTTTAAATTGTAGCCAAATGCATGTTAGTTTAAGTTTTAAAGTTAAAGCAATATTCTTTCTGAAGTACTTTTGAATGTTGCTTAAAAATTAAATTAGTGAATTTAATTAAAGATTAATTTCATTTTACAACTTTTTCTGCTAAAAAGTTGCTTGACGTTAAATTTTTTGAAAATAGGCGTTTTTTCCCCCCGGTATTGAAACATGCTTTGAAAAGAATGCTAGTAACCTCTATCAGCTTTAAAAGGAATATCCCTAAATTTTTTGAAATTGCCCCTAAAATGTTTAGGAATTATCCCTAAAATTCTTACCTAATTTTATTAGAAAACCTAAAACTCCTACCTAATTTTATCAGAAAACTTACTGAGCCCCCTGAATTGGTCAATTTTTTTCGTTTAGTAGTTTTTAAATTTTTGATATTTTTAACCTGGTTGCTAAAAGCAAAAAAAAGAGCTTATTTTCGAAAAAGGCTTGCATTTAAAAATATTTGGTTTGCATGTTGCATGACTTTTTAAAAATTGTGTTGTTGCAGAATGTACTTTAGTTTATACAAATATAATTTTAAAACAAGTTTTAGTCATCTTTATGAAAAGAAAGGGTAATCTAAGTGTTCCTAAAATGTTCACAGGAGAACAGTTAACAATAGTTTTGATATGAATATATTTAGAAATGAAAATATATGCTGTAAAGAGACTTCAGATTCTTTGGCACTTAAAGTTATTAAATCTTGATTGTAGGCAGTTATCCAAGGACAAAAAGATGTGGATTTTGCTAAATTCTTTATAGAAGAGCGTAAATCAGTAAAAATTTTCCTGGTTTTTCTGATTTGGAAGAGTAAAATTTAAATTTTATTCTGTACTTGTGTAAATTTTAAATTATGCATTACTCTTGGGATTTAGATAAGGATGGGAACCACTTAATGTTGCCATTAGAATATGTATTTATTTGAGGTACTGTGTTTTTTAGTATTTGAAGTGATATTTGTATGTGTGTTGCCCAAATTTGGTTAAGGCAACCCACCCTCATCAAATTTGGAATTTCCAAACTGAGTTGGGGGGGGGGGGGGTGAAGAATCGTGTTTCTATTCAATCGATCAGCACAACATGGTCCAAGCTTTGTTCTTTCTCTAGTAAACTTAAAAATAAAAAAAAATAAAAACTATTCCATTAATACCAGAGTTTTATTTTGACACATTTCTCTGAAATATACTCCACAGGTAAGTGGTTTAATAAAGTGAGGAAAATAATTTTTTCTGTGAAAATTTCAATGTTAGCTGACGTGGATTTGGCCCATTTTAAACAATTTCTTGTAAATGGTATTTCTGTTTAATAGCAATAAAATTGAATTGGATCTGGATGTTAAATTAAAAAAAAAAGTTACTTAATATTCTCATCTGGTAAATAAAATTATGAAGTGGAACTGTGGATTTTTTGGTCACAAGTTTTAGGTTAGTTGTATGCAAAGTGCCCAACGCATTTTGAATCTTAATATTAGGATTTTTTTTTTCTTCATATTTGTTATGCATTGGAAGAATTTGTAATTTTTTAAAAATAATCCAACTTGCTTAATATTCCATGCTTTAGTCTGTAAAATATATCTCTTGTGTTAGCTTTAATTTTAATCAAATGAATTGTAAAATATTTAGGACATTGAACACCTACCTAACTTAAAAGTCTATTTTGCTCTTAGTTATGGTCATTGTTGTGAAATACAAATAGGTACTAGAACCACTATTGATGAATGACTCAATTCAACTATAGTAGCTAAGATTTTGACTAATTTATATAACTAAAAAAGAGTTGCGGTGCATCCCTTAATTAAATTCTGCTGACAGCAAATAATTAATCTAACTGCTTTTTAAATTTAATAATTGTTGTTTCATGCTATTTTTACTGAATCTTCAAGATAGTTTTATAATTTCATCTAAATTCTAAACATTAAAAAAAACCACTTAGTAATTCGGATTTTCAAAAGCCAAAAATGAATTGACTTGCATTTTCATTCACTGTCTTGTAATTTTTTTAATAGCTCCTTTTAATTGTACAATAATGAAAAGTACTACAACCCAAATTCAAAAGAATAGAATAATATAACTTTCTAAACAAAACTTGGCAATGCGTCATGTAAAATGAACATATGCAAATTAACCCACTGACGGTCATGGGAATGGGCGAAATTCTAAAGTTGTTTTCTCAGCAATAATTTTTAAATTACATTTCTAATTCATATACATAATTTTTTTTATTATTTTCTATTTTGTTTTAGATAGGTTTTAAACTAACGTCCTAATAAAAATATTTTATTTGTAAATTTAAAAATGTTGTGTATTGATGGAAAAACTGGGGATCAAAGGACGTATATATACGTGCATGACCGTCAGTGGGTTAAAAGATTGACGTATGTTATTCAGGAATTAGCAAGACAATTTTCAACAACTATACAGATATTATTTTAACAATTTAAGGGTCATTAACTCATTTAAAAATTATGTTGATTTTTATAAGGGTAAAAAAATTATAATAATAATTTATTCAATATAAATTTGAAATGCAGGCAAAACATTTACATACCTGTTAACCGATAGGTTGCCACAAGTATAGCAAGCCTACAATTTTTCTTGGATCAAATGAATGTTTCACAATCTATGGTTTCGAAGATTTTAAAAGAAGCGGCGTACTGAAAAGTAACCGAAGTAAATGTAGTAGAAAGCCTGTAACAACTACTAGAAGTAAACGCAAATTAAAATGAATCGTCGAAAATAATCCCTTTAAATACATCAAGAAGTGTTGGAGAGAATCTGGAGTTAAAGTCGACCACTTTGGCGATTGCATAAATTTGAGTTTTAATCGCAGATCTTCAAAGTAAAACCTAAGATGAACATGAAGCAGAGTGGTGTGACTCTTCTGGTGCAAAGAGAAGCTCATCTGGAGTTTTAAACAAGATTTATCAGAGGTATCATGTTTTAAATGCCTAACCCGAACACTTCCTTCGTCAATAGATATTTGAAATAAAGTTCGTCAATAGATATTTGAAATAAAGATTCATCTCTGAATAAAACGCTTTTCCATTCTAATTGGCCCCAGATGAGTTTCTCTTTGCATCAGGAGAGTTGAGCACTTCTCTGTTTCATGTTCATCTTTGGTTTTACTTTGGGGACCCCCAATTGAAACTCAAATTTATGTAACTGTCTAAGTGTAGTTGACTTTAGCACATCAATTCGATTCTTTCTAACACTTATTGGTGTAAAAAACAGTTTTATAGCAAATATTTTACACGATTCGCCTTTAAACAGTTTTAATTTAAAATAATCTGGCAGCTGTTGCAAGCTTTCTACCACATTACTTCGGTTACTTTTTAGTTGGCCAGTTCTTCTACATTTCTTTAAAATATTCTAAACCGTAGATTGTAAAATATTCATTTGATCCGAGATAAATTGCTGTTTCTTTCCAGCTCTAAACAATGATAAAATACACGATTTCATTTTTGAAGTGATACGAAGATGATACAAAATTTAATTTTGTCTGATACAAAATCGGATTTCAACTGTTACGTAGCTGATACCAGTGAGACGTGAAGCTGTGCCATCCCTGCATTGACGACCCATTAACACAAGATTTTTCCCAAGACAAAAGACTAACACAAGATTTTCCGAGCACCAAACTTGATTTTTGTCGCAACCTATCAATTAACAGGTGTGCAGATATTTTGCCTGCTTTTCAAATTCATATTGAATTAATTGATTATTCTAATTTTTTGACTCATATAAAAAATCAACATAATTTTTAAATGTGTTAACGACCTTTATATTATTAAAATAATATCTGTATAATTGATGAAAATTGTTTTGCCTATTTCTGAATAACATTTGTTACTCTTTTAATTTGCATGTGTTCATTTTTCACGACACATTGCCAAGTTTTGTTTAGAAAATTCTGTTATTCTACTATTTTGCATTTGGCTTGTATACAGTCCTAATAATTCAAAAGTTTTCTTTGAATAACACAGCACCATTGATTGATTGACTATCAACTTGCAGCAAGAGATTTTAAATATTCATTTCAAACGGCTGGAATCGGAGAAAACAATTCGCATAATGAGTGCCCACGAGAGTTAAATTTCCCAATAGTGGACTTGCAAGGGTAAGTACACTATAGAGCAGAGTTTAAGCTGGGGTTTAAAATTTCTTTAGCAAAAAAGCTAAAATCCCTATTTTCATTTTAGCAAATTGCTAAAATATTTACGACTTCCCTCACTCATGATATCTAATTTGTGTTGTAAGGTTTTAGCAAAAGAGCCTAACCACATTTTCTAATTTTAGCATTTAAGAAATTTCTTGGGCATTTTGCTAAAAAAGTTTCCATAACTTAATCGCTGCTGAAAAGTGAGTTTTGCATCGAAGCTCAATTGCACACTAGCTACAATTACTGCTAGAGGGGGGATATGATGACAGTTTTTAGGTATTTCATTGTAGGTTAGTAACCATTTGCCTTTCTTCATAGAATATTTGTTTTAATTTTTTTTTTTGCATTCATTACAAAATTTTGAATGTTCCCTAGGATATCGCAATTAAAACCCAAGTTTGGGATGATTTCCCCCTATGAAGAGGAATAAACTGATTGCAATGCAGTGTTTCATACTACAAACACACAGGGTAGCAGAACCCATGCAAATAAATTTTCTCCATACATTTTATAAAACACATCAGGAGAGGTGATTTTTTTAATTTAATTCATGCAAATTAAAAACAACCGGTCTAGCACTAAATTCAATTAAGTGTTGCTTTATTCGAAATGGCACTTCGCCTTACCAGGTTTTTCCCTCCGTAAATGTTTTGTGGACATTTAAAGAGTTAAAAATTATCACCGACACTTGATGTCAAAGTTATGTTTTTTACAAAGAAAAGTTTTTAAGAATGCTGCTTATCATCTGCAACCTATTCACAACAGTTATTTGAAATTATTGGGTGATATTTCTTGCTCATCTGTGACATGTCTTGGTAGTGACCCTCCAAATATCAACAATGATGTTAATTGGCTGTTCTAAATCGATATACAATAGTGCAAAAAAACTTAATATTTGAAATGCTTGCCTTCCGCAATGATAAATCTTGACAGAAATCCAATCTACAAATTTTGTTTACCTGCAAGAAACTATCCAAATATGCAGTTCTTGTTTTCCTTATTGTCAGTGTCTGCAGGGAGGATAAATGGGGGATGCATCTGTATATCTCTAGATTTTGCAATTTTAAATAAAGACTAAAAAAGTGGTAAAATTTGCAGGCAAAAGAAAATCGTACTATAGGTGTAATTTATTTAAACAAAAAATTAATACCCAACACTTAACATTCCAGTCTAAAATCTAATGATCATTCTTGGAAAAATCAAAGTTTGAGAGAAAAAAAAAATCTTAAGCCACCACCACCTTGAACCTCCCTGTTTGCAATTTACATACCTGTTGCTGTAAACAAGCTTGTTGGTGCCCATGACTATTATCAAGATTAACAAAAGCTGAAGTCCAATCTGCAATTTTGATGCGTCTTCAAGAAGAATTGCTATTCATAGAAAAAAATAAAAAAAAATAATAATAAGCAGATATGTTAACAATCTTTTTGTAAACTTCGAAATAATGAATTCAAAATCATTACGTTCTGCTTATCATATAAGTGAATTAAATGCCATTTCTTGTAAGAAAAAAAAATCAGTTTCAAATTTATATTACCAGTGTCTCAGAGATATAACTTTTTCTACCTATCGTGAAATAAGATAAAATTCTGAAAAATGTAATAAGGATAGAGAACACTTTGTTTCCAGCAGTGTGACAATGCCATATATTTTAATTATATGAACTTATGATTAAATTTGAAATGATTTATATATAAAATTTTAATGTAGTAAACATAAAAGAATAACATTTTACTAAAATGTAAGAATTGTTATAGGTTAATGCAAATTAAATAAAAGCCAAATGGCAATTGAATGAATAAACATCTCAATTTATGACATCTTTGATGTTCGGTTCTGTTAAAGTCTCACTATACATTTTCAGCAATTACAGTTAAAGCTAATTAATAAACTATTCAAAAAAATTAAGCCTTCTTTGACTGACTGACTCATCATTAATTTTTCTACTTTCCATATAATCACAACTCTGAAATTTAGTACAAATGTCAACAAGGACAAATAGATTACTTATTATAAGTAAGCTTGTCTGATCTCAACTAATTTTAAGGGGGCGAATGTTCCAAAAGTGGAATATCACAATGTTCTAATTCCAAGGTAGTCACAACTTTGAAATTTGGTAGAAATGTCAACAAGGGAAAAGTTTTCAGCAAGTGTAAGCTTTTTCATCCTTGAATAACCAATTTTTTAGAAGTTGAAAACTTCAAATTGTGGAATATCCCAATTTTCAATTATGAAAATTGATACAAATTGTAAAGCTGAACAACGTAAAACAAAGCTATCCCGGTTTGGAATCACTGTACTTAATAGAAAATTGGTACACATGTTTCCAGATACATCTTAACCCAAACTATTGTAATTTCAACCAAAAGTATGTATGGTAAAATTTCAAAGTAAGGCACAGCACAGGTATTCAGCTAGTACTATACCTATCTAATAAACACACATTATTCCACTGAATGAATGATTGTTTAAATATGAACTATATGTTTAGATGTTAAAATTGTTAGATAAATACAACTAGTAGTTTTATGCAAGGGAATTTTGGAAAACACTAGATATGTACAAGAGTCTAATTGTTTATTATATAATAATGGATAAAAATAATTTACTTTATACAAATTATTTTTAATATCACTGGAATATACAAAATAAGTCAAGTAATTTGGTAACTTTTAAGAAAGAAGGAATTGATTAGATATTTTATAAATCAATTAATATTTAATTTTATTGATCGTCAATGGATAAGTCAAAGTAGCGAGTAAAAAGGAAGGAAAAATATAACAGATTTTAGATAAAATAGGGCAGCTAAACTAATATAGCATACCAATATAAGTAGTACTCATTTTTTGTTAATGCATTAATTTTTAAAATAAAGTCGGGGAAATTGAAATTGTCTAAAACACAAAATAAAAGAAACTTCTAAATATATCAATTTATATAAGCAAATATTCTAAAAAATTAGTTTTTTAATGATAAAATTAAAAAATGTGCTAATTAACCATTTACAATACACATGTAGCAGTTTCAAGAAATACAAATTCTTTTTCCCCCGCCAGCAATATTGTATTTAGAAGCTACAATTACCTATTTTTTAAAAATATGAATATTTATTAAGAACAGAAATTAGAAAAATGACACTCGTGCTAGTGTTTTTAAAGTAAAAAGTCCATTGGATTTGACTATTCTAGGAGTATAGCCAGAAGTGATTATAAAAATTCCATATTGAAGAACCAAAGATATCATTGCAGCATGCATTTAGTAACCAAAGTAATTTTTTAATTTCTATCTATTCTATTTCAAAGGATTTTTAATCGTCATCCTATATTGCTACTAAAAAGTATTTCAGCCTTGTAAAATATTAATAAAAAATCCATATAAAATTTCAGTCTAGTTCCTTTTTCTAACGAACAAAAATAATTTCTTGATGGAATTGAACCTCGTATCCCACTCCATGTTTCATTTAACAAGAATTTCCAGATAAATGACCTGGAGATTTTGCCAAGTGCCTACAATCCGAAAACACTCCCGACTAAAAAAAAATTTAAAAAAAAGTAACGGATTGAATGTTTAAAAGCAAGAGTTTTAATTAATGAACAGGAAAGAATTGGACTAAAAAAATACCTTTTCTCTTTTACACAAAGTTGGAAAATGTAAAAAAATTATTTTAGTTTCAAAAACATGTTTATAATTTCATTCTTTTTTTTTCGTAACATATATTTTTCATATACACAAATAACCAATTAATAACATCAGGATTATTTACAAATGGTTACAAAGTAAAAATATTAGAAACATTGATTTTTTTGAAAATGCAAATTGGAATTTCTAATCAGATAATAATAGCTATACACCAATTTCCTGTTCAAATGAAAAATTTAAAGCTTGCATTACACTTCTTTACTCCTGCAAATTGTGTAGCTTTTATCCATTTTATTTCTAATATTTAAAGCCAGTGAGTGTAAGTGCACCTTTTTACTGAAGCCCATGATGAAAGATTCATACTAAATCAAAAATATATTTTAGCCACCTAAATAGCAGCTTCAATGCATTTACATAAGGATAAAAGAAAATTATGATAACGATAGGCTCTTAATTTTATGTCTTGTTTATTTAGATTGTAAATATTTGTACTAGTTTTTAAATCTGTAAACTAGGTAGTTTCAACATCACAGATTCAATTTAAAAAAGTATTTGCAGGTATTTGAAAGCAAAGGAGAATGCAAATATAAAGTACAAAGATTAAATTAATAGAAAAGTTACATGTTTTATAGAGTAGAGAATATTTCTTTTATACTACTGAAAACTACAATTTATTTTATCGCTATAAAAATAAAAAGCAACAAGATTTCATTTCCTTGACTTCATTCATAATAGAATTTTGTGAACATAGGTACATCTTAAATCAGTTCAAATTATACAGAAAGTGTATCTAAGTGTCAATGTGATCAATTGAATAAAAAATATAATTCTATACTATATATAATAACAAATCAACAATTCAATTCAATCAGCCCAAAAGATATAGTAATTTGTTTCAAATAATAAAACAATCCTGATTAAATTTTTTGTGTAAAAATATGCATTGTCTGAACAGAAAATTCTCTACGAGTCTGTTTCGAAAGGATTAAGACTATCCACATTACGAGTGCTCGGACGAGTCGAATCAGTAATAATTGTGACCTTATTGAAAACACCTCTTCCGAAGTAGTCTGCAACTACTGAGAAACCGTCGTCAGCTCTTTCCAACTGATGATGAAACTGTTCATGGAGGTCTTTATTCTGCTCTTGGGCCCTGATAATCCCCAATACTTTCTGGTTTTCAGTAAGGCAAAGTGGACACTCAGAATCGTGCTCGGCGCTGTAACTTTCGAAGCACTGGTGATGGTAGGAGTGTCCACACAAGAAATGAACAGAAGGCAATTCTAGCTGATGTGTACAACCGCTGCATTTCGACACCTGGAATATCTTGGGATTATTTCTCAATTCCTCCATCTGGTTCCTCATCTTTTCGGTTTCCTCTCTGTACTGCTTGATTAGGCGCTCGTCTTCAGCGATCTGCTCATTTTCTTTCTGCAGGTACCTAATTATGTAATCCTTAATCAAATCCAGGGTTGCAGTGTGACTCTTTGCCATTATTTCAACAACTAGGATAGGAGACAGCAGGTTGTTTCTTTCGACTTCCTTCAAGATGCTTATGACATAAGGCTTTTGGGCCTTTTCTTGCTGGCAAAAGAACCACAAGGCTTGGACCCACAAGTTTGGGTCATAACTTCCAAATCTCTCACAGGTTCTCATGATGGCATCCAAGTCCCTGTTTTCTATGTGGTAGAAAAGGATCTGCTGATACAATTTTGCCTTCTCATATAAATGTAGAATTCCAGCCTTGAATTCACTCATCTGGCACAGAACAAGCGATTGATTAATACTGTAGCTGGCATCTGAATTTTTAAGCATATCCATTATTTTAATTTCGTTTTTCTTTTTCAAAAAGGGGTCTGTTTCTTTGCTGTATGCCTTCAGACATAGCTCCAGATATGTGTTGTAGACAAGACTAGATGAAGTAGGGCGGATCTTAATCATGTGTTCAAGAAATTCTAACAATCTTTCAGAATTGTTGACGAATATGTGAATGAACTCTTCTGGGTTGGCTGACAATGGCATTTGGGATGCAATCTGGTTTGAGTTGTAGTCGGTGCACAGCCGTTTTAGAAGTTGTGTTGTTCCTTCAGGGACTTCGGTCATAAGTACTTTACCATATGCTTTCATATTGCCTTCAGCAGCCTCGAAATCTAGCTTTGATATATATTTCAGAGCTTTATCAAACTCTTTCAGATCTTCAAGTAGAATTTTTAGATACCAGTCATGTTGATCATGATGTTCAGCAAGATATAGTGCATGCTCATAATACCCAGCTTGGCGGCAAACCTTCATAGCAGTCTCCACGTCGAAATGGATGTCTCGATCTTTGGTCATGATGAACTCATTCAGTTTGGATATATCTTTTAACTTTGTATAGCAATTAAGTAACAAAGTAGTATGATCTTCAGTAGCTAAATCTTTCTTATGTAAGGCCTGCAGGTATGCGGTTAGATTGTGAATTCTCTGAGCATCGAGGAATTTTCGTATAACATAGGAAGCTTCTAATTTACCAATGGTTTTTATGTACTGGGCAATAGCACCATCGTGGTCCCCTTTGCCATATAAGTGATCACCGTATTGTCGAAAAATGTCTATTAACCCATCCTCATCATATTGCTGACTTTTAGCTAAACTTATAGCTAAAGCATACTGGTTCTTTTTAAACAACATATCAAGTTTACTTTGAGTGTCTTTTTCTTGCAAGTTGTAAAGCTTACCATCTTGCGACAACACATGTAAAGAGCCCCACTCAGAGATAACATCAACAACAGCTGGTAAAGGGGAAGAATAAGCTATGAATTTGTTTTGAATGTCGTAAACGGTGACAATGTTCATCTCGATAGGTTGAGTCGTCATTGCGGATGCATGGACTGCCTTTGTATCCTTGCCGACTGTTACTAAGTAGCTTCTAAACCAGTGAAGTAATATCTTTTCACCTTCAAAAGCAAGACATGGGCCTCTTCCATCGTGTTGATAGAAGTAAACTGCTTCTTGGCGCCCTATGACAAACTGATGGTCTTGTTTCGAATCACTCAGAACGGAGCATCTTGGGGGACAGCCAAGATTATCTAATAATATTTTGGTCTCTTTATCTTTAACTGAGAGATTAAAGGAATATATTTCGTCAGACGTAGTTGCAAAGAGGAATATCTGTTTAGCTTGACTTCGGAAAGCGAGACCAGTAACAGGGCTGTTGCTCACTTTGAAGACTTTTTGCTTGCTTTGCCGCTCTCTCGTGATGTCCCCTCTTGCGAACAAGATACTGCTGTCAGCAAATCCAACTGCGAGTAAATTCATATTCTCATGCACAGCAAACGCAGTGACGGATGAAGTAATACCTTGAGGTCTGATGTTCCTCACACATAACGGTTTTCCTTGTTGATTAAGCTTTTCAATATTCCAGACTTTTATCAATGGGTTGATACCTGGTTCGTCTGCTCCGACAGTCACCAAGAAGGGATTGAGTCTCAGCTGTATGATGTGACTTATATTCAGTTCGTAGGCTCTGAAGGATACAAGTTGCAACTGCTTATTAAGGAAATATACGTTTCCCTCAACATCGCCGAATAAGATCTGCCCCCTCCCACTTGTGGTACAAGTTACGTTTATATCTTTCAGTTTTTCATATACCTGGTTTGATTCGATATCTTTCACGACTTCTTTTTCAAAAAAGTTGAATCTTCTCCATTGCATAAATGCCATGCTTATTTTGATAAATTTAAGCAGGAACTATCGACATAATATTTCTCTTTTTGCTATGTTCATAATCAATGCTCTGTCAGGTTTCAGAGGAAAACAGATCTAATGCAATAATTTAAGTAGAAGTACTTTTTTTAAATACCTAGGAATTTAATGCAATGATACTTCATAAACAACTGCTTTAACCACAAAAATAAAATAAGCATTTGTAATTGGTTTGGAATACAAAGTTCTATGAAAATTTAAATTTATTTTCAAATGTGTATTAGGTTGGTTGAACTCCCGGTAGGGAGTGGAAAGGAAAGACTTCGTGAACTAGCACCTGACTCCGCGTACATATGTGAGAGAACCACCTCTCTGGTACAGGTTGAAGTAAAAAAAGGAACAAATAAATAATAAAAAAAAAAAAAAGGGGGGGGGGGGGATATCAAATCATTTCGGTGCAGAAGGAATTTTGTGAAGTTGCCATTTCAATACTTTCTCCGGGTGAGGAAATGGACACCAACACGCGCTATGTAAACAAAAACAATTCTACATGTTTGTTTATATTTCTTGTTTTCACTGATAAAAGACCAAATGTGTATTATGATCAGTCAACAAGTATTAATAACCCACTTGAAATAACTTTGCAAAGTCTACAGAATTATCTTGTGTTGAATTATTTTGACGTTATGGAGCAGTTGGATCTTTTCTCCCTATGTGTTTTCCACTATCTGGCAACAATCCCGGTGGGCAGATTTCGAAAATAATCGGCAGATTTGCTTTAGTGCTAACTTGCTTTTATTATTCTACAGCATGTAATTTAAAATAAAGGTTAAAATGCCACAATTTCCCTGTGTGAAGAAATGTGGGGAGTTAGAGTTAGGACAATTTAAAAAATAATAATAATAAAAAAGGCAGAAATATTAATTGAATTAAGAAACAATTCGTGATAAATCAACATGTTACGGAAAAGTGGTGAAATAAGTCCACCGATATGATGGCAAAGTGTTGTCATAATATGCTTGCTCAATAGTAGATTCCAATCACGTATGGTTTCAATATTAAATTGCTGAAAACTAAACTTGCAGACATGGCCGTCACTAAGAATTTTGGTTGGGGGGGGCGTAGACATCCTTTTGCCGACTGAAATCAAGGCATGTCCGGTGTAAATGTAGAAAATATAAATTAAGGTGCTAATAAATTGTTAACTAATTTTTATTAATGCAAAATTAACGCATAAATAATTTTTAATTAATATATGAATAATTCCTGCATTATTAGTTATTAATTAATGTAAAACTAATTGTTAATGCATTTTTTTTATTTAATTGTGAATTGTTTTATTTAATGTGAAATTAGTTTGAATTATTTTTAAATTACCATCTAAACAATTTTTAATATTTTATGGCATTTTATTAATACGTACTTAATGTCACGATTTGTTCATTATTTAATTTTTAAATACTTTTTAACACATTTTCCTAACTAAAAAAGAAAAGATTTTGATTTTTCTTGAAACGTGTATTAATAGTAAAACTTAATTTTTTTGTAATAATTCAAAGGAACCTACTTCTTAAAAGTAGTTACTTCGAGTATATATTTTTATCAAAATTGCTGGATTTAATTTTAATGATTTTTTTTTGTGGTTTTTCACTGATGTATGTTTTTTCAGCAATAATTTCTGCAAATATTACTCGTTTTTTGAACAATAATCATTTGTTCAAGAAGGAAAGTATACTTGAAAATGCTAGTTTTTTTTTTCCTAAGCGGGATTAAAAATAAAATGGATTACTTTAGCATTAAACCAAACTATAATATTTATGTGCAAAAAGGTAAGTTAATTGCAACTAATTGAACTTCGAATTTAGTGACAAAATACTCTATAAAAAAGCATGCCATAATTTTTAGCACAACATACCAAACTGTATAGGGAATAGTACGTGTGGGGTTTTTTGGGAAAGGTGTGGGGAGGGGGAGAGGTATTCTAATCTACAATGTTAATCCGATCTTGAGGAAGAACAAGTTGCACATGATCTTCAAAGCAAGAGAAACATCACTGTCAACATGAAATTTCCAAAAACCCACCCCCATTTCCTTTACCCACATGTAATGGTTATGATCCTAATTTGAGATTTATTGATCCAATTTGAAATATTTTTAAAGGTATTTAGACTAAAAATCCAGGATAGGTTGGTTGGTTGTTTTTCAAATTTATTAAGTGCAAGGGCAACACAAAGGCCAAATTGTGTCAGAAATCGAGGATAGGAGTGAAAGGATACTCACAATTTGCAATACACTGAACCTGGTTGTATTGGACAATGTCGGTCCACAGCTATTTGAGCACGGGGAACATTAAGAATTTTAGATAGTATTATAATAAACCTTTCAATACTTTTCCAAAGATTATTTTGTTAGAATAAATTCGATATCGGATTCCAGTTTACAAGTGGCGCATTATTTTGGGAATGCATTTTCAATATATGAAGTACAAGGTGGTCATAAAGAAACTTTGCCGATATATGGGCCTCTAGCTTCCGTTCCGTTTAACAGATCGAGATTTCAAGTATAGTTATTCAGAGGTATGAGCTCGAGATTCTGTGAATTTCAACAAATGGTGCTCACGGTTATGGTTATAGTTACATGCACGAAATTTTCAAATGACAACGTCTACTTTTTCCTGTCGCAAAATGCTCAGCGCATAAGGAAACCCTAAAGAGGGATGGAACGGTACGTGTATCACAAAAACCGGACGCATTATGCTTGCACAAAAATTAAAAAGTTCTGCGAACGGCCAACAAAAACGCGATTGAGGCGCACGATGGAAATTTGTATTTGACAGAGGCCAAAGTTTACATGAGTGCCATCACAGGCAATTTAATCGGTTTTCCAAGCTGAATATTTGTTGAGCGGCCTCCATTGCTCCGATCGTGTTTTTGTTGGCAGTTTGAAGATCTGTATTTTGTGCGTCAGTTTTTTGTGGTACACGTACCATTCCGACGCTCTTTAGGGTTTTCGTATGCGGTGATCATTTCTCGATTGGAAAAAGTAGGCGTTGCTATTCGTAACTATAACCAGGGTAATCGTGAGCGCCATTTTGCCGAAATTCACAGAATTCCGACCTCATATCTCTGAATAACTATACCTGAAATCTCATCTCGATCTGTTGAACGAGACTGCCTTTAGAGATCTATATATCGGCAAAGTTTCTTTATGACCATCCTGTACATAACATCATTTATGGAGTTCTACTTGACATTAATTGCAATAACTTTGTATAACAATAATTTTGGTGTTTTGAAATTTTGTATGAAACCTTTAACTCATATGATGTACATTACATATTTTATGTAAATGACGTTTAATGTGTATGTCATGGTTTTTGAGGCGTTGTCTGACGTACCACAAATAAAAGTATATCATCTACTGTAACACATCAAAGTTATTTAATGTCAGTGAAGATATCAATGATGATATTATTTTAATGCTCCTGTCAAAAAGGATATACTTACTCCAATTCAAAATTGCCGACCGTCAACTGAAGCTGCATTGTGATCACAATTTTATAATACTAATGATGAGTTTAATTATTTGTACTTTTTCCATTCAATATGTTTTGAAACATCCGTCAGTAGGGATTTTTAAAAGAAGGGATGACATTTCAGAAATTTGCCGACTACCAGCCTTTCTAAAAACTTGTGGTAATATTTGCGTTCGCAGTCCATCATTGTAGCCGGAAAAAAAGACACCGATTCCCCTATAATAGACTTCTATTGTAAAAATGTCGATTCGTCAAACTCGGGTCACGCTGCCATTCAGATATTTTTAATAATTTTGTTCCATTCCCCCCCCCCCCCCCCCTCCCCATTTATTTCGATTTTATTGTGAATCGACTTAAGAAAAAAAAAATCTCGATAAAATTTTTGAAAATTTGCCGACTGTCCAACTTTCTAAAACTTTGGGGGGGGGGGGGGCGAGTCGCCCCCTACACCCCCCGTTCCCGTCGTCCCTGCTTGCAGATTGCTCATTTGAATTAGATTATTATACATATTGCATTTTATTTGGATATGGAACCTTAGTTTTTTCCCTAATTGTAAAGTCTAAAAGTCTGAAAGCCCGAAAATAATTTTCCGGTATAGTGAAATTTGTATGAAGAAATTTATATAATATGATAATGTATCATAAAAATTAAGAATAACTAGTTTGAAAAACTTTATCATATTTAAAGAAGTTCACTTGTTATCCAACAAAACAACCCCCCTTTTCAGGGTATGATAAAGTTTGTACTTTCAAGCATGCCGATATACATTTTAGTTTATTCTTTACTTTTACCTATTATTTCACTTTCATTTTACAACATTTTATGTAAAAGCTATCGGTGTAGAGCATCGCACAGCTTTCAATTACACTTAATGCTGGTCACTGCATTTAAATTTGTCGTGCACAGGCGTAATTTATCGTTTTCATATTTTCATTATTTAAAAAAAATTGGTAATTAGCGATATTTTTGCAATAATTCTTAAGTTGTGAGAAAAAAACGCTTACAAAACTGTAAAATTGGCGATATGTTTTTCGATAATCATTATATTACACTTTCTTGTTAGTGCAACAGAAAAACCAGTCCTTGATCGATGATGCTCAAGGGAAGAGAACTGTGAGTTAAAGACATTCGGGTTTTTACCTTTTTACGCCTTTATTGAATTTCTTCAGAAGTTTCAAGGGTGGAGATGTTTAAAGTACCTTAAAAGGCATTATCATAACGATTTTGATCAAAATCGTTAGAGCCGTTTTTAGACAATTGCTGAAAAACATATTTTTCAATGGAAGTTACCTTTTGTGCATGCGCAATTTTGGCAAAAATTTTAACACCAGGTTCCAAGGCCACCATTAACCTGTACACAAAATTTGAACTTCATAGGTCAATCCGTTTGGGAATTATGCTGATCCACACAGACATTTTTTCTTGAGCACTTTTTTGATCTCAGCACGTTCCAAAACGTGTGGAAATGCTCAAAAAATATTTTTATTTTCAATTACCCATATGTATATATACATAGGGTAATCAAAGTATAGCATCCGGTTAAAAAAAAAAAATCGATTTTTTAACATTTCGCCACGTTTTGGAACACCCTGATTTCAAAAGAGTGATCTGGAAAATTTTCTGTCTGTGTGTGTGTATGTGGTCAGCATAACTCCCGAACAAATTGGCCTCAATGTTCAAATTTGGTAGCGGCCATGGGACCTACCATTCAGGTTTTCTTCAAAATCGCGCATGCGCATAAGGTAGCTGCCATTGAAAAAAAATCATGTTTTTCAATGATTGCTAAAAAATGGCTCTAACGATTTAAATAAAAATTGCTGTGGTAATGGCTTTTAAGGTGTTCTAAACATCCCTACCTCCGAAATTCTCGTAAAAATGTTTTAATGGTGTAAAAAGTTGAAAAATGAATGCCTTCAACGCAAAGTTCCCTTTCCTTGAGCATACCTCATCAACAATCATTTTTTCTTCTCCTCTCAGTTTCGCTTATAATAAAGGATAATATAAGGCTTAACGAAAAGTATATCGCCAAAATCACCATTTTAACGTGTTTTTTTTTTTTTTTTTTTTTTGTTAGACCCATACAGAATTATCTCAAAACATATCGCCAAGCTGGCCATTTATTCTAAAAGAAGGATGAAAATATACAAACCATAAATGACACAAATCCACGTCAGTATTATTGTGTTATTGTGTAATGGAAAGTTGTGCGATGTTCCACACCCCTAGTTTTTCACCGAATCCAATACTTTCATTACCCTATGTTAACATAAGGGTAATTGAAAATAGAAATAATATAAAGAACTTGTTAAAAGAAGTCCTAGTGTTGATAGACCTCCCTATATTTCAGCAAGTGTATATTTGTAGTTTACCATTATGTGAATTTAGGTTTTATTGTCGTTTCAATTATGTGAAAACGTTAGTTACTGTGGATGGCCGTATAAAAATGATTAATTCGGATAGTTTTAGTTTAAAATAAAATCTTTGAAGTAATAGACGTGGAACAGAAAAGTATCAAAATTTAAAATGGACAAATTCTGATGAACAAAAGCAAGAAATTTTTTGTTATTGTCCATCTGTGTCTTATACTTTTTTAATGCGGCCCATTTAACAATGTGCATTTATCCCTGACATTTTCCCTGTGCAAAGTTTTCAATTACAAATTGATCAAATACTGAATTTTTTCTCCTAGATGTTTGGCAAAGAGGTTTTATTTATTGGTTGTCGCTCAATAGTTGAGACTTTAGTTTTTTTTTTTTTTAAATATATTTTTTTCCTTATTGTTGGAATTTAACTTCGCCATTACTAAACTCTGAAAAGCTATATATAACACTATAGAATACGTTTTACAATTTCAGGACTACCCCTTTATGAAGTTTGCTTGCCAATTTAAAATATTGATATCCTTTCTAATCATATATTAAGGATCATTATTGTTTAATTACTAAAAATGTTTTCAAAAGAAATTTTGTTTACGTTTTGTGTTGTTTCATCCTAAAAGTTAAAGTTTATTCTTCTTCCAATTTGTTGTTGTTGTTTCCATGATATCCTATGTAATTAATTTATTCTAAATGATGTTTTGACTCAGGCAATGAGGATAATCTGTAACCTTTATTATAAATTTTAAAATATGGATGTTAGAGTTCCGTATCCCTAAGGCCGTTCTACTTCAATGTCAGCCTGTCCGAAATACTTACGCTTGAATAACGTGGAAATTAGTTGGACGATCGAAATGTTTTAAATAAATTAAAGATGAAAGCGCAGTTAGAATCATCATCACTTTAAAAAAGATTTCCTTCAACACGTTGGGTCTTCAAGATATGATTCTATAAAAGGTCTGCGTTATCTGTTTAGATATAACGATGGCTTTATCTAAAATTTCACTTCCGACAAATAAACTTGATGTACAAGCCAAAACCAAAGATTTAAAAAAAAAAAAAAAAAATGATCCCAACATGGCGGCCGTCTTAAAATTCAAAACACTAACAAATTATTATTTAATATTCGAGTACATAAAACTTTTTCAGAATCGAAATTTTTATTCCGCAATTTTATTTAAAAATATGACCATCGATTCGGAATGCAATATTTTAATCTTCAATACCATAAAGATGTTATTGTATATTTTTACCAATACGAAGTATTTTCATAATTATGACATGCCTACCTACTTAACTTACATATGATTAATTTGAACATTAAAGCTACAAGCTTGAAAATTTGATATCAAAACTTTTTCTATCCACAACTTATTTTTTTTTCTTTTTAAGGTTTGGTCTATACAAATCTATAATATCAAATAAAACAGTCTTTCTGTGAATCTGTATGTCTATAGATATTATATATAGTAATCGAAGTGCATTTAAACTATTAAGTTAAACTTTATTTTTAACATAAGTAGTAGTACTTAACTTACCATAACGTTAAAATGTTATTTTTTTTTTTACTTTTGCGTTGGGCAAATCTCTCATGGTCATCCGCTCCCAAAATTCCCACCAGATGACAGCATGACAATCTTAAGGTTCGAGGGCCGCATCTGGTCCGATACAGATTTTTTTTTACGGCCCGCAGGTTATACAAACGAAGGAAAAAAAAATTCCTCTGTGGAATTTATTCTCCATTTTATTCAAAAATGGCACGTGTTTACGCTTAGTCCAGCTAGTGTTCCAAAACAAGATGGCGAGAGCATATATCGCAATTTATTCATACATTTTTTCAAAAACTTGCAAAAAGTCTATTAAATCCCCACAAAACATTAAAAAATATATATATTATAACAAAGTGCAAAAAATGAACTTTATTCAATAATTTTTAATCAGAATCGTGACGAAAGTAGCACTTAACAGCGAGGAGTGCGGGAAAATAGCTTTCTCACACTAGTGGGAAAAAGTATTTTACCGCACGTCTCGCGCTCTAATTTCATTAGTTATGGTACAGAAATGACATTTTTATAACAACGGGCAAAAAATTAAATTTTATGTGATCATTTTTAATCATAAATTGTGGGGAAAATTTTTACTTTTCCGCGAAGTGTGCGGGAAAGTAATTTTCTCGGACTAGTGTAAAAAAGTACTTTCCCACACTTCTCGTGCTCAAATTTTATATAGTTTTGGTATGACATTTTAGGAAGAGCTTCATCGACTGAGTTGCCAACATTAGATTATATATGTATTAAAAATTTTTTTGGAAGTGATTATAAAAAATATTGAACGCAACACGTGGGAAAATACTTTTTCAAACTCGTTAATTATTTGACTCGTGCTAACGCACTCGTCAAATAAGTAATTTACCTCGTTTAAAGAAAGTATTACTTTCCCAATTAGTTGCATAAATAACTATTTTAAAAGAGATTTATTGACTGGGGTTGCCAACTTTTTTTTTATATGTATAGTATAGATATTTTTTTGCACGTAGTTATAAAAATATTGTATGTAACACGTGCATTGTTTGCAGCACAAATCGTCCCGGAAGAATTTATTCTCATAACATGACACCAACTATTTCCAGTTCTTGTTCTAGGATGTCCAGGCGAAGTATGAGCCCTCATGTGGCTCTTTTACCAGAAAATACCCAACCAAACCCGAAGTGCATATTTAATGGTCTTTTTAGTGCGAAAGCTATGCAAAGATCCGTACCATAAATGTGTTACAGAAGGAAATTACATTGAAATTTCAACGGAAATTATAAAACCATTCTTTTCCAATTGGCCCTTGTTTTATATTCCGAAACTGACATATAATGGGAGATGAACCGGTCATTTATGATGTCCACGTCCTTGGCCGGATATAATAATCAAATACGCTTTTTTACTGAAGTAATTTCAAGAAGAGAGAAGAATGAACGCAATTGTGTTACCTTTTCTTTTCCATAACATTTTTCAGCCTTCACCCGAACAGCATGCTTATTTACGCGTCTTTAAAAAAAATACTGGAAGAAGCTTTTCCAATGAAGCTGATTCATGTTTGTGAAACAACATTGTTAAAACAATGGATGAATCATAATCCCACAGTTAATTTAAGGATGTGCTAAACATGTTTGTAAGTCAAGGCTCGTGCTTTGATTAAGCAGAATTTTCGTCAGTAGGTTAGTCGGTTGTTAGAGGATTAGGATAAACATTTGACCCGTAGACAATGAAAAAGTGACCCACTACACCTTGTATTTTTTTTTTTTTAAAGTAAATATAACTTTGGAATTCTGTTGAATAGGCTGAAAGAAATTTTTAAAACCAGATTTTTAGAGTGGAAACTATTTTAACGTCGCTGATGTGAATGCAATTACAGTGAGCAGTTCTAGGAGATTATTTAAATTTAATCTTTTACTTATCATTCATTAGAAATTACATTTTCTGTTAATGTAGTACAAGAATATAAAAAATTCAGTTTTCTATGAATATAGTGCAAGAATACAGAACATTCTATTTTCCACGAGTATAGGACAAGAATAAATTGTTGATATTAATTTGTTAATATTTTGGTTCGATTTCCCTTAAAATATTATTTGCATATAATAAATACATTATTTTTTGATTAGTAAGAAATGGAACAAAAGGCTTTTCTCAGAATGGACCACTTTTCACAAAACGAATCGGCTCTTTTAGAATTAAAATTCAACAACGAAATCCGTTCACTATATTTTGCTTTAAGATGTCACGAACAAAAGAGCGTTAATTCAGTGCGTATCCATATTGTTGGGATGAAATTCACTTTCTTCTTAGTAATTATCTTGCGCTATCCAAGTGTGGACCCCCACTTGTGATCAGGTGGTAACGTACAAGAGTTCCCCGATCGAGCATGGCCAGAGTTCTGCAATTTCTCTTTTCAAAGTGACTTGTCATTTACTTTGTGACACACAGTCTTAAGTCTGTTTTCTCGCTTCTGTTTTCCGAGTTTTCTTTGATTCGTGACGCAAATGCGGACAGTTTCTTATGAAAGATCTCCCAGAATATATTCCACCTTCGCTAAGAATTCGATCTAAGTTTTGAGGCAGTACAGTCTTCAAGTAGCTCTTCTACCAAAAATATCATATACATCCATAAGTATGTATAATCAAACAGTGCTTTAAATAGTTACCATTAAAAAAAATCAATCGATTTTGTCCATCAATCTGCCGAGAAGTGTCGAGATTGTTATGATTAATTTTCTTTTTTCGTCATTTCTTCTTGAAATGCAGGCTCCATTTATGATCATCTTCTCAAGGAGGTTTTGTCGTTGTGCAATGTTGTTTCGCTGGCGGGTGAAGGACTTTCTTGAACTCATAAAATTCAGATTCGTGTTGCGAAATGTCCCCCCCCCCCCCTTCTCTCCTCTCCCGAGACCTTCTGATGCGTTCAATGATGAGCAACAGCGATGTGAGAGTAATCACCCTCTGGGAAAGAAACAAGAAGTTTGTAACAAGCACAATTTGTCAAGAAATAATGTTGTACCAACACGTCTAGTATTTGTGTTAACAAGTTGTACAGAATTGAATGCCGTAAAAGTAGTGCAGTACATTTTTGTTGTATACAACTGAATTTGTGTTCCGGAACTTTATTATAAGTTTCCAAGAGAGAACAATTAAAAAAAAAAAAAAAAAAATCCTTCTGCGGTATTATTAAGGAGTTCCTACCATAATTGTGTTTCACAATGTTCTGAAGTGCACACCTTTAATGAAGGATGCGCTCTTATTGAAATCCAACATGAATCCAACATGAATTTGGGAATTGTTTTGAATTGATACGAAATCGCAATTGAAAGCGAAGATACAAGCTTGTAAAAGTTGTGACAGTAAGCATCACAAATTGTTTCTCTTAATGGTTTAAAACATTAATTAAAATCTCGCCAAATTTTATTTTGAAATAAAAATATCGCCAAGTTAGAGAAATTTGGCAAACATTGTGGCTTAATGATTTATGTTGTTTTTCATCTTAAACATTCAAAGCACTAACTTAAATCGGCATTAAAAGCCAATATACGAATTTCTAAAAGAACTAGAACGGAATTCTTTTTTATTATTAAAAAATTTGAAAAAAAGTTTTTTTATTTACTTTTTCATTGAAGTTAAACTTTATCTGCTAGATTTCGGGAAATATGTGATGAAATATGAAAGCATCAAGGAAGATGTGTATCTTGATTTATTTACATAATGTTGATTAATTTTCAAATGTCGTGAAATGTTGCTAGAGATGAGGATCCATTAATATATATTTCATTATTTAATTCAGAGAGTGTTTCGGTGAATTTATTATTTCCATGAATTTGTGACATTGTGAACAATGGCTATTTCAACACTCGGTGAGTGATCCAATGAGAGTGGGATTTAGCGATAAAGTTGGTCTAATTTAATGAGCTAATGAGTGAACGATTTGCGATGTATTAAGCTATTCGATAAGCGAACGAGTTAGGATAAAGTGATTTAATGATTCAGTGTAAAGTGATTTAATGATTCAGTGTAAAGTGATTTAATGATTCAGTATAAAGTTATTTAATGATTCGATGTAAAGTGATTTAATGATTCAGTAAAATTCAATATAAAGCGATTTAATGTTTCAGTAAAATTCAATATAAAGTGATTTAATGATTCTTTGAATGAGTGTGTGATTCAATGAATGAATCTGTGACTGCATGAAGCGAAAGCATTGCACTTGTGTCATTTAATTATAGTCATTATATGTCTGGTACCATAAATATTTCTTTTTAGTTTATACAAATAGATAATTAAAAGATCTTATTATTTTTGTCCGTAGGCTTTAAATTAGAATTACGTCATCGTCTGAAGCTATTAACTAAAAAGTTTTTCTGGAAAGCTAATAACACAGATCTTTGAAATGCCCACCTAAGTGTCCAACTTAAATGAAGAAGTAAGTGAATGAAAGAGGTATGTGACATTTACTTAAAATCCATGTTTTCACTATGGATAAAAGTAGAAAGTATAAGGCTAACTTGTGGATCCCTGATCTCAAAAAAGCTTATCAATGTATATTTTGACAGATGAAAGAGGCCTGTTACATCTAAAAGAAAACAAATGTTCAAACTTTTAAGTGCTGATATTCCAAAAGTTACTTTTTGATACATACCTCCTTAATCCGCAACACGGAGGAAAATAATTTTTTAAACTCGTTAAATTATTTGACAAGTGTTATCGAACTCGTCAAATACGCGTTTTACCTCGTTTAAAAAAGTATTACTTTTCCCACTAGTTGCATAAATAACTATTCTTGAGCTTATAAAGAAAACCAAAAAACACCATAAAAAGAGTTTTTAAAAAATCCTTTATATTCATTGTCAATTATTATATTCATTAACACAGCGTCGATATCAAAAGCATTTCTACCAGAAAATCTGAGGCAAATTACCTAAGTTTCAAAATTTATTTATTACAAATGAACGTGAATTTATGCCCTGTCATCCAAATATTATTTATTTATTCTGATTAAAGTAATTTTATTATTTATTTATTAAATTTTTTTTTGGCAAGTTTCAACAATGATCGGCTCAATGATATTTTAACGCGATTTTATTAGTATTCATTAAAAGCGACTCTTTTGTGACAGCAACAGCCCCAAAATTTGATAGAATGTATTGTCATCGACCCTATCTGCCAGGTTTCAGCCCGATTGGATGACGGCAAGGGGGTTAACTAGGCTTCCTCAGATTTGCCTCCCGTCGACACACACACACACACACACACACACACACACACACACACACACACACACACACACACACACACACACACACACACACACACACACACACACACACACACACACACACACACACACAGGGACGACGGGAACGGGGGGCGTAGGGGGCGACTCGCCCCCCCCAAAGTTTTAGAAAGTTGGACAGTCGACAAATTTTCAAAATTTTTATCGAGATTTTTCTTTTTCTAAAGTCGATCCACAATAAAATCGAATTAAATGGGGGAAAAAATGGAACAAAAATATAAAAAATATCTGAATGCAGCGTGACCCGAGTTTGACGAATCGACATTTTTACAATAGAAGTCTATTATAGGGGAGTCGGTGTCTTTTTTTCCGGCTACAATGATTTACTGCGAATGCAAATATTACCATAAGTTTTTGTCGGCAAATTTCTGAAATTTCATCCCTTCTTTTAAAAATCCCTACTGACGGATGTTTCAAAACATATTGAATGGAAAAAGTACAAATAATTAAACTCATCATTAGTATTATAAAATTGTGATCACAATGTAGCCTCAGTTGACGGTCGGCAATTTTGAATTGGAGTAAGTATATCCTTTTTGACAGGAGCATTAAAATAATATCATCATTGATATCTTCACTGACATTAAATAACTTTGATGTGTTACAGTAGATGATATACTTTTATTTGTGGTACGTCAGACAACGCCTTAAAAACCATGACATATCCATGACCTATTTAAACGTCATTTACATAAAATATGTAATGTACATCATATGAGTTAAAGGTTTCATACAAAATTTCAAAACACCAAAATTATAGTTATACAAAGTTATTGCAATTAATGTCAAGTAGAACTCCATAAATGATGTTATGTACAGGATGGTCATAAAGAAACTTTGCCGATATATGGATCTCTAAAAGCAGTCTCGTTCAACAGATCGAGATGAGATTTCAGGTATAGTTATTCAGAGATATGAGGTCGGAATTCTATTAATTTCGGCAAAATGGCGCTCCTGATTACCCTGGTTATAGTTACGAATAGCAACGCCTACTTTTTCCAATCGAGAAATGATCACTGCATGCGAAAACCCTAAAGAGCGTTGAAATGTTACGAGTATCACAAAAAACGGAAGCACAAAATACAGATCTGCAAACTGCCAACAAAAACACGATCGGAGCAATGGAGGCCGCTCACCAAATATTCAGCTTGGAAAACCGATTAAATTGCCTGTGATGGCACTCATGTGAACTTTGGCCTCTGTCAAATGCAAATTTCTATCGTGCGCCTCAATCGCGTTTTGGTTGGCCGTTCGCAGAGCTTTTTAATTTTTGTGCAAGCATAATGCGTCCGTTTTTTGTGATACACGTACCGTTCCATCCCTCTTTAGGGTTTCCTTATGCGCTGAGCATTTTGCGACAGGAAAAAGTAGACGTTGTCATTTGAAAATTTCGTGCATGTAACTATAACCATAACCGTGAGCGCCATTTGTTGAAATTCACAGAATCTCGAGCTCATACCTCTGAATAACTATACTTGAAATCTCGATCTGTTAAACGGAACGGAAGCTAGAGGCCCATATATCGGCAAAGTTTCTTTATGACCACCTTGTACTTCATATATTGAAAATGCATTCCTAAAATAATGCATGCCACTTGTAAACTGGAAGGCGATATCGAATTTATTCTAACAAAATAATCTTTGGAAAAGTATTGAAAGGTTTATTATAATACTATCTAAAATTCTTAATGTTCCCCGTGCTCAAATAGCTGTGGACCGACATTGTCCAATTCAACCAGGTTCAGTGTATTGCAAATTGTGAGTATCCTTTAACTCCTATCCTCGATTTCTGACGCAATTTGGCCTTTGTGTTGCCCTTGCGCCTAATAAATTTGAAAAAGAACCGATCATAACCATTACATGTGGGTAAGGGAAATGGGGGTGGGTTTTTGGAAATTTCATGTTGACAGTGATGTTTCTCTTGCTTTGAAGATCAAATGTGCAACTTGTTCTTCCTTAAGATCGGATTAACATTGTAGATTTGAATACCTCTCCCCCTCCCCACACCTTTCCCAAAAAACCCCACACGTACTATTCCTTATACAGTTTGGTATGTTGTGCTAAAAATTATGGCATGCTTTTTTTATAGAGTATTTTGTCACTAAATTCGAAGTTCAATTAGTTGCAAATAACTTACCTTTTTGCACATAAATATTATAGTTTGGTTTAATGCTAAAGTAATCCATTTTATTTTTAATCCCGCTTAGGAAAAAAAAAAAACTAGCATTTTCAAGTATACTTTCCTTCTTGAACAAATGTATTTTGTTCAAAAAACGAGTAATATTTGCAGAAATTATTGCTGAAATAATTTCTTATTAATTATAATAATATAATAATAACTTAAATTATTATAATAATAACTTAAGTTATTATAATAATAACTTAATTAATTATTATACAACATCAGTGAAAAACAACACAAGAATATTTAAATTAAATCCAGCAATTTTGATAAAAATATATACTCGAAGTAACTACTTTTAAGAAGTAGGTTCCTGGATTGAATTGTTACAAAAAAATTAAGTTTTACTATTAACACACGTTTCAAGAAAAATCAAAATCTTTTCTGTTTTAGTTAGGGAAATGTGTTAAAAAGTATTTAAAAATTAAATAATGAACAAATCGTTTTTAATAATAATTGTCTTTTGCAATGCAACTTGTATCGAAATGAAGCACTTGTACTTCTCAGTTTACTGAATTGGTTTAAGATTGTGGGGGGAAATTCTATCTATCTGCAAGGTATAAATGTCTCCACCCCCCCCCCCCTCCCTGCCCCCAAATAAAAACGCTTCCAAAAATAATCTTCTTTGTTTGGAGAGGAAGAGTTAATTTACTAAAAAGAAATGAAAAATTAAATGAATTTGAAGGAACTTCAACTATAATGTGATGGGAATTTACTTAAAATTTGACATTAAGTACGTATTAATAAAATGCCATAAAATATTAAAAACTGTTTAGACGGTAATTTAAAAATAATTCAAACTAATTTCACATTAAATAAAACAATTCACAATTAAAAAAAAAAAAATGCATTAACAATTAGTTTTACATTAATTAATAATTAATTATGCAGGAATTATTCATATATTAATTAAAAATTAATTATGCAGGAATTATTCATATATTAATTAAAAATTATTTATACGTTAATTTTACATTAATAAAAATTATTTAACAATTTATTAGCACCTTAATTCATATTTTCTACATTTACACCGGACATGCCTTGATTTCAGTCGGCAAAAGGATGTCTACGCCCCCCCCAACCAAAATTTTTATGACGGCCCTGCACACACCAAAAAGATGAAACAGGAAAAGGAACTTTGAATTGACACGGACCAAATTGCCAGGCAAATACCCATGTAACATAGCGGTATTGGCCAATGTCAGAAATAAGGGTTCTGAGAAGATTGGCCAGTCCATGCCGAATCTCGATCATAGTTACAAAAAAAAAAAAAAAAAAAAAAAAAAAAAAAAAAAAACATCTCAAAACCATCTCTAAATGTATTTTTTTACCTCTCCGTCCATTCTTATAACACTATATTTCAATTTTAAAACTCTGCATCAACCTTTCAAAGCTTACAATATATTTTAGGCAGCACTGGGCGAGATAGGCCAAGATCCATAGCAACGGCCAGTTTACAACGGTCCACATCGGGATTGGCTAGTGTCGAGCCGATATTGGTCAACGTTGCTTTACTGGGGTTATTCACTCAATAACTAATTTCTCTCAAATTTTGGCCTGATCAGCTTTCCCCTTAAAATCTCTATTTCTGAAATAGGCTTTTTTCTTCTACCGATGTAAAAATAGGCCAAATAATAACAAACGTTCGAAATCTAAAACTCTTACAACGGCGTGGGTAGTTTTAAATCCATCTTTTGAAAGTGCACTGCTGCCCTCTTTGGAATGGTTGGCTTTCATTCATAGATTTCAATCCTTTTCTGTTTTCTTTTTCAACGCCTTCATAATTGACCTTGTTTCCGATAAAATACAAGTTGCTGTCACTCGAGGGTCGCTGGTCGATGAACCATGTCGTAACGTTCTCGTCTTTCAAGGCATTCACGTAACAACCTTGGACACATATGTTTCAGCTAATAAGAGACCCCTCTAAGAGCTAGTAACAGAAACTAAATTTTCACCATTTAATTTTTAATATACACACATAAATTGAAAACAAACAAACTGTGCACTACACAAATAATGAATGGGAGTTGCACTTTATTGAACAAACAACGAAGTAGTGTTGGTCCGTTTTCCTTATTGTTATTGTTTATTGACAGTTGATGGAAAAATTACATTTAACGAAAGGAATTGAAGTGGTCACGGTCAAACGTTGACCGCTTCCTCCAAACAATATTTTGCTTTTCTTTAAATCGACAAGCAAACACAACGTAATTGTATTTTTCTATTAATAGCGAAATAGTTCGTGCGTCAATTGGAAAATTTCGGTATAATATGATACTCAGCAAGTTTTTAAATATATTGTTACGAATTTCTGTATATTTGTAAATATTTCGTAGTATTAATTATGTAAAGAAGACAATTTATGTACATTTCGCATAAGGCAGTGCAAGAGTTTGTTTTCCTGCAATGTGTCTCTTAATGCTTGATAACGAGGTTTACAGAGATAACGCTGGGAAGCGAGTTTTACAAGGAGCAGGGCATTTAACATTATGGTAATGGCAATCTCGCCAAATTGGCAAGATAGAGCCACGTTGGCGACTAATTTTTGCCGCCAAATTTGGCGAGGAATCGCCAGATGGGGTCAAACTTGGTGACCATTTGGCGACATTTTCGGTCCCCATGTACATGTATAGGACTTGTCGACTACGATCTGGAAAGTCCTCCAAACTTCTATCTCTAGAAAATTCACGAAGGATTGACTTTTCTATATAAGCCCGGCCATGAATCCGTTAGTGGACTGAAATTACTGATTTGAGATACTGAGTTAGCTGTCTCTCAGTGAGCATTCAGAGTAGTTCTAAAGCGAACTGTATTGCATTGTCTTTTGCGGCGATTTGTAGCAGTTGGGAAGGTTTTTTTTAACTGCTGTTTGAGCTCTATTGTTGTGTAAAGAGTATTGAGACCACGAAGAGTAAAGAGTGTTGTGACCACTGTATTGAGTCTTCTAGAGCGAGAAGTTCAGGTTTTGTAAAAGAATCTGTGAAGAGTATATCGGAATAAATTTCTGCAAATGTTAATCTGCTTTGGCTTCAAATCTTTCGAACCCACCCACGCAACAATATATATAAGACATGGAAGAAAAGCTGAAAAAGTAAATTCTTAGAAATTGTATGCCATTTTCATTCTTTATTTGGTTTCATGGACATTTAAATGAAATTTATTGCTGTGGAGATTATAGAAGCATTAAGAAAATATAGAATTGAAGTGGTCCCGGTAAAACTTTAACAGTTTCCTCCAAATAGTGTTTTGCTTTTTATTAAATCTTTCAGACAAAGGGGAGAAAGGCAACCCAATACGTAATTGCATTTTTCTCTCAATAGTGAAATACTTTGTGCTACTATTGTTGAATTTCGGTACGTAATCAGTAGGAGCAAGTTTTTAAATATTTAAGGCATGGAAGGAAAGCAGAAAATTTAAATTCTTAGTAATTGATAGCCATTTTCATTCTTCACTTTGTTTTATGGTTATTTAAATGGAACCAATTGCTGAGGAGATTACAGAAATATAGTAAATTAATATGGATTTTTATTTAATACTCTAGAAAACTTACATGAAAATCAATGCCAACTCCCTCATTAACTTTAAAAACTAGCGATAGAAATAGCAACAAAAAATAAAGGATTAGATTTGTAACTATATAGTTTTCAAAAGATAGAGAATTATTTTGGTTGATATATGAACAGTAGTTTTTAATAATAAAAAAAAGTATAACTAACACGCACTTTAATATTTGAGTCACGAAAATTGGCAAAAATGAAAGAAATTTACCAAATAAAATTAATCTAGGCATACTATCTTACAGTGACGGACGGTGGTCAAAAATGTTGGTGCAGCAGGACAGCAACTTCCTCTCTCCCCACTTCCCCCAATCATTCATGAATGGAAATTCTTTATTCTCAATTACTCAAATTCAAAGTTTCCTTTCAATATTTGCAAAATGATGAGAAAGAAAATCGAAAAAAAATTACTGATTTTAATTTATTACTTATAACGGGGCTCCATGTTTCAAAATGATTCAAATATAAATTTTAGTATTAACTTAAGAAGTAACAAGAAACCACACGTGTAAATTTATTAAGGAAACTATTTATGTTTAATGGAGAAAAAACTAAGAAATGCTCATTTCTCTTCCACCCACACATCCCGATTCACTCACACACGAGCCAATCAGTACGTCGAATTTACAAGTACAGCCGAAGTTGAAAAATTCGTAAAGGACTGCATGTCGCCAGAACGCCGTATACATTTAGCGTGCAGAGAGATTCCATATTAACAGTTGTTTCCATGCCAACAGTGCAGCTTATTTGGAACTTTCACTCTGTGGCTGTATCTATATCGACGATCGACATTTAGTTTGAGTGTTTTCTTCCCTCCCCTTATGTGTGCATTGCGCAACAGGTTTGTTATATATCGGAGATTTTATTACTTACCATAGAAATTCTATATACCTTTGCGATTCTAATCTATACATTAAAAAAAAAAATTTAGTAAAATAAATAATCAAATTTGATTAGCAATTAAGATTATTTCAATTTCAAACTAATAATTCGGATGCAGCCCGGCTGTACTTGCTGTATCCCACGAGCTACCACTGCTATCTTATTTCAATGATCGGGGAGTTCAGAGGATTGGAAGGAAAATCCTTGCATGTCATAACAAGTCCATTTTATCGCACATTTTATTAAGTTTATGATTAAAACATATTTGGAGTTTTAATTTTGGAAAACTAATCGTTTATCTTTAAATTATACATCGCTTCTAAGTCATAAGCATTTCAAATGGACAATACTCGCATTTTTAATAAACTAGTGAAATTAGTTTATATTAATGACAAATTTCTTTCTGATTACAAATATTCAAACAAAAGTTCTTAAAAAAAATTAGTTATTTAAATATTAAGAAAAGAAAATGCTCGAAAACCTCGTCCGATCGCGGTCCGATCAAAGTGCTATTTTACAGCTGTGACGTCAAAACATCCTTCCGTTTCTATGGTTATCGTGAGGTTTCGGCCAAATAGTTGGCGTTGGTTTGGTAGACAATTGAGGACTAGAAATGGAATACAATCTAAGTCCAAAAAAGGAATTTTTTCAGGAGAGCCAAAAAATGAATAACACTCGCATTGGTTGGTTGTTTTCAGATTAACTGGCGCCGTCAGCAACACGAGGGCTGTAATGCGCCGAAACATTCGTCATTAGACAAGCCAACATACATTTACAAACACCCATGCCTAACACGAGACTCGAACCCGCAACCTCGTGGTCTAGAAGCTAGCACGCTAACCACTATACCGTTTGGTCGGCCACTCGCAATGGTACTTAAGGCTATGACTAAGTACCCGATTGAATTTGAACTACTGCTACTGGAGTTCGCACTTTGGGCGTTCTCCACTTTGTTTAGTTTGGTCTTGAGGAAATTTTTCCGTAAGCAAATGATTTTCGATTTTTTTTGGTACTTGGGTAGTTTTTCATTTCTAGTCCTCAATGGACAAGTCCCGCATTTTTTTTTTTTTTTTTTTTAATTCAATTCTAAATGTTCCCAAAAGACCATAAACATAAAAAATTCTGCTCAATGCGCTTTTTCTTTTTTTTAATTTGCGATCAAAATTATCTTGTTAGAGGTTGGCGAGAAAACGACTCATTTCGTTGGCATTGAACGTGACGTAAAGAGATCCAAAACATCTTGGCTTGAAATACAGCAGTCGAAACCAGATTTGCAAGTTTCTCGCAAATCACGCCAACCTGTACGGAATGGGGCAATGGTCTACCAACGCCAACTTTTTTAACGCTAACTATTTGGCAGAAACCTCACGATAACAATAGAAACGCTAGGGTTTCTTTACGTCACGAATTTTGTTGACTGTTTTGATCGGACTGGTTTTTGGCTCTCTATTGGGGCATTTTCTTTTCTTATTATTTAAATAACTAATTTTTTTTTTAAAGAACTTTTGTTTAAATATTTGGAATCAGAAAGAAATTCTTTATAAATATGTACTAGTTTCACTCGTTTTAAGAAATGTGGGAATTGCCCATTGCTATATCCCGTATCGGTTGGCGCGATTTACGAGAAACTTGCATAACTGGTTTTCGCTGCTGTATTTCGAGCCAAGTTGTTTGAAATGTTGTGATGTCACATTCGCTTCGACCCAAATGTGTCGCTTTCCCCGCCAAACCTAACAAACAAACTTCGGTTGTGAATTCAAAAAAAAAAAAAAAAAAAAAAAAAAAAAAAAAAAAAAGCTTAGTGAGCAGAAGTTTTTGTGTTTAGGACCTTTTCGAAACATTTAGAATTGAATAACAAAAATGCGGGAATTGTCCATTGTATCGGTTGCATATAAGGCAAGAAAAATTAAGTCAGATCTTTTTTCAAAATTATAAAACTGTTGCTAGCTCAAACGTCGCCTTTGATATCTTTTATGCCGACCAAACGGTATAGTGGTTAGCGTGCTAGCTTCTAGACCGCGAGGTTGCGAGTTCGAGTCCCGTGTTAGGCATGGGTGTTTGTAAATGTATGTTGGTTTGTCTAATGACGAATGTTTCGGTGCATTATAGCCCTCGTGTTGCTGACGGCGCCAGATAATCTGAAAACAAACAACAGCCAATTAATATCTTTTATAGCCTAGTTCAAAATTACGAGGCGTTATTGTAGATATTGTTGTTATAATGTCACGGTGCAGACATAAAACTCCAAATAATAAACTAAAATTGAAGCATGTGATAGCAGAAAAAGAAACCCGATTAATAGTCGGCAAGTTATGACAAATGACAAATTTTGTTATTAGTTTGTAATTGAACTTATTTTAAGTCAGTTTACGAACAGTGTTAGTCATTTGTAGGGATGGAACGGATGTGAGTTTTGCCGGATACCGGATTTCGGATATCCGGGGTACCATGTCTACCGGATACGGATATCCGAAACGGATTTCACCGGATATCCGGCCGGATATTCGGTCTATATACTAAAAACGATAATTATACGATATGCTATACGAAAAAAATGGTCATGATATGAAGTATTAAGTAAATTATAATTAGTGGTTAGCGCACCGCACTGCATGCCACAGGTCTATGGTTTGATTCGCGGACTGGACAAGGTTGACTTAGCTGTTTATACCTGAAAGAAATAAATTGAGGAGGACCATGCATGCTTGGGAACTAAACACTGGGGTTAGGCGTCAGAATGACCATCTGACCGGAACATCTGCCATGGACACACAAATGCCACAGTCAAGAAAGCTGAGCTGGGCCCAGCAGGCCTTGGTCCACACGGGCTGTCACGCCACTGAGTTAATTTTTTTTATTTAAACTTTAGTTGATGAAACGATGTTTTAGTGATGCCAATACCTACACTTGCTGAACAATTTTGAAACTTCATCACCATTTTGTTTTGAGTGTTACTTAAAATTGTACCAAACATTCTGCAATGTGATGAAAATATTTCAGAATTATGTTTAACATTATGTTATACCATATTTAAAATATATATTTAATATAAACAAACAAAATTAGTACTTACATATTTTTGCGGTTAAGGCTTTTGCTTTAGGATCATCTAAACTCCACAATATTAGTACAAATAATGTCGATTCCAATGTTGTCTGCGTGCATTTCTTGTTTTGATGATTTTTTTTTCTTGTTCATCAATATTTGATTCATTTAGTGAGTCTTTTAAGCTTCGGTGAATTTCCTTATGCACACTCATTAAATGGTTCCATAAGGGTTTTGTGGAAAAGGATTTTGGGCTTTTGCCTCGCACAATGTATTTTTTAAACGATTCTGTGGAGCAAGTAACACATAGGGCTTTGCTTTCGTCATTTCCATTAATTTTAAAATACTTCCAAATGGGTGATTTTAAATGAGCCATTATTAAAAATTATAAATTGGATTGTAATTGGAGAAAACTATGATTCAAGACATTCTAGAGAGCTAAATATAATTCCACATTGTGGCGCTGCGTTAAAGACCTAAAAATTACAATACTTCATTTTACGTCAGAAAAAATATACCAGCTTTCAACTTCTGCCAATGAAAAATCAGAAATTAGACCATACCATTCATAGCATAAAAAGGGGTAGGGTATTATCGTCGATAGAAGAAAAAAGCATTGAGGAGTGAGCATTGGCTATTTATTGCTTTTTACTCGCTAGCAAATGTCAGAAAAAAAGGAGAAAGTGAGTATAAAACTAAAACTCTTAACAAGTAGCTTATGTTATGGAAAAAAAGTACTATTTATTAGAATTTCGGTTCGTGTTTTATGGAGAAGCATTCAAATACAACATCTGGAATTAATCGGATCATAAACTTGGAATGAAAAGAACATATTGCAAAACACGTATGAAGGATGTGTATGGAAAAAGATTGGAGGAATGGTTTATGCTTATCAACTCGGCGCCCTACCTCATCTCTGAAGTTAGGGATATGCCAAAGCATAGTTCTCAAGAAGGAACTTTTTTGTTTTCTAACTTGACTGCAATTTATGTCCAAGAAGAAAAAAAGTATAGGATGCGGTGTCCCCTTTGTCAGCAAAAGATCACTATTTTTTTCAAAAAATTATTTCTTGTGGATACCTGGTGGCCGGATATCCGAATGAAATTATCGGATGTCCGGTATTTCAAATCGGATATCCGACGGGGTTTCGGATATTGAAAAATCAGCCGGATATGCCGGATATCGGATATTTGCCGGATATCCGTTCCATCCCTAGTCATTTGTTTACTCGGTGGACCATTATTTCTTAAACAAATGTTCCTCTTCATTGCATAAAAATATATACCAAATCTTGCAGCCATCTCTTTGCCTTTTGTGAATGAGCAATGTTAAACGACAAAAAGGGCGACACTATTTAAAATCTAATTATTAAATTTAAATCGATTTATTTCTTATATTAAAGTTTTTTCTTTTTCTTTTTGCACTTTTATACGTTTTTAAACGTCCCGAGCTCAAAGTATTGCATAGAAAAGAATGTCTGCCCATGGTTTAGCATAACTCTTAAGATGCTCAAATTTGGTGTATTGATTGGTTGTGGCTCAAGGACCTACCATTAAGGTTTTCATCAAAATAGCGCATGCGCATAAGGTAGCTGCCATTTGAAAAAACCATGTTTTTTAATAATTGCTAAAAAACAGCTCCAACAATTTTGATCAAAATCGCCTCTTAAGGTGTTCCAAACATCCCCACCTGCGAAATCCCCCCCCCCCCTCCCACACACACACATGGCGTTAAAAGTTGAAAAACGAATGCCTTCAACAAACTCTTTGTTTGAACATAGCTTATGAACGATCGTTTTTTCTCCTCTTCTCAGTTTCACTTATAAGAAAGGATAATATAAGAATTATCGAAAAGTATTTCGCCCAAATTCCCATTTGAGCGAAGTTTTTTTTTTTTTTTTTTTTTTTTTTTTTTAAAATAGACCCTTATTAGAATTATAGTAAAAATATCGCCAAACTGGCCATTTTTTCTAAGCGAATGTGGGAAATATAAAAACGGTAAATGACACAAATCAACATCAGTAATATAGTGTAATTAAAAGTTGCGCGATGTTCCACACCCCTTAGTTTTAAAAGCATATACATTTATTACTTAAATTTACATATATTATTCATATTACATATATATAAGGCCAAACGGTATAGTGGTTAGCGTGCTAGCTTCCAGACCGCGGTGTTGCTGGTTCGAGTCCCGTGTTAGGCATGGGTGTTTGTAAATGTATGTTGGCTTGTCTAATAACGAATGTTTCGGCGCATTATAGCCCTCGTGTCGCTGACGGCGCCAGATAATCTGAATACAACCAACCAACCAACCATATTACATATATATTTCATATTCATATTACGTATATTATTACATACATATATAAATTCCATCATGCTATTAACTGTTTTTTTATGTACATGAGAAGTTTTTGTAGTATATAATTGCATTGCAATTGAATACATACCCAACTGTCAAATAATTAACGTTCCATTGGGAACTTTTATTCTGACAGGTGACAGGAACAGGTGTTTTTATCGTCTCATCATGGCGATTACTTGTTGGTCAAAAATACATTGCGATGCAAAAGTTTGGACAATGACATCTTTTGACTTTAAAATTTAGAATTACAATAGTAGATTTACAAAAGTCTATAAATATATCAAAAAACTCTTTTAAAATACTATAACCAAAACAAAATTGTTTGATTTGCTCTTATGCTAATTTTTTTTTGGATAAAAACTAGAGGTCGCCGATATATCGATACAACAATATTTTTATGGATATTTTTTTAAAAATATCGGTATTAAAAATATCGCTAAAAGTCACTGATTTATCGATATTTTCAATTTTTTCAATTTTTTTAATGATCGTTTTGTAGTTCCATGTGTTTTTCCGATTTTCTTTATTCCTTTTTCAAAAACATCAAATATAAAATTTGGACTTGGCTGAGAGGCAGTTAAAATGGCACCAATGTTCAATATTTTGCCATACACTTCATAATCATGGGCGCCAACAGGAAGGTTAAAGTGGGTGCACCTCCCTGGCTTTTGAAAATTAAAATAAAATTGGATTTATATATATATATATATATATATATATATATATTCATCCCTCTGTTAATTTTTCAGTTATTTACATTGTAAAAATATTATGCTAAATATTCAACGTTGCCATTAAAAGCTGTTGAAAATTATCTAAATTTTTCTTATAAAAAATCATATATCGATAAAATAAAGTAAAATCATGTATAGATAAATCGATATTTTTTCTATGCAACGATATAGTATCGATATTGATTTTGATCGATATTTCCGACCTCTAGTAAAAACAGAAATGTGCTTGTTGCAAAAGTATATACACGATTACGCGTTTCTGAGAATTTTTGTCTGTATACGATGCAAATTTAAAAGAGATAACGTCGCAGACTTTGAGTACTTATGCTCTGCAAAAGATAACACTTCGTATTCGAGATGCCACGGGCTAAAAAAATTTAAACGGACGAGCTTACACAAATTTGTTCAGTTTTATCTAATGGATGCAAATACAAAGAAAAACCCAGATCTGACAGGCAGCGTGTGACGAATAAACCCGATAATTGTCAGATCCAAAGACTACCAATTGCCCAACAAATTACTGTTCTTGAATTTCAAAGGTTATTCGGACTTTAAAGTATACTATTTGTAGGCGAATTTTGAAAACAGTATAACAATGGTTTATAGCAAAATGAAAAAGATACCAGCTCTGGATTCACATTATAAGTCACAAGAAAAGTTGTGGTCTCGAAATTATATGTCATATGGACCAAAATGGCAATCAGTGGTATTTAGAGAAGAAAAAATGGAATCTAAAGTTAGTCTAAATGGCTGGATATCGTACTGCTATTAATTGCGGCAGGAACCTAGCAATTTTTAAATCCTTTATTTTAACTTCGATTTTGTACGTTTTTCGATTGGAGAGGAATCTTCGGAGGCTAATTAACTCACTTGCCGTCATCCAATCGATCTGAAACTTGGCAGATAGGTTCGATGACGATGCATTCTATCAAATTTTGAGGGTGTTAACTGTCATTAAAAGATCGCTTTTAAGGAATACTAATAAACGTCATCCAATCGCGTTAAAATGGCATTGGACCGACCATTGTTGAAACTGTTTCCTGTTGTCAAAATTTTGTTTAATAAATAAATAATAAAATTACTTTGATCAGAATAAATAAATGATTGGTTGGTTGGTTGGGGTTTTATGGCGCAAGGGCTTCACTAGGGCCATGCTGCGCAATAAATAAATGATATTTGGATGTGAGAGCATAAATTCACGTTCAATTTTAATAAGTTAATTTTGAAAAGTAGGTAGTTTGTCGCACATTTTGCTGATAGAAATGTTTTTGATATCGGCGCTGTGTTAATGAATATAAAAATTGACAATGCATATAAAGGATTTTTTAAAAACTCGGTTTTTATGGGTTATATTAATTTAGTCCTAGACCAGATGGCGGATCGGCGATGGTTTAGGCAGCTTTTACTACAATGGACAAGTATCTCTGCACTTTATCAGTGCACCCCGATTAGACGTGCGGACGATATAGGGTTAATCTATGTTTTCCATGAATTCACGCATGAGATTACCTTTTTTCTCTATTTTGTGCAGGATGGAATGGTTAAAACTGATGGTGAAATACACTTGTAAAAAAAGTAAGAAATGGCACTTGGAAATTGTGGGACAGACCCCTACAATCCATCTACTAGTGCAGCATTTGATATCAGCAGCCATTCAATGATTTCAGTCACTGGTCTTTGCCAGACACGTTTGGACATGAATGCGCACATGTGATAGACAATTTCTGAGTGGGTGATCAGCATATTGCATTCCGTTGGAAAATAACGAACATTTTGCATTTCTTCAGAAAAGGACGCTATTTTCAAAGAAAAAGGGCAGTGAGAAAAACGATCTCTGATTTTATAAATTGGATTATTTTAAAAAATTTAACCATGATGTGCCGATGCGGGAATTCACGCATGAGGTTAATTCTATGGGGCGAAATTGATTTTCAATGCGCGTTCACGCAATTTCACGCATTTTGGCGAATTCTGCTCGTTATACAATGATGTTTATTGCTTTGAAGTATACTAAACTTCAACTTAACTTGACATCACTTGACGGTAGATCGTCACAGTGCTCATAGGAATTTAATCCATTTTGGCGGCGTGAAAGCATAATGCTCGCCAAACCACAACCCTGTAGAGAACAAAAGGCTATAAGGTTTGGCGAGAATTATGTCTTCACTCCGCTAAAATGGATTAATTGCCTATGAGCACTTTGAAGATCTATCGTCTAGTGATGTCAAGTTAAGTTGGAGTTTAGTATAGTATAAATGAACTTAATTCTAAATCTACCAGAGTGCGGTCAAATGACCGCTTTTTAGACTTTAATCGAAATAGTTAAACTCCAGATTTTCGTTTTTCTTCCTAAAGCCTGAAAAAATAAATATTTTTTAAAATTATTACTTGATAATTATTTTGTGTTTTATGCTAAATTCTGCTGTGCTAAATTCAATATTATTTATAAGCAACTGGAAAAGAATATAATGTTTATTTGAAAAGCCGTCATTTGACCACCATCAGTAGAAATAAGTATGTATAAAATGTCGGTGGGTTTAGTGCTAATTATATGTTTATAATGTTTTTTGGTTGGTTGTTTCCAGATTATCTGGCGCCTTCAGCAACACGAGGGCTGTAATGCGCCGAAACATTCGTCATTAGACAAGCAAACATACATTCACAAACACCCATGCCAAACACGGGACTCGAACCCGCAACCTCGCGGTCTAGAAGCTAGCACGCTAACCACTATACCGTTTGGTCGGCTATAATGTTTTTTGAATATAGCCAACCAAACGCGTTTCACACGCATTCAGCGGTCAACATATTGCACCCGAAGGAAGATTAAGCTTAAATTTAAAATGCTTATCTAACGAAATTTTGTTTAAATACAAATCAAGACTTTATCCTCTTTATAAAATTTCTTAAAAGCATTCTAATATTTCCCAACAAGGTTATAAGCAAAAAGTATGAAAATATGCCAATATATCTATTAAATATTTTAATGATTTGTAATCTGAAATTTTTATACGGCAAGCTTCAGAACAACAAACAACAAAATGACGCGTAAGTTGTTTAAATTTTAAGTGTAGCTTTGTATCCGAAATCCTTAACTCAGAATATGCTTTAGATAATGTGTAATGCTTGCTAAATCATTAAGAAACCATTCTAGAATTTTAATCATTGCTCTATGATTTAAATTCAACACCGAAGAATATTCCTTCATCCTTATCAGTTACCGTAACGATCTACTTAAAAGCTGGAGTTCGCAAATAGCAAAGATATCACTTTACGTATCTGATAAAATTCAGCTGGTATTCAAAAAGCTATTTCAAATATTTAAGGAAGGTTTCATTTTACTTTAAAGTAGTGTTTAGCAGGTTTAATTACAACAGGACCCTAATAAATTTTTTTTCAAGGAAAGCTACTTTGAACGTTTAGGTGAAACAATTTTAATTCACATCCTACTTATGCATAGACACTTTCAAATACTTGGAATAATAAAATAAAGCACATGGGTTGTAGCATGTTGAAGGCTTGCTCTCAACTAATGAGTCGACTAAATTTACTGGTAAAGAGCGCTGATTAAGAGGTAGTCGTAAAACGGAGTGTCACAAGTGTATTTAATTACACAATGTATAAAGGGTGGGATTCTCTTTAAATTATGCCAATTTAAAATTTGGCATGGGGTTTTTGCTCATCTGGTATTGTAATTAATTATTTATAACAATGTGGAAAAAAATTAAACTTTTTTTTAATCATTTTGAATAAAAAATAGTGGCTTTTTCGTGGAAAAGTAACTTTTTCGCAGTAGTGTAAAAAACTATTTTCTCGCAAGCCTCGTGCTCAAATATCATTCAGTCTTGGCATTGGATTGGTTGGTTGTATTCAGATTATCTGGCGCCGTCAGCAACACGAGGGCTATAATGCGCCGAAACATTCGTCATTAGACAAGCCAACATACATTTACAAACACCCATGCCAACACGGGACTCGAACGCGCAACCTAGCGGTCTAGAAGCTAGCACACTACCCACTATACCGTTTGGTCGGCCTTGGCATTGGAATGACATATATTCTGAAAAAATTCATTGACTCGAGTTGATAATGATAGTAAATATATGTATTAAAAATATTTTTTGCACGCGATTATAAAAAATATTGTATACAACAAGTGGGAAAATACTTTTCCCAACTCGGTAAATTATTAAGCGTTTTACCTCGTTTGAAAAAGTATTACTTTCCCCACCAGTTGCATAAATAACTAGTTTAAATGCGAAAGAAAGTTATTAAAACGTTGATTAAGTGAGTTTGATTAATGCCAGGTTGCTACGCACCTTTCTAGTTAAGTTTCAGCAATATTGTGATTGGCTGTGTTGATTGCTGAATTTAGGGGATCGTGCGTACAGTATATTTAAAGATTTGTGACTGGATGTGACACACACACACACACACAAACACACACACACACACACACACACACACACACACACACACACACACACACACACACACACACACACACACACACACACACACACACACACACACACACATATTTTGCTGTTAAAATATTCGATTCTTGAATTTAGATCTTTAATTTGAAACGATTTGCAAATCTTGGTTAGGTTATTCTTCATACAGGAAAAAAAAAAGTTTGAAAATATATTTAAAGAAATTTAAAGTGTATCTGTTTCTTATTATAGGTTAGAGACACTATTACCTAGTAATTTCTTTTCGATTATTCGTAATTTTTTTTTGCATAAAATCTCATTTATTTTTCCTAATCACGCTATCAAATCTAAATTGCGCACTTGAAACTGAAATAAAAATGGAAGTAGAAAGTAGAACGAAACAAAACTAAGTAGTTCAACAAAAATGAAATTGTGTTCTTAAGGTTATCGACTAAAACATCAACTGTAAGGAAATAGGATCGAAAGAAACACAGGATAAAAGAACGAATCGTGTGTGTTTAATTTAAAACACGAAATTCTTGCTTGTAATTGAATCCTGATTGTGTAATGTGTGAAATAAATTGAAGTAAAGATGTAGTCTGGTATTTAACACATGACCTACTGGCAGTGAATGAATATCAGATTGTAATGTTACGTACGTTTTCAATAACGTGGCCTACAACTTTTTGCCTTTACATCAACACGAAGCTTAGAAATATGCTACTTACGTAGGTCTGGATGTGACAAAGATTGATACTAAAATTGCTATGAAAGTTGCATATGTATATCTCTATAATTATACATACATAAATAAATGTAGAGGGGTATTTCAATTTTTTTTTAATGATTATATTCAAAGACTGACAAGCCGAGGGACCCAAGGCAAAGAAAGATTTGAATTTCCCCAACTTACCTTAAAATAAAACTGCTTAGTTTGGGATAAGTACACGATGTCAAATAACCTAAACAATTATCTTTAATGTAAGTGTTAAATAAAAAGAAAAGATTATATATTAAAAATTACTATTTTTTTTTTATTTCGGATATAATTGTGGGACTGAGAAGCAAAGGGGTCTAAGTGACTTTTCTTAACTCTTGAGAAAATACACTTTAAAGGTTTTTTTTATTTATATTAAATTCTATGAAAACTAGTGATATCTTCATCCCAGAGTTTAGTAATTGAACAATAAATAATCTTCATACAAATTTAATATAAACAAGAAATTTTAAAGTCTATTTTCTTAAAAGTTAAGAAAAGTCATTTGGACCTCTTTGCTTATTAGGCCCACCAATTGAAAATGTAACACTATATAACTTAAACTCAAGGTTATCATTATAAAAATTACAGACGTTAGTGGTGCAGTACCTAAACAATTCCGTTCATGCGTTCTCTGTCCTGTTCTTTCTTACTTTTAGCTTTCTTTTAAGTGAGCCAGTTGGACATGAACAGACCATTTTATGGTAAATGATGATTACAATACCAGAAAGATAAGAATAGGAAAAAAGTATCAATAAATGATAAATTAAAGTGCAATTAGTTTACTTTAGAAACAGATACAAATTTGTGGCATTGATTATGCAAATGCATCACGAACATGCAGGAAACATGAAATTGATTCGATTGGATAAAACGGTAAAAGTTTTGTTTTAAAGTAAAAAAAAGTATTGATAAAAATTCATTAATTTGTAAATTTATCCATAATTATTATTATTATTTTTTTTTTTTTTTTTTAGCTTTATGAACATTTTTGTGTCTTCATAAAAGTGTGGCCTTGGGCAAGTGCCCCGTATGCCCAGACGTAAATCAGTGTATTACTATACATTGTGTTGAGTATCAAGAGAAAGAGACGATTTAAATAAATTGAAGCATATGGTGTTGCAGCAAGTTTTTTTTTTTAAACTTAATATCGAAATAAACAGTTGAAAGACTTTTACTTATACCAAGTCTTGTATATCTTAATATGTATAAGAAAAGTCTTTTACTCATGAAAAATTCTTTTATAAATCTGAATAGTGAAATTAAGTACACGTTTTGTAAGACGCTATTCGTTGAAAATGTAAGCTATATCGATCTTGGTTAACTATTATTACCGTGAGAAATAGAGCATTTCATGTATGAATATCTAAATCACTACTTGATGTATTCAAGCCGATGAAAATTGGAAGAAATCTTATGAAGGTGGAACATAGGAAGAGGAAGGAGTCCTGATTGTGACTATTCACCATGAGGTAGATATAGAGGAAAAGATTGTAAGATATAACTATGGAATTCAAAAAAAATAAATCTTTTGCTTATTTAGCCAGGAAGTTGAAAATGAACAGAAGTGTTCGGTAGATAAGAGGGTTTAAAAGTCAGAATGATGTCAGTCACATTTTCATCAATTCTGATCAGAATCTCAGATACAATTCTGATCTAAGTCCAGAAATATAATCTTGAAGGGCTAAACCGTTGAAAGAAAAAGTGAACTAAGTCACAACCTCTATTGTTCGCCAACAGGCGGCAGCAAAGTCACTGTTTTGTTAAGAATTAAGCCTTTGGTTTTAAAAATGATTAATGGATTTGCACCAATATGAGTTTTACTTTCTTAAACTATTGGTTTACATGTAAAACACATTAAAAAAAAAAAAAAAATTGAAAAAAATTTTAATTTTGTGATTTGCAATTTTTTTTCTTTAATCTGTTTAAAAATTTATTTAATAAAGTTTAACTTTCAGCGAACATCTAACTTTTCTGGCGAGAGTCTAGACTGGATAAGCAAATACCTACAAAACACTTCCAGTTAGACTTCCCAAGAGTATTTTTATATGCTTTCGAAACTCATCAAGAATTTTAGCTCAAATCTGTCGAATTTATAATTTTAATAAAACGAATTTAGCACAGATTAAAATTTGACTCTTCGTAAATGGTTTATAACCTTATATTCACCAATCAGAATAGTCAAAAAACGCGTCAAAATCCACCCGGTACATTTGAGATCTTACCATTCATATAGATACTTTTAGACAACTTCATGTTTTACTAAGTACTGTGTGAAGAAGTTGCCGACCATTTGGTATGTAACGCATTAAAAAATTTATTCAATTTCCCATTAGCTCTATGATAAGTAGTTAGAAAAGATTCTTCTTTTGCGATATTCAGAGATCAAGGGATATAAAGAAATAAAACATCGTCTCTTTGGTAGCAATATTTATTTTGATTAAAAAAAAAAAAAAGGTCGAGGGTCCTCTTTATACAGGAAATGTCCGATAATAATGGGGGCAACTTTCACTTCATGTCGGAAAGCGGTCGTCCTTGCGGTTTGGCAGAACGCTGGAGGCAAGGCAGCAGCGAAACAATCCTTCTGTCCCAAAGAGGGCCGAGAGACAGCATGCTGTTGCTCACGTGTCCCCGCCATTTACACTGTGAACTATTTCCCCAGGAATGAAGAATCAAAAAACGGGTAGGAAAAGAATGGTGCGCGCCGTTCTAATGGCTTGAAAGTGAAAAGTTCGCTAGCGCATACTGATCTACTTTTATTCGGGCTGTTTTGAAACCGAAATTGTTTTGGAGTCAGCTTGCGTCACCTTTGCAATACAAACAAACGGTTGGTCATTCTCTAGAAGCAAATAACTTTCCCTCACAGACTCGTAAGCTACAGAGGGGGAGGGGAGAGGGGGGGGGGGGGTTTAACGACACAAGAGCCAATATTGGCTATGATGCAACATTGGAAGGGGGGGGGGGGGGGGGGGGGAGGTTAGCTGTAAAAGTGCAAACTGCAAAAGTTTCACCATATGACCGTCAAAATCACTTAAAGTGTGAAAAGCGAAGGAAAACTGTGCTTCAAAACCAAACGAGTCTTAAGTTACAATTGGACAACTTTGCTGGACATTGAAAAAACTGAAATCCACTCTCATTCGACTCTATAAATACCTTTTATAACTGTCGGTAAAAGCTTTAGAAACTTGCTCAAATGAGTTACAATATTAAAGTTTGAAATAAAATGAACTTTTAAAACCTATAACCCCCCCTCCTCCCCATATAATTTGGATTTAGGCTCATTTGGTTTTAAGGTAAATACCTGTCCTACCTAAACCCACTTATTCACCTTCCCACAATCCGGTAACACATTAAACATCTTATGGACAGGAAAATTTCGCTAATAACTCCCGTATTAAATATATAAACAATTCATATTATTACGTTCATATCATTTGTTAAGTATTATATTAAGGCGCTCTACTCTACTTGTTGAGATAACCTCACTAACTTCTAATAGTGAACGTGTTTACTTAATAGAAAGCGTTTCTATTCAAAATCACATAGTTTCATTACATGGTAGAATTTCATGGCAAACAGATTACGGTATCACAGACCAGAATTACATGACTCAATCATAGTGATTCGATTTTGTGCATATCTAGATAATTCATGAGAATAATCCACTAACCTCAAGTAACTTCTCTCTCATAAGTGGTTTCTACTCTACTAGCAGATGCCATTCTAATGCTCTGTAATAGGCTGTCCTTGGTTACAGACTGACGTTAACTAGTTTATGGGAGAGTTGTCGATATATATCTCTATGATAATTGTTAAATCATCTTCGTCATAAACTAAATAACTAAGCTGACCTTATCCAGAAGCTGCCGTTTGAAACCAGAAGAGTCTTCGAGGTCATTCTAAGTTAATAACATTTTAATTTTTTTTCTTCTTTGTAACCTTTTAAAGATATACTAAAATAATAAAAAACACCTCCTTAATTTACGCAACTTACTTTTATAATATCCTACTTTTTTCTACGACCTCGGGTGAAATATAGTAAACCAGTAGGCCGGATCACTGCGATAAGATTCAGAAGCCCGGACGCCTGAAATCCGAAAAAAGCACGATTATTCATCTATAATGTTAACATATCATGCCAACTCTTATTACTATTAAAGTTACTTGCCTTTTCAAATGCGCCATTTAAACAGTTAATCCGCAGAAACTTAAATAATTTCCGAAGCAATGTTGTCAAATGGTATTTTCCACTTCCCATTATTTTCCCCTTAAGTTATTTTTGTTAAAATTTAAAAGGTTTTGAAAACTGAATTGAGAAACAGGTGTTTTTGAGGGTTAGTGTCATAATGGTTTCTTTGAAAATGATCACTAATCCTGCTGTGGGGCTGAGAGAGTTAACCCTTTGTTAATAGATAGGTTGATAAATGTTCCCCATAATCAATTTCTCAATAGATGGCAAGCCCATGATCAAAGCCTTACTGTTTTCTTTTTCAATTAATTTAAAAAATGCTTTTTAGTATTTATTTCATTCTGTGCAATGTTGTGTTTTTAATTAAAATACCCCCTTTGACATTTGGTCACGAATTTAACGGTATTCATGAAAATTTAAATTTGGGGGACATTTGTCCCCTGCGCGACAAGAGGTAGCGTGCTTAACCAAGAGCTTAGCATCAACAACGTCATTAAAATTAAAGGAAACTAACAATGGGCTCAACAATTAGCCAAAATGACAGTAATTAACAATGTGTATAACTGATGTTTTACATATTCATTAGCTACGTGGCCCCGCGTTGCGGAGATCCATCAGTGTGTCCTAGCTTTTGACACTTCGTAAACCAGGTTAGCGTCGCTTGCTATAAGATTCATTACTACGCAAATCTAGTTAAAATTTTTAACCTGTTCTCCCCCTCCCCATTTAAGAAACAAAATATTTCCCCGTTATTGAAAATCTCATACTAGCCAAGATCTTAGATATGCCCTCTGGCGGAAGTTTTTGAAATTGACAGCGATGAGGGATTGATTTTCCTGCATTTAAACTTCATTTTTTTTTAATCGTATGATCTTCAGAAGCTAAATACTACTTGTGTTTAAGATTTCTCCAAGTACTAGAAGTTTGTTTCTTCCGGACAGACACACTCGTATTTCTAATAAATCAAAGATAAATGTGTGTTGCATTATAAGCAAATTATTTAATAAGAATTGAAATGATATTTCTTAATGTCTATGAATTAGACTCGTAAAACTATTTATAAAATTCTTTTATTAAGCAGATACAAAACAGTTGTCAGAACATGACTAGTGATCAAAGCACAGCTCTCACAAGTAACCAGTTAAATTAAAAATGTACATTTGATTATATAATAAAACACAATCTTATTTGGCAAAGACAATTTCTTTGGACAATATTATCGGACGAATACAATTTGTGGCTAAATTTGTGCGACATTCATGATGAAGTTATCCGAATTTCCTGTCGTTAATAAATAAACTGGCACAGTCCAACCTTAAATTTTTATTACATAAGATTGCTTTTAATCAAGTTAAAAAAAAATTTACGATTTTTAACACTTCGTATCATTTTGGAAGATAGCACATTATCTTAAAAATGTTATCAAGGACAATTACAAATACGTCAACCATCAAGAGATCAAATTACAAAAAATATATACGACAGAGTTCACAAACATCTTAGGACATCGTCTGTAGTTACAAGCATTTTAAATACATTTGGCATAAATAATTTCATTCATACATAGTCTTTGAACTTCAAAAAAAGAAATCCAAAATAAATTCAATAAACTGTGCAAGGCATATCACTCCATGTGTACATTTTAGTCGTTTACTTAAAATCAGTGATTTTTTTCCCCTCTTCTTCAAATCGTGTAAAGAATTTTTTTTTTTTTTCAGGAAACAGAAGAAACCAGTTTTTCACTTTTTGTTTCTTTTATCTGACGTGACATGAAGTTCATGATGTGATGCCAGCCTTTGATGAAAAACCGAAGGAACTATTTTCACGACAGTCACAAATATGTTCATTTAAGATTTCACAATTATCACCACATAGCAGCTGAAGTTTTCATATCAATGCTAACTTGTTTTGCCTTGGGTGTTGACGTATGTGGTCCGGAAAAACTGTTAATTTTTCTGAAAGGGAACAAAAACAATAACTAGGAATATTTATATTCACAGCAAAAATATAAAAGGTGAAACCGAGAGATACAGATCTATAAATATGAAATACAATAATCCAGCTGCAGGATAAATCATAAAAGTGAACGCCTAAAGTGAACGCCAAATTTGGAACGCTTCATCTGTGTATTTTGCATTTATTTTAATAAGCATAAATTAAAGAGGACTGTTCCATCGCAAGAATGCTCATGGCAATTATATGGAAACATGAATATCGTCTTTTGTCAAAATATTGATTCGTTTCCAAGGAAACATTTTTAATTCATTTTATTTCATTTCCGCACATTTCAATTATTTATGACAAACGTGCTTAACGCTCATTGAATAACTATTAGGTTTGTAATAAAATAGTATAATATACGATTTTCCTCTAAAATTAGTTCAAGATGAGTTTATTGACTAAAAGGCTTCACGTGTACCAGACTGCTTCATAATACAGTATCAACATCTACAACGACGTTTCGTATAATTTTGAAATTGGTCATATTTTAAGTCACGGTATTATTTAGTTATGAGGATTTTTCAATGTCATTAATGTTTTTATCAATATTGAGGTATTTCTCGTCGGCGTATTATTTGCCTGCTGCATGATCTTTAACAGTTTCTTTTCTTTTTGTACGAAATACATTTTCGTTTTTACATATTCTTTCGAAGTTTCCTCTTCACATATCCATCACATTCAAGGTTTAGTTTCCTGTGGCACAATCCTTCATCGCACGTACCTCGGGCGTTTGAAGCGATCAACCCAGTTTGCAGCAGTTCTCCCCAGAATCGATCTTGTCTCATCAATATCATGCTTCATCAAAGGGATAGTGTCTTTGCGATGCAGTTGTCGATTTCAGATTGGTAAATCTTATACAGTCAAACTCCGTTAACGCGAAGTCGATGTGCCAACTGAAATTGTTTACGTTAACAGAATTTCGAATTAAACTAATACATTAACGATAAGTTTTAAGTACGGGGAACTGCTTTTACTTTGTGTTAAACGGGATTTTATGTTAAGCGATTTCACGTAAACGGGGTTTGACTGTACACAAGTCGGAAATGAGTCATAATGAACTTCAATCTCGATTTCAAATTGGTAATCCAAGTTTTTATTTGTTGAGTCTATTTTCTGATCGAATGTATTTGAATCGTGATCTAAAATTTGTTCACTCGTTGAAGCATTTGAAATATATCTTTATACAAATAAATCATCAAGTTCTAAATATTTTTGTGAATCTATATTAATCTGTGAGGCAGCATTCAATACCATATTATCTATTTGGGAATAACTTTCAATGTGTTTCTTGAATATTTCAAAGTTTAAATTCTTAGCAATTTTATTGTGCTTGTAAAAGCCGTCTTTTAGTGACAGTCTTCCCAACTTAACTTGTTTGTCAAAAAATGAAGCAGAATGAGCAATACAGATTCATTAAATAATAATCCATATATTTTATAATAAACATTTTGATTACATGGCATCCAAGAAATATTAAAATTTTGTCAAATCATGCCCGATATCAGCATTTGCATAAAATATTCAAGGATGCGTTTTGATACTAGCCAAAATAGAAATTTTTCAGTAGTAGACTTAGACTTTTTCAAGCAAATCTTATGGACTGCAAAACCCGTTAGCTACGTGACAAATTTATTCCAAATAACTTGAATTATTCTTTTACTCTTTCTACAACATATTTTAGTCCAAAAAAGGCTAACCGTGTAACCTTCAGCTGCCTTTTAAAACTCATTAAATGAAGCGAATTAACATTTTAACTTCTATTTTACTTAATATTCTGCTTTGAACTGAAAAAAATTTATATAAATTTCAACTTTATTTTGGAGTAAAAACTACTTATCATTCTAAGTGGGTCATTTTTGACCGTGAGAATTTTTATAAATGTATTTTTCAGCTTTTCCGCAAATTACTGGCGACTCCCGATGTCCTTGCTATCCTTCCGATGATTCTAACTATGCTAGCGCAATCTCTTATGGTACAAGTTAATAATCTTTAAAAGCTGTTGTATCTAGCCAATTGTCTTAAGAGGTACAAGTTTAAGGAACTATGCATGTAAAAAATTTCTTATTTGAAAAAATAGATAATAACGTTTTGAGCATGGATATTAGGTAAAAATTTAAGTTAATTTTTATAATTAAGTTTAAGCAATGGTCACCGATCACTTCAAAATGAATTATAGTTAAAAACGGATGTAATTGAAAAAGTCAATACCACTCAAAAGTAGTCCCTACAGGCACTTCACTTATGTGGAAAATTTCGGTAAACTTTGAAATTTATTATTGGAGTACTATGCGAATAGCAAATTTTCAAGAAACGATCCTATTATATGCATGTCAACAAGGGTTGGTAACCTTTGACAACAAACTTTTTCAAAATTTGTTAGATTTTCTCATTTTTGGTAACAAAAACACGCAGTAAAGTTATCGAATCGAGATTCAGCAAAACAATTTTGAACCAGAACCATAATGGTTTTTATTTTCAATTACCTATATATTAACATAGGGTAATGAAATTATTTGATTTGGTCAAAGAATGGTTTTGTGTGTGCATTTTTACACATTTTGGAGAGTACTGAGTTAAAAAAAAAGTGGTTAAGAAGTTTAGAAAAAATGTCTGGTCAGCATAACTCCCGAACGGTGTTCAACTTTAGTATGCGGGTTAGTGGCGGCCATGGGACCAGTCATTATAATTTTCGTCAAAATCGCGCACGTGCATACGGTAGCTGTCATTGAAAAAACTGTTTTTAAACAAATGGTAAAAAACCCAGCTCGAACGATTTTGAATAAAATCCCTGGTAATGCATTTTAAGGTGCTCTGAAAAACGAATGGTTTTATCCTACAGTTTCCCCTTCCTTGAGCCTCGCCCATCAATGAACGTTTCCTATCCTCTGTTCACTTACGCAAGAAAGGTTAATGTAATAATTATCGCAAAGTAAACTTCCAATTTCGTCGTTTCAGAGGTTTTTTTTCACACCAATATTAGATTTATAGGATATACACGGTATTGATATTTATAGTTTGGGATTTACGCATATATTTCTAGTTTTAGATATGAATGTTTACATAAGATTTGACGTCACCTTATTAAGTTTTAAAGTGAAAGCTGAAACTGTTAAGAAACTTATGTTCATTTAGTTCATGAAAATACGAGCAATTTTATCTAATGTATCAGCCTAGGTCGTCGTGTCCTGCTACCTATTACGTTATAGGAGTACATAAGATATTTTTCTATTCATTACAACTAACCCAGTTTAAATTAATTTCGGCAGACATCCAACATAAATCCCCCATCTGCCATTGACTCATTTACTATCAAGTTCATTTGGATAGTGACTATTGCAATAACTTAAACCCAATTTGTAAATTGTAAAAACAAAAAAAACTAACTCGCTTACTCTCACCGGAAAGAAACATCTATAAAGCTGCACACAATTAAATTAGCTTTAAGCAAGGCACTTTTCGAAAACAGCGATACCCAGTTATTAAGTGCTGCATCAATTGGCGAGATTCGATTTCTTTGATGATCCTTTCACTAGGTCACCTTTTTTATTTACCAATTTGGAATCGACTTACATATGAATAAAGTTAATTGAGAACGCCGTTCCAAATTACATTCACGCATAAAAATGCATCACGATTAGATTTTTTTTAATCCGCTGCACAGTTTTGACCTGATTTACCTTCGCGAAAAGCACATATTTTTGACAATAATTAAAATTTAAAGGTTTACCAATTCTTTCGCTCGAATGAGATTTCGATCACTCCTATTGTATAATTGGCCTTGGGGATAAGAAAAGCACAACTTGCCGAATGTTTACAGTTAGGAAATCACGTGTGACCTACTTGAGTTTTCCTAATATTAGACGAAGATTGTCAATGTAGCAAACGTAAAATATTTTCATAACATTTTAATAAGTTTGTTCCATTGGAATAAAATAATAACAGAGCTTTCCCTTCAACTAAAACCGCCTTTTTACTCACATTCTTTGTGTTTCCTAGTTTCTAAGACTTTTTTTATGCCCACTTTCAATTTCGTTTTCAGAGATTACATAGTAGAACAATGCATGCGGCAGAGAGTAGGTTAGATTTGAATGATGCTGCCAGTTTCTCTTATTACTAGACTGAGATTTATACATTTAAATAGCTAAATACCTGTGCTTCACTACAACTAATTAACACTTGCAATTTTCTGAGCAGTTTCAATTCTTTAGAATACAGAGTGATTGAAAAGCGTACTTTATAAAGTTTCAATCGAAAATATCAACCCAAGGAATAGTACTTCAAATTTAATGACCGTACATGCGATTACGTACCCATAGAACTTTTCATTCATTTTAAAACCTTTCAGACTGGTTAAATGAAGTCATATCTTATTCAATATAGAACAGGAAATAACCATTTACAAATTTCAACCTGAAGAACATTTCTTCCGAGCTTCATTGTCATGGTCATATGGAAATAAGAACAAGAGGACATTCCATATTAAGATAATTTCATCCAATTTTTTTCACCCAAGGGATTGTGAATTGAAATCAGAATTGCTTAATTAGAGCTTTCTACATCTTCGGATCAATTTTCAATGTCCTGGTCATAAAGAAAAGTGTAACATTTGAAATGTCCTATATTTAGTAATTAGAGCTAATTACCTCGCCATTCAGGACGGATATTCGAAATTGGCAAATAATAAAGTTCAAAACTTACAACGGAGTTTACATCGCATGTAGGGATCGAATATGGACAACATTTTTGATAAACGACACATATTTGTTGGAAATATTGTGCATTTTTGTGTTGGTAAACCTACTTATCGGGTAGGGAACATTTTGTCGTTCATAGAAATCGCCATATAATATAGCTACGCTTGAAACTATTTACAACTAATAAATTAAAATTACTTCTTATAATGATGCCAAAGTTAATTTTATGATGTAATTATGAGTATAAAACTTCATAGTTTATTTAAAAAAAAAAAAAAAAAAAAAAAACCTCGTTTGAGTGGGCAATTATCTATGAGTATATTTAAAAATTTCCATTTGAAGATCGACACACACTGACAAATTAATCTTATTTTAAGCTGATTTAAACCTATGTTTGATAGTGTCATCTTGTAGGTAAATGGTCTATATTGCATATTTTGTTTAAATGAATAGTTATCGACTTACATAGGAATAGTACGACCTCAGTCTTTTAATAAATTTTGGCCACCGGAGAATGTTGTGGTGAGGATAAGAGTTTTATACATAAACGGAAAAGCAGTTGGAAACTTATCCAAACAATGTATCCTTTTGCATTCTAGTGGTCCAATGACGCAGAAACATTCATCTTCAACGAACCTTTGGACAGTTTTAAGCGTCTAAATTAAGAAGCTTCCGAATGCGCTAGAGATCTGTACCATTATAGCATGCATGCAGAAACAGTGGAACCCTCCTGACTGCTTGTTACTGGTTCGTAACATCTTTGAGTGTTTGGAATTAAAATATTTCAAAGTTCCTTTATAAACACAGATATGGAGACACAAGGGCGGATCCAGAGTTTTATTACGGAGCGGACTGTGGCTGTTGAATAGCTTAGGTAAATTTTATTGCTCTTAAGTTATATAGTTATATTATTATACCATGGGATAGCTTAACTTTGATTATACAGAATATTTTACAAAGAATTAAAAAGTCTCAATAACATAAAGGCGACACAATGGTTGGCTACATGTGAATTTACGACAATAAATTTGAGCTGTCTACAATTATATGATTCAGGATAAATTTTTGCTAAATATGATAAACAAAACAATCTAACAACGAATACGTATACACATTGAACAATTTCAAATTATAATTTGGTTTGTTGTCTTGCTTCGTCCTAGGCTTTTTTTATCTCAATTTTTTGGGGTGAGAACATTTATACTAAAAATACTTAGTGAGGATTCGTCAAATCTTGATTGATTTCACGAAAAATTTGAAAACAACGCCCTTTTAAAATATGAGCGGTCCATGAATAACAGAGGGGGAGACCACCCCCTCCGCCCCTCACTGTATCCGCCAATGTGGAGACCACACACAAAATCAGTAAGTAAATATTCACAGAGATCAAAATAAGCGAATATTTACCAAGTTAGATTTAGAAAAAAAATGCATCTTTTAAAAGAATCTGGAGCTTGTACCTTGTTTAGGTGCATATTGGCGTCTGATTGCCGAACCGTATCAAATTATTGCCCCTCCGAATCCGACAATACGATAACTCTCACCTTTGCATGTAGGAAAGCTGCTTCCTCCTACCAGCCTCTTTCTGGGCGAACTTTCCAAAGTTCTTGAGGCTGACCGCTCTCTTGCCGTTGATGATGGTCCCATACTGTCCTTTGTCATCATCGTCCTCTTCAAAGGCATCATTAATGAGTCCGTTGGCGGAACCTGGCGACTCCTCTATGATGGAGAAAGGAACAGAGGGAGTAGAAGCAGCCAGAGACAAGTGTTCTCTGGTGACAGGGATTGTTGACAACACAGTTGTGTCCTGTCCCACGAAGTACCTGTAGGGGGTGTCGTAGTCCACTTCGAAGATGGTAGAAAACTTATTAGGGAAGAAGTTGTCGAGAATGGACATGGCGGTTCCTACCACCACGGACAGCACCCCTAAAGAGAAGAAAAAGATTAGTTGATTAAGGCATTATCTGGCATAAGAGCTACACTTGCACTATGCTAAGCCGCAACATCGCAGAAAAGGAATGAAGAATGAGAAGTAGATGTAGGTATAATAGTATGTAGTCAATATCATATTGGTTAAAGTCGAATGTCAATTTCTGGATCATATTGTTGGGCGGGTGAGTAGATGAATTACACAACTAATATGCGATAACAACAATTATTCAATATTCGGCAATAATCAAGTTCTTTAATAACCGCAATATCCCAAGTATGACTGAGGTCTGATAGAGGACAACACTTTAACTTACAAACACAAAATTTATTAAACACCATATTTCATATTACAGCAATTGATTATTAAAATAAAATAACTTAATCGGACTTACTATTAAAATACAAGCATAATTAAAATGAACTGTTACCTTTAACAGTAACAAATCAGTTCTTACTTAATTTAATAATACTCGCTTGCTCCTCTCTGATAATAGAATATTGACTCACCCAAACTCCATGGAAGGCTCATATTCATCGAATTAATATCCATTTTCGTACATGATTATTTTCACCACACTCACTTGAATTATACACTAATTCTTCTTTAGGAGTTACACTCGCAGGAAGGCACATAAAATTACATCTCGTCGATAATGGAATGGCGCTAGCGGTATCACCCTATTAGATGATTAGGTGGAACCAACACATTAATTGAAACCATTTGATTTGAATGAACTTGGCGGGGTATAATCGTCAATCTGCGGGCCGTTGCACTGCCCAGCAAGCAAATACCGCCACCGGCATATCGCCGGGGCAAAGAGCCCCAAGGTCTACATTTTTATAGATTGAAACTAGCTCTCGAAATTATCCTTCAAATTCTCGTGCAAGGGTTTTTAAAAACTCGGTTTCCATTCAAAATCTTACTTAGCGAATCGCAAAGAAATCCCGCCTAAAAAATACACGTACTTGAATTTCACTGGATAACTTTTGATCCTCCTACAAACATTTAATTGGAAGAAGGGTGCAATTGTAAAATCCCTTCCCCTCGAAAATATTCGTAGACCTATAAATTTCGGAGCAGACTCATTGTGTTAAACTGCCAAAAATCACAAAAAGTCCAACACGCCTTGGCGCCAACTAGTTGCTTTTATAGAACTACAAAGTATAACTCCTTTGAAACCTTTAAATTTATTGCATGGGGAAGAAAGCCTGATCGACTGGGGCCTACATCAAAAGTGCCCACTAGACACGTAGATTCGCAGGTGTTCAGGTAAGAAATCTTAAAGTGATCCCTGCATTCCCCTGAAAAGAACCCAATTTCTGTAAAAGGGAAGACAGCAATCCAACAATATCATAGGCGGGGAGAGACTGACATGTTCTTAGATATGCAGACATAAAGGTATGAGCCAACGTATATTTTAGTAATGTAATTTAACTTAACATATTTTTTTAAAATATACGATATTATTTTCTCTAACGTCACTGATACAACAAGGATCAAAATACGAAAGATCAATATTTTTTTAACAAAAACTTCGAGAAGGGAATCGTATAATACAGTTCAATGGCTGTAGCATTTTTATTTCAACCCCACATTGTGTAGGGTACTTCTCAACAACAGCACATTGAGTAGGCACACCGTGTCTGGTACTTTTTTAGAAGTCAGACAGTACCATCTTTGAAGTTCAATTCCTGGGACTTTAGTACTTATAGCTTCATTACTATACAGAATAACTAAATACAATGCATTCCAGAGAGTAGGAGTAGCTAGAGATACTCACCTGCTCCCATCAGTGCCCAGAAGCACCATCCGAGCGAAAACGTGAGCACTTGCACTTCGAAGTGGATGAGCAGAGGTATTTTGGGCAGCTGCAAGTAGTAGATACCGTTGCTCGCCAGGATGAGAAGGCCGGTCAGCAACATGGCATATGCGCCGTACCTCGGCACCATGCATAGCAGGATGTTCATCACTAGCCACATGGCGAACGAGGTCCTGGAACACATACCAAAGAAAGTAGTTACACATACGACGAAGATCAAATATAAGCCATCTACTCGCATATAGGTTCACACAGTTAAATGTCTCCTCACTCACATACGGTTTTATAGCATTGGTTATATACTAGGGATACAGTGGGAAGTTGCAATTGGTATTATCCCTTTTTCATTTATGCGTTTAATGGCAATTCATATTAATTATATACATAACTTCTGGATTCTATTACTGTAGTAAATTATAAATCATTGACACATTCGTAATTTAAAAATTGAATGACATTTATTTTCTGCAGACATTGTAAATCAGCTCACTCCAACTAAAATGTCAGCGGTGGCAAATCTTCAAAAGTACTGTGTAAATCGAAATGAAATGTTTGCATTTTTTCTTCTATATTACAATGAATTTTTGTCATTGGGTTCTGCCCATAGTCTTATTTGAAAACAAAAGCTTAGAAAAATACTTACTGGTAAGGAATACATTCAACCGAGATTGAATTCCGTGTTAAAGAAAAAATGCAATTTAAATTAACAGGCTAATTGATGCGTTGGATTTATTTGTGGAGCATTGAAGATAAAAACTTCCATCCTGTTATCCCGGAGCTTAAAGCATAAATTACAAGTCATGATGACTTAACTAGAATGTTTATACAATGATAAGATAATGCCGGTACTTCAATCTTTTATCTATGATTTTAGAAAATATTAGTAAGCAAATTAAGCCTAAAAATTCTGTTGAGCCTCATGAATTGTGGAGAGCAGGTCCCTTTTGCATTTTCAATAGATTTCCGTCGAGTTTTTTTTCGACTATGTAAAACTACACTTTTAGTAATTAACATTCAAGATCGTTGTAAATAGGTATCTTAGCCAATCCACATTATAGAGAATACAATTTTCCCGCGATGTTTTGTGATGAAGGTGCTCACATCAGGGCGAAAAAAAGGTGATAATATGTGAAAGGTGGAAAGGGTAGATCTACTACACCAGTTTGAATTGGGTTATTTCATCAACAAAATTTTACCTTTTAAATTTTTACATATATGTGATTATTACCAAAAAGGAGTGAACGCAGGTAAAAGGTTATTTCACAAATCTAAACACACATACAACTTTTAGAATGAAATATTTTATTGAAGCCTCCATCTAATATTTATCCGCTACCGTAAACTACCATGCAACGCCGAACCGTGTTCAAAATAAAGCAAGATCCCAACGCTATTCCTCCGATTATCTTCGATAACAGTTCTCCCCCGCTGTCATTACTACTGAACTTGAAAGACCGCCCAGCCATGTGAATGACCGTGACATGGAACCAGAAACCAAGTCACGCTTTTGTTTCCCGTTGTGTTCCTGTTGTCACTTCGAGAAACTCTTTAATCTCACCTACTCACTCGTGTCACGTTTTTCTGCGGAGGAGTTAGGTTATCACGCACATCCCTTATTCAATATTAGGTCCACGACTAAACTTCACAGCTTTATTATTACTAGAGCGGCCTTTGTATTTGAGGAGCCCACGAGAAACACTACAAGATTCCTTAGCTAAAAATTTTCAGGAAACGAAAAACAAAGTACTATATCCTTGTTCTTTTCCTTAGCACAGCCTATTTTTAGGTACTAGTAGACCCACGCGCAGCTTGAATATTTAAGAAGTTGCTAACAGGAATTAATTTTTGGGAAGCTAATTAGATTTTTTTTATTCTATTGAGAGATAAGATTCTTTAGGTTATCTCAATAAATAAATTGCAATTTTCTTTTTGCTATAATGTTATCCTCTACGGTATACCATCACAACTTAAGATTTTTGGACTATTTCCGATTTGCTTAGCTTTGATTTTCAAAGAAATAGTACAACGTGCAATTGTGAGCAAACTATTCGTTAGAAGAGGAAGTCAATGCCTCTAAATTGTTATATTATTTATCAATTTCGTTTTGTTCAAAAGGAGAAAAAGGAACAGTAACCCCCCCCCCCCCCATCTTTTAGAAATAATGTACAAGATTTTTTAAATAAATCTATTCATGTTTACTTCATTGCTTTAGTAGCAGTATAGGAGTACTGCTACTAAAGTTATGAAATCTAACAATTAAAGGCGATTTTTTTTTTTTTTTTTTTTTTGTAATTATCTATCTTTTTTTTTCAGGGCTCCTCATTGGAAATAAACTTAATTTCATATTTATATCAAAAGTTTAACTTGAAAATTAATAATTCCTTTTTGTTCATTGTCCTTAGTCCGTCCTGTTTAGTCCCGTCCGTCCAATCTTGCTTTTTTTTTCTAATGAGATTTACATAACTGATATGATCGCCCTTCGGGCTCATTTAGATCAGTGAAATAGTGTCTTCAGGATGGATCCATAATAAATCCTATATCAAAGTCAAAATTAATGTTTTAATAGACATTTGTAAGTAATTTTGGCGAAGTAATTTATTGTGTTTTTATTACTCAATGTTCTGTACATTGGTAGGAAAAATCACTTAGACTTTTTTTGTCTACTAAAAACTTTGCCCAAATAACTCTAAACTGTTTTAACTATCCACCCATTCAGTACATGGTGTAAATAAAACCACTTCTTATTTAAAAAAAAGTTACTCACAGAGCATGTGAAATAATATATTATTTTGGACAACCACATTAAAAATGCCAAGTTTTCTACTGGTTTTCCGTAGTTTTTGGAGATTTTTACGATTTTACTGACGTTCTTAAACCTACAGAAAAAACCTACACGACATTAAAAAAAAAAAAAAAAAAAAAATCTTTTGCTAATTGTCTTTAAACTCACCAATTCTTTCTTATTGCCGAGATTTACATTATTTTAGCTTATTGTAACGATGCTGCAACAGTCACTATTGCATCTCGTATTCATTCATCGTAAAGTAAAAGTACATTGGCAGCGGATAAACCTTTAAAAGTAAAATCTATAAAAACTATTGAAAATCCTTAGGAAAGTTGGCACCTCTTTCAAAGCATTCTGTATTGTATTGTATTGTATTGTATTGACTATCCAAGAAATATACCAGCAGTTTCAATACCCTGCAACAGTTTCTGTATTGTATTGACTATCCAAGAAATATTCAAGCCATTTCAATCCCCTTAACTGTTTTCAAAATTCTCACTTAATAAATGAAGGAGCCTATTTTGGTACATCTGCTTACTGATTATGAAGAACAGCACCGAGAAACTGAAATTTCCTAACTACAAACTGAACCGTAACTAGATTATATCGTTCTATAAAAATGACTGCCTATCCAGAAGTTTTTTTTATATAATTGTACGCGTTTCACATTCTGGCGACTCTATTATTTTTTTCATTTTTTTTTCAAAAAAAGGGAAACAAAGATGTTACCACAGCATGATTGAAGTGTAGTATCCTGCTTTTCGGTACTTCCCACCCCAGGAGAATCCTTCCAAATTTTGACTCAGATACTCGGCTATCGTGAGAATCGGAAATGGAAGGCCTTTGACCAGGGCGTCACGAAACTCCATTTTCAGTTGAGTTGCTGAATAAAGAAAGGAAATATACAAGTAATAATGGCAGGGGCATAATTACGAATCACTATAACCTACTCTGTATACAATTTGTCGAGAATTTAGGGTTGTGGTGAAGGATTTAAGCATGGGCGAAGAAAGGACTATACAGAGGGAAGTGCCGTGAGTACGCGATGCGACAGAAATGTGTGTTCAAACCTTAATTTCTTCAAAAATGTAAATTTGATTTCCCAATGAAATGTTAATTAAAAGCTATGTATTTTTTGTTTTTTTGTTCAAGTAAACTTTTTTTTGCACCTACCTGACGGCGCCCAAGGAAATGTTTTGGAAATGTGTCATTGTAAGTAGGTTCATAAGTTTGTGGTGAAGGATTTAAGCATGGGCGAAGAAAGGACTATACACAGGGAAGTGCCGTGAGTACGCGATGCGAGAAAACTGTATGTTCAGACTTTAATTTTTTCAAAAATGTAAAATTGATTTTTCAATGAAATGTTAATTAAAAGCTATGTATTTTTTTTTTCAAGTAAATAATTTAAATTGGGTTATTTTATCCAATTTTTCTGCAATTTTCAAAAGCCAGGGAGGTACAAATGCCCTTTTTTTTGCACCTACCTGAAGGCGACCAAGGAAATGTATTGGAAATGTGTCATTGTAAGTAGGTTCATAAGTTTAATTAACTTGAATGGTTCATGATTTGTGAAATATTTAAAATGCATTTGTTTAGTCGTATGGCGGATAATAAAGTTAGATGTCTTATGAGAATTTGACTAATTAAACAAAAGAAAATTTAATTATTTAATTTAATACTTATGTTAATTTGAATATGATATTCTGTTTTAATTAAAAGTAATTATTTTAAACTTAAACTTGTGAAAAAAAATCTAGCACTCACAGGTTTAATTAAAACGTGGTTCACGAAAGTTAATTTTAAATCTTTATTAACCCAATGTTACATTAAATAAAAAGACATAATTTCACATAAAACGAAAACCGACATATTGAATCTTTTGAAAATAATTTCTGCCTATTTATAAGCAGTAGTTTGTTACAGGTTGTTTTTAAAATGCATTATACAAAAAATTAAGTTGGGAGAATGTTTAATATTTAAGTGACGAGTAAACAACGAACCTGTACGATAGTTTGAAAGGAAAAAAAAAAAAACACATTTTGAACATTATATGAAGTTTCATTTAAAATAAATCTATGAAATGAAAAATAAGTCATTACCTTCAACCCAGTTGAATCGTTCATTGTAATTTATTTCATGATAGTTTTCATGAATAGGATTAGCTGAAAAATAAAAACAAAATTTTTAATTTTAATCTTAGTAAATTATGAATTTCACTTTAAATTATTGAATATAGTTTTTAAATATGCCAACGATAATTTTGAGTTGTAAAATATTATATTAAGTTCATTATGATTATTTTAGATTGTGGTTGATATCTTAATTGCAAGGCACACCATATTATTTTGTTAAGTGAATGCAGCATATCATATCTTGTTAAAAGAACTCATCTTAAAGAACACAATTTATATTTTGCGTATTAAAGTTAATTATTCACTCATGTCTAAAAGTTTAGAATAACCGCTGGTTTTTGAATATTTAAAAAATTACATCAGAATAGAATGGAATTTGGAGTGGAGGTGGAAATTTGCTTTAAAAAAAAAAAAAAAAAAAAAAAAAAAGGAATTGCATCTTTTTAAAAAAAAATAAAAAATTAAAAAATTCAAATAATAGGTTGCCAAAAATATTGGCAAGAAAATGGTTTTCAGTTTCGCTAAAAAATAATTTAAACAATGAAATCGGGAAAATAATAGAGTAGATGGAACTTTCTGGCAGCCATGCATGCTTTACAGTGATTTTTCATGCTTTCGATAAGGGTTTTGATTAGTTCTGTGCTCTGAGATTTTAAATCCTATAAGAGACCATTTTTTTTTTTATGATGTTGCATTGATGATGTTCTAAGCTCCACTCTAAATGCACACGTTTACGAGCATACATCAGAAAGAGGTAAAGTGATGGTCGTCTAGCATAGAGATCAATTTTCCCAAGCCTCCTGCAAACAGTTGTCATCCAAACTAACTCCTTTGGCGGTTGCAAGAACCCAGTTGACTGGCATAGATCTTTCTCTGATGTCGCGCAAGAATTTCAAAAAATCGGTCATGCCGAGTGGCTGTTACCTTTGGCTGACCGTCATGCAACATTTCTAGTTGTTTGTATACTCTTCAACAGTTTGGAGATGGCACACTGCAACAAATTCAGCGCTTGTGAAATTTTCTTTTACGATCGACCAGATTCCAACTTAATCATTTTTATAGTCACTCTGAGATGTGCAGTAATGCCTTTTTTTTCCGTATTTGTCGAAATATTCCAAACTTTTGGAAACGAGTATATTATTGGTTATGCATTGACATTTCTATTAATAAAAACATCTAATCCTATTTTGAAATAAAGCTTTTAAATAACTTGTTTTTATATTTCTAGTTTAAAAGTTTACAAATATCAAATAATTATTTATGTATCAAGACAAAAACTGCTCAAGTTTTTGTGGGGCCGTCATATGAAGTTTCGTTTTGTATGTAAATAATGTTTAGAATCTCACCAATTTCCCTCTGCCAAACCCATGAAACTTTCGTCCCTCTAAGCGAAAAATACAATTCTTCAAATGTTAATTTAGGTTCCTTTTATTTTTCAAAAATTAAATTAAAATTGAGCTCTTTTTAATATTATATATACCCTTGATGGATGCAGAAATATGGTAATATGAAAGAGATTCTTTTATAAGAACCATATAATTGCGAGATTAAATTTGACAGGAATGATCTATCAAAAGAGTAAAAAAAAAAATATTTCTTAATTTTATTTCAAAATTCCCTTTTGTTGAGAAAAGGATTTCCTATTTAAATAGGAGTAAATTAAAGAATGAATGGTCTGATTCTTCTACGCCAATAACCGTCTCCCCTTTTGGGTATGACTGACAGAACAATATAAATGTGTATCTGTAATGCAAGAACTATAAGGCATTTCACATTCTTTATCATTTTGTGTCATCCATCATAAAAGAAGGGTAAACGTGAATATGAAATGTACTTGTTTTTGTACAAGGCCCCTACTTTTAATTGTGACCTACACATCAATGCCGCATTGGATGCTATACTTTCATATGTAATATTTATCGAATTGTTTTTAGGTCAGTTATGGCGGATGTTTTGCATTTCAAGAGTTGCAATTCACAAGGAGGTTGTGCAATACAGAAAAGGTCAAAGAAATATTTCTGACAGGACGCGCAGTTTGAAAAACGTGTGAGTACTCATTTGCGATGTTGTTGTATACCTTTAAGATAAAATGCCGTATATTCACCACAGATGAACATTCCGGGCTTAACTATTTTCAGGGTGAGAAAAGGACCACATGTTCCACATAAAGAACGCTTTACCCGTATCCGACTCCTTAAGAATGAGTCGCAATGGGAAATCGTGATAGAATCTCTGCATCGTATAATCAAGCTAACTATTCTATGAGTTTTTACATCTTTTTACGCTTTACCTATATGTCCAATACTCTTTCATTATGATGTACAATAACGATTGTTACAATAGTTATATTTTCCAAAACTGTACATACCCCCCCCCCCCTTCCCGAAATATAGGCTCATATTTTTGTTTCAATTGTTGAAAAAAAAACTACACATTGTTGTAATTTAAAATTGGTAATCATGTCTCCGTCTAGTATTTATTCACTACCCTGTATACCCCCTACCCTGTGAGTAATGCAGCTATTGACGTATCACCATCATCTCTTGTCGTGCTCTGGGGCACATAAGGTCCAAGGTAGGACAACACTTGTAATATTGTTTTGGTTCAGTCTGAGGATGTGACCAGTCAAGCGCCATCTTCTAGTTCTTATTGCTTACTCCAACGATGTTAATTCTACTCTGTGTAAGAGCATTTCATTGCTAATGGTATTTGGCCAGAACATTTTTATTATAATTCTTAGGCATATATTTTGACTTTTTATTATATTAGACTTTTTGTTAGTATTGTTGTGAGTTTCCATGTTTCGGAGTCGTATAGAAGAACTGATCTTACTAGTGATTTATAAAAATTTATCTTAACCCTCAAAATCATATTAGGTGTTTTCTAGATCTTATTCAGGTATCTAAAACAGTTGCGAACCTTTGCAATTCTGTTCAGTATGTCATCATCTGTTCCACCCTGGATGTTCAATGTTGAGCCTAAATACGAAAAAGCGTCCACATTCTCTATGGGTTCATTTTTAATGTGTAGATCTGGGTCACTTTTCTAATTAGTAAATAATGTCTTGTTTTGGTCCTATTAATCTGTAGTCCGATCATTTCGGCACATTTAGTAAGAAGACCTGTTTTCTGTTGTAGATCTTTTAATCTCGAGGACAGCAATACAATGTCGTCCGCGAAGTCAAGGTCCTCAAGGATGAAAGAGAAATTCTATCTTAAGCCCATTTTCTTTTCCTTGCAGTACATAATCCAGTTCACTATTACTATAAAAATGAGACCGGACATGACACAGCCCTGTCTGACTCCAGTTTCACCCAAAAACAATTCAGTTGGTTTACTATTTACTTCAACTGAAGCTTTGCAATTATTATACATTTCTTTAATAATGTTAATAAATTTTTGGGAGATGCGATAAATTTCCAATAGTTGCCATAATTTCTCACGTGTTATTGACTCAAATGCCTTACTAAAAATGTCATACTGAATTAGTAATAAGCATGGTTCATACACATAGTTCAGAAATTTTATTATTTCAATCCAAAGTTCCTAAACATGAGAAAGGCATTTTCTCATTTTATTTGGATTCTTTCAATTTTTCCAATAAGCCACGCTATTTTTATTTTCAAAGAACTTAATTGTTATTTAGCTTTCTTTTTTGGTTAGAAGGTTTTTTTCTTTGAAACTTTAATCAAATGCACTTTTACTATTATAATTTTTTCCATATACTTATACTTTCCTTGAGCTATTGATATCCTAATGCAGATATACGAGCTATCTGTAATAGTAGATAAGAGAAATGCTGTGACCTTATTTTGCAAAAAGTAACCTGCCCAAACGTAATTCAGAGATGCTAATCTTTTAGAAGTATTATCACCGAAAAAAAAGGTTGATTGAAAAAACAAAAACAAAAAACATCTTCTGCTATACCGGCTCAAATCTCGGCAACAGCGATTATTACATCAGCGTAACCTACGATGAAAGTGACCACACAAGGTAAATATCGGTGATAAAGCTCACCATGCATGCACATATCTCAGCAATAACGAGAATATTGGCAAGAGATTGAGAAGAGATTCCGTGTATGTCTTTTCAGTAGATTTCAAAGAAAGTCTAAAGGTGTCAAAAGAAGTAAAAATTGCGTAAAAGTTGGTATTTCTGAATCACTATGCGTCTCCATGTGTAATCAAAAGTGTCAGCTCATTTTCTGAACTTGTACAGTAGTCATTGACCAGTTTCTCAATTCCTTAATTAATATTAAAGCTCGTTTCCTACTGCATTTAGTATTCTCTGTGCAATCATAATTGGTCTTTTATATGGGGATGACCTACCTTGGAGCGAGACGTTGACGCTGTTGAGGCCGATCCTCACGCTGATGTCGGCGAACAGCTTTTCTCTGGAGAACGCCCTGTAGGGTGTGCTGATGGAAGCATGTGACACGTGCCAGTCCGTACCATTGTTAGTCACTGGAAAATAAGAAATACTGCATAAGTAACCAATGCTTCTAGAAATGGATTATTGTGAAAATTGTATTAGTGGAAGCTCTATTGACTGATCGTTAAATGTGATTGAAACGCATAAAAAAATAGTTTAAAAATATCCATTAGGACCACGTTTTTTTCTAAATAAGTAATAGTTTTATGTGGTTTACATCTATAATAGTTAAATTAATTAGTTAATATGTAGTCAGTAGTATATATTTATCCTCCAGAGACCTGATCTTGCAAGGAATTTATTTTTCAAATTTTTTGTGGTTTTCCCTTTTTTGGGGATCAAATAACATAAAAATAATTGACCTTCAAAAAAAATTTATTGTGCAAAAAATTTACAAAATGTCCATTTAAAATGGGCATTCGGTCTATATACAACACAAAATTCAAATCTATTTGAATGACTTTAAATTGACATACCCCATAAAAATAACATTTGAAATCAATCTTAATTATTATTACTTGATGAATTACAGAAAGAAAGAACTTAGATTAATTAATTATAGTCTAGAAATTAATAGACTAGAAACCGTACTTCATTTATAAATTTTTCATATTTTGAACTAAGCAGTAGAATAATGTAAACACTTATAAAGCAGTGTTACCACTGTTCTCTAGGTCTAAAATAATGCAAGGTACAAGGAATAAAGTTGGTACTATTTGAGTAAAGAAAGTAGAGGGAATTCAAAAGTATGTCCATTTAAGTGGACGCCCGGTCTCAAGAGTTTAAATATAATTATTATAATAATTAAAATTTAATAAAATAGAAACTATTCGAAAATGAGGGTAATATAGGTATTGAATAAATTCGATTCAGTGATTGAAGTTAGAAGTAACAAGTAAAGAAGTGTGGCCAGTTTGGAAATTGGAATAGTTGTACTCTATTTTAATGTTGAATAGTGTACGTCGCCAACTTGGTTGGTTGTTTTCAGATTATCTGGCGCCGTCAGCAACACGAGGGCTATAATGCGCCGAAACACTCGTCATTAGACAAGCCAACATACATTTACAAACACCCATGTTTTACACGGGACTCGAACCCGCAACCTCGCGGTCTAGAAGCTAGCACGCTAACCACTACACCGTTTGATCGGCCGTCGCCAACTTGGATTTTGGATATGAGAGTCAATACAGAAGGCACAGATTATCATCCTCTCCTCCCATGGGAGAAAGCACTATTCCTTCCTTTGTAGGTCTTGAGATTAGACGCAGCATTAGGCCGTAAGTATAGTTTAAATATCACTAAGTGTTGTGTATGTTATATAATCACTAAGTGAGTGAATGTCCGGTTTATGTAAATAAATACCTAAAAATAGACGAACTAAGACGACGTCTTTGAGAATATATTGGTAGAAGATTTCAATTGAGTGCGATCTGAAACAGTGCACTTCCGCTAAAAGTGTCAGTTTATTGGTATATATAATGACATTTATTGTTTTAAAGATATATTTGTGTAAGGTACAGGAGAGAATACCTGAATAGAACTTCTGAGTAAATGAAAGCGTTAAATCAAGCGAAGTGTTTACGTAAATAATTGAGTTTTATGGTTTAATGAAAATGCTTGCAATATAATTCAATGACAAAGAGAAAGCGCCGACTTAGTGATAAAAATATAATCTAGAACTTTTAATTCACTGGGTAAAACATTTGAAGTCTTACTTCTATTTTGACACCAAATATGGAGGATATAAATATTAACCAATATGTTAAAGATAAGAGTTTGGATACGAAGAAAATTGAATCGACTATTTGATAAAGTCTGTAAGAGTTTCATAAACCACGTAATTATTGCTACGAGCCATTTTGGAGAAATTAAAAAAAATTGTTTTAGAAAATATCTTTACTATTAAGTTTAATCCATTGTACTTGTTTCAAATTCTATAGTTTAAAATCTTTTTAAAAAAGTCAATTAAAAGATTGCCTCGCGTCAATTTTTGAATTATATATAATGAACAGTGAAATGAAAGTAAAATAAAATACTTTTAATATGAAGTGTAAAAGCTTTAATTTGTCCCCAGTATTTCGTAATCCTGTAAATTCCCCAAAAACCGATTTCATTCAAAAGTAGATTTTTAGGCTTCCAAAAGATCTTAATTCTCAATCAACCTCTCTGTTAAAGTTCGACATTTGAAAGTCTTAAACTAAATATTTTGTACCAAGTCATTGGCGTGAAGTCCAACTACCGTTAAGCATTACACATCAGACTTAAGCAAATTACTTGGATGTGCCCAATCAACCGTTTCAATCATTTCTCTTAACCTTCGTGAGTAGATTCTTATTGTTTTTGGAAATGCACTCATTCATGAAGATTGAGAAGATAGTTTTATGGAGTAGCTACTGTTGTGAAATCAATTCTCAACCTTTAAAATGCCTCAGAGAAAAACCGCAACTCTAATGACCTTTCCTTAGATTTTTGAACATGACAAAGACTGAATTGTGTGGCATCCTCAATAAGATCGATTTGAGCATGTTTTGTCATTTCTTTTCGGAATTTAGTTTATTTGATAGAAGATATTTGACTTGTTAATTGTTTCGTTTTTATTTTATTTGTTTTATTTTAATTTTGCAGGAGGCTTAATAAATTATTAGAAATTGTAAAGGATTGATTTCAACAATATGACAACCTTAAAATTTTAAATATTAGTATACTCTCTTAGTAATGATATCAAAAGGGACTAGAAAGGTTAAAACGTATATTTTTAGTATTTATGGATAACTTAGAAAGGGCAAGTTAAGGGCAAGTTTTAAATGCTAAAACATAAATTTAAAACTTGCGCAATTAGTGATACGATTTTTATTCACGAAAGAATGTCAATTTTCAAGAAAATCAACATTTTCTTTTAATACTTAAGAATTTAATACAGAATTACATCTTGCCTATCTTTACCCAATACAGAATGGAATAAAGATACCGTCGCATTTTAAAATTGTGATACAACTACGACTTTGACGTATTATCAGAAAATAATTTGACAAGGATCTTTTTTCTTAAAATTCGAGAGGTATTGAGAAGAAAAAAAAAAAAAAAAAAAAAAACACCCGACGATTGTAAAAATAAGGGACTGTTTTGATATGTGAGAAATGTGAAGTTCACAAGAACGTGAACACATACCTAGCGACTTTAGAAACTAAATAAACAGAAAACTAAAGTAATATTTAATATATTAACCATTTAAATTTAAAAGTGAAGCCTTTCTTACTAATTTGCTTCATTTAAATATCAAGTATTTTTTTTAGCTCTAGGCCTAACTGGTTTAGAAACGAAGTTAATCCAGAAAACCCGAAGGAAATTTATTCCATACTCATTGATTAATCTACACATCAATCAAATTGTAATTAGAAAATTATACACATCACTTTTATATATGTCATGTAATTGCGTCTGTAGAATATAGACTAAGAGTTAGAATACAGATATTGTATACACTAATTTAGGAACAGACTAAAAAAAAACTGTTAAACTAATTTATCAACTAATTATAAAACGTGCAAGCTTATTTACCATACTCACATTCCACTTCATTAATCAGAATTGTAACTGTGTTTACTTGTCCGTTAAGTGACACGAAAAAAGTTTTCGATAAAGAAAAGTATAAATGACTGAATAGTTATAATAAGTTAAGTAATCTACAACGTGTTTAGTATTGTATTCCGATTGAAGCAGTTGACGGTGGACGAGCACAGATCTTGTTCATTCAGTACCCTGTTATAAGTATTATAACCATCTATTTCAAAGATTAGAATATCAATTCAATACTGTTTTCACCTTACATGTATCCTGAGTTTACAGGTCTATAGTTTATAGTGAGATTTGATTAACAATTTTGTGATTAGAAACTATAAACTTGAGGTGAAGTATACTTTAAAAGATAATTCTGTATTAGTTATTAAGTCAAAAAATGTTAGTGAGGTGAAGGATTTATGTGAATGACTACGACATTGAAGAAGTATTTCTGGTTCCTAGATTTAAAAAAAAAAAAAAGTCGAATATTATTTCAGCTTTCCAATAACATAGGAATAAAGATTAAAATGGGAACATAAGTATGTGTTTATATTAACAGCTGTCAGGAATAATAATAATAAAAAAAAACCAGGATTAATTTCAATTTTACTGAAAGATTGATTTAATTGGTGGTGGGGAGAGGATCATAAACATAGTTGTTTAACATTACTTTTTGAACAAATTTATACTTTGATAATATTAAATGTAATTTATTAATATTTCATGAAAAAGAAAATCAGAGTTCAAAGTATTTATAATGAGATGGTGATACTGTTTATTCTTAGCATAAAATTGATTAAACATTTTTAGATTCATTTACTAACATTTGAAAATTATGGCTGAACATTTTCTTTAAATAAAAAGCCATTATTGTACAACCTTGGTTCTAAATAATAATAATACGAGATAATTTTTTTTTTTAAATGGTGTGTAGGGAGGTTGGTTGAGTGAGTGATTTTTTTTTGGCAGGTGTGTAGGGAGGGGAGTGGGCTACTCTAAGATATGTTCTTTACGGCTAATTTTATTTTTCTAATCATCTAAAGGATTATAAGTGAACTCATACATACACTGATAGAAAAAGAGGAATCCAATGTTATAACCAATAATAAAGGTCAATACGATAACGTGGTACTGAAATATCGTCGTGGTTGCATTTCCTTTTTTAACTCCATGAACCAAGAATAATACAATTTCATCTTCAGTCGAATATATTTTTGGCTGTACATTTTGTGAAAATGAATAGTTCTTTAATTAATCACTTAGCTTTTACACGACATAAATCGTTTTACAGTTATATATTTCGAAATGTATACCAATAAAAACTACATTAACTCGTACAAATCAGTTTGGGTTGAACTTGGAATAATAATAAATATAAATTTTTTTTAAAAAAGTTATCGAAACTAAAAACTTTTTCCAGTAATTTTTCCAATTTCCTTGCAATAACTAATAATTACGATTATTTTTCTATCCGATAAATGTTTGAAACTAAAAGCCTTTTCCCAATAGGAAAATTCATAGTAACGCGCTGAAATTGTTGAATTAGAGTATAAAGAATCGATGTTTTACTGCTAATATGTTATGCCATTTTAAATTTTGGTAAATGAGCGTCAGTCTTTCTCCTTATGCTATTTATTTGTTATCTTCGTAACAGAGAATTCCTTTATTATAAAATTCTGCGACTGTAAAAGTTTTGATTACCGATACAATGGAAAAAAAGGGTACCAGGGTCATCACAGCATCCAACAAAGTAAAAAACATTTCAATACCTTGATTAGTATCAAATACCATTATATAGGATGAACACTTATTAGTTGGAATTTTAAAATGTATAATGCTATACAATTACGCATACTGAATCGTTCCCTATTGACTAACAATGTGATGATGTTATAAAGTTGAGAAAAAAAAAGTTTATCATGTCTAGTTATACACTTTCCATCGTCAAATTTGTATTCACAATTCACGGTAAAGCAATTTTCTTTTTACCATTAAAAACGTTTAGTTTACAAAGTTATAAAAGAAATTCGAATTATACTAGTATATTGGGTATATTTTCCGTTTACACAATTGCTTTTATACTATACATTAAAATGGCCAATACATTTTTATCAAAGAATTTAAGTATTTTCTATTACTCATATGCCCATTACTTTAGATGCCAAAACTAATTTTCAAAAAAAGAAAAAAAAAAAAAAAAAAATTAATTTCTTTTTTCTAAAGTATCTAAAATTAAATAGGATTGAGGTCATAATGGATTTGGGAGTACAGTGTTTCATTGGGAAGATTACTTTCTTACCTTTATATAGATTGTTTTATATATAGATTTTTTTTAAATTAAGATTTTATTAATTAAGATATTAGGTTGCAGCTTAATAAATTTTACGACTGAAATTCATTATTTTAGAAAGGGGGATTTTATTTACACTCAGATTTTCAGATTTTGCCATTAGACCCAGCATGCAAAGGCAGGAAGTCAGCTTTTCTACTGTGCCCATTCTAAATTTTTTTATATAAATCGAGAATCAAAACTAATATGAAAACCCACCTTATTTCTACCAAAGTATATATTTTTAAATCTCAGACATTCTTGAATGTCTGCAGCGCTTTAATTAAGTACTTTGGTTAGAATCAAAACTTATCATCCACATTGAACAAATGCCAAGATATAATACAGCAGAAAAAGACGAACAGGTCAGACCTGATACTATTGGGCATTAAAAAGGCACGATAATCGGTTCAAGATTTTCTAATCATATTCCGCATCAAAACAAATCATTGTTTGACCGATTACCAAAAGTTATTGAAGTGGAGTAGGCTTCTATAACAGTAAGCTCTTTAAAAATTAATTGGGCTCTTTTCACGCTCTCTCGTTATGACGTACACGTGTGCAACTTTGGATCATACCAACAATGCCCCATTACCCACAATGGTTGCGAATCGTTACGATAACTAAAGACAAAGGAAGATTATTCTTGGAATACTTAATCTATTATTTAAAGATTAAGAAAAATGCTTATCAATAACGCGCTGGTAGGTAAATTTTAAAGGAAATATTAGGCTTTCGTTTAAAACCATCCGTTCAATGGAGCGACTAGCATAAATTAAATCTACATCGGACATTTATACGTATCACGTAAAGGACCAGTTTCAAAATAAATACCAAAGCTTGGCGTCCACTATCGCTGAGCAGAGCAGAATAGAGCCAATTACATGGCTGCCAACGACGTCTACTGCAGCACGAGCTTCATGCTACAATGGACGTTTACAACCTTGTAATTGGCTCTAATCTACCTCCGCTCTGCTCAGAGATTGTGGACGCCTAGCTTTAGTTGAGAGAGGTGGTAGTTTTGAAAGAATAGAGTGCAACGAGATCACAGTTACTAACTACACAGTTGCCAGAAACTCAGAGAAATGATATAAATTCTTAACATTAGTATTCACTTTGGAGTTTATTTTCATATCTTTGAAGAGGTTCTTTACGAGTTCTGGTGCCAAGTAGGCTTGGGCGATGTATCGATACATCGTCTAAAACCGGTGTGAAATCAACATCGTCAAACCGGTGTCACTATTTTCCCTAAACCGATACATCACGATCTTTTTTGACGAGAGCGCGATACACTCATTGCCTAGCACTTCAAGGACGAAGAACCGATGATGCCACGATTCATGCGCGGTGTTTCTAAAATACTATAGAAAAGTATTGAAACCGTCGACACCGCGCCGTTTGAGACACGATACTTCACCACATCGCAGTAATCCTACCTGCATATGCGCGGTGTATTCAAGACTGTATAGAAACGTAGTGTAACAGCTACACCGCGCCGTTTGAGACGATTTTCATTTGCTTTTGCTGTATCGGCATCGTGGTAATCGTATCAGGTATGTGCGATGTTTCCATGATTGAATAGAAACAAAACGCCACAGATGGCATCGCGCACTTAATCACTTATTACATGTTGAAATTATAATTCAATTTTACGTTTTTTTTTTTTTTTTTTTTAATTTTTTTTTTAGGTCTCGCGTTTATTTCCCATTTTGTTTTTACAGCTGAGTATTGAATATTACGAGGTGGTTTTCAGGCGCCAGTTAGTCTAGTAATATTGGAGATTCCATGAAAGAAGTATTCCTTTTATTGTTTGAACACTTTTTTTTTTGTTCTTTCAACTCATGAAAAACGTTTTGATTTGTATTTAATTTGTCATCAGATATAAGACCTTGATATTCTATTTTTGGAATTCAATCGAGTATTTCCTAAACTTTTTGTGTTTCATTTTTGATTTTTTTTCCCTTCATTTTTTCTGTAACTTGGAAGAAATAAAATATTACATATTTGTATAATTAAATCTTTTACATTAACTTCAGGATTTTTTTTATCTAACATTTTTACCCTTTGAGAGCTTTGCTTTATTTATTAACTCAAGGGGATTGCGATATTCTTGTGTGGTAATTTCTGTCTAGTTCTTACCCAGTTAAGATAATCAGGTTGTTTATTACTATGATGGTTTGTTATTTTTGCCAAAGTCAGTATGAACTAGCGCATGGACGGATAACCGTTGATTCTCTAGTTTGATTACTTAAATACTTAAATGATTTTTTCCCATTTTCGTTGAAGGATTTTCTCTTCTGACTCGTAAGTAAATAAATGTCTTATAATTTAATTTTTTTTTTCAGTTTGTACGATTTGAATAAAGTTTATTTCCATAAGATTAATTACTCAATCCAACATTGCTTCTTAAAAATGCTGAAATACAGATTTTTTTGCACCAAAATAAAGATCATTAAAATTTTAAATGTTATGCATTAATTATATTTTTATTGCATATAGTAAGTAATAAAATATTCATTATAAAGTATGTATTTGATTTAATAATTAAGAATATCAAATAACTAAAGAAACATGTGCACCGCCAGGAAGTGCACGTGTCCTCCCCCTCCCCCTTCTCTCCTTCCGTGGATAACAAAGTAAAATTTCATTAAGATAGAGAAATTGAAAAATCCGGATTAAACCAAAAAAAAAAAAAACTAAAAAAAAAAAAAAAAAAAAAAAAACCGGCTTATACCCCTTGGGTGCTTTGTGTATCCCTCTGAAAGTAATTCGGTCGCTGCTCATGTTATTTAAATAAACTTCCATACATGAATTCAATAAAATGTTGCAAAGCTAAGTAAGCATAACTTTCGGCTACGTTGTATGTTATGAAAACGTTGTTTTATAGTATTTTGTAAAAAAAATAATATAGTTAACATCGTGATGTATCGTGACATCGTGATGTTTGCTTCCCGATATATCGCGATGCAGAAATGTTAACATCGCCCAGGCCTAGTGCCAACATTATTTCTTCTTTAGCAAAGATGTCAATTCAATACAAAAGGGGTTTCTGTAGATGGTCACATTACTACCAACCAAACCAGTGTTTTTGTATGAAACAGCAGAATATGCATTCTCTTTTTCAACGCAAGCAAAATTAGAAACCTTTTATGCTAAAGGATTACATTTGCTTTTAATGAAACACTATATTAACAATAGTTTGATTGTATTAAGTCCCGAAATAAGATAGAATAGTAATGTAATTTTTTGTTTTGTTTATTTATTCGTTTTGTTAAAATATATTTTGTAATGTGAACCTTTTTGAATTTAATGTCGTAAGCATAATATTTACAGATTAAGAGTATCAGTTTTACAAATTAAATTATTTTTTTATTATTAAACATTCTTTAAGCGTAATCAAATTAAATATTTTCACAATTATAATTTTTTCGGATGCTATTGGAGTAGAGAAATACAACCTTTTAGAATTAGTATGCATTAATTACATTACAAAATCATATTAAAATGTTACCGAACATTGCTTTTTCGCCAAGCAGAATGGAATATAGATATAATTATTTTATATCAAATTCTGCACAAATTTGCTCTCTCGATGATGGAGGAAAATCGTTCTTGGGTATGATCGATTCAACCAGTATGACAATTTAACCGCGTGATTTTGCAATATCGGTGTATGGCAACATTATCACATTCTATGAATGATAACCATGTAATCATACACTCATACCATCATTAATCACGAACTCTAAATGCACGTATATATACCATTACTATATTACAAATTATCTCACTTCAGGACCAATCAGAGAAGCTAATTTTTACGTCATTGTTATCAACTTTTTATGTAGATTGGGCTCGAGGCTAAGATGTTATTTATTTTCTGTTTTGAAGCAGTGATCCGAGTGCATTTGAAATAATATAAATTTAAGGCTGATTTACACGTTACCAGTTGACGTACTAGTTGAGCCAGTCATTAGATGCCAACGACAAGCACCATGTAAGCACTTCATTCACTTTACAGGAGAGGAATGAATTCGCTTATAATTGGCAGTTCCGGCAGATCATTTTCTATTTGCAGGCGCATTAATTCCCATGATCAAATAAACTGTGCTCTCCTCAGACCACCAACAGAAGGCGTAATGTTCGCTCAATAGCACAGCTACTGGCACTGTGTAAACGCAAAGCTGGAATTCCAATCTGCGAGTGATAGTGACCATCCTCTCAACTTACCAGCTGGAACTCTAGCCACTAGCTACGTGTAAGTCAGTTATTAGCGGGCGTTATCTCGCTGCTCAAACACCAGAGAACAGTTTGTGTAAATCAACAAGAAATTTATATTTTTTTACTATAGAATTCAAAGGGAAGATGAGGTCCTTATTCCCTTCTGCTTAGCTAAAAAAATATTTTTAGTAACTTTAAAAAAACTTCTTATCCATTCTAATTAAAAAAAAAAAAAACTTTTTTTTTAATACTCCAACATAATCCTAACCAATAACCAAAAACAATGGTAAATGAAAATGCGTGTTTTGATTTATAATATATTTTTATAATATTTGTTTATAATAATTCAATAGATTACAATAATCTAATTTAAGTAATCTATCATGTTGTTTACCTCCAACATTAACTTAGAATTATTCACAATATAAATTAAAAGAATTATTTGAATAAAAACCGAACAAACATTTTATGTACCAAGGTGTTTTATTAAAAATAAAGATGACCACCAAAACGATTTTTTTTAAAAATTATTTTAATTTTTTTAATTTTTTATGATGATCCCAATGAAAATAGAAATAACTATGCGTGGTAGGATATTTTACGCAAAAATAATGATTGGTTGAATAGTTACGTAACAACCTACGCCAAAGCCTCTAACGTTGAATTGAATATCGTAGCGAGATGATATTAGTGATATTTTAAAAGCATTTAATTAAAAAAATTTCAAAACTATTATCAAATAACCTCTTAGCCATGAAGATATTAAAATTAGAAAGTTGGCAATAGTGACGTATAAATTATTGTTCTGTTAGTCATGAACAGAGTGTAGAACGAATGTTCTTGTCACGTAGTGCTAGGGTATCACATGATTATGATGTCATACGAATTGAACCTATTGATGTATAATTCTTAATGCATTCAAACATTCCACGCATGCTTGATGAAATTTCACAGACATTAGATTCAATAGATAAGCAATTTGGCAAAAGTATTTATACATATTTTTAAAGCTTATAACCATAGTAATAATTAGATTAAGTATCAAAATTGTCCTTAAACAAAAATTCTAATCCAACAGCACAATGGAAGAGACTAAATTATGCCTGGCCGCCATTTCGAGAGAAAATCCTGGTTTAAATACATCGTGTGAAAAGGAAGAGAAGAAAACATTTAGTGTTATATCGTAGGAAGGAAAGACAGTCTCGTAAAGAATATTGGACAACATGAGATCTGCAGATAATGCGAACCTGTTATTTTTTGAAAACATCATTGGAAAATATAAGTTTGGTGACGAATCGTTTGAATTTCGATGACAGATGTTTGATAGTGGTGATGGATCGTCTTTTTTCCCATTCAAGTTATACTATCAAATATTCAAGTTATACTACACTACTCTATCATAATTGCGTGTCCTTTTCTAACGTTCCATTAGTATCAAATCAGTGTTTATGGAGAATTAGAGTTCATTTTACCTGACTATTGTTCGGAGTAAATGATTGTAAAGATAGAATATCACTCCTCGTTAAATCAATCGTCGTCAGATCACATTCTTACTTCAAAGCGAACAGTGTTATAACTTGAATTTATAAGTATGAGGATAAAGTGAAAGAAAAACACTGGCATTAGGTGAGATATCCTTTACTGCAAACCATTTTTTGGAGGGGTTTTCCTTTTAGCAAGCATGCCGTTGTGCAACTCAACAACTATATTAACTAGAAAAAATTGTACGAATAATATTGAAGAAATTACATCACTCTTTACACGAGCTAAATAAAACCGAAATTCACTTGAACAGCAAGCCAATTGATATGTAATTATTGAGCCTTAAGGTCTAAGTGAGGCGACATCACTCATCAAGTGATCCATCTCTTTCGAATCAAACGAAATTTATACATTTATGTTGGATAATTGAAAGAAATTTTTTTTAATAATTTTCCGGTAAATATTTTTTAAATTTAGATCCTCAATTACTTAGCTCGTAATTTTTTTCTTGTTCAAGACAAACCATATTCATTCAGGAACCTACAGTCACATTCTACTCTTTAACACGTTTGCTGCCGATCACGTACCAGCGTGGAATGTCTTGTTCCCCAGTAGTCTGTCCTTACCAGACAGCACCCGATTGAAGTTTTCATTCATGCTGGAATTAACAGTCTTAACAAAATATTTGTCATGTGACAAATATGAAATACATCTTGTCTTCCTCCATAAGGTGAGTTGACAGCTTGTGTTTTTAAAACACAGTTTCAGGCAATTCTAGCAAAGAACAACTCTGGTCTGGAGCTGTGTGATCTGGACGGGTTACAAGGAAACAACCCGACATTCCATTCCGCGCTGAGACGTGATCCGCAGCGAATGTGCTAACTGTTACAAAAGAGTAACTTCGAAACGATATCAAACCAGTACATGCCATCATTTCTTTCATGTTGAAGAAGTGCCACATCTCCAGAACACTATCAAGCATTTACCATTTATTAATTTCCAATGGAAATGTTCGGAAGATGTTTTAGATTTGAGTTACTTCCCCAGAACGAAAGAAATTATGACTTCTGCTTATTGATTATATTGTAAAGATTTATCTAAGCGAGTGGCAACAGTCGAAGTGTTACCCTGACAACGGTCAACCAGAGAAGAACAAGATTGTAGTTTGCATGAAAATAATATTCAGTATCAATAATATTCAACTTAAACAACTTCTTTTTAAAAATTAATAAAAGCGATACCTTTGTATTTCGTCGTCGTTATTTCAAGAAATCGTCACAATATCGGAGTTCCTCTTTTTTGTCACTCAAGAGCGTGAAATGTTTTTTTAGGTTCTCTAACTAATATTGATTATCCTGACGTTTACTATCACCTCACTTATTTTACAAATAAATTTATGAATAGTCACTACATTGCCACATTGAAAATAAAATAATTGCATTGCTTTGAGTTCTAGAATAACAATTACGTATAAATTATGTAAGTCCTCAACCTGTATTCAAGAATTTTTTCACAGAAAAATGATGCACATAGTATAAAAAGAGCGACGATAACTGTAAACAATAAATAACAATTTTAAGTGTAAAGTTATAAAAAATACTGTAGTAAGAGTTCAATTTAAAGGCATCTCCAAAAATGAAAATTGGAAAATCAAGTATAATCTTGCTAAACAATATGTACCAGATTTTTTTTTTATGGATGAGCACTTAGATAAGTAGACTTTTTATATTAAAAAATAATTAGCAGACGCCACAGTTCCAGAATTTTCTGCGCGAACGCTTCTTTGTTTCACAACGTAAAAACTATTAGATTTAAAAAATGAATGTTTGTTGATAAATGTTTGAGAAAACTGTTGATGTTATATTTACTCAAAAACTAAAGTTTGTATGTGTTAAAGTGAAGGATTTTTTTTTTTTTTGTATTCGCTGTCTTTTTCTACAGAAAACTAACCATTGTAGAAATCTAATTTTATGGAGGCACAAAGATACATGTCTTACTTTTTAACGATCAATATTATCCTTTTTCAAATTTCGATTAATAAATATCTTATTCCTTTAGTTAAATAAAGTTTTCGTAGAATATTTTTTTTTTCAAAAAATTATGATCTCAATTAACTTCAATCAAGGCCGTACGTTTGTCAAAAACAATGTCACATATTATAAAAACACTATTTGATGTTTTTGTAATAGTGCCATTTAGTTAAATAAAATTTAAAAAAATACAAATAAAATTATTCGTTTATTTATTGCGACACAATTGAAATGACCCCATTTACAGCGTTGAGCAAGGTCGGAAACACAAGAGAAAAAATTGTATACAATAAAAACATAAGCTAAATAATATCAAGCTAAAATGTAAAAACCCAAGGATACAATGAAGAAAAAGAAGCTAACCGAGATAAATACACTGAGTTCAGTGGATAAATACAATTATTATTATTATTATTTTTATTTGTTATTTTTTTATGTAATAGGTAATCGATTAATAAAGACAATTTTTACTACTGTAAGGTAAATAAAAAGAGTTTCTTGTGAGTAACCTGCGATATAAAGTTACGCTCATGAAAATGTGAATAAATCGCTGAAATAAATAGTTTTTTCATCCTAGATCAAGGATTCCCAAACTTTTAAGCATTGCCAACTAGTTTTTAGAAATCTAATCTATTGCGACTCGCTTCATCCTCCGTGCATTGAATTTTTTTGTGAGATAAACAGCTTAAAAATTTTTCAGAAAGAGGTTTTATGGATCAAAATCTTCAAATGGTTCCGAGTTAACTCTAAGGTTGGAATAGGACTGTATATTGTTTAATTTAGACTATTTTTAACAAATCATAAATCAAATTGAAGGTAAACTAATCTAGTTTTTTTTTGCACTAATACATTCATAATTAAACATTTGTGTATACTAATTACACATTGACTGTATAAAAATTGTAGTGATACTGAAAGTGATAGTTCATTGGAAGACGGTTATGATTCTATTAGACAACGAAACGGATAAAAAAGAAATAAAATCCGATAGTGAAGAACAAGGATTGAAAATGGTATTACGCCAATGTTAGAGAGTTATTAAAATTAGATCGGATATAACTGTCGAATTCTGTGTTACACCTTACGATTACTTCACCTAGATCGATTACTTTACTTCACCTGATACACCTAGTACGATTACGATTGGTGGATTTACTTCACTATTGCTCGGTGCATCACTAAGTTCGTTGGCAAGAGATAAATTCTGCGCAAAATTGCTGGTCAACAATGTGTTAGAAATAGTACATTTACAAATGCATAAATGTTTTAATCGTTGTGATAAATTAATAAATATCGTAACTTGTAAAGGAAACGTCAGCTCAAACGCATTCTTTGTCGTCAAATTAATGACCCTTTCATGGTTAACCGAGATGCTAACTTTTAAAATCTTACCTTCAGTTATACAAAATAAAAGGAATCTGTCAACTCCCATGGACACATTTTTAATTACTTTCTCTGACAAACTGTTTGTCATAACAATTGCTTATGAAATGCTTTTAGCCAGAGCACTATTTAGAAAACTGATTACTACAGGCATAGCAATACAGGATGGGGCCTCTGGTTGACGACAGTTGATTTTATTTAAATATTAATGACAATTTTGATTACAGTCTTGATTATATTAATGTCAAAATCTAAACTTTTTTAATAACTAATATAAAAGTATATTTTATGGCCAATGAATGAGAGCATTGAACAGAATATGGATTGGTTGTTGGTTGTTTTCAGATTATTTGGCGCCGTCAGCAACACGAGGGATATAATGCGCCGAAACATTCGTCATTAGACAAGCCAAAATACATTTACAAACACCCATGCCTAACACGGGACTCGAACCCGCAACCACGCGGTCTAGAAGCTAGCACGCTAATCACTATACCGTTTGGTCGGCCACAGAATATTGATAGTTACAAAATATTCATAATTTTTTTTAGGAATTTCGGATGCTCTAGGCACGAACCTTGCGGAAAATAAGACCCTGCTTTTAGCCATTATAAATATTAGCTTTTGGTTGCCGATATGGATGAGTAAGAAATTAAAATCCTGCAACGGAAATACTTTTGAAATACAAATAAAGATCAATAATATTTTGTCAACTGCAAGAGAATTTCAATACCACAATTTATAGCAGTAAAATTTTTATAAAACTCGCAAGAGAACATTAAATTATAATTTAATTGCTCCAGCGTTTGTTCATACTTATTTGTATGTATTTTGGACACTGAAACTGATGAATTCGTCTTCTCGCACAATCCATTAAGACATGGCATTTGTTGAATAAGCAGTTTTTTAAGAAAGTGAATGTAGGATATCTAGTAGGTTAATAGGTTTGAGCAACAAAGTTTAGAGAAAGGATTCAAGAGATGTTTGAATCATCGACTGCTTTAATTATATTATTAAAACAAAAACGAACAGTTGAAATAGTTCCAGTCCATCAAACTCAATAAAATAAAACAGAAAAACTATATTGATTTTAATACGCTAAAGTTAAACAGTCGAATGTTTTGAGTTTTTACTTTTAATTACCCATATGTTTACACAGAATAAAGAAAGTATTGCTTTCAGCTTGAAAAAATTGATTTTTTCTTTAAAACCTTCTACGCTCTTTGTAACGTAAGGAGTCCAAGGTAGTAGTCTAGACAAAATGTTTCTGGTCAACATAACACTCGAAAGGATTGATCTATAATGTTCCAATACTTGTACAGTACCCAAAAAAAACACAGAACGATGGCTATATCTTTTGTTCTAATTGTTGAAATAACAAACAAAAGGTACCGTTGTAAATCATGAAAGGTTTTTAATAATTGTATGTAGTTTTTTTTTTATCGTGAGGGGTCATCTACATATTAAAACAGAACCAAACTTTAAAAAGTTCAATAGCAACCTCATAATATTATTCCATATTTGGATTCAGCATTAAAAAAGAATGCGAAATACAAAAATTCGTAATTTTCTAATGAATGGTTTGTAATTTAAATGATAAAAAGAAAATGATAAACTAATGTTAAATAAAAAAGTTGGTTTTTTGGCCATAAATACTTAAATAATTAATATATTTCAGTAATTTTTTTTTCAAAAGGTAGTTTGTAAATGGCCAAACTTAAATAGCAATCAGCTTTTGAATCAATTTCTTTTTTAATAATTAATTATTAATTAATAAAGCAATTAAATTTTTTTTTGAATAGAAACATTTTTTTTTGCTTTCATTAGATTTAACATGGTCTAAACCCCCCCCCCCCCCATAATTTTTTTCTTTCCATTTTGACTATTAGTTCTCGATTTTTTAGAGAAAATGCAAAAAACGCTCACTTTAAGGGACCGTATAGTAGACGACTTTTGAAAACTATCAAAGATTAATTCAAGGTAAACTAGAGGGGTGGAAAATCGCATAACGTTCAGTTATCGTATAACCGATAGTTTAAAAACTAAGAAACACGCTTTAATAGGAAAGTGAACTAAAAAGTAGAGGATAATTTTAAATAAGTTTGAAATAAGAATAGTGATTAACAAGAAATATTTATTTTATCGTAAAAAAGCGTGGGGTGCTTGATGTCAATTTTTGTAAATATTTAATGACAGATATTGGTAAAAGTAGATCCATTATGAAAATATCTTAAAAAGCACCCCACGCATTTGTACGATAAAATAAATATTTCTTGTTAATCACTCTATTCTTATTTCAAACTTTTTTAAAATTATCTTTTACTTTTTAGTTCACTTTTCTATTAAAGCGTGTTTCTAGTTTTTTAATCTATTGATTATTTTCTACTTTTTAGTTTGATTTTCTATTAAAGCGTGTTCTTTAGTTTTTTAAATTATTAATTATTTTTTCTGTAAACTATCATTTTTTTTTTTAATTTGCTTTCTTAAATTCCATTTATTTAAAACAACATTTTTTAAGCAATTTCAATAAGTTATCCTTTAAAAATTTTACTGAATCATGTGACTTTTTCATTTTATAAATAATTTCAACGATCTAGTTACATTTGTGTTTATAGTGAAATATTTCTGTAAAATATTCATGCTTTGCTAAATACTGTTTACTAATGCCTACATTTAATATTTATTAATTTTAGGTTTTAAGGTTTATTAATTTTCTAATTATCAGTAGTATTCGTTATATTTCTGCAATTACAGTTTTTGATATTTTATTTATTTCGTCTGAAGAATGCACATCTTTAACGTTGTAAATAATGTTACTTTAGCGTTTACTTGCTATTTTTGTATTAATCTTAAACATGACACTATAAATCCAAGTAGTTTCTATGCAATTTTAGACTAATACTTGTATTCTTTAATCTTCGTGAAACGTGCCACATTGACCGTTCGATTTCTCCCGCTGTGAAGAAGAACCTTAAAAATACCTTTCGTTTTATGGAAATTCTCCCTGAAGATCGGTCAAAAAATGGTCGAAATATTTTCGCTCATAAGTGACGTGTTTTTCAACATAATGCATTGAAATTTTGTATTTAGGGTAAATGATATATTCTGAATCGAATGAAATGATAAAAAATAAGGGTTCGTATTGAAATTTTCGAAGATAGCGTTACTTTTACTTAGTAAACGGTCCCTCAAGAAAAAAAAATTGCATCAGATATATAGAAAATCGTAAGCAAAACATTTTGGTGCAAACCGTAAGATTCTACGATAATTAGAACCGAAGATATAGCCATCGTTCTGTTTTTTTTTGCTTACTGTACATGCTGTCTTTAAGGTTTTCGTCAAAATAGCTCATGAGCATAAAGAACCATTGAAAAATAGGTTTTTTATAAATTCCTCCCCCCCTCTAAAAACAACTCTATTCTAAAGATGTATAAAAAGATGTATGAAAGCTATAAAAGAGCCTTTTAAAATGTTCTGAACATCCACACCCCGAAATATTCGGTAAGGCGTAAAAAGTGGAAAACCGAACTCTCTAAAATGCCGTTGAACATTGCACTTCAACGACAATTCTTCTTCCGTCTTAGGCGCAGCATGGCCCTAGTGTTGCTTTTGCGCCATTAAAACTAAACAATAACAACCTCTTCCGTCTTAGTTACTCAAAAATATTGTATAGCTTGACAAGTTGGCGTGCGTTTTGAATTTTTACAGTGCAGTTGAAAGTTGGGCGATGCTCGACACGTAAAAGCAATGTTTGATTGTTTCATTTTGTGAAAGTAGTTAAGTTGGTATCCAATAATTAATCAAGAAATGCGTATATAGTTCCGATTTGTATATTATATCTGTGTTTAGTAGCTTTTAATATTGGTTAGGTCGATTTTGATTGCGATTACTCGAAATGTTATTGGTCGAACAACTTATTTTCCTTTTTAGTACATTTCCGAAATTATTATTTTTTTTTTTAAATTTAATATATTATTTTTTTTTTTAAATTTAATATATTATTTTTAAGTTTTAAAGCAGAACATTTATACAATAAAAACCCAAGACTGTAACTAGACGTTCATTTTGGAAAGGGGGAGTTTTGAAAAAATATATTTACTCATCTGGGGAGAGACATAAATTACGACACAGAAAATTGCGACTTTTTTGGATCCTCCCTGTCGCACTAAGTCACGTTTGATTGGCACCCTCTTCTAAAATTGCGTCACTTTGGCTAACTAACAAAACTAACAACATCCTTCCTTACTTAAGGGGACTTGGTACCCCTTGTTTTCACAAAAAATAATAAAAATATCCATTTTCCATTTTTATAATCTCTTTATCTTTGTTTATAATCTTTGAAACCTTCTTATTCTGGCAGGTTTTTGAGCTGATCCGATTACTGCAATTGCAGAAAAACTATTTTTTTTGGAGAATTTAGTATTGCTGCAATAGCTCCTTTGATGTTTCGAACGCATTTTTCTCAGTTAAGTGATTTTTGAAATTCCCACCTTATTCAAAATGCTAAAACTTCAGCAAATAAGTATGAAATGACTTGAAATTTTGTGTGTGTCATTCTTAATATACATTTGACAAAAATAGGCATGGAGTTTTGAATAAAATAAGCCTTTTTTTTACAAAGTTAAATGTTAAAAAATACCAGTTTTCTACGCTTTTTTACTTAAAAGTACAGTAGTTATCTTTTTTCTCGAAAACTATTTTACTTATCCTAATTCCGATGACTAAAAAGTTAGAGTATATTTCTAGGAACATTTAAAAAAAAAATTATATATATATAGGAAAAAATAAAATTGAAAATTTGATGAATTTAAAAAAAAAAAAAATTAAAATTTTGAAAATTTAGAGCATTATGTGAACTTTTTTTATTAAATAAAATTTAGTTCTTACTTATAATTTTTACATATTTGGAAATATTACTAATTTTGAAGGCTTGAATAAAAAAGAAAAGTTTGAAGGGTACCAAAAATCCCCTTAACAAAATTTATCTATCTTCCCTGGTTATGAAATTTAAAAAAAAGCATTTTATGTTGTTTAACTTAGAATAAACTCAACTTATAGCAGATAAACTTTAATTTGATTCTTTGTAATTAAATTTTGAAAATAATATTTTGACTTTAAATTGAAAAAAAAAGAAAAAAAAAAGAAAAAAAAAAAGTGTTTATTACATTTCCTCCTCAAAAATTAAATTGCTCAAACGATTGCTCCCCTCCCCCTTTTCATGTCACTGTCCATCTCGTTGGACAGACTATGCGAGTGATGTAATTTATGTACATCCCATCTACGCAAAAATTAAAAAAAAGTTGTGATTGGAAAGTCATGTCCTATTGTTTTTATTAAGAAGTTCAAAATTATATGTTCGAGTAGTTTCGTATATATAGTTTAATGAATGGGGAGATACGTAAATTATGTCTCACCCTGAGGGGGAGGTTTGTCCAACGTGATGGGCCTTTACTTGGAGGAGTGAGGTGTAATAGCTTGAGTGACGTAACAATTTCACTGTTGCAGGACAAATTTAATCAGCACCTTTTTTTATTTAAATTGAAAGTTCAAAAACATTTAGCTTCAGTCATTCGAGATCATTTTGATCAAGAAAGTTAATTTGCAATAAAGGACTGAATTCTATCCGAGTTAATTACAAAAAATTATGTTTATATGGTTTTGAAAGTAATTTTTTAAATTAAAAGTTAGTGTAATTACTCTTTAGTTGGAGGGAATAGCAGCAACGTGACGTAAATTTACGATTGGGGGTCGCTGGAAAGTGACATGGGAGCAGGGACAATAATAAAGACGACAAACTTTTGCGTGAAGTAATTTATGTATGCCTCATATTGTATAAAATGGAAAATATTTCGGAGAAGGGGAAGGGGGGGGGGTAGTCATTGTTGAACCCTATAAGACCTGAATATGGCCTTGATAAAAAAAAAAAGTAGATCATAATGTAGTTCTGGATCAGATATTTATAAAAAGTACATTTTAATTTTTTGAAAGCAATTATCGAAATCGAGTCAATTGCTATTCAATTGCAACCTAGCGAGTGGATTTTGTTTCAGAGTTTGACAAATTCCTTGTTTTTATTAGGAAAAATTTCAACAATGGAATCTATCAAGAATAATGATACAACTATTGTTAAATTGAAGTTCATTTCGAAATTCAGCTTTAATTTTTGGTGTAATAGGCATTAGCAGCAAAACTAGGGATGTGAAACATCGCACAACTTTCAATTGCACTATATTACTGATGTGTAAATTGCATCATTTACTGTTTTTATATTTTCATCATTCAGTGAGAAATGGCCATTTTGGTGATATTTTTTTCTCGATAAGTCTTATATGCACCTTTTTTTAGAAAAAAACTTCGCCAAAATACGATATTTATTTCGATAATTCTTATAACCCTTTCTAATAAGTGAAACTGCAGAGAGGAGAAAAACGATCGTCACGAGCTACGCTCAAGGAAAGAGAACTTTGTGTGGAAAGCATTCGTTTTTCAACTTCTTATGCCATTAAAACACTTTTACGGGAATTTTGGAGGTGGGGATGTTTAAAACACCTTAAGAGGCATTACCACAGCGATTTCGAACAAAATCGTTAGAGTCGTTTTAAAACAATCATTGAAAAACACAATTTTTTCAATGGCAGATACCTTAAGTGCATGCGTGATTTTGACGAAAACCTTAATGGTAGGTTCCTGTGCCACCACCAACCCGCACACCAAATTTGAACATCATAGGTCAATTTTTTCGGGAGTTATGCAACCCCCCCCCCCCCCCACACACACACACTCTAAATCACTTTTTTGAGATCAGGATGTTCCAAAACGTAAGGAAATGCAAAAAAAAAAAAAAAAAAAAAAAAAAAAAAATCAAATTTTTGTTGACACTATACTTTCATTACCCTATGCATTACATATGGGTAATTGAAAGTAAAAACATAACAATACTCAATAGTGGGATGGCTTAAGATAATTTGTAATTACGTAAACAGTTTTTACTTCGTTATCACCATCTGTTATAGTTATTATCGAGTATCATAATTTGTAACGTTACATCATAAATTCACAGACAAAGGATTTAATAGTATAGGTTTTGAAATTCAATTCATTCTAAGTAGTTCCGATTCCGGAGTGCCAATAATTCAAGGACAATGTTCTTATAAACCCATACATGAACTCTTAGAAGATCACGTACACATTCAAGAATCAATTACCAAAGAAAGCAGGCTTTAAATAAAATAAACTACAATTGAATAATTTAGGACTGCAGTGGATCATTCAGCACTGACTTGATCCAGATTACCACCAAGCGAGTGTCAATATCGTATTGGATGGTAAGATAGAGGCTCATGCATAGGTAAAGTACATCAAGTCAGAACTGGATTTGATCCATTTAGCTCCGAGAGCCAATCAGAACTAATTCCAATGATTGAGTGAATGAATGAGTCAGAACTAATACCAATGATTAGAGTGTGGGGTTAAAAGTTTTTCTGTCGTTACGAGAAAAAGAATATCTAAAATATAATGGATTTCTATCGAAGTATGTGCCTGCAGTTGAAATGAGCCATTAAATGGAACGATTAAGTGTGGATATCGAGTATCGTATAGACGTTATTTTTACAACAAAAGAACATTGAAACTAGGGGTATGCGCATAATTTTCAATTTCATTTAATACTGGTCACGGCATTTAAATGTGTCATTGTCGTCAAGTATTTAAATTTGTCATTAGTCAAATCCGTCATGCTTCACGAAGTAATGGAGGCATCTTCCACTACTAATCATAATCTTAGATTTTTCTTTCTGGTCAACCAATTTTGCCCTTTACGTACGTTTATTAATTTTGCTCATCGTAACAGATTAATTCGCACCATTTTTAAATCCTTTAAATTAACTTGGATTATGTTTGTCGATGGGAGGGGTATCTGCGGATGCCTAATTAACCCCCTTTCCGTCTTCCAATCGGTCTGAAACTTGGCAGATAGGTTCGATGTCGATGACAATGTATTCCATCAAATTTCGGAGTCACTAAAAAGTCGTTTTTACGGAATACTAATAAACCAACTTGCCGTCATCCAATCGTGTTAAAGTAGCGTTGAACCGATCATTGTTCAAACTCTTTGCCAAACTCCTGTAGCCAATTTTTTTTAATAAATAAATAATAAAATTACTTCAATCAGAAAAAATAAATGGTATTTGGATGCGAGAGCATAAATTCACGCTCATTTTTAATAAATAAATTTTAAATCGTAGTTTACCGCCCATTTTGATGATAGAAATGTTTTTGATAGCGGTTCTGTATTAATGAATATAAAAATTGACAATGCATATCTGGAATTTTTTGAAAACTCTGCTTTTATGGGTTATATTATTTATAACGCATTACATAACTCACCCAAAAGATTTCTGTTCACGAAGGAGCACAGCTTTGAGTGCTCGTTAAATTAGGGACGTGGCACATCGCATAACTTTCAATTACATAATAATATTGGACAATGCATTAAAATTTGATGTTATTATTTACAGTTTTTTCTATTTTCACTCATTTATATTAAAATTGCCAATTTGGCGGTATTTTCGGCAATAATTTTTATATAGGGGGAAAACCCCGCCAAAATGGCGAAATTGGTGATGTTATTCCATAAACATTACATTGTTCAATCTTGTACATGAAACAGAAAAAAAAATCAATTATTGATGCTCGATGCTGAAAGGCAGAAGGCTATGTGTTAAAGGTACTCGGTTTTTTAAAAACTTTTTCAGGCTTACCACTCAAAATGCAAAACAAAATTCCCCGACTTTTCCAGGAATTCCAGATTTTTAAAATTTTTTTTTTATTTCCAGGTTTAACGACTGATACTTCTGAACAAGCTAATAATCGTATCACAAGAACATAAAATTGAATGATGCCAATCTTTCTGAAAGACTACAAGGGAATTTAACGGAAAATTCTTCGTATCTCAAATATTATTCTCAACAAGAATGCTCTTTCTATAAAATCAAATTATTAATAAAATATGAAGAAAGTTTTTCTACTAATATGCTTTTAAAAAACATATAACTGTAAAAAAAATGTCTATGGAAAATCGAAACGAAAATAAAAAATTGTGATAAAATTTGGCAAGCAGGAAAATTCTAGCTACAGTTCAACACGTCAATTCAAAAGCAATTTGAATCCTCAATTTCATCCCAAATGGATGTTGCTTAAATCTATTTTAGGAAAGTGAATTAATTCTTGTTCTAAAATAATATAACTGATTACAAATAGTACTACTAATAAAAATTAAAAAAATAACGTAGTATGACATGTACAAAGTAAAACAGATCACACATTATATAAATAACAAGGATACTTCTCCCCTCACTAAAACAATCGTGTATCTATCCCCCACTCCCGAAGAAGTCATAACCTCGGGTTACTCAAATTAGATTCTGTGCAGGTAATTTAGGTGGAATCATCAGTCAGAAAGTGTGTTGAATGCAATAATAATATTTTAAAGAAAATGTACAGCCCTCAGTAAGGGACTACAAAGTAAGATAGTAGTGAACATATAGCAAACAAGTCATCATGGTGAGGAAAGCAACACATGATTGGCTATAAAATGAAATATTTTCACAAATTTAGCAAATCCGACAGTGAACCATTGATTCAGTGAACACCCTTCCGATTTAAAGAAATTGCAATACACAAAATGGAAACATATTTCAGAGATGGTACAGTTACAGATGAAGGAAGTTGAATTTCATACGAAAGTGATCAAACCAATAAAGAATCAATGTTTACTAGCAGTTACAGCTCAAAAAATTACTCGCTTCAAAAAATTTAAATAGTATTGACAAAAAAATTAATGACCAACAGGGAAGTCTGATTAAATCCAGTTATCTAATTTTTTAAGCTACATTCACAGCATTGAAAAATTTACTTCAACTTCTAAATTTATTATTTAGTTAAAATGTAAAATTGTTTGTCAAGTAGAAGTAAACAAATTTTTGTGCATATAATTGTAGTTAAATTGTAATTTTAAAGAAGGATCATACATTTTTTTTACAATATTTTAATATGAATTTTTATCAATTAATCAAAATTTTAGTAAAAAAATAGCGGGAAATCCACTGTTTTGCGGAACTGTATCATGTTTGCGATTTGTGTCACAGAACACTGATGTGCTTGCACATAAAGATTAATAATTTAGTTGGTAAAAGTAGCAAACTGTGCATCTCCATTTATTTTTTCCGGACGTGAGAACAGTAAACATCTATATAGATTACATAATAATAAAACAAGCTGTGTGTCTGTCTGTGGCTCTATAGAAACCTACTTAAAATTGGAGTAGAGCTCTGAAATTTTCAACATAAGAAGTTTTGGCTTTCTAATTTTATGTATATTAAACAGAAAATTAAAAAGAACTAATTAAAATTTTAATAAATTTTTTAATTAATTTATTTTTTATAAAGTGACTTTAAATAGAGATACAGCTCTAAAATTTTCAACATAAGTAGTTTTAGCCTTCTAATTAGACTTTTGAAAAACAGAATGTTAAAATTTTAATTAGTTATTTTTTTTATTATTTTTCTTAGTAATTAACAATTTTTTTTTATAAAATGACTTCTAATAGGGTTAGTTCTGAAATTTTCAAAATAAGTAGTTTTGGCCTTCTAATTGGTCTTTGGAAAAACAGAATTTAAAATTTTTTATTTAGTTCTTTTTTAATTAATTTTTTTAGTTAATAAATATTTTACAAAACGATTTCTAATAGGGCGACAGCTCTGAAATTTTCAACATAAGTAATTTTGGCCTCCAGATTGGACTTTTGAAAAACAGAATTTTGAAATTTTATTTGTTTTTTAATTAACAAATATTTTACAAAACGATTTCAAATTGAATTACATTTCTGAAATTTTCAACACAAATAGTTTTGGCCTTCTAATTGGACTTTTGACAAAAAGAACGTTAAAATTTTGTTTTTTAATGAATTTTTAATTAATATTTTCACAAAAAGCGACTTCTAATAGGCCTAGAGCTCTGAAAGTTTCAACATAAGTAGTTTTGACTTCCTAATTCTGCTTTTTACAAACATCACGTGTTAAAATATTCTTAAGGTATACGTAGAGGTTTCAACATTTTTAAAAAAAAATTTCTTATAAAAAATTAGAACTTTACACCTTGAAAAGTACATTATTTGCTAAACTGTTTTCAATAAAAAAAAATTAAAATCTCAATTTTAATAATTAACATTTAATCAACTAATTAGGCTAATTTCGAACGGTAATGACAAAAATTCTAATTCACCCACAAATACAATTTTGGTGTTCAATAATGCGGAATACCCCGCTTTATGTTTTGACCCTATTAACAGAATTTTACTGTGTGTATATTTTATGATATCTTACATTAACTGAATCTATTAGAAAAATCCAAGTTTTTTTATACAGAATCTTATCTTTAAATATTTTTTTAACTGAATTTTAATTACAAATCACTTAGTATTTCGGGTCAAAACATTCAACAATGTATGCAGATTATATAGCAAAAAACAAATTTCAAAAAATATTATTTAAACTGGAGTTATTACTGTTTGAATGAAATGCAAAATAGAAAAAAAAAACTACAATCTGAGAATAACTTTTAAAAAAGTATTTTTTTATTTAAAAAACTGTTATTATTATACTAATATATAATAATTTCCTTTTTAGTATGCTCCTCCATAATAGGGTTTCCTTCTTTTGTGTTTTTAGTTTGCATTTGTTTTTTACGGCCTTACAAATCTTCCCCTATTTTTGCGAGTTTTGCGATTTGAAGCCTATACGTATACTTTAAAGAGGTGTTATATTACAATTATTAACGGGGAATTTTTTTTATTGTTTCTCGACAAGTGAGGGGCTTCTAATATTAAGGCTTTACGTAGCAATTAGTTTTTAGTGTCTGAAGCGACTTTACGCTTACGCAGTAATGAACCTTTCATCGAGCAAAGCGAGCTAATGTTTGCATAGCAATGAACCTTTCAACGAGTTAAGTAAGTCTGTGCTTATGTGTCAATTACTTTTGCAGCGAGCGAGCTCGATTTTGCGTTGCGATGAACCTTCTTGCGAGCGAAGCGCCGAAAATTGGGGCCTATACAACAATGATGGATTTCCGCAATGTGAGGCTTTACAGCTAGCTAAAATATTGCACATGTTAAAATTTCGTGGCGAAGCACGGATATTCAGCTAGTATTAATATAAAAAAAAGATGGAAAATATATATGCAGTGGTATTTTGTACAGCAAAATTTGCTAAGTAAAAATATATTTGTGTACTAATATGTGTACAGAACAGTGGGGCAGCTAGAAATTTTTTCTGAAGGATGTTTTAGGCAAGTTTAGTCTGATAAAGCCCTACAAAGCCCACTAAAAATAAAAATTGTAGAAAGACTGAAATTTCTCAGTAAAAAAGCGGAAATAGGTGTAAAAGCGAAAGATTTCCACCCTTGTTTTTCCGTCGATTCCGTTTTTCAGCAGGTGCTTTTTACACGTTGTTACAAGAAAATATATGAAATATCAAATTTTCAAAACACAGACATGCGTTCTGAAAAAAAAATTGCTGAATTTCTTGGAAGAAAACTTGAACCTGAAAGAAATTTCCTGACTTTTACAGAAAACTAAAAAATATGATATTTTCTGGAACATTTCCCTGACCCTTTTTAGGAATTCTACTGACAATTACAAGTTTTCTCTGTTTTCCAAGTGCGTGGCAACCCTGTTTTTACGCTTTAATCACATTTCTACGGGAATTTAGGAGGTGCGGACGATTAGAACACTTAAAGAGGCACTAGCTCAGAGATTTTAATCAAAATCGTTAGAGCTGTTTTTTAGCAATTGCTTAAAAACATTATTCATGATTGCCACCTTTTGCGAATGCGCGATTTTGGCGAAAACTTTAATGGTAGATTCCATGTCCACCACTAATACGCACACTAATTTGAACATCGTAGATAAATTTGTTCGGGAGTTATGCTGACCAGACAGATATTTTTTCTAGACCACTTTTTTGAAGTCAGGATGCTTCAAAAACGTGGATCCATATGTAATATATAGGGTAATGAAAGTATAGTATTCGGTAAGAAAAAATTTCTATTTTTTTGCATTTCTTCACGTTTCGGAACATCCTGATCTCAAAAAAGTGATGTAGAAAAAATCTGTCTGTGGTCAGCATAACTCCCGAACAAATTGATTTACGATGTTCAAATTTGGTGCGAGGGTTAGTGATGGCACAAGGACCTACCATTATGGTTTTCGTCAAAATCGCGCAAGTGCAAGGTAGCTGTCATTGAAAAAATCATGTTCTTCAATGACTAAAAAATGGCTCCATCGATTTTGTTCAAAATCGCTGTGGTAATGCCTCTTAAGGTGTTCTAAACATCTCCACCTCCGAAATTCCCGTAAAAATGTTTTCATGGCGAAAAAAGATGAAATACGAATGCCTTCAAAACAGTTCTCTTTCCTTGAGCATAGCTCATCGATGATCGTTTCTTCACCTTACCGCCGTTTCACTTACAAGAAAAGACAAAATAAGAATTATCGAAATAAATATCGCCAAAATCCCTATTTTGCCGAATTTTTTTTCTCTCTTCCTCTCCTTTTTAAAGACTCATAAGAACTACCGCAAAAAAACATCACCAAACTGGCAATTTTTTCTCAATGAATGAGGAAAATATAAAAACAGTAAATGACACAAATCTACATCAGTGATATAGTGTAATTGAAAGTTGTGCGATGTTCCACACTCCTAGTTACCGAATGCTATACTTTCACTACCCTATGTAAACATATGGGTACTTGAAAGTAAAAAGCACTAGTGTAAATCGCCAATGAAAGTTGACTACATATTTGGCAAATAACTGTTGCTCACTTCTTTCGTACTTATACGTTGCCCATTAGAAACGCGGCAAACCTTCCAATGCATCAGCTAAACGTTTACTCATGGTTACAATGAAACAATTTCGAAATATTCGAACAGCAACACCCTTTTTTTCCTGCGCAAATTGATCAGCTCATTATAAAAGCATAAACGGTGTCGGAAAAATATACGTTTAACGAAAATTGGTGGCCTAAAATATATGTAAAGAGCATTGTAAAAGCCCAATGAAAACACAAAGAGGGGTCAGATTTAAAAAACAGTTTACTATCGGTACAACATAGGAGACCCCCACCCACTTAACAATTGCTGATGTTATTTAAAATGTTAATGACAATTTTGATTACTGTCTCAATTAAATTAATGTTGAGATACTATTATTTTATTAACTAATAAGGGTTATTAAAATATATGTTCATATTTTATGGCATTGATCAAGTGCACTGAGCAGAATATTAAAAATTACGTAATAATTAAGAATTTTTCAGGCAATTTGGGGGCCGTAGGTACGGACCTTATGGAAAATAATGCCCTGCAAGAAAGAGGAAATGATTATTTATGCCACTAGTTGACTTTCAAACTCTAAATTCGCACTCGTCAAATAATTTACCGAGTTTGAAAAAGTATTTTTCCACGTGTTGCATACAATATTTTTAATAATCACGCGAAAAAAAATATTTAATACATATATTTATTAATGTTGGCAATTCCAGTCAAAGAATTTCTTCCAAAAATGTATCATTTCAATGTAAAAACTTTAATATCTGAGCTCGAGGCGTGCGAGAACGTACTTTTTCACAGTGAGAGAAAGTTACTTTCCCGCACTCCTCGCGAAAAGTTCTACTGTCACCATGATTTTTGATTCAAAATGATTAACAAAAAAAGTTTAATTTTTTGCACGTTGTTATAAAAAACTTTTATTGGAATTGTAAGTTCTCAAAATGTCCATTTTCGCAGACGATGAATTGTGCAAACGAGACCAGTAAATATCCAAAGTGCGTGAATGCACCTTCTGTGTTGTCATTCGTCCTTTACCATGCTCTTTTTTGCAAACATTTTACACTGCCAATTTTTGCCATATGTGTATTGTTCCAACACCATTTACGGTTTTTTAAATCAATTTGCAATTATGGTTTGCATTAATGGTTTGATTAATTTAAGCAGGAAAAATAAGTCGGTATTGTCTTTCGAAAATTTTAAAATATTTCACTGTAATCTTGAGATTTCTATTTGAAATTGAAATTTTGAGCACCTACTTTCAAATAACAATATCCGAAATTTCCTATCGATTTTGACTGAGCGGATAAGCCTCTAGGTATTCATACATCGGGAAAGTTTTGTTTATGTCCACCTAGCACATTAGTCTTTATACTAAAAAAAAAAAAGGATTGACATTCAGTGAACGTTGTTTCAGAATTTTCTCCCCGCGTGTACTTCTATATCTTACAATGCAAAAACTATTGGATTTAAAAGTATGAAAATTTGCATATTTGTAGAAAAATGTTTGGAAAATCTGATGAGAAAAATTTAGAAATACAAACATTAGTTTGAGTTGTGTGTAAAAGTGAAAGAATTTTGTTTCGATTTGGAAGTCCTCTCCAAGGAAAATCAACCAGTGTGGAAATCGATTTTTTCCGCACACAGAGGTATAGTATGCCTTATAAATGTTTAGTAAAAAAGAGGTATAGTAAATAAATGTTTTGACTAGGTCAAATATGCATTTATAGGCAGCTGACGCACGGGACACGGAGAAACAAAAGAAAATTACTTTCAAGATAAAAGTTCCCTTTTTTTTGAATTTATAAGTTTATATAAAATTATGAAATTCATAGGTCAATATGGGTGAATGTTAATAATAATATATCTTAAAATTTTTGCGAAAAGATTATTTTTGTGGACTTAATAAACAAAAACGTGACCTGACGCACGGGACATTTAAAACTGATGCACGGGACATTCTGTAAAGAACGCACGAGAGATTATTTTTGTGAGTGGGAAACAGTGATATTTTTATAGTTACGATTTTTGTATATTTGTTAGACAAATTATATCCACTTTACACTACTTGTTACTCAAAGTGAGCATAATTTTGAAACATTTTGCTAGATAGATTTGTTATTTGGCAATTCTCAGGCTGATACATGGGACATTTTGCGTTCTTTTTTATACTCGTAAAAAAATTAAAATTATGATGAATTTACTAGTTATGTTTTAGTTTTCTATAATTTTAGTTGGTGGTAAAGATGAATAGAAAAATAATTGTTTTAATTATGTCAAATATGCATTTATAAGCAACCGACGCACGGGATACGGAGAAACAAAATTAAAATTACATCCAAGACAAAAGTTTACATTTTCTCTGAATTTATAAGGAGTAAAATTATGAAATGCATAGGTACGTTTGGGTAAATGTTAATATTATGTTTATCAAATTTTTTGCAAAAATATTTTTGTGGATTTAAAAAACAAAAACGCGAACTGACGCAAGGGACATACTATTTTTAGAGTGGAAAACGGCAATATTTTTACAGTCACATTTGTTATGTTTTTTTAGAAAAATTATACATACTTTTTATTAGTTACTCAAAGTTTACACAATTTTGGACTATTTTGGTAGATATATTTGCTATTTTCATTTCTGGTGCTTAGTAAATTATGATTTAAAAAATTGAATTACTAATGAATTTTTTTGGTAATACAAATTTACCAAGGCACATTAAAATTATCGTATATATTAATTTTTTATCCCTTTAATGAATGGAGTGGTGCATTCTCGAAATTTCCAGCCAATTCATCGGAAACGAATTATCTCGAACCTTCTCGATTACTTTAGGTGTTGCCACCTTTTTCTAACTTGTATAATCGCTATTAATTACTAAATAAAATTGGATAAAAATAAATTACAATAGAATTTTTAAATAATACGTCACTATTTACAATATATACAGAAAATTTGTGCAACATTTCCCCCTTCTTAAAGACTGCACGTCCCGGGCAGTGAAGTCCTTAAGAGGAAAGGCAATTCAATCACTTCTACTATAATATGGGGCTAGTCTATTGTTATGTACAACTCTAGGTTTACAGGAGGGTGTCCGTTGAATCCTTACCACGACGTCGTTGATCTTCTTAAGGACCACATACGGCCCTTCCCAGTTCGTCTGGAGCTTAGGGGAGAGTCCTTTCCGACGTTTAGGATTCCATAACCACACCTTGTCACCTTCCTGGAATGAACGTTCCGTGGCCTTGGCATCGTAGCGGACCTTCATGCGCTCTGTCATGATGTTGATTCTTTCTCTGGCGAACCGATGTACGGCTTCCAAACGTGCCTGGAGATCATCTAGATACTGGACAGGCGAGGAAGGGGTGTCCGGTGGTCGTCCAAAGAGGAGGTCGCAGGGTAGTCTAAGGTCTCTTCCGAAAATCATTTGAGATGGTGTATATCCGGTGGTCTCGTGAGTAGCACTTCTGTAGGCCAAAAGGAACAATGGAAGTTTCTGATCCCAATCTTGCTGGTTCTTGGAAACAAACAAGGAGAGATGATTCAGAATCGTTCTATTAAATCGTTCAACCATTCCATCGGATTGTGGATGCAGGGGAGTTGTACAAGTCTTTTCCATGTCCAGCAAGTCACACAGCCCAGTGAAGACGGCAGAGTTAAAGTTAGTCCCCTGATCGGAATGTATCAGCAGGGGTACGCCAAATCGGGAGATCCAATTCCGTACGAGGACTTCTGCTACAGTTGTGGCTTCCTGATCTGGAATCGCGTATGCTTCTGGCCACTTGCTAAAGTAGTCCATGACAACTAGGATGTATTTGTTGCCATTAGTTGTGTGAGGTAGGGGGCCTAAGACGTCTAAAGCAATTCTTTCGAATGGTGCTCCTACGTTGTAACGTTGCAACTTTCCACGAGTTCGGGTCTTCGGTCCCTTTCGTGAATTGCATGCATCACAGGACTTGCACCACTTCTCCACGTCGGATTTTGCTTTGTCCCAGAAGAATCTCTCCCTGACTTTCTGAAGAGTTTTCGTGACACCAAAATGTCCTCCAGTAGAACTGCTGTGAAGTTCTTCTAGAACGTTCGTAACTCTAGAACTTGGAAGGATTAATTGCCACCGGAAGCTTTTGCCATCATCGGACTCCCATCGACGGTAGAGTACTCCATTCTTCAAGTGCAAAGAGTCCCACATAGCCCAATATCTCTTCATTGTTGGGCTATAGCATGCAATTTCCTGCCAACTGGGTTTTCCGGTAGCTGCTTCCATGAATTCAATTAGAGGTTTCAAGTCCTGATCTTCAACCTGACTTTTTCGAACATTCTGGTCACTCCAAGGGTCCAAGTCTGAAGTAGTTGAGTTGGTAGTTATTTTCCGAACGGCCGATGTGTTAACCCCGAACTTAGACTCGGCATTGGAACAAAATCGACAGTTCTCCGGACATGGTCTTCTAGAAAGAGCGTCTGCATTCCCATGGAACGTTCCTTTTCTGTGATGGATATCCATGTCGTATTCCTGCAGGCGCTGAATCCACCTTGCTATTTGTCCCTCTGTATTCTTGAAATTCAGCAACCAAGTCAGAGACGCATGATCAGTTCTTAAAAGGAATTTTCGGCCGTACAAGTAATGATGAAAGTGCTCAACGGCTTTTACTATTGCCAGTAACTCCTTTCTTGTGACGCAGTAGTTCCGCTCGGATCTTGACAGGCTCTTACTAAAATAAGCGATGACTTTCTCCTGCCCTTCAATTTCCTGGGAAAGAACGGCTCCCACTCCCTCATTGCTGGCATCTGTATCCAAAATAAAGTCCTTGTTAACATCGGGAAAAGCCAAAACAGGCGCGGATGTTAAAGCGCTCTTCAGTTGATTGAAGGAGTCGTCACAGTCGGCAGTCCATAGGAACTTCTGCTTGCTCTCTGTTAGTCGATGCAAGGGTCTGGCGATCTTGGAGAAACCTTTCACGAATTTACGGTAATACGTGCACAGGCCTAGGAAGCTTCGCAATTGATGAACGTCTTGCGGTCGAGACCAAATTTGCACAGCATGGATCTTGGCTGGATCTGTGCTTACTCCATCGGATGAGATGATGTGTCCGAGATAACTGACTTTCCGCCTAAAGAGCTTACATTTTGATGGGCTAAGTTTCAAGTGGGCTTCCCTAAGCTTCAAGAACACGTTCTTCACATTTTGCAAGTGTTGATCAAAACTCCGCCCGGTGATAATGATATCGTCCAAATATACCAGACAGGTCTCGTAGGAAAGTCCTCTAAGCACAGTCTCCATTAGTCGCTCGAACGTAGCCGGTGCATTACACAAGCCAAACGGCATAACTTGAAACTGCCATAATCCTTGGCCGGTAGTGAAGGCAGTCTTCTCACGATCGTCGGGATGTATCTCCACTTGCCAGTATCCACTCTTCAAATCCAAAGTCGAAAACCACTGGTTCCCCGATAGAGTGTCCAAAGTGTCATCGATTCTTGGCAGAGGGTAGCTGTCCTTTTTCGTAATTTCGTTCAGCTTCCGGTAATCCACACAAAACCTGGTGGAACCATCCTTCTTTCGAACGAGTACGATTGGAGAGGCCCATGGACTTGAGGAGGGTTCGATAACTCTATTATCTTCCATTTCATGTAACAATCTCCCGACCTCCTCTTGTTTTGCGAAAGGAAGTCTTCGAGGATGTTGTTTAATAGGTAAATGGGTCCCAGTATCGATTCGATGTTGAGTAAGCTCTGTTCTTCCTACATCTTTCGATGACATGGAGAAAATGTCTTGAAATTCTTTTATAAGGTTTCCGACAATCTTCTCTTGCCTTCTTTCCAGCCGAGAGTCTTCGAGAAGCTGGTCCACTAAATCCGCGGGTGGTGCGGTCGGAAGCTCCTTCGATCCTCGTTCGATGCTGGTAACAGGTGTGCAAGTGGCAATTTCTTCTCCTTTCTTGATAACTCTCTTAGAATCACCGATGTTGGCCATTCTCACATGCACCACCTCTTGAGAGAGATCCACAAGCGTCGCTCCTACTACCACTCCTTTCGGGACGCTATTCGATGATGGGAAGTCCGTTACTCCAAATCGGAAGGCCTTCGGGAGCTCTGTTGAACCTTTTACAACCAAATCTGTCATGGAGGGGATGGTGATGTCTTCAAGAGCTACTATTCGATATGCACACGGCTCTTCCGAGTCCAAACCGAACAATGGAACTTCTTCTTTCCCCGTTTGAAGCTCGCCTTTCTCGAAATTCAAAGTAATTCCATTTCTCTTTAAAAAGTCCAATCCAAGAATACATGGGTCAATAATTTCAGCGACGTAAACGGTGTGAGTGTAGGTGTGAAATCCAAAAGAGATGTTGACATTTAATTTCCCATGCACAGAAATTTTGTCACCAGTCACAGTCTGTAGTGAAACTGAAAGCGCCGTGTAAAGAGGTTGGCTGTCCAGGCGCCGGGCTACATCCGTCCGTAAGATGGTTACATTTGCCCCTGAGTCAACTATTAGACGACAGGGAGTTCCATTGATCTTGCCCTCCACGAATAAACCATGGTTTCCTCCTTGAAGGGATGAGATGTGATAGAGGCTGAGTGGGGCACCACCTGCTCTACACGGCGACCTCCGCCTCGCGAGATAGCCGCTCTTTAGTTTAACTGCTGAGGCTCGGACGAGGGTCTGTCCCCTCTCCTGTCCAATTCTGGGCAATCACGTCTGAAATGTCCTTCCCGGTTGCAGAGCCAACAAACCACTCTAGTTTTTCGATCCCTTGAGCCAGGAATATTTCTCATAATTCGCTCCATCTTGTTTTCCAGTTCTTGAAACTTCTTCGTGAAAAGTTCAGAGGAATCGTCTGCCAATGTTCCACGTACGAAACGCCGGTCTTTTCTAGAAGCTTGCTGTGCGGCTTCTACTCTCATGGCATAGACGAGGGTGGACTTCAGATCTTTGCTGTCTGACATCCTGGTAGCTTGCTGTATGTCGGGATCTTTGATGGCATCCACGAAATACTGAAGAGACAGGTTATCTCGAACGTCCGAGGGACAGTCTGGGAAAGCGAGAAGCGACAGTCTTTCTATATCCGATGCCAATTCTTGAAGAGTTTCATTGGCCTTCTGCTGTCTCACTTTCAATTGCAGTCTGTTGTAATCCTTTAGATGCTGCTCCCCAAACCTTAACTCCAACGCACTTTCCAGCGCCACGAATTCTCCCCGCTTCTCTTCAGGTAGTGTCTGTAAAATGTCAGCAGCTTCACCTCGAAGAGATGCTGCGAGATGGAATGCTTTCGAAGTATCGTCCCAACCATTCGCAGAAGCAATCATTTCAAATTGCGTTTGATAAACGCGCCAAGACGACTTCCCATCGAAAGGGGCCACTTTGATGTTAGAGCGCGGCGCCATAAAGGGGATGGAAGCGTTATCCCAATTAGGTGACGCTATGGCCAGAGCTTCACGCGTTTCCATTTTTCGCAGCCTTTCTTCTACAACGTCAATGAATTTGTCTTGCTCTTCCTTTAAGGTGGAAACTTTTTCTTGCATGGTGGAAACTTTTTCTTGCACGGTGGAAACTTTTTCTTCAACTTCATTTCTCACTGTCTTAAGATCTTCTCTGACATCCAAAATATCCGCCTTCATTGATTGAAGAACACTCTCTGTGCGCTCCATAAATCTATCAACGGACGCAGAAGATGATTCTTGCTTGGATGCTAAAGCTTTAATCTCCGATGATGTAGCGGCAATTGCGGCGGCGGTGGACTCTTGGCCGGCTTTTATTTCTTTCATTTCGGCTGTGGCTGTTTCTTGGCAGGCTTTCATTTCGGCTGCGGCAGTTTCTTGGCAGGCTTTTATTTCGGCTGCGGTGGTTTCCTGTTGGGCCTTCATTCCAGCAATCATTTCCATCAACTGCTTCATTTGGTCTTCCATCATTCCTCTAGTAGTCGGCATTCAAGATGACTTGACCCCACTTCTGACACCACTGTTACGAATTTTTCCGCTGAGGCAATGATGGCACAGTTTTCACGGTTTAAAAGTATTTATTCTCTCTTCAGAAAACTCACAAAATCTATTCACAGGCAGCAGTTTAACTACTCTCAAGCATCAACACAAGCTTCAACAAAAATAACTTCGAATTCAGCGATTATACAAGCGCACTCCAATAGGTCAACAAAGCGATCAGCTTTCAACGAAATCCGAAGTACATCTGAAAACTTTCCCGTTCTCCAATCTTTTATATACAAGCGCGTGAGACATTCTCGAAATTTCCAGCCAATTCATCGGAAACGAATTATCTCGAACCTTCTCGATTACTTTAGGTGTTGCCACCTTTTTCTAACTTGTATAATCGCTATTAATTACTAAATAAAATTGGATAAAAATAAATTACAATAGAATTTTTAAATAATACGTCACTATTTACAATATATACAGAAAATTTGTGCAACAATATTAATTTTTTATCCCTTTAATGAATGGAGTGGTGCATGTATTTCTACAAACAATCTCATTTCTCGATAACAAAGAAATGCTTTAAATTTAAGAATTATTTTTATAATAATTATTAATTAATTTATAAAAATCAGCTTGAAATGAAGAATACTTTTAAAAATTAATTTCAAGTTAGAATGGACATTGTACAACTTTACATAACATCTGCAACTTTTGCAGCTTTTTTCCCCCCTACACTGATCAAGAGACAGCTGCATAATGTTTGAAAAAGCGGGAAAAATCCAAAAAAAAAAAAATTACCTCTGTCTTTAATGGATGAATTTGTCTTAATGTCAAGGTTTTTTTTCCTACATTTTGCAATATTTGACTAAAGAATGTCATACTCGTAAGTCCTGCTCACCAATGCTATGATTAATGACAATTTCTTTCTTGAACTAAACAGTTTGTAAATTCTTTACGATTCAAAATCTTTTTAGAATGAAACGTTATGCCACAATAATATCAACTCAGTTTGTTTTCAAGGGAAATGTTTTCATTGGGACATGTGTTATTCAAGGAACATGTGTAAAAGACTTGAACTTTGAACTTAGTTTCATAACTTTTTCTACCCAGAATGTAATATTATTGGGCTTTTGTATTTCCACTAATCTTAATGACTACAGCAAGTAGAATTTTTATTGTTTTTGTTGAATTTGTTCCTTTGAAAGTCGCCAATTTGTTATACTCTGTTTTAAATAATTTAGAGTCGATGAAATGAGTGAACTTTCATGTCAAAAAGTTAAATTGTGTTAAATTTTTTTTTTATCACTCTTTTATGATACTTTGGACGTCTAACTTTAGCAGCAATTCATTGCTTTCACATTTCGAGGTTTTTTTTTTAGGTGTAGTGGTTTCAGTTTTCGGAGAATTGACCCCATAAATAAATCCCATTTTTGAATAATTTTTAAAATACTGCACCTAAAAATCTATGGGGAAATGAATGTACAATATACATGGTACTTCTGGTACTATTAAGGAATTTCGACCAATCAAAGCACACGTTTATAAACATTTTGGAACTTTGTGATTGGTCACAAGTCCGCATGAGTTGCCAGCGATTTATCGTAGTATTCAAAATACTGCATTTGGTAATACTTTGTTAGCTCTTTTCAACATGGGAGAGCTGTTTAAAAAAACATAAATCACGAAAGCTTAAAATTGAATTTAGATATTTATCAACTCCAAAACTTGTCACCTTTTTTTTAAAAAAAATTGATGAGAGTGTTTTAATGAGACATATACCTCTGTTCCTTAAAAGAATTAGATTTATACTGCGGATAATTTTCTTTGGGGAAGGCGGTCCATACCAAAAAAACAATAAATACATAATTTCACACATAACTCAAAAACTAAAGTTTTGCATTTCTAAATTTTTTCTTGTCAGCAGATTTCTCAAACATCTCTACAAATAATCGAAATTTGATACTTTAAATCCAATAGTTTGTTCAATGTGAGACAAAAGTGAGCACAGTTGAAATATTCTGAAACGGCGAAATTTTTTAATCCTTACTTTTTTTTATTAAATTTATTAATTTCGTGTGTAGGTTTGTCGATGGGGGACGGAATTTGCGGAGGCCTTATTAACTCCTTTGCCGTCATCCAATCGGTCTGATACTTGGCAGATAGGTTCGATGTCGTTGACAATGCATTTTATCAAATTTTGAGACTGTTACTGTCACTAAAAGGTCGCTTTCACGGAATACAAATAAACCAACCTGCCGTCATCCAATCGTGTTAAAATAGTATTGAAACGATCATTGTTTAAACTCTTTCATGTTCTCAATTAAAAAAAACAAAAAACACACACACACACACAAATCAGAGTAAATTGTATCTGGATGCGAATCATAAATTAACGTTCATTTTTAATAAGTAAATTTTGAAACGCAGTTTTTGTGCACATTTTGCTGATAGAAATTTTTGATAGCGGCGCTGTATTAATGAATATAAAAATTGACAATGCAGATAAAGGATTTTTTAAAAGCTCTGTTTTCATGGGGTATATTATTTTAATATAGAGAGAAAAATAAAATCATACTGAATTATAAAATATATTATCTCTCAAATGTTATATTTCATTAAAAAAGTACCAAAAGTTAGTTAAGCATGTCCATTTTTTTTATACCACTGTAAACCAAAGTGGCAACGATTAAAAATATCTAAAGAAAATGCCCTACTAACCAACTTATGTTTATTTCAATATGTTTACCAGTGCATCGAACTTTTTTTTACCTAGACTTAAGCTCTTCATACAAACAAATTTAACTCAAAATATTTATCAATAATACCTAAACACGATTTTTTGCTCGCCTTTGGTGTTTTCGGCATTGTGCAAAACGCAATCAACGCCGAACAACACATTGTGATCGATTATCTATCATTGGTAAATATTTTGAATCACATGAATTTAAGTTTGTTTTTGGAGTGTAGCGAACTTAAAAACTGAAGTCTAGTGTTGATAACTCAAAACTGAGAACTTTTAAAGTCGAGTAACAATGCTTCTCAGAATCTCCAAGAAAAAGTACTTGATATGTATGAGTTTTTTTTTTTTTCTCGTGAGGAGGCAACTTCGAAATGTTAAAATAAAATGAAATAGATAAACTTTAACTCGATAACTTTTACTTCTTTCGCAACAGTAGAGTTGGTAAACATTTGAAATTTTCTTTAAATAAAGTCCTTTCACTTGAATATAAATATTTAGAAATATTTGTTTTAACTGTCAAATAAAATAACGCTTGTCTGTAACATTCGTACAAACATGCCAATTTGACTTATCTAGTCGTTTAGACTCTTGCGTGGGAATGCAAAGTGTCACATAAGCAGTCGTAAAGTACTCTTTTCTTGTTTGTGTGGCCTAGTTATATAAAAACTTTTCTAAACTTTAAATATATATTTAAATTTGGAAAGTTAGGTTTACCAATACCTTCTTGAATGAGCACAGTAGCTAAATACAATTGAAATAAATTATGATAACCAGACACTCAGACAAGCCATTCTAAGCGAAAGATTCAATTCTATGGAGATTATTACACTGGGCAACAGCAGTGGTGAGCCCGGGCGTTTTTACTGTGGCGTGCGTTCACCACAGGAGTGCCTTTCTATAATAAGGACCTTAGACCCTCATTATACAGAGTCACTCGAGAAGCGAGCTTGCGCCACAGCTTCAGTCGCTCAATCAAGCCACTCTAAGCGAAACATGCAATCCTATGGAGCTTAATATATTAAGCCACAGCTGGCGAGCCCGGGCATCTTTACTGCGGCGCGCGTTCACCACAAGAGTGGCTATCTATAAGAAGGTCCTTAGTATACAGAGCCACACCAGTGGCGCGCCATAGTTTTAGACGCTTAGACAAGCCATTCTAAGCGAAAGATTCAATTCTACGGAGCTTATTATTCTGTGCCATAGCAGTGGCGAGCCCGTGTCTTAACTGAGGCACGCGATCGCCACTGGAGCGGCTCTGTATTATAAGATCCTAAGAGGTTCAAGTTAAAGAGGCAGTTAGGATGCATGCACCTTTTAAACCACCTTATAGTTTAGTGAAGAAAAAAAATGTAAAAATGCCTTCAACACAAGAGCATTTGTTATAATGACGGTCGAGTCTACTAGTCCCCATTTCAAAAAGTCAGTACAGCATCTTCAAGTGCCGCATAGTTCTAAAAAAAAAAATAGTTGTTTCTTCGAAGTTTTCCCATTTCTTGATAAGTAGAATAAAAATGTTTTTTTTTACAGGGTTAACGAAGCATTTTTTACAGCTACAATATATTACAAGTTAATTAAATTAAGAAGATACACTTAAAGCAGTTAAATATTTTTGTTGTCTTAAAAAGAATTTATTTGGATGTTTTTATTAATTTATTTTTTATAACTAAATTAACAGTTTTAATCCAATTCTATGGAAAGTTTATGCATTTAATCTTTAAAAAAAAAATTAAAAAAAATAGGGTCTTGGAACATCGTACAACTCTTTCAATTACACTATAATATTGGTCATTGTATTAAAATTTGATATGATGTTATTTACCATTTTCATTATATTGCCATTACCATTTTCATTTCATTTATTTACCATTTCAAAGTACATTACCATTGTCCTTTCTTTTGCGTGAAACAGAAAAAATCAATCGTTGATGGGCGATGCTCAAAGGCAGAGAGCTCTGTGTTAGAGCACTCATTTTTCAACTTTTTGCGTTTTTAATCACATTTCTACGGAAATTTTGGTAGTAGGGATGATTACAACACCTTAAGAGGAATTAACGCAGCGATTTTAATCAAAATCGTTAGAGCCTTTTTTAGCAATTGCCGAAATATACGATTTTTTCATGTTTTCAACCTTATGCGCTAGCGCGATTTTGACGAAAATCTTAATGTTAAGTCCTATGGCTACCACTAACCCACCCACCAAATTTGAACATCGTAGGTCAATTTATTCGGGAGTTATGGTGACCACGTACACACAAATATACAGAAATTTTTTCTTGACCACTCTTTTTTAAACAAGGGTATTCCAAAACAGAAAAATTGATTATTTTTTTTACCGAATGCTATACCTTTTTTTTTGTAAACATATGAGTAGTTAAAAGTATAAAATAAAGGACAGTTTAAACATCATATTTAGGTTGCTCAAATTTCATTTTTATAAAGAGGCGATTTGAGAAAATACAGAATCAATTTTAACCGTGTTTTCACTTTCAGTTACCCATATGTTTATACAGGGTAATGAAAGTATAGCATTCGGTTGAAAAAAAAAAATCGATTTTTTTAAAGCATTTCTCCATGGTTTGGAACATGCCGATTTCAAAAAAGTGATCTAGAAAAAATGTGTGTAAGTGGTCTGCATAACTCCCAAACAAATTGACCTACGATGTTTAAATTTGATGTGCGGGTTAGTGGTGACCATGAGACCTGCCATAAAGGTTTTAGTCAAAATCGCGCATGCGCATAAGGTTGAAATCATGAAGAAAATAATGTTTTTCAGCAATTGCTGAAAAACAGCTAGAACGATTTTCATTAAAATCTCTGTGTTAATGTTCTTTAGGTGTTCTAATAGTCCCCACCTCCGAAATTCCCGTAGAAATGTGATTAAGAGCGTACAAAGTTGAAAAGCGAGTGTCTTTAAGCACAGAGCTCTCTGCACTCGAGCATCGCACAAAAACGTTTGATTTTTTCTGTTTCGCGCACAAGAAAGGACAATGTAATATCTATCACTTACCAACTTCAATTTTTGTCATTTTGGCGGTGTTTTTTTCCCCATGTAAAAATTGTCAAAAATATCGCCAAAAGGGCATTTTTATTTAAATAAAAGAAAATATGAAAACGTTAAATAACACCATGTCAAATTTGAATGCTATGACTAATATATTACAGTGTAATTGAAAATTGTATGTTTCACACCCTTAGTTTCTATAGATCTCTTGATTAATTGGCTACACTATTTCATTTAAAAGTTTTTATAGTTATGATAGCGAAATCGAGGCTAAAGGGTGAAAAAAGGGGTATAACCATAACTTGCCATCGACAGAACCAATTTGAACCGAGTTTTACCAAATACGCAAGGTCACATATGTTTGAGGTCAGGAAAAGCCGAATACTTTATCTAGTAAATCAATAGAAATATTTTACTTAGTATTTTACATGTAGCATTATTTTATAATGTTGATATACACAAGGTGGGCATTGCTAAAAAGAATTTTGATGAACAAAACCCAACCAAATTCTGTATGCATGAAATTTAGACAGACTATTTTCAACAAACTAGGGGTGTGGAACATCGCAAAACTTTCAATTACGTTATATAATATTGGTCAGTGCAGTAAAATTTAACATGGTGTTACCATTTCTTATTTTCCCACATTTAAATAAAAAATGTTGGCAATAATTTTTACATGAAAAAAAAAAAAAAAAAAAAAAAACACGAAGCAAGCATCTTGACTTGTTAGTGACAATATTCATTTTGAAAAGACTGAAGAGCCTTGGCGGGGTTCGATCTCGAGGCTTCTTGGACATTAAAAATACTTATGGATTTATAGGGTTCATTTGTTTGAGAAAATTCTTTGTTTTACAAATCGGTTCTATCGGATTTCCGAAACATTTTAGCAAGGGTATTTAATAGTTATAAGTTCCAAAACTATTCTTAATTTTTTTTTTTTAAATACAATAATTTGAAATTAACTTATACACACTTTACACAGATTAAATCATTTCAATATATACCAGATATAACAGCGTTCCTGGATATAAAATTAGTCAATGGGAACAAGCTAGAAACTTTCTAAAATGATGTAAAAAGTGTCATTCAAATGAACCGGTTCTTTCGAAATTACCAGACATGAGTACACTTACATACATGATGGATTGCTAATAAATATCCTTTCGAAACATTAACAAGAACAATTGGGCTATCTCGAAATATATTAACAATCAAGGACAATCAAAAGAAAGCATCTAAACTTTTTAAAATTAAACTTATGGTCGCGACGAAAGAAACCTGTTTATCTCGTAACACATTGGCGATTGGTCCCTTGTCGACATTTTATAACACACTTTCTAAGGTTTTGGCACCACACCTGCCAATCTAATAAAATCGAAATTTTCCTGGGGTCGGTCACTAATGTGTTAAATATTTAAGAAGAATGCGTATCATGCAAATTTTTATATGTCCACTGCTTCCTTCAATAAAATTTTTCCAACCCATACAAAATTATAGTAAATATACTAACTCATTAGTTCAATCCTATAGCATGGAATAATTATCACAACTTGCCAATTATATAGTATGCCAACAACCATTCAACCAGACATTTATATGTTATGAAAACAATCACCCACCAAACAATACATGTCATGCAAACAATCATCAAATCAGACAACACATGTCATGCAAACAATCATCCAACCAGACAACACGTGTCATGCAAACAATCATCCAACCAGACAACACGTGTCATGCAAACAATCATCCAACCAGACAACACGTGTCATGCAAACAATCATCCAACCAGACAACACGTGTCATGCAAACAATCATCCAACCAGACAACACGTGTCATGCAAACACTCATCCAACCAGATATTCAAATAGTATGCAAATAATCCAACTAATTAAATGATATGCAAACAATCATCCAACCAGGAATTTTTATAACACACTAGCCATGTGTTCAGTATGTATTTACTATTTAGTTTCAAAGCAGTGTACACTTTGCTCTGTCCCTTCTTAATTTCTTAAATTTAACTGGAATCTTCTAAGTTAATCCTATATCCTATCGTAGTTTGGAATACTCAGAATGAAAAGTACGGCATTTGTCCAATATTTAAATTATCGGATCCTAGAGTTTTGGGTCAACCTAGCATTTTTAATATTATTCCAAAGTGGTCATATTAATGAACTTCCCCATGTGTTTCAATAATGGAATAGAATGAGGGTTTATTATTATTATTTATGGAATATCTGAACAGTCTCTCACGAGCAGACTATTAAAAAAAAATTCGTAGCCGAGTATTACATTCTTTCTTAGATGAATTTTATGAAAGTCGATTTTCAAAATTTCCAAAGTATTGCATTTTATTACAAAAATATTTAATACTTTTGGGACCATTTACACCAGCGTTCGTCACTAACTTTTAGAGATGGGCCGCATGACTTATGTTTGAACCTTCCGCGGGCCGCAGATTTATACCGAATAAGCCAATAAATATATTGCTTTACAACATATGTTCAAAGTTAGAAATGTGATAATTACTAAAGATTCAACAATACAAAACAATTTTGAAAACTGAAGTAATAATTTAACTTTTTTATATTAATAAAAAACAATTGATATTTGATTCTTGTTTCAAATAATTAAAAAAAATAATGGTCTTTACATCATCAATCAAAGTCATAATAAAAATTAATCTACAGTGACAATATTACAATGTGACTTGACATAAACTCATAATCAATAAAGATAATTAAACCATACCTCCTAAATCTTCAATTTTAGTCGATGTTTATTGCGTGACTATGACGGCCGGTCCGCTTTTCACTCTCTACTTAGGATTGAAAATTAGTCTCCAACGCCATTATTGCACTGGAGTCAGAGATCACCATACTTTTTTTCACGTCAAAACAAAAGAGATGCATTAAAGCACCCAACTCCTGCCCATCACATTCAGAAAAGCAGAAATCGAATTGTGCCATTCAAAAATCGAGGAGGTAGGGTATCATAAGTACAAAACTAAGCAATGCGAAGGAAAGCGTCATCGGTAATAATTCAAACTATTGAGCTTTTTTTAAAAAAAAAATTCTGGCAGTCTCAGGGGAAAAAAGGGATTTTTCAGACTTACTGGCGCGGTTCACTTAATAGAAAATGTAGTTTTTGGAAGTAAACACATGCTATTGTAGAAAAATTTAAATTATTTCCGCAAAATTTGATTTTTGCTCTTCTGTACTGCCGGCGGGCCGGAGAAAAAGCTGTCGCGGGCCGCCTAGTGGCTGACGCTGATTTACACCATCGATCATAAGGAGTAAATATCTTTCGTAACGATTAAAGGCAAAGGAGGTATTTTCTTTTTTTGTTTGCTTCCAAAGTCACTATACTTTTTTCAGATGTTTATTTGGGAATAAGTAAAATTACAAAACAACCCTTTGATGGATTGGATCACGAAGTCTGCGCGTCAAAATAAAAAATTTTGCCGTTTTGGTTGGTTGGTTGTATTCAGATTATCTGGCGCCGTCAGCAACACGAGGGCTATAATGCGCCGAAACTTTCGTCATTAGACAAACCAACATACATTTACAAACACCCATGCCTAACACGGGACTCGAACCCGCAACCTCGCGGTCTAGAAGCCAGCACGCTAACCACTATACCGTTTGGTCGGCTTTGCCGTTTTGATTTGGTTGGTTGCATTCAGGGTTTTCTGTTGAAATATCTATACATAGTCTAGAAACATCTATACAAGTGTCATATTGAGTCTGAAGATCATTAGGTTGATATCTGTGTGAATGAGAGGGGGGGGGGGGACAAGGGAAGGGGGACAAGGGAAGGGGAAAGGAGGAAGTTGCAATCGGGGAGGACTTTCAAGGAGAAAGGATATTTGCGTCTAGGATGAATGAAAACTCGGATAAGTCCCAGAAAATAGGCCGATAAACGACGCGAAACTATACACGGCAGCGGTCGAGGCAGATAATCACTTTGAAGTTTTGTAATACCGTCCCCGGATGTTTTGATGTGAATTTCTCGATGTACTAATTCTCTTTACGCGTGCCCAAAAAGGCTGTATTCATAAGAGCGGAATGGCAACACCGACCGTTTGCTTAGATATATTGGAATCGAGGGCTGCTCCACGGTTACATAGAATTGAATATGTGCTATGCTACTGCATCATTTAAAAAACGCAAGAGAGACCAGTTCAGCGAGCAAGCGAGAGCGTAGAGGAAAGTTTCTGAAAAATATCGCAGAAGCAGCCTAGTGTGCATTGGAAGTGTTGAAGAACACGTTACGTTTCTATACGTAAAGTTATTTTAGTGGAGGAACAAAGGATTCTCCCGGAAAAAAGAAATATTCTTGGAGAAGTACGAAATGTGTCAATGAAAACGATGAAGATTGACAATCTTGATTATGACACAAAAAAAATTGTTTATGCTAAGATATATCCTAAAGAGGTCATTTAGTGATCTAAACAATTAAAACTGCATAGAAATCCTCGGGGGCTTGATAAGCGTTAATGAAAGATAGCGGAATCCTCTTGATGTTATTAACTGATCGTTTTCTATAAGAAAGTGAAGATAAAGATTTAAAATGAATAATTTGCACAATACAAATTATTGGTCACTCAATTTTTTTACGACTGATCTGTAAACGTAATTAACCAGTAATGTAATACTTGTCGTATTTTCCTAAATACTTCACAATTCCTAGAAATAACAACTTGCATAGCAATATGTTCAGCACTGATTTTCAGAATTATCCTTTCAGATTTCAGAATGCACTGTAGAGAAATGACTGATCCATTATTATTATTATTAGTCTTAATTCAGTTCTCCGACGGGAGACACGTGACATGCAGATATATTAACTCCCATCAGGTAAACAAACTCTACATTCAGTCTTAACATAGCTTAAGTTGAAGCATTTGCCTCAATAGCTGCTAGAAGTTCGCACCACAGTAGTAACTTTTATAACACAAGTGTTAAAAACATTATTTTTTTAAGAAACCTCGTTTTGAGACACTTCAGTTGCTTTTCCTTGTTGAGGTTCAAGTCAAAGTAACTAATGGCCCCCTTAGGCTACAGATTTAGAAAAATAACGTTGTTCGATAACAATGTTATTAATAAGAAATACTAAGAGTCTGAGAATAGTACTTATTCAAAAAGTTTTAGGTCACCGGTGACTTTTCATTCAAAGATGGAAGCATGCCCCTCTTGATGTACAAGAAAATAATTGCATAACCAATAGTTACAGGAGTAAGAACTCATCACTTTAAGCCTTTTTATTACATTTCCTACAAAATCGAAAAGTAAATATAGCCAAGTCCAGTTTAATTTCAATAGCTTTTAATTTTGCCTCGAAGTATAATTTATTCCGTCTGGAAAGATTACATATTCTCTTATTCTTTCAAGACAGTCACGCTATTCTATTCAATACATTCAGAGAGTGCCCAAAATAAAATTTGTCTAGAAAACACCTCGAAAAACAAGCCATAGAGGTACAAGATTATATTCAGATCTGGAAAAATGTTTTAATTTTTATACTCTTTCAGACAGTAATATCCACATTTTTCCAAGCAACCATACATACTTTTTGAGGCACACATTTTCATGCATATAGACTGTCATAACATATCACGATTGAATACATCTTTTTTAGTCTAACACAACATATTTGCAGCATTTTATATCCAATTCTTGACAGCCACTTAATAACTACGACATTTAAACTGTAATGCACTTCAACATTACTTATCAACCCAGAGTCATTCACACACTTACAATGAAAGTCATTCACACATTGCCAATGGAACTGATATCGACTTGTGGCATGCTTATGTTCCGTCATTTATTATTGGTAACTCAATCCAATATTCCTATATGCAACGAGGCAGATTATTCCGTTCAATTTCCTTATAATATCGCACCCTTGCTTCAAACGTGACACAATTCAAAATTCTTCATTTAAGTGAAAGTGTATATACAGAACCAGACTATATGGACTAGAAGATGAAAAAATGACAAATCTCTTTTTGCTTGCAAATAATCTTGTGTCGTTAAACCAACTTCAAATACACTTAGTGTGTATAGAATCGCAGACTAACTCAAAAATGAAGAATCTTTAGGTGTGCCTCTTTTCTCGCAAGTTATGTATGCAAATATTATTGCGCCTTTTTTCAAGTAGCTAATTACGCAATAGAATTCATTCCTATATATGTATCAGTTACATTTACACAACTAATCATATTCACACAGACAAACACGCAATCTTACATTTGCACAGACAAACAAAGCTATGCGCAATCTTACATTTGCACAGACAAACAAAGCTATGCGCAATCTTACATTTACAGACACACAAACCTACTTTTGCTCAGAAAAGCAATCATCTACTCAATCCGCAATTCGCAAAGACAAAATAATCATTCCTACATTTGAACGCGCAAAATAGTTCAGTCTCACAGACGATCGTCAAAGTCAACCAGCATTCGCACAATCATCACAGTCAACCGGCATTCGCACAATCATCACAGTCAACCGGCATTCGCACAATCATCACAGTCAACCGGCATTCGCACAATCGTCACAGTCAACCGGCATTCGCACAATCGTCACAGTCAACCTGCATTCGCACAATCGTCACAGTCAACCTGCATTCGCACAATCGTCACAGTCAACCTGCATTCGCACAATCGTCACAGTCAACCGGCATTCTCACAATCATCACAGTCAACCAGCATTCTCACAATCATCACAGTCAACCTGCATTCGCACAATCACAATCGACCAGCATTCGCACAATCACAATCGACCAGCATTCGCACAATCACAATCGACCAGCATTCGCACAATCACAATCGACCTGCATTCGCACAATCACAATCGACCTGCATTCGCACAATCACAATCGACCTGCATTCGCACAATCACAATCGACCTGCATTCGCACAATCACAATCGACCTGCATTCGCACAATCACAATCGACCAGCATTCGTACAATTATCAGTCAACGTGCATTCGCACAATCATCAAAGTCAACGTGCATTCGCACAATCATCAAAGTCAACGTGCATTCGCACAATCATCAAAGTCAACGTGCATTCGCACAATCATCAAAGTCAACGTGCATTCGCACAATCATCAAAGTCAACGTGCATTCGCACAATCATCAAAGTCAACGTGCATTCGCACAATCATCAAAGTCAACGTGCATTCGCACAATCATCAAAGTCAACGTGCATTCGCACAATCATCAAAGTCAACGTGCATTCGCACAATCATCAAAGTCAACCTGCATTCGCACAATCATCAAAGTCAACCTGCATTCGCACAATCATCAAAGTCAAGCAGCATTCGCACAATCATCAAAGTCAAGCAGCATTCGCACAATTATCACAGTCAAGCAGCATTCGCACAATTATCACAGTCAAGCAGCATTCGCACAATTATCACAGTCAAGCAGCATTCGCACAATTATCACAGTCAAGCAGCATTCGCACAATTATCACAGTCAAGCAGCATTCGCACAATTATCACAGTCAAGCAGCATTCGCACAATTATCACAGTCAACCAGCATTCGCACAATTATCACAATCAACCAGCATTCGCACAATTATCATAATCAACCTGCATTCGCACAATTATCACAGTCAACCAGCATTCGCACAATTATCACAATCAACCAGCATTCGCACAATTATCATAATCAACCTGCATTCGCATTGACAATCAAAGTAGACATTCGCACTTATAAAGTAAACTTGCAAACAATCATCAAAGTAATCACACATTCCTACAATCATTAAATAATCTTGCATTTGCAGATAACTCATTACTTTCGCACATCAAAATACTCCCGATTTTTAGCAAACAATCATTTACATTGTATTTCACAAAGGACATTGACTTTCGTATGAAATAACTCAGTAATGCTAATTGATAGAAGAATGAAATACGCGATAAGTTTATTAAGAAAGCCGTAAAAAGCTACAAAATATGCAAAAGAACCTGAATTAGTTTCCAATTATGTCAACAGGTGGAGTTGTATTCTATAATTGCAATACGGATCCCTATAAAAAAAACCTCCATGGTATGAACTTTTTTTTTTACATGATTATAATATGCCCAAAATAGTATGTGTTAACTAAGTAGAAACCACTATGTGCCCGAAGAAACTACAAGAGGAAGTTTTCAGCAAGATGGTTTTCGTCAAGAATAAATACAGGAATAACGTGCCTGATGCCAATTTGGACTATTTATTAAGATTGGTTGCAACAGCACTGCGACAGAGACTATCATAAAATAAATTTAAATAATTCAACCTTCATCGCATCACAATTGATATCGACTAAAAAGGGAATCTGAAAGTACAGTTTTAAATACTTTTATTTAAAATTAGGTCAAGTCGCATTGTCACATTGGAGAAAAATATTCACTTTTTTAAACTTTGACTTACTACTAATAATTTTTTTTTTTTAACTATTTAAAAAAAATTATAGTCAAATATCAATGGTAATTTTATTAAGATAAAAATCCATATTATTTTTCAGTTTTGAGAAATGCTAGATATTGTTAAATCCATAATAATGATACATGTGTACTGGTGTATCCGGCCAGCGAGTAACTCCAACATAAGTCATACATCCTGCCTCCAAAAGTTAGTTGATATACACGGTGGGAATGTTAAATAACCGAAAATTGTTGACATTCTAAAACTAGAAGTCAAAAACTAGAAATACACAATACAAAAAATTATTTTGAAATTTTTTGTAGTTTCAAAAAGTTTCATTCTAACGAGAACAAAATACGTATAAAAAATTTACATGTCTCATACTTTACAATGAAAGAGCATGCCTTTCAATTACAACAGTAAAATACGACTTCAACATGATTTGCACACGTGTTTGATTAAAATTGAGATATTTAATTAAATGCGTACTTTTCAACGGGAAATTATTAAATTTAAATATTTGTGAAAATTAAAATAATTCCATATACAACGCTCAATCTGGAATCTGAAAAGGGGAAGAGTGACTTATTTCTTAACAAGAAATTCAAAATTAAGTACCTGCAGCATTTATCAATTGAAACATGAAGTAAATTAACAGTCACTTACAACAGTATGTGCAGAGAAGATATTCATTAAGAATTAACATATATTCGCTGCCGATAACGTATCAGCGTGAAATGTCTTTTAACTCCCCAGTAGCCTGTCCAGATCAGACTGCACCGGATCGGAGTTGCCGCTAACTGGAATTACCTGGAACTGCTTTAAAAACACAAGCTTCCAGATAACCTTATAGAGGAAGACAAGATGTATCTGATGTTTATGTCACGTGACAAATATTATTTTGTTACTTCAGTTAATTCCAGCTTGAACGAAAACTTTGACCGGGTGCAGTATGATCAGGACAGATTACTGGGGAGTAACAAGACATTCTGCCATGATACCTTGATCGGCAGCGAAAGTGTTAGTATATCGTCAGCTTATAGAGCGAAAAAGTGCTAATTTGAATTTGTCAAAGTTTTAGGAGAGCAAAATTATCTTCTATCTATAATTATTTTGAGTACCAATCACCACAAATTTATCTCAATAATCCAGTTTCAGTTTTCACTAATTGATGGATCTTCTTTTCTTTTTTCCAAATAGACCAAAAAGCGATTTGAAACCGAATTTAGAGTTAGCACCGTTTCACTTAAGCTAACGATTTATCTTTCTATTTATAACTATCTAGTTAACTTCTCACTAAAATTTTAATTTTAAAATGTACACCAAGAATTTCTATTCAGGTAAGTGCTGAAACATATTTATTCATTTCAAATAAGTATAAGTTAACAAGTGTGCGCATTGAATTAAAAAAACAAACAAAAAAAACAATGCGATGCAGATTTAAATCCAATTTTTTTTTTAAATTTTAAACAAGACCATTCATTTTTCAAATCAACATTTATAAATGCACCACTTTAGACCAACTATACAGAGTGTTTATTATAAAAGCACACTTTCAAAAAGACGTAAGACAAATCACTGGTCATGATCTCAAAATTCGACCTGCATACATTCAAAGAGGAAAAACGAATTGTCATAAGAAAAAAAAAAACTATTCCGGATTATTTTTTTATTATGCCATAGCATTTTTTTTTTTAATGCCGTTATTTGGCATAAGAAAAAAATGCAATGCTTTTTGAAAATCGAACTTTAATTACAATCACCACGGGATGATTATAATTAGAGCTGTAAAAAAACCAACAACAACACTGGCAATAACCCCAAAATTTGACCTGAATATATGCTAAGAAGGGGAAAGTGGTATTTATTTGGCATAAGAAAACAAAATTGCTCCAAATAGTTTTTCTTTTGATATGCCATACCATTTTCTCCTTCTTAGAGTATATACAGGTTAAGTTTCGGGTCATTCGGACCATTGTGTATTCGTGTACCAGCACAAAGTAAAAATACATGAGATTTTATTAAGAAATTTGGAAATGAATTATTATATTAAGTATTATTACTTATTTATATGTATAAGTATTTATGAAAAATGCGTGATATTTAATACACAAGGTTTTTTTAAGTGAAATATCTAGTGAATTTGTGAAAAAATATTAAAGGAAATCAACTTTACCAACTTTTATTTACAAGACTAGAATGATCAAAATGTTCGATCATTTTGATTTGATCACAATACAAGCCAAATGCTGAGGATGATTTTAAAACGATTTTAAAAGAATTTGTTATACTAGAATTAGAGTTTCTTTTTTTTGCTTTGAAATTTAATTCCCAAATTTATCAAAAAACTATACACAACAAATCCCCCAAAAATTTTATTCGAATACTGTAGAATATTACGTGCAATTTCTAATTTTCTGGTGTTATATTTTGTAAAAACTTATTCCCCGCGAAAGTCTCATGGGTATTAATTGTTCCATACGAAAAAGGCTAACAAAATTTACATACATTTAAAGTTTTTTTTTTTTTTTTTTCAACTTGCAAGATTTATGTGGCACAATATGCGAGAATCGGAGCCAAATATTTTTAATAAAAATAATCGTATGTGGGATGAAATATAAGCAGTAGTAAAATAGAATTGGTTTACAAAGTAAAAGTATATAAATAAAGTTCGGACTAACTCCGTGGATAAATCTAGTTACAAACTGACTTGAGTGTTTTTGAAAGAAATGAAATGCAGAACGAATGTTGATGACCATTTTGAAGTATCTGAGACATTCTTAAATTTTGCATAGTAACAATGCCATGTTAAAAGAATATATAGGACCGGAATGGTTAGTAATTATTACCACACCTAAACGCACTTCGAATCAGGTTTGGCATGGTTTAAACCAAATAGTTTTTTTTTCTCAAAAAAACAATTTTTTTTTATTTTTAAGTATAATTTAAAATTGTATATTAATTTATAATTAGATTTTTTCAAATTATTTCATGTTTTAAAGGACTTCTATTTTTAACTGAACTCAACTTTTCTTTATCATTTTTTAAGAAAATAATCCACTAAATGAAATCACTAATTCACTAAATAAGTTCTAATGTATTTTAAAATAAATCTTGCAATTAAAGACTACTGAAGTTTTTATAAGCATCAACAAGTTTTTATATTAAACTAATAGATACATTAATGTTTTATAATAATACAAAATTATTGAACTAATATTATAGGCTGCATTTTAAATTTGTTTATAAAATAGAGGTTTTGTGTTTTAACAACTAATTTCTAAACCTTAAAAATATCATTTTGAACAACTTATCACAATTACTGATGAATCTAAGAGCAATATTCCATATATTATGCAGTAAACAATTACTAGTGGATTATATTGTATACATTCAATTTAAAAAATAGTATCTCTGAGTAAAATATTAAAATTTAATATGATTTGAATATTCACATAAGTAGCAACAATTGTTTATTATTTATTGTTTAAATTATTTTCAAAATAAATATTAATTGTTATTTGAACATAAACTATTCTAGTTTATGTCAAATTTATTTATAAATATGTATATATGTAATTAGAGAAGGATTTTTTTTAAAACCCGGTTTAAACCATTAAAAAACCTGGTTAAAATTTTTTTTTTTTTTTTTTAAGAAAAAGAACTTGTTTTTTTCCCAGCCCTGCTTTGAATTGAGAAAAAAATTGTGGCATATTCAAATTAAATGTTTTTTATAATCCTGATATCGCGCAACTCGACTGAAGACAGAGCCATTAATGCAAGACTAGAGAATATTTTCGTATAGTAATTTAAACCTCTGACAAAAGATTAAGTGGTTACACTTGAGTTGGAACCCGTCTCCATTCCCACCATGCAACCAGAGTACACTGGGGCCACGATGGATTTAATGCGGAAGAAATAACACTAGAAATATAAATTAGTGTGTGTGTGTGTGGGGGGGGGGGGGTAAGTATTACAAATTCGATTCGTACGTTAACATTTTCTTCTCTCGCCCCACACTTTATACCCCTAGCATTACCATACCAAGTTAAAAAGAATCTTTTTTTAAAAAAGCATCTTACCTGAAGTAAAATCACTCAAAACCAGTTCAAAAGGTTTAAAAATAAACAAATTAACCGAAGCGAATCTTCTTATGTGTAAAAAAAAAAAAATTCGGGTCTGGTAAAAAAAAAAAAAAAAAAAAAAGCATATCTTTTGATATATAAGTATATCAAACGAATTCTAGGAGTAAACATTGAAGCCAAAAATATCCTTTAGAAAATTCCACAAGCATATCTCTAGAACAAATCATTATTATTTTAAAGCGAAGTACCTCCGATTGTTTGAGAAAATTAGCTGTTTTCTTTAATACTTTAGGAATCATGAAGCAGATCTTTACGTAATCCGACAGAGCTGACACTTTTCGTCACTCGAAAAAAACAACAAATAAACTCATAATTAAGTTCATTTATGCCACTGCTAAGTGATTTACATCATTAAAAATAGCGAAAAAAAATTTAAATGTTTCTATAAAAGAGAAAAAAGAAAGAACATTTGACTCATAACTTCGCCGACGAGTGAGGAGATGAAATCACCTGTGCATGTCAGATCAAATGCACCCGACGGATGTTTTAAAACAATTTTTAGCCAATTAATTGGCAACTCTTCAGGGATTACTGTCAAAGAAATTTGGACACCAACTTCCTACGACCAATCCACTATGTTCTGTTTAGACTAATTTTTTTTGGAACTCAAATGAACAGTTTATGAAATAATAGTTTATTTTGCCACATTGAACAGGAGAGTTACACAGAACCTTAGATTTTGTAAGATGTAACTTAAAATGGTACTTTTTAATTTTAAAAACTATACTAGCTCAATACCCGTGTTTTACAACGACATTTTACCATGTGCATTAATAGCACAATCAAAAGAAATTTAAGCGTTCCACATTTCAGACGTTTGAAATCATTGTAACCCCAGCAAATTGGATTCATCAAAAATTCGGAATAGCTTACTTTATGTCTGCCCTTGCTGACATTAGTATCAAATTCCAGGGATAGATGGGCAAGTTTTATTAAGGAGTGGGCGGGCGTTGTTGAGTAGTTTAAGTAAATTTTGTTGTTTTTAAGTTATATTATTATACCATGGGATAATTTAACTTGATTGCACAGAATAGGTTACAGAGAGGTAAAAAGTCTCAATAACATATAGGCAACGCTATGATCGGCTACGCGTGAATTTACGATAAAAAATTAGAGTTGTCTTTAACTTTAAGGTTCAGGATAAATTATTGTTAAGTGCGATTGAAAAGATCATCTAATACATATAAAACAATCAAAACTACAAGTATATACGTCTTGCTTCCTCCACGGCTTTTACATCTCCATTTTTTGGAATGTGAACATTTATATGAAAGATATTCAGTACGAATTTCTAAACTTAATATGCATAAGAATATAAGGGGAAACTAATAGATATATGACTAAATTAGAGAGCCCCGAAACGTTAAGATGGAACAGTTCAAATAGTATGTGTGTAGTCGGGTTTTCCCAGGAAACCGTTTAAATTAAAGATAAAAGTCCTGCAACACTAAAAATATGGTTGTTTAATAAAATTATCCATAAAATACAAATGAGGCTGATTTTTTAGAAAGATATTTAAATAAACGTAGGGCGTTTTAAGTTTCGGTTACGAAAACATGAATTCCCTCTTGACTTGTTGCATCTCAAAAGTTTGCGTAAGGTAAAAAAAGGGACTATGTTTTCTTTAAATAAATATTTTAGTTTCATTCATACTTTTTTTTTAAATAAGCGAAGCTGAAAAATTATCCTACATACTATTTGTACCTCCACATTGTATTGACAGGTTATAAAAAAAATACCTAAAACAAATAAATGTATCAATTTTAAATTAAATGTTTATTTGAAACTTGCTTGTCAATTGTCTTGTTTGGATAGATTAATGTCCAAAAATGTATTTTAAAATATAGTTCAAAATACATTTTTACTACACTCGGGTGCAAAAGTTAAAGAATATCGATTTTTCTCAGTGAAGCAGCAAGACATGAAAGTCATATGAGAGGCCTCTTTATATAACATAATAAGTAAAACAACTGTCACAAAATGAAATTCAAGTGTACGGTAGGGGCATATGCAAAATATGTGCTATTAGTGTACAGTTGTATAGAAGCATCCATATTAAAAATAACGCAACTCAATTGACTTTTAGTAGGAGATGATTTCCCTGTCATCAATGGTAACTTTGCACTGTATTTTCCAACTTAATATAAGTTTTTTAGTGAGTTTAAGGGGCTAAATAGGTTGCCTCATCTTCAGAAATGTGTTGTCAAGTGATTCAAAGTTCTAAAAACAATGAATATTTTCACAACGCATCTCGTGGAAGAAGAGTCCCAGAAGAACAAATGTTTGATTAAATTTGAACAAGATGAGTGATCTGGCTTCACATACATCACGGCTGTCTCACACATTCACATGCATCACGACAGTCTCACACATTCACATGCATCACGACAGTCTCACACATTCACATGCATCACGACAGTCTCACACATTCACATGCATCACAATCTCACACATGCATCACAATCTCACACATGCATCACAATCTCACACATGCATCACAATCTCACACATGCATCACAATCTCACACATGCATCACAATCTCACACATGCATCACAATCTCACACATGCATCACAATCTCACACATGCATCACAATCTCACACATGCATCACAATCTCACACATGCATCACAATCTCACACATGCATCACAATCTCACACATGCATCACAATCTCACACATGCATCACAATCTCACACATTCATCACAATCTCACACATTCATCACAATCTCACACATGCATCACAATCTCACACATGCATCACAATCTCACACATTCTTCGACATTCTCACACATGCATCACAATCTCACACATTCTTCGACATTCTCACACATTCTTCGACATTCTCACACATTCTTCGACATTCTCACACATTCTTCGACATTCTCACACATTCACATACTCCACGACATTCTCACACATTCACATACTTCACGACATTCTCACACATTCACATACATCACGACAGTCGCACATACATCACGACAGTCGCACATACATCACGACAGTCGCACATACATCACGACAGTCGCACATACATCACGACAGTCTCACACATTCACATACTTCACGATAGTCTCACACATTCACATACATCACGACAGTCTCACATACATCACGGATACATTCACATATACATCATGAAATTCAAGCATTCACATACATTCCAACAGTCACTTACTCACATATACATCACGACACTCACTCACATATACATCACGACACTCACTCACATATACATCACGACAGTCACTCACATATACATCACGACAGTCACTCACATATACATCACGACAGTCACTCACATATACATCACGACAGTCACTCACATATACATCACGACAGTCACTCGCATATACATCACGACAGTCACTCGCATATACATCACGACAGTCACTCGCATATACATCACGACAGTCACTCGCATATACATCACGACAGTCACTCGCATATACATCACGACAGTCACTCGCATATACATCACGACAGTCACTCGCATATACATCACGACAGTCACTCGCATATACATCACGACAGTCACTCGCATATACATCACGACAGTCACTCGCATATACATCACGACAGTCACTCGCATATACATCACGACAGTCACTCGCATATACATCACGACAGTCACTCGCATATACATCACGACAGTCACTCGCATATACATCACGACAGTCACTCGCATATACATCACGACAGTCACTCGCATATACATCACGACAGTCACTCGCATATACATCACGACAGTCACTCGCATATACATCACGACAGTCACTCATTCACACATATCTATCACGAAATTAACTCACTCACATATGCATCGCATCACCCATGCTTGCATATACATCTCTACACTCACTCATATATACATCACGACACTCACTCGCATTTACAATGCCGGTAAAAAGTTAAGGCCACTGAAAAACTTATTCGTACGAATGCATTTATAAATTTTAAACAAGTTTTAACTCCATGCAAAAAATTACAGTTCTGATTATATTGTACAAAAGTATTACAAAAATTTAAATTATTTTTAATTTAAATGTTATATTTTTTATACATATACAAAGCTGGAAGAAATATTAAGGCCACCCTCAAAATCACGTATAAAACAGCCAAAATTCCAAAATTTTTTCCTTTTTTTCAATTAATTTAATCATTCTCGTTATCATAGAATCCGAAAGTGTTTTCAAAGTGTCTTTTGAGAAGCTTTTCCAGCTGTTTCCAATCCCAATTTTAGTTTATATTTGGTGTTGTAAGTTTTAACTTTTCCATAAATCACGCACCATAATGACGCATAAATTTTCTGTTGGGTTCAGTTCAGGTCTCCTTGAATGCTACTCAGGCATTTGGACATGATTAGCTTCCAGCCAGAATTTTGTGGAGCTTGAATTGTGAATAGACGCAATGAAATAGAATTGTCTTGCTGAAAGATGTATTCTCCAGAAGTTATTAAAGGAGTCTCTGGCAATACATTTTCAGCTAAAATGATTTGATAGGCTTCCGAATTTGTCTGTTTTCAGATAAGAAATAAACAATTCCCGCATTTTTTTTTTTTTTTTTTTTTTTAATTCAATTCTAAATGTTTCGAAAAGGCCATAAGCCTAAAAATTTCTGCTCAACGCGCTTTTTCTTCTTTTTTTTAATTTGCGATCAAAATTTCCTCGTTAGAGGTTGGCGAGAAAGCGACTCATTCCGTTGGCATTGAATGTGACGTCACGACTTCGCAAACATCTTGGCTTAAAATGCAGTAGAGGAAACCAGATTTACAAGTTTCTCGCAAATCACGGCAAACTGTACGGAATGTGGCAATGGATTATCAGCGCCAACTTTTTTTTAACGCCAACTATTTGGCAGAAACTTTATGATAACCATAGAAACGATAGAGACTCTTTACGTCACGGATTTTGTTGACTGTTTTGATCGGACTGGTTTTGGCTCAGGTTTAGGACATTTTCTTTTTAATTGTTTTAAAGAACTTTTGTTTAAATATTTGAAATCAGAAAGAAATTTTTCATAAATATATACTAATTTCACTCGTTTTTTAAAAATGCGGGAACTGTCCATTGCTGTTGTTCGCTTAGCAGCAAACAAGCCCTAAATCCTCACAGAGCCACCACATAATTGATGCTTAGAAAAAAAAAAAGGGAGAGTTCACTCCGAAGATAATGTCAGTAGCTCCTAAATCCGGCTGAGCCTTAAAGATAAAATTTCTTTTCGTCAGAAAAAAACAAATTTTTGCTATTTATTTCCCAAAAGCAAAGTTTTTTTTTTTTACAAACTCTAGGCGTGCCATTTCATGCCTCTTACTTAAAGGTGGTTGACATTTCATTTTACCAAATTTTGCATTTGGGTTTTTCAATAACGAATTTCGTACAGTTCGAATAGTGTAAGAAAGCTTCAAATCATTCACAATTTGAGATGAAGAAAGTTTCTTTTATGTTGCTCGGATAATAACAGCTATCATTTGTCGAGGAGTCAATGCACATGGACGTCTTGCACCCTTCCACTGATTGTAAATATCACTACTTTTTAGAAAGTTATTAACCAGTCTTAGATTTGCTTAATCTTTCAGCTATATCCCGCGAACTTAAACCACATTCTTTAAAACTAAGAATCTTACCTTGTTTAATCAGTGTTAATTTTTTACCTCTCTCCATTTTCATAAATCTTTGAATTACTCTCTAGCATCGTTTTAAATTGTCTGTGTAATTTATTAGCGCAACTAAGCAGACGACTAATACTGCTACAAATAACATGAAAAATCTATAAATTCGAACTTGGCCCTAATATTTTTTCCAGGTTTTTGCATGTTTAAAAAAATCATAATAATTTTAATTTTAAAAGTAACTCGATTTGTAATATTTTTATATGTATAATTAAAGCTGTCGTTTTTTGCATTGTGTTAAATTTGCATAAAGTTCCAATTAGTTGGGGGAAATAATGAAGTTTTCCGGTTGGCATTAATGTTTTTTGCAGCACTACATCACGACACTCACATATACATCATGAAATTCATGCATCCACGTATACATCTTGAAATTCATGCATCCACGTATACATCTTGAAATTCATGCATCCACGTATACCTCATGAAATTCATGCATCCACATATACCTCATGAAATTCATGCATCCACATATACCTCATGAAATTCATGCATCCACATATACATCTTGAAATTCATGCATCCACATATACATCTTGAAATTCATGCATCCACATATACATCTTGAAATTCATGCATCCACATATACATCTTGAAATTCATGCATCCACATATACATCTTGAAATTCATGCATCCACATATACATCTTGAAATTCATGCATCCACATATACATCTTGAAATTCATGCATCCACATATACATCTTGAAATTCATGCATCCACATATACATCTTGAAATTCATGCATCCACATATATATCACGACGGTTAACACTTTCCCCCCTACATCAAGAAATTCATCCACTCTCATACACATGACAGTCTCGCACATTCCCATATACAATAACACATTCGAATAGTCATTACTACAGTCAAAAATTTTTTATTATTATCACACTCACACAGTACCATTCACATCAAAACAGTCTCATACATAACTTTCTTAGACTTTTTATGATCCCAAAATCTTGATTGGAGACACTGTTATCTATAATGAGTCTCTCTGGTAAATTCCATATCTATTGGATAACGACAAGTGGGTTAGTTATCCTTCCAAAGGTTTATTTCAGCCACAAGCAATCAAAATCGAAGTTAATACAAAGAATTTGGCAAATATCTGTATCGGTTTACAAGGCATGAGCAAAAACTCGAGCACGTTATTGTTTCTTGTTTAAAATGTTAGAAATTGTTAGATTACGAAAGACGCTATTCAATGGAAATTCGTCTAAAATGTTTATAAATTCAAATAGTACTCACACATTCTGCAATCCTAGAAGAAGCGCGTTCAAAGACTTATGCCCTTTAAATTGGAATGTTACTGTATTTCTATATTACAAGCGAATGGTTAGCAATGATGCAACAGATTATGAAAGATTTGGCTTACGAATTTCATTCTAAGCTTATCAATCTGGTTTTCTGAACCTATACCTCCATTCTCAATAACCACTAATCCTAATCTAGGCCATTGATTAGTTGTTACACTCGTGCTAAAATGCTACTGCCGCCTATTGAAACTAATAATTTTAAGTAGTTGAACGTTTCAAATAGCAATTTTAAAATTTTTACGAGAAGGAATTTTACATTCACCATGATTCATATTTTTACACAATAATCTTGATGTTCTTATTACCTACACTATCCTTCTAGTGACATCCATACATCAGCAGGGCAGACAACTGTAATAACATATAATGCTAGAATCATTAATGACATCTCAACATACTTTACAGTCACTCATTCAAGAGTAATGGGATTGGTACGGCACACCGGTACTTTTTTTAAGAGCTGGTACGGCGTAACTTTTTTTTTTTAACTAATTAGTAATAACTCAACTCTTTATGCATGGATTGCGATAGAAGCTAATGAGAAAATAAATATGTAAATTAAGAGTAATTAGTTTTTTTTGTATGGTAAATTATGTAAAATATTGTGAATTTGAGTTTTAGAGTTAAAAAAATCCCAGTTACAGTTGGGGTTACCGTCATGATCGTGAAGCTTGCGTAACGGTAAAAAAATAGTTTAGTCACTACAATCCTGCACGTATTCCCAAATATATGCATCATGGTCGCACACTTTCACACATACTGATAATTCGTAAGTAAAGGACACCAGTATAGAATCCCCTGGAACCTATAGTAATCCATATCTTCCAAAAATTCTGTACCACTAAAATACGAGGGGGAAAAACCTTAGTTTAAATTTCCGTAAAAGATACAAATACTATAGCTCTTTAAGGACTTAATTTTATAATTTTTTGAAAACTTGTTAATTATAACTTGCATCATAAGCTTATTTTTATTTTTTTAAAGATTTTGTTTTTATGATCTCAGTACAGAACTTAATTTTTTAAAGAAAAACTTATTTACTATAATCCAGAAGCTTATAAACAAATAAACTGTAAATTTTGAACACGGGTGGGTCGAAAAAAAATCACTTATCAAAAGCCCCATCCAATTTTGAGAGCGATTCGTGACGAGTGCAGGTTTTTTTTACTCTCACCATGACAGTCGCACATTTCTACTCTCAACATGAGAGTCGCATATTCCTTTATATTCACCATAATTTTCGCACTTCTTTCAACTCGATAGTCATGTATTCATTTCTACATTCATAACAATTACGCACATTCCTACATTATTCATCATGAGTTACATTCTGACATTCATCATGAGTTACATTCTGACATTCATCATGAGTTACATTCTGACATTCATCATGAGTTACATTCTGACATTCATCATGAGTTACATTCTGACATTAATCAAGATACACATTCCTACATTCTACACTTGCCACACATTCCTACATTCTACACTTGCCACACATTCCTACATTCTACACTTGCCACACATTCCTACATTCTACACTTGCCACACATTCCTACATTCTACACTTGCCACACATTCCTACATTCTACACTTGCCACACATTCCTACATTCTACACTTGCCACACATTCCTACATTCTACACTTGCCACACATTCCTACATTCTACACTTGCCACACATTCCTACATTCTACACTTGCCACACATTCCTACATTCTACACTTGCCACACATTCCTACATTCTACACTTGCCACACATTCCTACATTCTACACTTGCCACACATTCCTACATTCTACACTTGCCACACATTCCTACATTCTACACTTGCCACACATTCCTACATTCTACACTTGCCACACATTCCTACATTCTACACTTGTCACACATTCCTACATTCTACACTTGTCACACATTCCTACATTCTACACTTGTCACACATTCCTACATTCTACACTTGTCACACATTCCTACATTCTACACTTGTCACACATTCCTACATTCTACACTTGTCACACATTCCTACATTCTACACTTGTCACACATTCCTACATTCTACACTTGTCACACATTCCTACATTCTACACTTGTCACACATTCCTACATTCTACACTTGTCACACATTCCTACATTCTACACTTGTCACACATTCCTACATTCTACACTTGTCACACATTCCTACATTCTACACTTGTCACACATTCCTACATTCTACACTTGTCACACATTCCTACATTCTACACTTGTCACACATTCCTACATTCTACACTTGTCACACATTCCTACATTCTACACTTGTCACACATTCCTACATTCTACACTTGTCACACATTCCTACATTCTACACTTGTCACACATTCCTACATTCTACACTTGTCACATATTCTTCACGAGCCACGTATTTAAAGATGCCAACTTTTCTACGAATTTGTTGTAACTTTCTGCAGTTTTTGCATATTTTCTTAAGTCTTTAAGGTTTTTTAGAATTTATAACCGTTCTTGAAACTTACGCTAAATTTTATTTAAAATTTTTGCCAATACTCATGAAATTTACCAATACTTTTGCTAAGGCCGAGATGTACGTTGTTTTTTTTAACATTCAAACTGATTTAATAACCGCTACTGTATCTCATATTCATTCATCGTAATGTAAAAGTATTGACCATGGATAATCCCTAAAAAGTAAAATTCCGTAAAAACTATGGGAAATTCGTAGAAAAGTTGTATCTCTGTACATTTCTTACGACTCGCACATTACTATATTCATCGAGTAAAACAACTAAATTCACCGAGTCACATCACTAAATTCATCTCGACTCGCACATTCCTACATTAATCACCAGACGAACTCATTCCTATAAACACATTAAATTACCACCACATCACAAATCGCACACATGTCAATATTCACTATGATTTTCGAGCATTTTTCAGCATGTATGCATTACAAAATTCTTAACAATTACACACATTCATCATGAATAACATTCCGAAAAACATTACGACACATTCCTTGTTACATTGAACCTGTTACACATCCCAACAATCATTACAACCCACATTCCAAACGAGACGAAAAAACCTACATTCATCAGTCACACATCTCCATTCACATCAGTCACATATATCTCCATTCATCAATCGCACATCTCTATTCATCAGTCACACATACCTACATTCACAACGTGTCACACATACCTACATGCACAACGTGTCACACATACCTACATGCACAACGTGTCACACATACCTACATGCACAACGTGTCACACATACCTACATGCACAACGTGTCACACATACCTACATGCACAACGTGTCACACATACCTACATGCACAACGTGTCACACATACCTACATGCACAACGTGTCACACATACCTACATGCACAACGTGTCACACATACCTACATGCACAACGTGTCACACATACCTACATGCACAACGTGTCACACATACCTACATGCACAACGTGTCACACATACCTACATGCACAACGTGTCACACATACCTACATGCACAACGTGTCACACATACCTACATGCACAACGTGTCACACATACCTACATGCACAACGTGTCACACATACCTACATGCACAACGTGTCACACACCTACATGCATAACGTGTCACATACCTACATTCATCAGTCACACAAACCTACATTCATCAGTCACACAAACCTACATTCATCAGTCACACATACCTACATTCATCAGTCACACATACCTACATTCATCAGTCACACATACCTACATTCATCAGTCACACATACATACATACATACATACATACATCACGCATACATACATACATTCATCACGCATACATACATACATTCATCAGTCATACATACATCAATCACGCATACATACATACATTCATCAGTCATACATACATACATCAATCACGCATACATACATTCATTCATCAGTCATACATACATCAATCACGCATACATACATTCATTCATCAGTCATACATACATCAATCACGCATACATACATTCATCAGTCACACATACATATATGCATAACGCGTAGCACATAGCGACATGCATAACGTGTCACACATACCTACATGCATAACGTATCACATACCTACATGCATAACGTATCACATACCTACATGCATAACGTATCACATACCTACATGCATAACGTATCACATACCTACATGCATAACGTATCACATACCTACATGCATAACGTATCACATACCTACATGCATAACGTATCACATACCTACATGCATAACGTATCACACATACATACATTCATCAGTCACGCATACATACATTCATCAGTCACATACATACATACATTCATCAGTCACACATACATACATTCATCAGTCACACATACATACATCACACATACATACATTCATCAATCACACATACATGCATAACGCGTAGCACATACCGACATGCATAACGTGTCACACATACCTATATTCAATAGTCACACATACCTACAAGCATAACGTGTCACACATACCTGCATTCATCAGTCACACATACAAACATTCATTCATACCTACATGCATAACGTGTCACACATACCTACATGCATAACGCGTCACACATACCTACATTCATCTCCAGCCGCACATACCTACATTCATCTCCAGCCGCACATACCTACATTCATCACGATTTACACGTACCTACATTTATTCCGATTTACACATACCTACATTCATCGCGAGTCACATACCTACATTCATCACGAGTCGCATACCTACATTCATCGCGAGTCACACATATCTACATTCATTCCGATTTACACATACCTACATTCATCAGTCGCACATACCGAATTTGTGACACGAACACACGAAAAATTTTCATGACCACTTTTTTTTTTTTTAATTCCGGACGTTAAAATCAAAAGATTTAAGGTATTTTATATCAATTTTCAGGAAAGTTTAATGCAATTGAAAATTAACTCATTCATTGTATTGAATTCGATAATATTCCAGAAGTAATTTTAAATAAATAAAAAAAATCATGAAGCTTTACTGCACATATTGCTGAATCGCATAGATTTGCTTTCAAAAGTTGTTGCATGTTTTAACATCCAGACCCAAGTAAATCAAAAGTTTTAAAACTTTACCGACTGTGTAGTAAAAACTTTCTTCTACAAAGCGATTATACATCAGACTGTCTTCAAGTGCTGGCGGCAGGTGAATGCTAGGTCAACCGTGAAAGTTTTGATGAATGTTTTAACAATATATCGTTGAAAATAAAGTGGGGCAAATGAAGTTACCTAATTGGTGGACTGATCATGTCAAATATAAAATTAATAAGTAATTTTTTTTTAAGAATTTTACTTAACGTTTTATTACATTATGTCAGTCTTAAAAACTAGACATTACTTTCCCAATACTGCTACTAGAGTTTTCTCATATGAACTATTTTATAACATCGCAGAAGTTTTTATAATCGTATTTGGGCGATTCTCTGCTGTAAACACGAAACATTTTAGCTCTTTTTTCTACTCGTAAACAAATTAGAATTGTAAAATTATGAATCTAGCAATTATGCTTGTTTTATATAGCTCTACTTGGGGACAAAGTTACATGGACAAATAATTATTTTAACTAGTAGTCCTACAGGCGTCTGCAATTTTCGGACCCCATCGAACATCATTCTGAATTTTTTATAGAAATTGGAGAAAAGTGAGTAACATTACGAATCCACTGTTCTGCCGTGGCAAAAATGGCCGAAACTAATCAAAAATTGACTTGGAATGAGTTGAACTAAAATTCGATTGCAAAATATGTCATAACTTGCCAAAAAGAGAACAAACTTTTTCGTCTCGCAACCCACTGCATTTTGATTTTCAATGAGAAAAAGCGCAAACGATTTATGATCTCTGGCTCGGAAAACTTGTATCTTTTAAAAGTAAGCCAAATTGGCGACATCAGTTACGTCATCAGTGACGTAATGTTTATTGCCAATTTGGCTCATTTGTGAAAGATGCAAGTAAGCCATAGCCACCTTAGAGGAGAGATAGTAACACATTCGAATCTTCTGTAACCTTCTTAATTGAAAATTAAAGAGTGAGGTTTACCAAAAAAAAAATGTTCATTATTTGACAAGTTAGGGCGCATTTGGCAATTGGATTTAGTTCAACTTATTGAAAGTCGATTTTTGACCAGTTTCGGCCATTTTTGCCACTGCAGACCAGTGGATTCGTAATCTACTCACATTTCTCAAATTTCTATAAAAAATTCAGAATGATGTTCGATGGGGTCCGAAAATTGCAGTCGCCTCTCAGTCTATTGGTCAAAGATGCATTTATTTCGTCTGACACACTGGACATTTGACCTAGTTAAAATAATTATTTGTCCATATAGCTTTGTCACCAAGTAGTATGTTATAAAATAAAAACATAAGAATTATAAAATTAAAATGAATCTAATAGTTATCTGTTTACGAGCAAAAAAAAAAAAGAGTCAAAATGTCCCGTGTGTCATCCATTTGATATTATCATGACATATTTTGCATTAAGAGGAAGTCCTAGTAAAAATAAATTCTCTATACTCGTAGGCCAGTGCATTTAGAAACTACTTTCTATAAAACCTAGAAATGAAGCGAGTTGGTACGAAAGAGATAAATTAAAAACTCAAAAATTACGTCTTATTTTATTTTGCATATGAAATACTTTCGTCAATGCATATGCAGTGGCTCCACCTGGTTATCTCTTTTACTATTTTAATTTTCATTTGCAATAGATTAAATGAAAACAATTTATGTCATTTCATTAAGTGATCTCTTTCGTACCTACTCACCAAATTTCAAGGTTTTTTAGAAATTAGTTTCTAAATGCACAGGGCTAGAACTAGAAGATTGTAACATAGCGAGTATAGGAAATGAGCTTTACTATGATTTCCTCTTGAACCAACGAAACTTGAGCTTATAACTGATACACATGAAAACTCGCAAACGAAATTTTCTCTAATTTTTTTGCCTACGATACCCATAGTTGCGAAACCATGTTTTACCCCTCTCCTTTTCATTGATCACAACGACCAATTAATCTATTTCGCCCCGAAAGGTCCTGGTCCTGGAAAGGAAGGTCCCCATACGTCCTGGTTTTTGTGGAATATATTTTCCCAATAGTATTTATAATGTGTCTAAACGTCCCGATTTTGGCAAGACAGTCCCGCCTTTCACCTCGCTGTCCCGTTGACAGAATATCTCGCCAAATTGTCCCGCCAAAATCCTTCTAAACAAAACAAAAATGTCTTCAGAACTTTGTTAGTTAAGAAAACTAACTATTGATGAAGTTTCTGTAGGTAGAAAAATCTGGTGACATCATATTTAACAATATATATCAGTGATCACATTACTTATGTGTATTTTTGAGAAATATGTGACAATTATTATAATATCCTAGACGATTGGGACAAATAGTCCCAGCCAATTATACGATTGTGATATATTGTCCCAGAAGATTTCAGGAAACGGGAAAAGTGAAAACTTTTAAACTCGTAGTATACTTTTAGTATGTCACCACTAACTTAAAGTACTTTTCATAGTTGAATATTATGCAAAAGTCGAGTAGAAAGGGTTAAGTAACAGATTGTACATGTAAAACACGAGTCTATTTATCAAAAATTAGATTATCTTACACTGATTTTTTTTTCATGAGGAACGTCATAATGACAAACTTCAGTAAGAAATATTCTAGTAACAAAATATAAAATATATTTACTACATACGAACTGAAGAACGACGCACATTTCTATCAGCGTGTGGCAAACTACGTTTCAAAATTTATTTATTAAAGATGAACTTGAACTTTATCCAAATATCATTTATTCTGATTGAAGTAATTGTATTATTTATTTAAAAAGTACAGTATTTTAAAAATTATTTTAAAAATTAGACATCTTTTTTTCACGGCTATCCATATATTCACATAATCATAAAATGTGAATTTATTCTGCGAAACAGTTATTTGTGTGTTCAAATGAAAACTTCTTGAAATAACCATTTGTAGTTTGAATTAGAATGCGAAAATTGCAGTAAATGCCATACGATGGAAAAGTTTAAGAAATTTATGAGTGAGCAATTTTAGAAAATAGACATGAGCCCATTCATTAATAAACTATTTAATTGAATTCAAGTCACAATCTGGAGCTTTAATTTTTTACACGAGCATCATTGTTGTGTAGTGGGTCACAAAAGTGACTTGAATGTAAACGTTGTGGCTACTTTGCAGTTGAATTCGTAGTCCTTGAGAGTCGTTTGTTGGGACCACGTTTCAGCTTCAGACAAGCTCTGTAGTCACTTTAAGGAATTTCTATTCATTTCAATAAAAATGTTGAAGACATTTCTTTTTAATTTATCCAATACTTCAAACTTTAAGGGTAGATTTTAAAATAATTAGGTACAATATACCTTTCAGATCCAAAACCAAAAGTAGTTCAAAACATGTGGTTAGATTAGACTGCCAGATATTTATGTTAAACAGTCCTTATAAACAAACTTAAAAATATTTTGTAGCCAGCCAGTTTTAAATGTGTTGATGCTTGTTTGGATAAGTTTTCTCTAAGCTACTTTTATTATCAACTTCAAGAGGTAACAAATAAAACATTGCCTTATAGGCACATAATTTTAAACAATTTGTTTATCTGACGACTCGTACAATACATTGTTTTTAAACGTTGAAAATGGTAATTTAAACCTTCTGGATTTAAAACTACAAAAGAACCTCTGGATTTAATTCTTCTTAATTAAGAGATTTTTAATATTCTAAATCGTACAGTAATTTTCTAGATTTAGAAAGTCTTGTAAAAAAAAAGTAGAGAACGGATTTGACAATGACACCAAAATCGTTAACTAATTTCAACGAAATTACTATTTTCTTACATTGTAAAAAAATGAGTCACTTTTAAGTAGTCGACCTTTTAAAGGTGATTGCGAAGGAAATTTCTAATAAATAATCACATTTAAAGTTTTCATAAGAATAACTTTTCATTAACACAAGAGTCATTTACTTTTTCCACTAACTTTTTACAGAGTTAAACTGTAGATGTTTCATTCAAGATCCTTATCACGCTTCATTGTTCAAGTAAATGCTTTAAATTGTTCAAACCGACCAAAAGAATTGGATCGATTGCATTGTGAAAGTGCTTTTACAAAGGGCCGAAGCAATACAACAAATGTCTAAATCAGAGCAAGGCCATGCACTCTCTTTCAACAGGAGTGAAAAATCAAGCAATTATCCCATATTCTTATCATCAAGCAATTGGCTGAGTTGCCTCGCCAGATTAAAATACATCATTCTTTGAAATGTGAATTTAGTTTTATGTAAAATAAATAATCAAGAAACGATCGGAACGTAAAAAATTTGAATATAACATTGAAAAATTACACACAATTAGATTCATTGTGTAATGGCATATTGAGCATGAAACGAGGCTGAACTTTATCTTTCTCAATAGGATTACATCAAAAGATTTTTTAAAAAGTTATTTTAAGCTTAATTTGCTTATTTATTTTGATCATAATTCGTTAAAGGTCTGGCATAGGAGCGGATGTTTTCTCAACAGATGTTACATCAGTTACACTTTACAGTTCAAGATGGTGAATGCAAACTTCCTATTGTATGGTAAATCTGACACCTACCCGATTGAAAGCGTGCTTTCACTTCATCATTGATAACGATTAGTTGATATTGTTATAAACTTTTCTTTTAAACTTCCACGTGGTCTTAAGCTTTGAAATAGGCATTATGTTTATGTAAAACAGTTTCTTTAAATTGTTGATTTGTGAACTGATTTATTAACTAAACATTTATTATAATGCGTTGGCTTTAAAAATACGTAGGAACAGTAGGCCTAAGTGATATTATCTTTAAAATGACAAAGGCGTCATGCTTATAAAGATTCAAATGTTTTTTCATGGTTAGTTGGGTTGCTTAACGACCTATTTGTGTGCACAATGACTGCTGATCTACAGCTTAAACGAGGGTTCCAAACAACGAATATCGATGTCTAACCCAGGATTCCAACCCGGGACATTTGGCATCCGAAACAAACCCCACAGCCATTAGGTAGACTTTTTTTCTATTTGAATGAAAACATTTTGTTCAGTATTGTGAATTTATCACAAAAGTTTATATTTTCCTTTGTTATCCCAGTGTTGGATGTAGAATATTCCATGCATAAAATCTACTCAACAAAATCAATTCGCTCTAAAATTTTACATTTAGATTCTTGTCCATTCAATCATTCTATAATTCCGTTAAGCCCACATTGGTCGCAATCAACGACGAACAATAACTGGAAAACATCCAATATACAGACCGACGACAATCACTTTCGTTTTTCAGAAAGGGATCTACAAGTTCCGGATTGTCAGATATAAACATCAAGTACCCGTATTGTATCGGATTCTACTTTTTGATAACAAGGTGATAGCACTTATGTTATTGTCTACGAGTATAGTGATCAAGCGCACAAAGCTTGAGTTATCGATAACTAACAGAAATTTGAACTTAGTCAGTTTGTATCCTCAGATCAACTCATTTTAGAAATTGAGGATTGGCATCGTAAAAGGACAATGCCTTGTCGGTGCAAAAACAAAGTTGACATCCGTCCCGAATTGAAGGAGCACACCCCTACCCGCCCAGTCCTCTTCGGCCATGGGTAGGGCACCCAAATCTAGGTAAAGATGTCATCGCCGAGGCGAAACATCAATGGGTGATCTGACCAAGGAGGATGGAACAGGAAGCGAGAAGTGCTCAACAACGAGAACAGGACCAGAGGCGATTACAGTGGCTCCGCGTGTCTGATTGTGATTGAACTTTCTAGCCACTGCTTCATCATACGTTTGTCATTGATTATTTACATTGCGTCCACTCGGTGGATTCTTACGGAACGCACCCACCATTCGTGCTAATGAGAATTAAAAGATCGTTGGCGACTTCTACAAACATATCTTCTTACAAAGCAGTTCGTTTAGCCAAAAGGCGTTGTCGTACTTGGAAAGCCTACTTTTTTTTTTTGGTCTTCAGATGATAGTCTAGATTATGATGCATCTCTTTCGCACGGGTTAGTTTTATTAATTACTTTTCTGAATAGAACTCTTGGTGGGTTTTTTGGTGAGTAGATAGTCGAAAAACATGAGCCTCAAAACGCTGGTAACTGAAGTTTACTAGAAGACGTTAGTTAAAAAAAATTATGTTAGAAAAAGACAAATATTTTCAGAAACTAACCACTTAATTACTAATGGAGAACCTCAAATCATTGTGATAGTTTAAACCTTTATTTACAGAGTACCATGATGGGACTTGTAAGTACCGTCAAGGTACTGTATTTCTCACGGTACTATATTAATTTAAAAGTTTGGTGACCCGTCGGGCTTTGAAATCCACTTCTAGGAAGTTCATTCTTCAAATGTTGCATAAAAAAAGTTAACGCACATTAAAAAAATCAGTAAATAAAGGATTAATATAAAAGTACACTGTGGCATACAATATGCTCGTCATGAGCATAACATCGCCGTTGTATGAAAAAATATAAACTTGAAGATAAACAATGTTCGTTAAAGTATATAAAATTCTTGTTCTGGATATCTCTGATGATATAGAACATTGCTATTTTTACAGATCGCAAATAGTTACCTTCTTAGGAAAACTTGAGTATCAAATTACTTTTAATGATAGGGACACTTGCGTAGTTTAGAGCTTACGAAACTTGCAAATTTACGTTATGGAACCAAAACGCATATCCAGTTTACTCGTCTGTGAAAAAACTACACGCAATAAAACGGAAATAATGTTTCGGATTATATTAATGTAATATAAATGTTTTGTAAGTTAAGGTATACATATGTGTAAATATAGTAGAACAGAGGTTGAACTGTCTATCTAATAATGCTAAGCGAAGGAAGTAAAGTTGGGTATACATTCAGAAAATACTCATTCAAACACCAGAATAAATTAAAATAAATTATTTTCAGAGTGAAACAATTGTGTCACTTTCCGAATATACTTAATGAATATTAATATTGCAAACTAAAATACAGTAATGAAATATGTTGATATAAATCTCCCACCTAGTAACTGTAACGATCTTGTCGCTATGCTACCACGTAGAGCACTCTATCCAGTTAGCAAATATGATTAATTCAGGCATTATACATAATAACTGGTTATTATACATAATAACCATTTATTATGTATAATATCTGAATAAATCGTATTGGCTATAATATATCATGAGCTTTATATTCCATTGTATGTACATTTTTAATTCTTATACTGATCATTGCAAAGACAAGAGACGAACTTAAATGTTGGGTTTAGAGGTTTATGGCATTAAGGTTCAATAATATGGCTTACAATAAAGAACGTATTTTATATTCACTGAAAATAACAAATTATATTAAATTTATATACATTTTATTTTAATCCATTTATGTTATATTTATATTTTACTGAAATTTGTGAATTTGTACCGAATAATGTTTCTCAACTGACCGAAATTCATTGTAATTTCTAAAATTACAAAGTCTAACCAGATAGCTCATATATATCAGATTAGTGGATTCGACCACTATTCAACAAGTCAGTTGTACTTATATATTTAAGAAGAAATGAAGTTCAAATTGATAACGCAACTAACTAACAAACTTTTTACAAAAACAAGTACAAAATCTTTGGAACCTTAGAATTTTTTTTTTTCATTTTTCGTCTGAATACAGCACTACAACACATCTGAGGTTTATTAATTGTTATAAAATAACATCTATATTTTAGAAAGATTTTACACCAACCCCATCAATGCTACCTGAAACTCTAATGTATTCTCTAAATAAAAACTGTTGTATATTTAAAAAGAAACTACATGTTGTAGTTTTAGTTTATTTAACGCGCGAATTAATATTTCAAGAATTCTTTTAAATTAGTAGAGCAAACGAAATCGCAATTAATTTGTATTTATTGTAACACATAAATTGATGAAAAAATACGTCTCTAATAAGTATAGACAAAATATTCTAGTTAAGTCACTTTACCCTTGCTGACGAAACTCACGCTTTCATTTGTTTATTCTCATTAAAATGTGGCTTATGTGCAACTATTTTAAACTTTAGTATTACAATGCTAAGCTACACTATCTTAAAGAATTTTCTCAAATAACTCAACTAAAAAAAAGTTGATAATACAAACATTTAATCCTATTGGAAAAACACACGGGATTTATTCAACTTTCTTTGAATTGATCCGTTTCTCAAGATAATTTTAAAACCCACTTCAAACCTTAATGGAGGTGGAAGGTAAAAACTATATTCGTATGTAAAGTTAGGAATTCAAGCAAATGAAATGACAAAAAAATGGTACTTACATAAAATAATCGCTCCCACAAATAAGCTGGTAGTCACAGTTATCAAAGTAGAAAATCTCTGAAATAGAAAATGCAATTGTTAATGTGCTAAATAAAAAACACTAACATTTCAAAATCAATATCTGCATAGCACAGTAAAATAAGTAAATTAGCATTCAAAACGTATTAGGGTAAAAAAAAAATCCTGTATTCTGAGCACGGTATTCAGTATTCTAAGTTCAATTTCATTAAATTTACATATAACGGGCATTTAAATAATAGTAACAACATTATATTTTACTATTATTTTCTATGCATTGAAGCGTTTAATAAGCACGTGTGGTGTTTCTCAATGCGTTAACGTATTTGGTATAAAGTAGCGAATAATAATAATAATGCTAAATTACTATAAGTGTTACCTAGATCACTGACTCGCCGATTCATTCTTTAACGTTGTAAGTTAAATTTTGACCGATCATTGTTGAAACTTTTTCCTATTGCCAAATTTTTTTTTAATCAGAATAAATAAAAGATAGACGTGAATGCGTGAATTCACGTTCACTTTTAATAAATTTCGAAATGTACTTTGCTGTACATTTTGTTGCTAGTGTGTTTTATTATTTAAAATTAGATGCAAACTCCGACCATGTCACGTTTTGTCAAATCGTTTCCGAATATTAATCTTCATATTTGCTGTATAAGGAGGAACAAATCTGTTTTTCCTATAAAAATGCGTATTTATCAAGTATTTGGTATAATCTATATTTTCATTGATTTAAAATTATAGCAATTTTTCTGATGGAAGGGAATTAGGTAAAAATTTCTAAATAATTTTTCTTCAAATTAAACAGTCCACTTTGAATTACGACCAAAAGTTAACTTTATGCTTTTCAATTACGAAAACGAACCGTAATTTTAACTAGGCAATCGTTTTTAAAATTTTGCATTAAAAGATTCTGTTTTTTTTTATTTCACTTAAATTCTTAAAAATGCTTATTTTGCAATGGCTATTCTGTGGCGCATTCTTTGAACTATATTGCTTTATGAATTATATAATTCTTCATTTAGGTTTTGATTATATTTGGCTTAAATACAGTGTTAAAAATTAAAATAATTATCTTTGTTTTTGTAACTACATTTCAAATAAAACTTTTGAGACGTACACTAATATGAAGTACTATTTCTATTTTGACAAAGCTAAAACAGTATTTGATTAATTCAATGTTAAAATTTAATCTTGTTTCATTTGTATGGGTAGCTTTTGTCATTCCTACAAAATTAAAACAATATTTAATTTGTAGTGAACGGAATCTGAAAACTTTACGAGTCCTTTATTTCCAAATTTATGCTCTAAAATTCCTCTTACGATTGAATCCCTTAAAACTATTTCTCACGGTTTGAACAATATTTTTAATTTTTTAAATGAAATACGTCTCGAGCAAGAAGGTACCTCCAGTTTTTGTCATTTTGAAGTTGGCCCTTCCCATCGGCTCTTTATACCATTATTTACAGTGTCAACAAAGCTAGAAAATCGTAAGAGCACCCATTTAAAATTGGTATTCTATTTCTAAAATCTACGTTATTCTATTCTCCATTTGTAAAACCTCAGTATTTTGAAACTAATAAATGAGAATAATGGAGACACTGCTATTATAGTTTGGGCTACAATAATATCCTTCGATTTGAGTCGAATAATTAAACTGCTTTTTAAAGTTCCCAAATATCGAAACTAAAAAAAAAAAAAAAAAAAAAAAATAGTATTAAATGTTTATGGAAATATTACCGTGTGCACAACCAAAAGTTTATACTATTTTCTTTTTTTCAGTATGAAATCGAAAATATTTAGAACATCAGTCGTAGCGAAAAACTATTGAAACTCCAGAGATGCCAATTTTTCTACGGATTTTCCGTAGTTTTCACTGATCTTTTCTTCTTTTTACGGTTTATCCACGGTCGATGCGGTTACACTACGATGAATAAATACGAGTTATAATATTGACATCAGCGTAAGACTCAGCGAAAACAACGTAAATATCGACACTAATGAAAGTATTGGAGAATTTCAGCAATATTGGCAATAGATTGAAAAGAGACTTCACGTAGATTTTTTCCATACACTTCAAAGAACGTCAGTGAAAACCTTGAATATCCGTAAAAACTATGCAAAACCCTGGAAAAATTGGCATCCCTAAAATTTTAAAAGATTTTAAATAAAAAAAATATTACATATTGAATTGTGAGAATAGTATAAAGTTAATTTGCTTTTTAAAAATAGGCATTATCAATATACAATTCAATTTTAAATAACCGTTACCTTTTACACAAAGTTGTGGAAATAAAACTATCCAGACACAAGGGTATATATATACAATATCATTAAAACGGAAAACTATTACAGGTCAGTTTGGATTTGGTGACACTTTCTAAATTGATTAACTGTGTGTCAAATTGAACCTGCGCTTTGTACGATGTCACAATAACCAGAGTTGGAGATTCCCGAATAAAATCCAACAAAACAAAGCCATTCAAATTAGTATTTAACAAACCGATAAAAACAATTTCACCATTTATAGCGCGCAATACAGAACTCCTCAACAGTTTGTCAGACCTGGCGTAAACGACCCAATTTGTCCAATTCAAAACACGGATAACGTCAATTTCCAGAAATGATCCCGAAGGACAGTTTTCGCAAACAGGAGAAAGTCTTAAGCGTTTGGTAACGACTTTCTGTGCAAGAAAAAAAAGTGAAGGCCGCTTCATGCCGGTATCACTGGATCATCCAGTGCTTCACTAGCGGACCTGAACGGTTGCGACTTTTTTCGTAAATCAAGAAGAAAAATGGAAAGTCTAATCTTTTACCACGCTTCGGCAACGCGCCACTGAGCATGTTCATGGAGATGACAAGAATAGGGTGTGAGAGACTTTTTTTTGTTCTTTAATAAAAAGGGTTAATGAGCTATTGGGTTAAACGAGTTAAACAACCGTATCGGTAGTTTAACTATAATTCTATTACCCGAAGTTTCTAGTAATTAAACAACTGATCGTAAAACTATCACGCAAAATATATCTCCTTCCACTATAAACGGCTTTCTTTCCTGGACAATGGCATACGTGGTGAAATCCCAATCCCTTGTCTTCTTAACATGATGCTTCTCCGAAACAGACTCCACCTGGACTTCTAACTCCAGAGCGGTTTCAGCGCCAAGCCGATTAATGCTATCAATTAGTATAGCATCCGATATTTTTTTTGTTAATTAGTAAGTGATAAGCATTATTGTATATGGTGACTTGGTGCTTGTTTTATGTAAAATTGGCGCTTAATCTGAACTAGAGTTGGAAGTCTACAGCCCCAAATACAATTGGCTAAGGTATAGATCTCGTAACCGGAAATGATCGAGCCATTGCGCTGCCATAGCGTTGAGGTGTAGAAATGTAGTGGCTGCTGCATGTGATATCTGTCAATGCCTTAACGTCCTATTTTTGGTGCGGCGTGGGGAATGAAGTGCGAGAATTGAAGTGCTAGCTTATGTTTCGACTTCTCGTCACCTGACTGGTGCAGAATAACAAGGCGTAGTTATAGATACTGTAAAAATGATACGGTGTAGTGTGGCCTACGTATAGCTTATATCAGTAAACTAAAAAACAATCAAAACCAACTGTCGTTTGGTACGATCCGAGTAATTTTTAAATATTTTACTTGTAATAAATTTTAATCACTAGCTAGCATACTGATTATCTTATGTATGTCAATGCCTTTTGAACATCTTTCAGTAAACAATTCTAGTCTAGTTTAACATTGGCAAAGCAATGGGAATTTCCCAAGAGAATCTTTAACCTTCCAAAATGAGATGGGAATTTCATAAATACCCATCATTACGATTCTTGTCGAAGTATAGGAAGTTCAAACTGACGCGTGGGAGTTAAGAAACTTTCCACATTGTGATAGGGAAAAGTTACAGGGTTTTCCTTGTAATTTTATAGCTTAAATATTCAAATTTCGTAGGTCAAGCCCTTTGCTATTCAAAATCTACTTTTTGTAGAAATCACTAATTCTGAAGGCATTTATATTCTTGCACCTTTGGGAAAACTCCATAAATTCGTTAGAGAAAAGTTTTGTGGGGGCATTCCCAAGTGTTTCAATTTGTGTACCTTTCACTGGAAATTTCTTTCGCTAAATTACTTACCAATCCAAAATTTTAACAATGATCATCTCATGAATTAAATGTGAACTTTTTATTTTGCATTTGCGTAGACCTAACTTTGACTGTCAAAACAAAACTTAAGAAATGGTTAACCCTATTATGCCTAGTGTAAACTTTAATGTTTCAACCACAGTACATTCTATATATTTCCAAGTGATGCGTCTGATTTATAAAACTGATTACTATAGGTACAACATAGCAGATGGGGCCCATTGAAAATAGTTGGTGTTATATAAATATTAATAACATTGATTTTCTCCTTGATTAAATTAGTGTCAAGATATTAATATTTTTAGTAACTAATAGTTATAGAAGTATATAATCATATTTTATGACATTGAACAAGAGTATAACAGAATATTGATAGTTACATAATAGTTCAGAATTTTTCAGGCATATTTTTTTAAGGCCCATGCATAAGGCCTCCAAAATTTGGGAGTTCCTAGGCATGGGCCTTGCCGGCCTATTGAACCAAAACAATGTTTTGCTTAATATCACGACATAAAGGAGAAAATCATGGTTTAGAACATAAAATTATTTAAACCGATTTCTTTTATACAAAATAGAAAGCAACGTACTTCGCATCAAAAAGCAGAACTGGTAATGGAAATTTTAACTACAGATTATATCTAACTATGGATTACTCACTAAGAAAAATACTACACTGTGTAAGAAATTAACGCAGTATTTTAATAATATACCCCATAAAATGTTTTTAATATAAATCCTTTATATGCTTTGCCAATTTTTATATTCATTAATATAGCGCCGTTTCTCTTGCCAGCGTGTGCTAGTTTTTAATATTTAAAATTTAGATGCAAACACCACCTCTATCAGCAAAATATGCGGTAAGTTACTATTCCAAATTTATTCATTGAAAATGAATGTGAATTTATGCACTGACATCCAAATATCTTATGAATTATAATTAAATCAATTTTATTAATTATTTATTAAAACAATTTTGGCAACAGGACCGAGATTCTTCCAAGGTTAGTTAAATGCTATTTTAGCGCGATTGGATGACGGCAAGTTGGTTTAATAGTATTCCTTAAAAGCGAACTTTAAGTGATAGTGGCAGCTCCCAAAATTTGATAGATTCGATGCCGATGACAATGCATTCTATCTACCAAGTTTCACCCTTTTTGATGACGGCAAGGGGGTTAATTAGGTCATCACATACCCACCCACACACAAAATCGAAGTTAATATAAAGGATTTAAAAACAATCTTTTCGCAACTTCTCAAAGTAAACAGATCCGGCATTTTTTAATTTTTGAAAAATATTTTTTTTATATATATATTTCTTCAATGAAAGAAAAATCCATGATGTTTTATACTTAAAATTTGGAAAGCTATAAATATATATCTAGGTACGTGGCAGTGTTTCGCATCCAAGTCCTAATGTTTAAGCTATAGAACCCGCGAGTCACCATTATGGTGACCAAACTCAAGTTTGAAATCCCTCATATCTTGGTTCCCATTAGCTAGTTAGAATCCTGATTTTTTTTTAAATTTTTGTTTTCCTTCTTTTTTTCTCCGTGTCTCTGAAGCCGTGTAGATGAAAAATGATATAATTACCGATATTGAACACAAGAAAAAATTACTTCTTCCTCTGGTTACGACCAAACCTGTAACCAGATCTAGGGAACTGGAATGCCTAGAGTAATTTCGATTAATCTTATTTTCTCAAATAGCCGATGTGACCAGGAAATGGCCACGGATACAGGACTATTTAGCCAGTGTACGAGAATTAACCGATTGAGGAATTTTGAAATTTGCTTGTGTATGGGCCTTCAATTCACTAAATTGATTGAAACCAGGAGAATAACGAGATGTCTATGGTAATACAACAAAAATTTCACTCTTCCCTAATACACTAAAAAGGGTAAAACTAGTTTAAAAATTAATTGTAACAAAAAAAAAGTTTGTAATTACCTCCTTTCGTATTCCAGGGAAGATGAGTAAAAAGGCAATGAAGAGCGTGGAAAAAGTGACATAAATGAGGATATTCCTGATGTCCTCTATGACAGGCGTCCTGTTGGGGTTGGAATACAGGGTAGGACCACCGTCCACTCGAAAGGCGTCGAACCAACCTCGTAGCATTTTAGTCCAATTTTCTCACGAAACAAAGCACACAGTCCTTACTTTCTCGAACTTTAGGAAATCACTTTGATTAGGATAGGATCATCTTTCTGGAAAAAGAAATGAGTGTTAACCTTGAGGCACACAAAAAAAGGTACATAGTAATGTACATTTAAAATACATTTAAATTCTGAAAATTGTTCATCTATCAAAAGTAATGGGTTAAGAAACATTCAATATTATCCAATTCGGGTTTCAGTATGCAATTGGTTTCGGATAATTCTTATTACTCACTGTAGCAATAAGGATATATGTTTTATTTTTGTAAATTTAGCTTGTTTATACAGAGATGAGGGGATTACAAGTGGATGGTACGACCCAAGTCCCCAAATTTACCCGAGAAGTAACTGAATACTTCACTTTTCAGAAAGCCTTTTCGTGAATTGGCGGTTGGTTGGATTTTAATGGCACAAGAGCCAAGAATGGCTAAGCTGCGTCATCGTGGATTGGTGGATACAAGTTGTTAATCAATTTAACAGCTCACAGTAAGATAGGCTTTGGTTGACTATAAATCTAATTATTTAGATCATAGACTTGGATAAAATATACAGAAGTTTCTTTAAACTTCTGACAATAGTTGAACTAGTAGTAATTCGATACAGCTTTTGTTGTAAAATTATTGTAAACTTTGGGCTAGGCCAACGTGATCATTCTCTAAGTGACAGGTCATTTTGTGAATTAGCTTGCCCGCTTTGCGAAATGATAAAGCATCGAAATTTGACATTACGACTTATAGAGAAATTATTAGAATGCACTTATTCCCCTCAAACATAAGAAAAACTCAGTATAAGAATAATAATTAATGTTCTAATTTTTTTTCTTCTTTTCTTTGGAGAAACAAAGAAATATCTAATTTTGATAAAAAGAAACATCAGGAGAAAGAATAACTAATTCAAATAAAGATTTGAAAACGGAAAGTTTTATGGACATATTTTCCTTTTGCAACTCTCCCCCCCAGTACAACTACTAGTAGGTTAAATAATACCAGTGTTGGGGTGGCGTTGACTGTTAAATACACACAAAAGAAACAAGCTTAAGCAATTAGCGTAACATGCAAAATACGTACTTAAACAAGAGAAAATGTAATAAAACTTGACCTACTGTAGAGACCATATATCTCGATAGACAGTGATTAGTACTTGTGAATTCCAATAAAAAAACTTAAGATAAGAAAACTGAAATTGCAGACCACTGAACTGGATACATGCACGAGTTGGGTGAAGTACTAAGTATGCAAATGGTAGAGCATACATATTAGAAATTCGGTTTATGTCAGTATCTCTTATCTAAATGAGGTATTTCACTAGCTATTAACCCTTTACACAAGGTCCAGACAACCTACTAATTCAAATTTTGCTTGATTACAATGAGGCAAACAGTTATATTTCATTCTTTGAGTAGTGTGTATGGAGGCCTCGAAGCAATAACTCTTATTATGAATGCTTTTAGAGGAGCGATTTCGATCTGACATCACCAAAGTTAGGCTTCAACAGGATGCGATGATTGTGATCCAAGGTTGAATTGATTTATTTCTGAGAGAATATATGGGAAATCGTGTTATGCGCGCGCGACTTGGTTTTAACTTAATGAACTTTTAGGAAAGTTGTTTGAGTCATGCATTTCCGAAACCTCACGTCCTAATTCCAGATTCATTTGTAATAAGCGGTGAGGTAGATTTTGTTTTCACTGCATAGAATAAACCGATTTACATTGCAGGCGTTTTACTAATAAAGTTTAGAAAGTGAATCTTAATCTTTCTTTCCGGCATAATATATTGACTAAATGAGACTCAAAAAAAAAAAAAAAATGACAATCTAAACAATTTCTTTTTAATGTGCCTAAAAAAAATCAATCACACAAAATAAAAATGTGGTTTTTTTTATTGTTGTGAGCTCTTTCAAAATGTACTACAAACATTGAGATATAAGTTAAACCAAAAGAAATCTATAGTTTTGAAGATCATTCTTTAAAAATTTAGAAGTCCTATCGTAGCAAAGTCAATGTTTTTGCTCGTTCCTGTAAAATCAAATGATCTGTAGATAGTAGATTTAATTGGACAGCCAACATAAGTTCAATTAAACTGTAAAGATGAGTATCAATGTAATTATAATGTAAAGGAAGAATACAAAAAAGTAGGACTGCCCCCCCCCCCCCCCAATATATATGGGTGAAGCAACAAAGATCACTCGTTCCTGTCAGATCAAGGGCGCACGATAGATGTTCAAAAACACACAAATATACGTGTAAACATTTTAATGGATATAATTTAAGCTTATGTGAATTTTGGTTTGTAAAAGGTTTTAAAATGTGCTGCAGTGGAGAAAATGTAATTTTTGAAAATTTATCTAAAATGATGCATGAAAACTTTCCTTTGAAAAGGCGTGAATCACAAACAGTTTAAGTTTTTGCTGTGCAAAATTTTCTTAAGTACGGATATTTATAGTTAACAAGATAACACTGATAAGAAAAGCTATGGGTAGGAGCAAGTTAGAGACAAACAATATTTTTACGACCAAGATTGTTATTTGAATTTTCGATTATTCTGTAGAATATTGCGACCTTTGATATCGGAATTAGACAATCACCTATTTATTCCTTCATATATATGCAGTTTTTCATTGCTTGTCTTTCCAAACATTTATTATCGGCGCGTGCTTCTGTCTTATTGAAAGGAACACCAAGAAAGTTTCGATACTGAATAACCATTCCCATTGAAATGGAATTTAACCCTTTGGATTCATTTGATGAGTGAGACTCGTCATCTGCTTACTTGGGCGAAGTTACGGTGGACGAGTTTGACTCGTCATCCGTCCATCCAAATCTGTCCCATGGGCATACAAATCTTCAAATAATTCAGTACTCAAAGGGTTAATAATAATTTAATATATTATTGAAAATAGTCTTTATTATGGTAAGCAAGACAGTCAGTTGAATTTGACATAACACATCACTTGGTCACAGGGCCATAATTAGAAAACCGATAATTATTGACACACAACATAGCGGATGGCACCTATCCATTGATTATTGGTGTTATTTAAATATTAATGACAAACTTGATTACCGTCTTGATTAAATATACCAAGAAATTAGTATTTTTAATAGATTAATGAGTTATTAAAATTTATCAGTGCATTGAGCAGAATATAGATGGCAACATAATACAATTTTAATTACACATTAGGACAAAGAAAAAAAAAAAGAAAAAAACTGCCGATATAAGAAAAAAAATTCAGGCAAGTTGAGACCCCCGCCAAATTCACGGCTCCTAGGCACGTGCCTTACAGACTTAAAGTGAAATAAGGTCCTGCTTGGTTATTGTCTTAAGTTTCTTCTATTATATTTTAGTTAGTTAGTTTTACCGAGTCAAGTTTGACTAACTAAATGTGAGCATTTAAAGTGCAAGAAGTTTTTAATTAATGCAAATATTTTATTATCATCTGTTGATTTCTTGAAACAATTTTTTTTTTCAATGCCTAGTGAAAGTGGTAAATGTACAAAATGGCTTGTTGGTCAATGTTTAGCCATTTTTTGAAAATTAAATTTTGGACTTTTTAAATATTTATTTTATTAAAACCAAGTATTGTACAGTAATAGTTGACTTATTTCATCTCGTTGCATTTAATGCGAGATTTTTATAATTTTAAGAGATTTATCAAGATTTATTGCAAACATAAAAGGATTTTAGTGTTATTGCGGAAATTAAGTTACATTCAATTATTCAAAAAGTACTTATAAATAGACGTTGGTCATATTGTAATTTGAATAATGAAAATAGATTAATTAAAATATATATATATCTTAATCTTGATGTTTAATATGAAATTTTTTGAGTTCATTTAAAGTGAGAATTTCATTGGCCGGCGGAAGGACTACATTAGTACCATACTCCATAATATTTGCAATTATGCCTCATAATTTTGAACTTTGACAGGTGACGACACCTGATCTAGCATCTCTTTTCGCAAAATTTATATTTCCTTTAAAAAATATTTCAATACGTCTTCTGTGAATCTTAGACAATTTGTATATGCCGTAGGACGTCCCCAGTCATCCTTGGGACTCCGAATTACTTTCTAGGGATTTCCCTGGGAGGATGTGTGCTATATGGGTATATTGTTTTAAAAAAAAATGAATTTAAAAATCCAAATTTGGGTTTCACTTAAAAATTTCATATATGAACAAATTAGTTTTGAAAATTAAAAAGTAGAAAATAATTATACAAAAAGCTTTTATTATCTATACTGACAACTTAAATTCTGAAAAGGACATCTATTGAAAGAATTAATTTGATGGGAATAGAATGAATTAAAATGTATCTAAATATAAATCACTTTGAGAGTAATTTTTCCTTAATGGTTCTAAAAATAGAGAAGACTGCTTTTTGCAATAAGCAGATTTTTTTACATTACAGATCATTGAATATGCGATCTTAGGATCATCTAAATAAATACAAACATACCTATTAACAACAAAGATCCTTCGTTCAGGAAGTCATCACCAAAGTCCGATCTATTAATAGAGGGGGTCCGACAACAAAACACGCTCACACTTGGCAACACGGTCAAAACACACTATTAGCCAGATCTCAACGGCAGAATCGGAATTGCCAATCTGTGCTCATCGAAGCATAGAAAGTAGTCTGAGGTGAGGAACGTCGAACAGGTGAAAGTAAAAGTTAGCAATCAAACAAAACAAAAAACAACCGAACCTAGAAGGGGGAGAGGGGGGGGGGGTTATCACGTGGTCGGCAGTGGCCCACTTCCTGAGAGGCGTGCGTTTGGTGGAAAAGGGGTCAAGGGCTCGGATATACTCGGCGTTAAATGACCCCTGACTGTCTGGTTGGAAGACCTTGCCTATTCTTCGGTAGTTTGCAATTTGATGGAAGGTCATCTCATTGGATTCGATGCTGGGACTACTGCTGGTTGCGCTCTGGTATAGGAGGGTTGCGAAACGCCGGGTCGAAGACCTGAGATGTACCTTGAGCGGTGAAAGTGATTTCTGCGACGATATTTTTCTTTTGACTTGATTGTCCGTTTCCTTCGCAAATGACAAGATTAGATTGACGATAGCTTATTTTGATTGAAATAAGATACCGTTACAATATGAGCTTATCTCGTTCATCTGATTTTTTAATGTACATTATATTTTGCTTGGATTCTCTGCAGTGCATCAATGGTTGATATTTGTGTTCAAAATAACTAGAATCTTCTTTTGCGACAGCTTCTACTTTATCACATTGGCGACTGTGTGATTGGAGTTGTCACTTCCCCAGTCGACAGTATCAAAACGAGATTTTCTGGGGTCCTTCTCCATCAGAGGTATTTAACAGACACTGCCGATTTCATCTCCTCAACTCACCGACAGGAAGTTAATCAAATATACGAGTTTTTATTTGCAGATACATGTATTTTTTTTTACTCTTACAACGATGGTCATCTATTGGCAATTGTATGTAACTGAACTCAAAAGTGTGTTTATTAGGTTTTTATGAATGCGACTCAAACACATTGCGACGAGGGCCTGATAATTGTATGGACCCGTGAAGTCTGGGCTTACACCTTACATTTCCTAAGGGACCCCCAAATCCTCTTTTTCTTTGATTCTTATCTGATTCGTGTGTTTTTAAACTTATATACATGTTAGATTAAATATGATTTCTACTATCAAAGCAGACATTTTACTTTAAATGTACACATAATTTGAGTTATAAACCCACTTTTACTAAAGTACTTATTTAAATTTAATAAGTGATTAATTATACAAAGTAATTGCAATAAAGAGATAAATAATATTAATACTTTTACTATGCTTCTATACTTCTTAAAATGCAGTTTTACAACAAAACAAATTTTAAGTGATTTTGCATAACCCATCGCTATAGGGGTCTCAGTTTAATGACAGGTTCCTCTTCATTTAAAGTCTTGATCGGACCCTGATTGGGCTCAGACTCTGTGGTAAAAAAAATCACACTGAATAGTAGACTAATGAAAGGTTTGTTTTCGGAGCTCTACTTTTTTTGGAAATAATTGAATATCTCTCCATCTTCTGTAGCCCGGAAGGAAAGCGCACTATGTCACAAAAGAGCAAATTTTACAGAAGAGCCAAATGAATGTTACAGTTGCGATCTTTTCTCTCTTTTGTTATGATGGAACATTGTGCTTTTTAAAAACGTCGAAATAGATTATTATTTAACCTAGGAGATAGTGCGTCATTTCGCTATAATAAGAGCGGAAAGTGTTACGCAAGATGATGCCAAATGAATTGTGGGGGACATTTGTCAACTGTGAGACCAACCAAGGGTTCATAATTCAAACTTGCTGAACGATTATCTTTGTGTTGGTAGGTAGCGTTGTATATGCATTTATTTAGATGGTTATTTTTAGTCCGTAGGGCTTAGGTAGTTAATTTATTTTAACAAAACCATCTGTTTATTAAAAAAGGCTAAGCAATTAGCATTTATTGTTCATTTCCCTGAATCGAAAATATTTTTGCCAATGATTTCTTCGAAGAAAAAAAAACGGAATTTTTTTTTCCCCCCTTTATAATTCAGGAGAGGAGGGGGTGATTTTTTAATCTATTAATTACAATTTGTTTTGTAAATTAACAAGTCACAAGCAGTCCTCATCATAAATTATTTTCCCCTATCAACTGTACAATTCAAGAAATATAGACTAACATTTTAAAAATATTTTAAACGTAATATTTCTTAACACGTTGACTGCCATACGAGTTGCATTCAACTCACACCACTGGTTCAATCTCTTCTCCAATCAACGCGTCGACGAGTGTTGTGGTTGAGTGTTTTGATAATTTTGGCGCAAGGGCAACACATGATTCATACTGTGCCAAAGAAATTAGTGAACATCAATTTGAAATTTAAGAAACAAAGTATCGAAAAAATTAATGTAAAAGTCTAAGTTGAAATATTTTAGTGGGTGGAAGCATTCCACAAAAAATGACTCGCGGTCTGTCAGATCACATACAGCAGCATTAAACGTATATAGTAGCATATACGGAAGCATTAAAGGTTAAATCAAATGGGCTCTTTAGACCGGAATCGTTCAAAATTCCGTGGCAGTCAACGTGTTTACATTTTACTTTTTGTATGTTTTATGTAGTTATGAACTAGCTGTATGCAAATTATTATTCGAATCGCCCATCAGGTTCTAGCTTTATTAAAGCTTAATACGAACAAACAGGCCGGTGGATGGAGTTTACGAGTTTTTGTTTTCGTCTTTGGATAATTAAAAATCTCAATACATATTTGAAAATCTCCATTCAATGGAACACGGAGAAGTTTCTACGAATAATTCAACGTTTGCTTTTGCAAAATGATAATTAACTTCAGATTAACGATCTGAAATATGGGTTGGAAGACCTTGTCGCTCTACGTCCAATTTTTCGTACGATTGCAATGGGGAGATTCGATAGGAAGGTCATGTTATTGTAGAATTCGGGGAGCTCTGGGACTACTTGTCTTGAGCTCCTCAACTCTCTGGTTTCGAGTTGCGAAATGGCAGGTCGAAGACCTTTTTAGTGTACCTTGATGGGGAAAGTGGTTAGAAACCATTTTTTCTTTACTTATTAACGAGATTAGTTTTTTTAATGGTTCTTAGGATGGTGATTTTAAACTTGCGAGTTCGTTAGGATAGAGAATTGGTATACAAACTGGATGGTTAAAAATAAAGATTTGATAAACCATCAAATAATGAAGAAAAAACAAAAGCTCATTTTGAATGCAGTACAATGCTAATTAAGAAACGTTCGTAAAATGCTGGAAGTTTTCTGCCTTGAACTCGGATGTAGAAATGAAGAGGTGAATGCACTTAGAGAAACAATACGTTTCGAATTTTAATTTTAAAGTAGAGCTAATTAGTTGAAGTCCTTCTGTGAAAAGTGCAAGATGTAGATAGTTATTACTTCGTTCAAGTTCATTTTGATTGTACGGGTGTCCATGAATATTAGTAGGTATAGATCTGGTTTTTAGTCCGTCTTATACAGGGGCGCGAGTTTTAAAAATTAGTAAAAATGTTGGCTAAAAGCATTAGGAACCGGTACTTCAAATTTACCTTTGATTTCTCGAGTGTTTTTCTGGTCAAATTTAGTTTGACCACATCGTAACACATCTTGGACAGATAAAAAAATGAAGATTATGTCCTTTTCTTTTAGAGAACAGATTTATATATATATTTAACTTTAATTTCTTTTTCCAACAACCAATCAATAATATTAAATGCATTCAAACTTATGTAGAATTTATTAACCTTTACAAATCTTTCTATTAAACTTTTTAGTACACACTTTTAAATCATAGATGCATACTTCATTTCCCTCTTTAAATACCAATTAAATACATACTTTAATTATTTTAACACTAAACGTGTTTCGGGCGTTGGGATTCTTCCTGTTATAATGATTTTTTCAAACGAAAATTGGAGATAAGTCATAAATTTGCTCTTTATTTCTAGTGCCCTTACCCCAAGATGGTTAATCAAAATATATATGTAGCTAAAAGAAATAAATTGAAATGTTCATTACACTATCGTAAAAATAGCTGCCTCCAGTTTATCTAGAGTTGTCTATTGCCATGGAAACAATACTAGTCAATTTTTACCACATGTCAATAGAAATACATTCACGTACTCGATTAGATGGTGGACGAAGTTTGAATTTCTCTTACCCTTAACTATTTCAGTATTAGTAGATAAATTTTCACTACTTTTCCAATTTAAATTTATAAAATTTAATTTTTTTAAAACTAAACAATTAACACCCGTTTTATCTTGGCCACCCGTGTAAAGCTCAATGTGCAGAGCCCAGAATCTGACAATGTGCACAAATTCTAAAGTGGGTTAAGTTATAAGTTTTTTCAAACTAAATTTATTTGCTTGATTTCTATAATTTACGTGCCTATTGACCACGATTCCATTAAACCATAATTCTTTAGATTTGATACAATCGCAAATGGATATCAAACAATCAGACATAGTACTTAGCTATTTATGAGTGACTTTTGTTTGTTGGAGATTTTATGCAAATGCATTCAGTTGCAAAGAATGAAAAGCTAGTTTATCACCTTGACCAATATAAGTATCGGAAGAGAATGACTAGAAATGTTTTTGTTTCCTTGAACTGTTTTATTCGTTCGTTGACTCGATACTAAATATTTTCACGAAGGGCTTTGACATTTGGTGAAACGGAATCGAAATCTTAAAAGTTCGTAAACTGTCCAAGGTTCTGTTGAGACTTTAAAATAGTTTTTTTTTATTACATACACTCATATAAATCAAGTTTCAGATTCGATTTAATTTTATTAAATGATACGAGATGAAAAATATACTTTCTAATATTGTTCGCAGCGTATTTTATTTTCCTTTCTCCAGATAATTGTTTTAAGAATAAAATTTTCTTCAGAAGGTTTCAATTTTTAAAAGGAGTTGTTACATTATCAAATCCGAAACTTGGCATATGGAAATAAGTTAACACTTGTTAATAGTTGTCATGGAAATGCATTTACAAAAACCTCCATTTCTTTTATCTTTCAAATGTATGCTGTTTCGCTCTATGGCAGAGTTAAATTAACTCTATTAACTCAATACATGAAAGAATGTAATTAGATCACAGTCGGAACTCTTTCTGTTGCCAACTATAATTTTAATTTCGAAGAAAATTAAACTATTGAAAAAAAAATTAATTGCACCAGAATATTTAATTACATTACACATTGCAATCCTGCATTTGAACTTGGTTTATACTGGAGAATCGTGTCAATGGTATGTAGATCTCATTATCCCTAAAGTTTTGGTCTATTGGCAGTTTTAGAACCTTCTGTAGTAGCCAAGGTGAATTAATAAAAAGTATAGAGTAACAGTTTGTAATTCTATGTGTGAGAAAGAGATTACAAATCAATCGATATACATACATAAGAAAGTGTTTTCATGTATGTGTTTTATAAGAACTAGTTTTATAGCAATCTTGATGAAATTTTAAACCTAATCTTCGAAATAAAAGATTCCAGTCTACTTGCAATTTCGGAAAACCATATTCCTTTTTACCCTTTAAGAGGTATGATAACTCGAGATCTACTCAACCAATTTCAACCCTGTTTTTTGTAAAGGTATTTTGACTGATAGAGATTTTCGGGAACACCATTGTTATGCTTGGTAGTTGAGATACAGTGAGTGTCGAAAGTATTCGTACAGGAGTGGTTTCTAGAAAGGAGCTAGCATCGGTTTGTTAATTCTGCCTAAATTAGCATAAAATTAGCATAAATTAACAAAATATCTTTTATCAAACATGAATGCGTGTAAAAGTCAGAAAAAATATTACAATTGTGGTAATATTTACAGAAAACTAAAAATTGACGATTTATTTTAGTGTAAAAAGTATTCGTACACTAAAAAATGCAAATTTTTTTTAGTTATTTTGTGATTGGTTTAGCCATTATGATGTAGTTAATTGACGTCATCTTGTAAGTTACTGAAAAGGTTCTTCAGTGGAAATTTTAATGTAGTGAGAAACTAAAAATTCTGTAATGGGTCGTAAAAGTAAAGACACAAGTGCTTCCGAAAGAGAACTGATTTTAAAGCTCCGTAAAAATGGTAAATCGTACAACAAGATTTCTGATCTGGTCGGTAGACCCCGTTCAACTGTGCAGTCAATCATAAAAAAGTTTGCTACCACTGAAAAGGTTCAAAACAGTTATTGTACTGGGAGACCATGTCAATTGACATCACCTGACAGACGGTTTCTGGTATGTTCATTAAAGAAGGATCCCAAAATAAGTGCTCCTACATTAACATCAGAACTAAAGAACATTGGGAACAGCAGTCTCTGTAAGTACTGTTCGAAATGCATGCAGAAATGAAGATTTCCATGGCCGTGTTGCGAGACGAAAATTCTTTGTTAGTGAGAAGAATGGGAAGCTGCGATTGTCTTTCGCCAAGCAATACGTTAATGAAAGTCCAGATTTCTGGAAAAAGATTATCTTTTCAGACGAAAGTAAATACAACATATTTGGATCGGACGGGAGACGAATGGTATGGAGAAAGCGCAATACAGAAATGCATCCTAAGAATTTAGTGCCAACAGTGAAACATGGGGGTGGAAGTCTATTTGTTTGGGGTTGTATGAGTGTTTCTGGGGTGGGTAAATTAGTCTTTATTAAAGGCATTATGAATCATCAACTTTATATTGACATTTTAAAAAATAATTTAGGACCTAGTGCAACAAAAATGGGCTTGAATGGTGCTTACGTTTTCATGCATGATAACGACCTCAAGCACACAGCCCTTAACACAAGGCTCTGGATACTATATAATACCCCAAAGTTCATGAAATTCCCTCCTCAATCGCCGGACCTCAACCCCATCGAGAATTTATGGGACGTTCTTGATAAAAATATTAGATCCAGACATATTTCAAATAAAAATGATTTGGAATCAGCTTTTAATCAAGAATGGGACGCCATATCTAGCTCAATAACAGCAAAATTGGTGGAATCTATGCCAAAGAGACTCTAGGCAGTTATTCGAGCTAAAGGATATCCCCTACAAGGTATTAGCTGAAATATTATGATTGTATTGGCCAATATATGCCTGATGTACGAATACTTTTTACACCACAAGATGTTGGATTGTTTCAGTTTTGTAAATATTTATTCATGTATAAAATTATTTTTGTGTAAATTTCACATGAAACTAGTGAAAATATGTTCTATTATATATTTATAATTAATTGAAATGGAATTTATGTTTATAATTTTTATGAACGGATCTCTTTTAAATCAATTGTCGTACTGTATACGAATACTTTTTACACTCACAGTAGCTAAATCAAGCAAAGAAGGTATGATCATAGTTTGAGATCTTCGGAACCAATTCGAAAAGAGTTGTACCGAGCCAGAACTGTTTGAGCACGGTCAAAGCCGGGTACTAAAAACAGTTATCAGTTACAAAATATCAATACCGAGTTATGTTTTTGATACGGTCCATGAGAAGAGATAACCTAATTTTTGTTTTGCATCTACTGCTTTAGTTGAATTTACTTTTCAAGCTTAATCGACACCAGTCCATACTCATTTTAGACTTCTTTCAATGCCATGAATCAACTCGATAAAACAAGGAAGTCTACTGTTAACCATACAGCATATTAACCCTTCGCATTCGAAGCCTTTTTCGTACGGAGCGTCCAGCAACTCGAGACTTTTTTGGCTCAGTCGTGGTTACGGATTTGCTTCATAGAGACTAAACAGTCATTGGCTTTGCATCGAATTTCCCCATCAAACCTAGTGGTCCTCTCGTGTTGCGGTATCCAATAATGTGGTGCCTGAGAGGCGCCGCTCGAGCACAACGGGTTAATATCCTTGGTGATTGGTCCTGTGTCTCGAAACGAGAAACTGAGACAGATACTTTTTTTAGTTTAGATCTTAAAATTAATTCTCTATATAACATTTATCCACTACTAAGTATAAGGCAATGTCGGGAAATGCAGCTACTTCAAAATGAGCCTAAAATATCTAGAATACTACGGATAAGAGCGTCGGGACAAAAACCTTCAAATCCAATATTTAAAAAATTAAATCGAGACTTACAGATTGCTTAAGTCAAAAAAATATGTCAATTGATTGGGTGTATTCGATGATGTAATTAGAATATAAGTCCCACAGTGAGTAGAATTTCTTCACGGATTTTTTTTTTTAAAGCAAATAATGAGTTAAGAAAAAAACGGGTTTTCTTTATCTTCCTAACGCTTTATTTAATGACTTTAATTATATGTACTATTCATTTTCCCATGGTAGTATATTAATTTAAATAGTCTTTGAAATCTACTTCTATGAAATTCGTTCAATTGCTGGATGAAAGCATAAGCGTATTTCGGTTGGGAAACTTACTTGTGACACGAATATAAGACTAGGCCAGGCTGAGATGTATACCTAGAAAATTGAAAATCGTCCACGAGTTTATATATAATAAGAAATAAGCTTGTACTTCCATCCAGCAATAAAAGCATAAACTTCATAAAAGTGGATTTCAAAGTACAAATGGGTCTCAAAGCGTTTAAATTAAATGCAACAAATGAATTAAATAAATTGACAAGGACTCTAGTCTCGTCAGTAAATAAAGGGTTAAGATAAGTTGCGATACTTTCTCGGAATTTCTGAATTTCTCTTCGCTTGAGAATTGGGGGACTGAAAAGCAAATGGGTCCAAGTTACTTTCTTCGAGAAAATACACTTTAAAGTTTCTTATTTGTATTTAATTCTATGAAAACTAGTGATATCTTCATTCCAGAGGTTAGTGTTTGAACAAATAATTTTCATACAAACTTAATATGAAAAAAACAACTTTAAAACGTATTTTCTCAAAAAGTTAAGAAAAGTCACTTGGACCCATTTGCTTCTCAGACCCTCAATTATAAATATCTTGGAACCAATTCGTTCCCGACACCCGTTCCAATGAACTCGTACATAAATAAGCAAAATAAATAAACCTTAAATTTTGAGCACCTACTAAAACAATTTTGCCTGTTTCTGGAGTAACACGAAATAGATTTGAGGAGTGTTGCTACGACCCTTTAAACTAATTTTTTTAAGATCGAAGATATGTTCTTACTTTGAATCTACAAAAAAAATCATGGAGTTTAAAACCCTCTCTAGAAAAATAAGTGATAATTGTACCGAAATATCCATTATTTCAGTCATAAGTGCTTTCCCTATACTTTTAAACCGTTAATCCATACAGTGAAGGAACTTTGAAACGTTAATAACGGTCAACTAAGTGTAAGTTAAAAAATTAATTTGGAGAGATTAAGACCACAAATCTATCAAACTTTGCATACGAATTCACATACGAAAAAAGATTCATTGTGTACAACACAGAATAACTTGGACGGCATGTTTAAAAAAGGCTTAAGAAAAGCTTTTAAATGAGATTAGCATCTTTTATTCCAAAATCAGTAATATTGAACATTTATTTTTCACTAAGTTTTATGGTCTTGAGTTAGTAGATAATGGGAATTTTATTGTAAAAATGCTGGATTGCTTCGTCATCATGGCACTTATTTCCAATTTTACTTGATCTGAATTTAAAAATTATCTTCCAAATATCAAATGTTTTTAAATCCTTTTTCTAAATTTCGATTTTGTATCGGTGTGGATGGATACATATGTGTGTGCCTACCGGGTAAATATGGGGAGGCCTAACTAACCCACTTACGGTAATCCAATTGGGCTGATACTTGGCAGATAGATTCGATGTCGATTACAATGCATTCAATCAAATTTTGGGAGCTGTCACTCTCACTGAAACGTGGCTTTTACACACGCTTTTATAATCCCTTGGGAATAAATCCCATTTAACCGATCATTGTTGAAACTCTTTCCTGTTGCCAGAATTGTTTTAATCAAAATGAAAGATAATTAACGTGAATGCATAAATTTGTTATGGAGTGAATTTCAGTCAATTCAGCTTTGCGTTTCGTAGTAAGGCTATAAGAGAAATAATTTTAACCATTCATTGTTGAATCTTTCGAAAATTGTTTAAATAAATAATAACATTGTTTTAATCGGAATAAAAGTTTTTTTGATACGAATGCAAAAATTCACATTCATTTTTAATAAATAAATTTTGAAAAGTAGTTTACCGCTTATTTTTCAGATAGAGATGTTTTTATTATTTAAAATTAGACGCACACACCAAGCACACGCGGACAACAGAAACGGCGCTATGTTAATGAATATAAAAATTGACAATGCATGTACAGAATTTATATTAAAAACTTTGTTTTTATGGGTTATATTCTAAAAAATTTCATAAGCTCAAGGAGCAATATTAGTATTTTAGAAAATCCTTTTGCTAGAGTCTCATTATAAATTCTATTTTCCGAGTTAAATTTGTCTTGGTTAGGATAATCTTTCTGATAGTAGAAATTAAGTCAACAGTGGTGTTGGAAAAATTGTAATGAAACATGTCCCAAAGGGAATGTAACTTGACAAAACCTTTGATCCATCAAATCATTGATGGTCTAGTTTTGGTAATTTTATTTGTGGTTCATGGACCTGATATAGTCTATTTTCCCGCTTAAACCGATAACGACATTTAGAGTGAAGTGGATACCAAACCAAATTTATCCAGAATTCAAACACTGTACCATTACATTAAAACGTGCAATATTTAATTTCATGAATAAGCTTCATTTTTTTATTATTAATGTTTTTTCCCCCGCAAGAACTGCTTGAAGTCAACACTGTGCCAAAAACTCGTTAGAACATGATTGGTTGGTTTGTACCCTCAACGGCGTATTTTTGTGCACAATAAGGGCTTATTAGGCCAGAACCAACAGTTAGACGTGGATTCCGAACCCCAACAAACATCTATGCCAAACTCCAGGATTAGAATCCGACACCTTTGGCATGCAGCAAGGCCAGAGCGCTATCCTCACAGCCGTCGGGTTGGCCATTAGAGCACGATTAAAAATTAAGGGGTAATGCTTCAATTGGAAACGACTCCGTATTTACAATTATAACGTTTGTAAACCCACAAAACTTCCTATCCACAAATTTCTAAATACTGCTTGTTATTTTTTTGAAGCTAAAGTACTTTGTTTATAGAGACGTTTTCTCTATCGTGGATGTTTTTTGTTCAGAAGCAAAATATTCACTTTTGTGGTGCACCTTATACTTCAAAGTCGAGCTTTTTTCGCAATAGTCTATTTGGTCTGCTCGTCTCTGATCAGAGATTGCAGTGTGACAAAATAGGCTAGATCCAAAGATTTCTCACATGCTAGGCTCGTCTGCCTTTTGATCTAAGAGTTCAGCTCGTACATTAAGCCAGTCCCTGATTTATATAGTGAAACATTTTTCTCATTAACATCATCACTCTAAATGGATTTATCAAAGGACCACCAGGAAACATTTTTACCATCTGTAATATTTCATTAGGTTGAGTGTCACTAATAGACTGGTACGAAAATCGACTAAAGATATATTGCAAAATTGAGGAAAAGTAGACGTTAGTCAGAATCCATATAATTAAAGCTACAGCATACTTGTAACTTTCCCTCATTAATATGCATGTCCTGATGTTATACCAGCTGCTTCGATACATTCTTCAAGGTTGATAAGGGATTCGGATTTTACTTATCATTTGTCACATCGTTTCCGCATTCGTCATGCTAATATATCAAAGGAAACGCTTTCTTCATTATGGAACGTGCGAGAGAAATGATTAACGGGTTGCAATTTTTTTTTTTTTAATTCTAAAATGGGTTGTGATTTCTTGGTAGAATTGTGGATAAATTCCAAACTGTTTGATAAGAAATTACAAGTTGAAGTCTAGAAAATTGCATAAAAAGTTTTATTAAGAGAAATGTCAACTTTTCGAATTCCGTAAAACAAAGTACGGTTTCTTACTTTGTTTTAATCCGTAAAACAAAGTAAAATCCGTAAAAACTACAGAAATTACTTTGTTTTACGGATGCTTTAAGAAATCTAAGGGAAAGTCCTACACTAAATCTCTTAATAATTTACCAATACTCTTGAAATTTGCCGACCCGCTCGCTATTGTCAATATTTTCGCTGATATGGTGGGCGCTATCGTCGGTATTTATAGTGATGGTCCTTTTTACCGGGAGTTTTGGCAGATGTAAAAATTCTTTAATTTTTGCATTGTTTTTATTGTAGTTTAAAAAGTGGATTAAATTAGATTTAACTTTATCGTATAACCTATAAAAATGGATATTTCTATGCATTATAACTTTTTTAACTGAAATTTTGATTTTACTAAAAACTACTGAAAACACTTTTTACTGATGACATTTCTCAAAAGGTTAGCATCTCTGTATTGGTAAACTTACTGTCAATTTCAATTATCCGATAGTAATATGGAGTAGTGAAATTACTGCATTAGGGGAAAAATCGGAGAATTGGAAGGTTCCAGAGTCTGAAAATATGCGAGGTTTTTTTGGTAAATTATCTGTAAGCAGCATAAATCCAGAACGAATTACATTAAAATGTTCAAATGTGGTTAACAAGTCAGTACTAACCCATGGGATGCGACAGTAATGTTTTTGTCAAAATCCCGCTAGAACGGAAAGTACCTTCATTTGAACAATTTCGAGTTTTCAGCAATTGCCAAAAAATTGCTCCAGCGATTTTCATAAAATTCGTTCTGCTAATGCCTATTCATGTGTTATAACTTTTCCACTTCCAAACATTCATATAAAGATGCTTTAATGACGTAAATAATTTTATAAACAAAAAACGAATGCCAGTAAAAGTCGTTTTCTTCAAATGTTAACCATCAGGTTACAGAAACCAAAGTAAATGAAACAGATAAATGAGAAACCCAATCAATCTTGATTAAAAGCGTTATAAAAAATGGGGAATCACCAATAGCCATAGGGGAATTTATTTTTAAACTAGATTTCTGAAATAATCATTGCCAGAAATATAGCCAATAACTGGAGATTATTTAAAAAAAAAAAAATAATAATAATAGTGAGCGCAAGGATGCTTAAACGGTAAATTACGCCAATCCGTTTCAAATTTCTCTAGATATAACCGGTTTTATAGTATAAATCAAAGTTGAGTGTTGTTCACACACTCTAGTATAACTTTTCAAAGTTATTTACTATGCAAGAGCAGGATTTCTAAGATATCCGTTGATAAATCAATAAATGTAAGTCAATAACAATTATATAGATAAATGGTATAATAAATAATCACAGGTGTTGCGGGAAAACGAAGTTTGTGCAAATTGAGAAATTTATCTACCAGATCTTTTTAAAATATTTAAATAGGTCAAGCTTGTTATCTCACCACACACATACCCATAGTTTCAGTTTTATCCATAAAATTTAATAATTTGGATTTGAAGACGGCGATCATTATCATTTTGGCATATTCGCCAATGATTTAAGTTTTTCTTCAAGGCCTTTCGATTACTTGCTTCAATAAAGATTAATAATAATCAAATTTGAGGATTTAATGATTTGGCGTTGATGTGAAAAAATACTTTTTTTCTTTGAAAATTATTATAAGTTTTACAAAAACAAATCTTATGCACCTCTTTCCCCCCCCCCCTTTTTTTTTTTTAAAGTGGGTAATTAGTAAAGAGCATACGGCCAGTTAGTAGTCAAAGATTTAATACCTCAAACTTCCTACTTTTGCATCTCGAGTGGGGAAAATGTGGAAGTATCCTCTAAGCCAGCGTTCGCCACTAACTTTTAGAGGCGGGCCGTATGACTTATGTAGGAGCTTTTCGGGGGCCAGATACACTAAACTATGTATCTTTAATTATTATCGAGTTAACAATATACAGCATTTCTGAAAACTGGAGAAAAAAATATTTTTTGTACCTTAATAAAATTGCAAATGATATTTGATTTTTTTTTCCTTCAAATAATTAAAAAGATAATCATTTTTATTAGTATTAAATCAAATTCTAAAAAAGTGAATCTTCTGTTTCAACGTGACAGTGCGACTTAACCTAACTTTTAATGGAAGTATTTAAAATGCACTTCCAAATTAATCCGTTTTAATCGATATCAATTGTGAGACGATGACTATCGAAATTGTTCTGTTAATTATATGATAGAGTCGATGTCTTTTGAAGTATTTGATGCCATCAATAAATTGTCCAAATGAGATTCAGTTAAGTTATTCCTGTATTTATATTCTTGATGAAAATCGCCTTATTGGAAGCTTCTACGTATAGTTTCTTCGGGCACGTAGTAGAGAACTCTGTTCTTCATAATTAACATTTATTATTTCGGATAAATTACAATTATGTAAGAAAATGTAATGGATCGTTGGCGTGGGCGAGTTGCCTTGGTAACCGGGGCGTCTTCTGGGATCGGGGCTGAGTTGTGCCGGACACTGGTTAAACACGGGATGAGCGTGGTCGGGTGTGCACGGGAGGTCGACCGGATACGAGCAATAGGATCTGTCCACGCAATAAGTTAATCTTTACTTTCCAAATTAACCCTTTGCACTCCAGGCCTTTTTCGCGCGGAGGAATCAGCAACTCGAAACATTTTAGGTTCGGTTGGTGTTTATGCATTTGCTTCATAGAAACTAAACACAGTCATTGGCCTTGCATCGAATTTTCGCATCACACCTAATGGTCCTCTCGTGGTTTGGCATCCAATCGTGTGGTGCCTGAGAGGCGCCACTGGAGTGCAAAGGGTTAAAATATCTGAAAGTGAATGATACGCAAGTTTTCGTATTTCAAAGAAGTTCTAAAAAAACTTTGATGTTTAGATAGTTGTTGCAAAGTTAAAACAGAATAGCAAGCGTTTACATTTGGATAAAAAAAAAAAACATTTCATATTAGACTAGCTAAAGTGACCGGCGTTGTCCTTTACAAGTACAGTCCTATTCAAATTAGTTCCCTCGATTGTAACATGTGCATGCCCACCTTAATATCCTTTCTTGGATTTCGTCAATCTTTCTTACCATTGGTAGGAAATTTTCGCTCAAAATGATCTGGATTGTTTCGAGGTCACTTTTAAAAAGTTCAACAGTTAAATTGTCGTTTCCTCTTGCTTTGCCATTCTTTTGCATTTTGTAGAACGAAATTCCCTAGGGTGGCCGAGCTGGGGAACAGCCAGGATAGCAGCACTAGACCGGAAGGGATGGAAGGCTAATGCTCATGGCCTCATGCGTTGGTTGTTTTCAGATTATCTGGCGCCGTCAGCAACACGAGGGCTATAATGCGCCGAAACATTCGTCATTAGACAAGCCAACATATATTTACAAACACCCATGCCTAACACGGGACTCGAACCCGCAACCTCACGGTCTAGAAGCCAGCACGCTAACCACTATACCGTTTGGTTGGCCGTGGCCTCATGCGCCACTTGAGCGTGAAGACATTTAAGTCAAGTAAGATAGTCTGGATTAATTAACAAACCAATAGAATAAAACCCGCTTCAAATTAGTTCAGTAGAGCCTAAGTTATTATCATAACCCTTTAGGGGCTGAAAAGAGAATGGGCTGATTTTTCGATATCTCATCTCACCAATTACCTTCTTGTTTCAATGATGAATTGTTCAAAATTTCATCAAGGTCGCAATAAAACTGTAGATTTCTATAAAACACACCCACACACCCAAGGATGCTCTTCTTTACATCTTAAATATAAAGATTTTTTTTTTTACTAGTATGTTATTCTAGTCATGCTTCCATTTCCAAGAGATTGTATGGAAATTTTTTAACTTAAAAATATAATTGTCAAACGTAATAACTGTTATAGTGAGTGTTGAAAAGAGTTGGATATATTCAAGTGACACTGAATTTTCCCTCACTTAACTGGAGGAGGCAACTGTAATTGGTTTGTTAATATGTGTAGTCGTGCAGAACTATATTTAAAATGAATTATAAATTAGTCGGATAATGCTACACGTGTTTGACCTTCAAGAATAGCTTCTTTAGTTATAGTTTTAATAAGTGATTTTAAACACTACCAAATGTACCTAACGATCGCGATATTAGAATTGTTTTAACCTTTTGCGCTCGAACGACGCCTCTCAGGCACCACATGATTGGAAGCCCCAACACGAGATGACCACTAGGTTTAATGCGGAAATTCGATGCATGGCCAATGACTATTTAGTTTCTATGAAGCGAATCAGTAACCTAGAATCAAATAAAAAATACCGCGAAATGTCTCTAGTTGCTGGTCCCTTCGCGTGAAAAAGGCCTCGAGTGTAAAGGGTTAAAATTGATTCTTCAAACAATGGTAAACAATTGGTAATTCAAAACAATGATTAGAGGTTTATATATAACTTATATAACTGATAGAACCCTTGGGATTCAAACGAAAATTATTGTCATGTGAAGGAAGCTGCCTTTGATTGAACGTTTACAGTCACAACAGCTAAACGAGGGTTATACTACGGCGTAACATTGTTAGATCAAGATCTGAACTATCCCCTAGAGAAGTCAGTGAATCGAGGAGGAGACGTCATACTGGAGGTCTTTTAAAAGACTCTAAAAGGCATCTCTCCGCAATTGGATCTTGAATGGGAGAAAACTTTGAAGACACTCAGCAGACAGATTTTCAATTAACGCGAGAGTCGCAATGACGATTCTGTCCACTCACTTGAAAAACGAAGATTTCAGTGTACCAGACGAGGCTGGACCAATTCAATATACCTGAATTGTAAGAGTTGGTTGTTTTCAGATTATCTGGCGCCATCAGCAACACGAGGGTTATAATGCGCCGAAACATTCGTCATTAGACATGAATTGTAAGATAATGAGATTTTTTGGCTGCGATTCCGTTTTTTAGATCAACCACTTCAGATTTTGTCAAGGATTATAACTACCGTTGTAACACTAGTATTACAATTAATACATAATTAAATGTCACGTGCCATTGTAATTTATAAGTTTATATAGGACATAAACTTATTGTGATGTCCAGAGGAGTTATGTAAGAATAGAACTAAGAACGTGTGCGAATGAAAAAAATCTGCTAACTTTATTGTTACTACATAAAGTCATTGCAACTCAATTTAAAAAAACAAAAAAATTACTCAAGTATAAGGCAAGCTTTTTTGATTCTATTTTACTCGTGTATCTTGGTTTGTACGCTCAACGACCTATTTTTAGGCAACGGTTAATCAGGCATACAGATTAACGTGGATTTCGAACCACGCGCTAACCACACAGCCATTAGGTGGAAATTACTTGTGTATCTAAAAAAATATTTAGTAAACAGGAATCAAATGTATACAAAGTGATTGCACTACGCTACAAAATATCAAATTTCTACTAATATTTCATTGCAATTTTATTTTACAATATTTTTATGCACAAAATCAAAATGTTTCCCACAATAGTTCCTTAAACTTTCATTTTAGCTTAATCTCTAAACTTAGTTTAAGCAAACAATTTCTAATGCTATTATACACAAAAGACTTATTTTACAATTACATTAAATTACTTATTATTTACATCATATTTAATAAGAATAGGAGACACGCAACAGAAGAAAATTACAAAAAATATATTAAGATAATGTTAAACTCGTTAGATTGAAGAAGATAATACATACATTGTATAGAAAATGCTATATATTTAAAAGTACTTTTAGAATTTTGTGCAAAAATTTGTTCAAAATGAAACATACCTTTATCCGATGCACAAAACTTTGTACTCCAAGTCTTGCTAAAACAAAACACAAGTTTCACCACCGAATTTTCAATTGAAAAGGATTACGTCATCAAACATGAGATAAGGCATATCCTATTCTTGACAGCTCAGAAACACATGTCCGCCTTGAAAATTAAAAGCTAAATACTGTGGTCGTTTAAAATTAGAAGTCCACTTTGTTTCTAAAGTCCAAGAAATAAATTTAAGTAAGAAACCCCAAATGTCAAAAATAATGGTGTGTAAACTAGAAAACAAATAATTGCATACAAAAGATAAGTGGATGCCAGTTTAAAAAAAAAAGTTTCACGACCGCAAATGGAACCTTTCTTTTATTCCCTTCAACGGCACTTTTTGACAAGTACGTCAATGATTTAAGAAAACCCTTTTCACGCATTTTAACATGGTTTTTCCAACTTTCGCCACTAAGGTAACAACTCCGCTAATTGTCGTTTTTTCAATAGGTATTTTTTTTTTAAATTCAACCTTGGAATGATGCATTCCTGGGTGGGCAGAGCTCATAAATCACCGAGAAACCTTAGATCTTTAGTGATCGGTTTTCCCCTGTATAAATCTGTGTAGTTAGTATGATATACAAAAGGATTTCTGGGTTAAATACAAAATTCAATTGCGTTATTTTAATGAGGTGTAACATATCGCGACACGAAAAATCAATAAATTTCTCCACAAATGAAATGCTTTGATTACTAATGAGTTTATTGATGACATAATAGGAAAGTTCTACTTACATTAGATCGATTGACTAGATAGGGCCTTTTGTATGCGAAGCAAGTTATGCCGGAAATAGTTCTAAGTGGTGTCAAGGTTTTCTTATGACTAGCCGAGTAAACCTCTTTTCAAATTTTATTCTTAGTGTTTTGAATACGTTGGTAAATTAGCTAAATACTTTTTTTTTTTAAATTATAATTGCGTTTTAAACGTATCATATAAGTATAAAAAACACAGTATGCCTTCGTTTTCTAGAAATTAGTGAATCATAATTTTCTCTCGGTGAAAGAAACATGCCTGATCAGACTGAAAAGGTGATTGTCAACGGTCTACGACAATTCTATTAGACAGAGACATAATTGACAACGAATTCCATGATCCATCATTTTGGATTGAAACATGGTCCATTACTTTGGTTTTGTTAAAGTGTGAAAATGTGTTGCTTCTGGCTCGAATTTGCGGTTTAATTTCAATATTCAATTATAGAACGTCTCTGATATTTTATACTATACCAGTGACAGTTGCTCAAAATTGCTATGGCCTTCGTTCACCTCTACAAAACTTGAACAATTTCATTAATCTGAAATCATGTATAGGAACTGAAAATAAGTGATAGATTAATTTTTGTTTGTGGGGTAAAAATTAGTCAAAACATTTATTACCGATTAGAAGAAAAAGCTTATAATTTTTCCGCTTTCAGCAAAAACTAATTTACACCTTGCCAGTGTCCGGAACACAGACCAGTAAGCTGATTGGATGATTACTGTCACGCGTTAATTGGAATTAGAGGTCGGAAATATCGATGAAAATAAATATCGATACTAAATCGTTGCATAGAAAAAATATCGATCTATCGATACATAATTATTTTTTTTATTTGATTTTCAATTTTGCCAGAAACGAAGTTTTATGGGGCAAATTTCTACTTTTCGTAAATTCCTGTCAAAATGGTTTTAATAAATAAATTATAAAAATTGTTTTAGTAAATAAATTATAAAAATTGTTTTAGTAAATATATTATAAAAATTGTTTTAATAAATAAATTATATTATAAAATCAGAATAAATAAAATACATTTGGATGACAATGCATAAATTCAAATTTATTTTTAAAGAAGAAATTTTGAAAAGTAGTTTATCGCATATTTTGCTGATAGAGATGTTTTTAGTATTTAAAATTAGACTCAAATTCCAGGTACACTCTGGCAACAGAAACGGCCCTATGTTTATGACTACTAATAAATGATCTTATCGTTCCATTATATTATGTTTTCCTTTTGGTTAGAGTGCTATTTTAACTGTCACTCAGCCAAGCCCAAACTTCAGTTTTGATGTTTTTGAAAAGGGAATAAAGAAAATCGAAAAACACATGATACTAAAAAAACTATCATCAAAAAACTAAAAAGGTTTGAAAATATCGATATATCAGTGACTTGTATCGATATTTTTGTAAAAATATCGATAAAAATATCGTTGTATCGATATATCGCCGATCTGTAATTGGAATGCCAAATTTGCTTTAAGTTCATATAAGGTGACAGCAGTTTGAACAATCCAACCATTGAGCGAGTGTTACGCCGCATGTCGGTGGTCAAGGGAGACGGCAATATCAGCCTTAAATACACACACTTTCATCTTACTTTATTTTGAATAATTACCCGTGCATATTGCATTTTTATTATAATTGCAAGATCGATTAATTAAACACCGAGTGACAAATTGGGGAATTCATTATATGCTTATAATTAGATTTTCAATGCACGTTTTCTACATCATCTTTGCGGTAAAATAATCCCAACAAACCGTTATTACGCGATTAAGTCATTTAAGGTTATGTACTTACAATTAACGAGTTTTTTCCCCTTTATATTTCGTTTTCACCTCTAGCAACAAACGTTCTCGTACTGCTTTGGGGCACGTATCACTTGTTTTTCCATTCGATACTTAATTTTTCGTACCAAGCAAGGAAGAAAAACTCTTGATATGCAAAAAGCTGATTGTACGTACGAGTGTTAGGAAATCGCAAGGCGTAATTATTATTGTATAATGTCGTGCGCTGCAGATTAAGCTAAATATCAAAGGCTTACGACAAGCAATGATAGTCGTTAGCAGTTACCCTATATTTTCTATTGTCAATGGTGGAACTGAAGATTGCAATTTTAGTCATTAAATTAATTTGTGAAAATAGAACGAAATATAAAATAAAAAAGCGGTATATTTTAATATCAAATTAAATTTTTAGTTATAAAGAGTAGGAAAATTAGTGCTAGTGAAAAAATAAAAACTAGGAGCGTGGAACATCGCTCAACTTTCAATTATACTATAATATCGGTTATTAGATTAAAATTTATAGTGTTATTCACCGTATTCATATTTTCAGTCATTTAAATAAAAACGGCGATATTTTTGGCAATAATTTTTACATGGACAAAAAAACAACAACATGCCAAGATGGTGATGTTGTTCGATAGACATTACATTGTACTTTCTTCAGCTTAAAACAGAAAAAAAAATTAATAATAATTGTTGATGGGCGATGATCAAGGGCAGAGAGCTCTCTGTTAAAGGCACTCGTTTTTCAACTTTTTACGCTTTTTATGGGAATTTCGGAGGTGGGAATATTTAAAACACATTTACAGGTATCATCACAGCGATTTTGATCAAAATCGTTAAAGCCATTTTTTAGCAATTACTGAAAAACATGATTTTTCATGATTTTTTTATGATTTCTACCTTTTGCACATGCGCGATTTTGACGAAAACCTTAATGGTAGGTCCCATGGCCACCACCAACCCGCACACCAAATTTGAGCATCGTAGGTCAATTTGTTCGAGAGTTATGTTGACCACGTACACACAGACAGAATTTTTTTTTCTAGACCACTTTTTTGAAATAAGGAACTGAAAAGCCAAGGAGTCTAAGTGCCTTTCTTTAACTTTCGAGAAAATACACTTTAAAGTTTCTTATTTATATTTAATTCTATGAAAACTAGTGATATCTTCATTCCAGAGGTTAGTATTTGAACAACAAATAATTTTCTTACAAATTTAATATAAATAAAAAACTTTAAAGTGTATTTTCCCATAAGTTAAGAAAAGTCACTTGGACCTTTTTGATTCTAAGGACCTCAAATCAGGATGTTCCAAAACGTAGAGAAATGCAAAAAAAAAAAAAAAAAAAAAAAAAATGATTTTTTTTTTTTTTTTGGTGGACTAAATGCTATACTTTCATCACCCTATGTATACATATGGGTAATTGAAAGTAAAAATAATAACTGGCAACAACTTTAAAGTGCTGTAATAGAAAACTAAAATACAAACTTTTAGTTTCTAAATGCCTCTAATTAACATCGCACTTCTAAGACAAAACAAATGCGTCAAAATAGTGTATGTATTAATTCAGAAAAGCAACTTCGATGCAGATATCAAAATGAATTGAACCGAAACACAATTCAAATTTTAAAAAATATTTGGATCACATAATAGAATTTTTGTACTGCAACACATTTTGCTTACCCTCCTCCCTCAGTGATGAATATAGGTTACAATTTGGGAGAAGGGGGGGGGAGGGGGCAATATTACTAAACTTAGCATTATTTACGTGTTTTTTTTTTTTTTTTTTTTTTTTTTTTTAAAGTGAGCTATCATTCAATTATTAAGGATAGTTTTCCAGTGGTTTTAAACAATACATTGGCACAAAACAATCTAGTTACTATTATTTTTTTATTTTTTCAGTTTAATTTAATAACTAATACTTTATTATATGACAACGGGCTATTTTTTAAAACGTGCGCATTTAACACTTAATTTCACTCTCGTTAATACTATTTTCCTCACTTTCCCTACTTTTTTTTACTTACATAACTTTTTTTTTTAATAAAAACCTCTTTTCATTAATTGGTCTTTAATTTCATTATCTCTACTGTTAGCTCTGTATATTTAGCAAAGATCGAAAATTTTCGTGACTTTTTTCATATTACTGAAAACCTGTGTTACTAATCCCCTTGTTACTTGGTAAACTCTTTTTCCTATACTTTTGGAGTGCGAAAATCTTACACAATATTCACAAAAAAGTTCGGATTTTTCTTCAGAATAAGCTAACCATTCAGATGCTTCTAGCCATTTAATTTGAAAAGTTCTAATAAGGTTTGAACTAGAACTACTACACTGGTCTGCTAAATTAAAGGATATATCAGTTTTTCCCTGGTAACTTCTCAGTGGAGGAGCATAGACACATGAAATTCACATCAAAGAGACATCTTTAAGTAACATATCTTATAAGTAAAACAACTCAGTCGCAAATTGAAATGCAAAGTGTACTGTGGGGCATATTCAAAAGAATGAAGAAACATTAGAGTGCAGTTCTACAGATGCATTCACATTAAAAATCACGCAACTCAAGGAGTTGATCTTGAGTGTGGGATATGACCTGTCATCAGTGTTTACTAGGCACTGTGTTTTCACACTTGACACGAGTTTCTTGAGGAATTCTAGTGGCTGAATTGTTCGTCCCACCTTTTGAACTGTTTGCAAGTGATGGAAAGTTCCCAATACATTAAATCTTCCCACAATGGATATCGTAGAAGAGTCTCACATATGTTTGATGAAATTTGAAATAGAGGAATGATTTAGCTTACGTATAGGGGCGATATTCATATTTTTTAATCGTCTAAAATCCAAAGCAAAAGTGGGATTAAATATGCCACACACTATCAATAGACATGATTTAGAAACTGATATTTCACCATTAAAGATTCGTCTAGATCACGTAAAAAGTCGAATTTAATTATCTTTTGTACTCCTGGGGAGCTTCATAAGCAATTCAACATATTGCATCGAAAGATGAAAACTCTTTTCCCACCAAATCGTTTTCTTAAATTAGCATTTAGCACGTAATATCATATCCCCAATATTCTACAGATCCTTCTGACGTCCAATATTACTCATGAGACTGAAAATATTATTTTCAGTAAAAAGTATCTGATGTTAAAAGGTTTTAGTCTTGGATGCAAAATTTTGGATTTCTAGATTGCTTTATTAAGTTCCCCAGGGGTGCAAAAGATAAATAAATTCGACTTTTTAACTATAATTAAGTTAACTTGATCTAGGCAAGTCTTTAATGGTGAAATATCGGTTTCTAAAGCGTGTTTATTGATATTTATGACATAATTTATCACAATTTTGCTTTGAATATACGATTAAAAAATATGAATATAGCCCCTATACTTAAGGCGGATCACTCCTCTAATTCAAATTTCATCAAACATGTGTGGGACGCTTCTACCATATGCATTTTGTAAAGATTTAATGTATTGGGAACTTTCCATCACTTGCAAACAGTTCGAAAGGTGGGACGAGCAATTTATCCACTAGAATTCATCCAGAAATTCATGTTAAGTATGAGAATACAATGCCAAGTAAACACTGATGACAGGGGAGATCATATCTCACACTCAAAGTCAACTCCATGAATTGCGAGATTTTATTAATAATGCATCTGTATTGTATGTAAATACATCTGTACATTTGCCTCTAATGTTACTCCATACTTTTGCTCTGTACATTCTTCCCACTGTACATTTTGCCTTTTAATATGCGACTGAGTTGTTTTATTTATAAGATATGTTACATAAGAATGTCTCTTTGATGTGAATTTTGTGTCTATGCTGCTCCATTTAGAAGTTTGGTATAGTGATTAGCGTGCTAGCTTCTAGACAGCGAGGTTGCGGGTTCGAGTCCCGTGTTAGGCATGGGTGTTTATAAATGTATGTTGGCTTGTCTAATGACGAATTTTCGGCGCATTATAGCCCTCGTGTTGCTGACGGCGCCAGATAATCTGAATACAACCAACTATTTAGAAGTTATTTGAGAAAATTTGAAATATCCTTTAATTTTGCAGACCAGTGTAAAAGAAGAAGGAAATTTGTGTAAAGGTTGCGGTTTCCATACATTTTCTTCAAGTAAAATTTTTCTTTATTTTTGTTCTACTTTTTTCTTAATTTGTTTTTCTTTATTTGAATTTTTTTCTTTATTTGTAAGTCTTCTGTAACTTATACTGGATCAACGGTACTGGAATTTGCGATGTTAGAGGAAACATTGTTTTTGGCACAGTCAACTTCGGCACTGTCACAAACAAGCCTATTTACACTATATTTTTTTACAAAATAGTTTTGAATAGAATTTTTGTCTCTTCATAATGAATGCAGTTAACTTAATAAGAAATTATGATTTCATAACAGCAAAATGTCAAGGATCATAGATACACAGCTATTTAAAAAGCTCACTAACTCAATACACAGAGCTACAGATAAAACGCCAAGACCACACCTTCATTATACATATTTTAATTTCACGGTACTCCTGATGCTATCAAAAAATTTTATTTTAGAGAAGCTAAGCGCACGAACATTATTTGCCAACAAACGCCAACCCATAATGACAAATTTAATACTTAAACTTTTGTTCTTCTTTTTCTGACTTCTGGGTATGTGTAGTGTTTGGCAACTACGAAGAAGACCATCGATTCCGTGTCATTGAATAACTATTCTTTGCTTCCAAAACTTGATAGAATGTATTGCCATTCACCAAGTTATCTGTCAAGTCTAAGCTGGAATAAATAATAAGTGTGTTAAATATCCTACCAAGCTTCCTTTCAGTGCAGCTTCAAAACTTGATTGAATGTGTAGTTAATAGGACGGCTACTTTTGCAGTAATGCTGGTAATTCCTAAAATACTACATAATAAAGTTAATACAGGTTTAAATTCATTCTTGAAATTTAATTAAATCTTAAAGTAGTTAAAGGTAAATTAAATCAGTTCAACCAGCATCGCTTTTAAAGGCATGCTTGAAGGTACTGTTGGGGCATCAGACCGATGGCATCTGATCAATCTGGATTCTTGCTGTGGCTTTTATGCTGTTCCACATTTACATATCTCGAAATTTGGGCACGCGATATTTTATCACGACCCATACGGCACACTGGTGAGAAACGCTGTAGCATAGATCACGATGATCGAACTCAAACGTACTAGCTTCCTTTCGTTCGAGTGGCAACACTTTCTTTGGTGGGTCATCTACAACAAGTTCATATGCCAAGTTTCAGTTTGATTATTCGATGGCAAGTGAGCTAGTTAGAATTGAATCGAAAAAATTGTCCACCACAAACACAGACAATTGAAGTTAATTTAAGGGATTAAAAAATGTGTAAAGATTTATTAATTAAAAATCGAATGTTGGTATCTTGTAATGTTAAATGTCTTAAAGTTAAGATTCTTTGTGATTAAATCAGTACTAAGTTAGAAATGGTTTACGAACGTAGGCAAAAAAATAGAAGTCAAACAATTATCATAAATTTGAAGTAGACAGTGTATCATGAGTCTGTATCTCTTGAAATATGTTACTATTGATCTATTTTTGTTATTTTAAAAAAAACTTCTCCTCGTTATTTAATTTTGACATGAGGTTTATGAAGCAATTCACCCAGCGGAGAGAAATACAACTTATAAAACGTGTGTAGTTCAGTAACCTATTTCCTAAAACACAAAATATATCATTTCTGAAAGGCTTGTAATACATTTTAAGCAATCTCGCGGGATCTAATTTCATGTTTCGTAAGACATCGAATTTTGTAGAAGTATATTTTTCTTTCCAAACCTCCTTTGATTAAAATAACTTAATAATGAAAGTAGAGCCTGTAATACTTCATTCATTTGTGGAAACTGTGATTGCAGTCTGTGATTATTTAGATATTTAATTATTTACTAGCTGAATACCTGAACTTTCCCTACGAACATAATTTTACACCTAATTGCTTAACTTATATAAAAAAAATATCAATATCACTTATATAAAATATATCAAGTTCTTCGAGATTATTAACATTTGTCGAAAACTATTATAAAATCATCCTTAATAAACAAGCTAAATTCAGTAATAATCCTCAAAATATTCATAACGACGGCATTTTTTTTTTTTTTTTTTTACTTTTAATTACCCATATCTTTACATAGGGTAATGAAAGTAGATCATTCGATAAAAAAAATCGATTTTTTTTCTTTTTCATTTCTCCGCGTTTTGGAACATTTTGATAAAAAAAAAAGTGGTCTAGAAAAAATGTCTGTGTGTACGTGGTCAGCATAACTCCCGAAGAAATTAACCTATGATGATCAAATTTGGTGTGCGGGATAGTATGGCCATGGGATCTACCATTATGGTTTTCGTCAAAAACGAACATGCGCATAATGATGAAATTATGAAAAAAATCATGTTTTTCAGCAATTGCTAAAAAAGGCTCTAACGATTTTAATAAAAATCTCTTTGCTAATGCCTCTTAAGGTGAACAAATCATTTCCACCTCCGAAATTCCAGTAGAAATGAGATAAAAACGTAAAAAGTGGAAAAACAAGTGCGTTTTACACAGAGATCTCTTTACCCACTGAAGGTCATGGGAATGGGCGAAATTCTACAGCTGTTTTCCCTGTAATAATTTTTAAATTATATTCCTAATTCAAATACATAATTTTTTAAAAATTATTTTGATTTATTTTGTTTTAGATAGCTTATAAACTATCATCCTAATAAAAATATTTAAAAAATATCTTATTTTAAATTTTATTTATAACTTTAAAAATGTTGTGTATTGCTGGAAAAACTGGGGGTTAAATGACGTATATATACGTGTATGACCGTCAGTGGGTTAGCAACACCTATCAACAATTTATTTTTGTCTGTTTTACGTACAAAAAAGGAGAATGCACTGTCTATCGAATAACACCGCCAATTTCGCCATTATGACGGGTTATCCCCCCCCCCCCATGTTAAGATTATTGCCAAAAATATCGTCAAACTGGCTATTTTTTATTTAAATGAGTGAACATATGGAAACGGTAAATAACACCGCATAAAATTTTAATGTAAATTATACCAATATTTTAGTGTAATTGAAAGTTGTGCGATGTTCCACACCCCTAGTTCCACTTCATGTCTCCGCGAAATTGATACCGAATAATTGAGGCTAGATAATTGTAAAGGCAAACCAAATTTCTTTCTTTGAATTTATTAAATATTGATTACAAAACAATTTTTCGTACATATCTAGAATCATCTTTTTTTTTTTTCTTTTCTTTTTTTGTATGTTTTAGAACTAAGGGAGAAAGAGATTGTAATTTTCGACAATTACTTCGATGTTTTTCTTTTCTTTAAAAAAATAAAGTTACAAACTACAGTCTAGTGGAAGAAGAGGAGGAGATTGACCACCTCTAAGATTTTCCTCTTACTTGAAGAGGCAAATTTTGATAAGAGTACCGATAGAGATGTACCTATTTTCATTCAAGGTGCTTACCTGAAAAGTTTAGCCAGCAATTTTCTTCAATGTTCTTGGATGTTTTCCCTCATCACGCGACACTACAAGGTAGTGAGCAGTTTTGTATGTTTGGGGCATGCTGAAGTTACTGGAAAGAAGAAAAAAATATTTTTATTTCACCCCATCCTTTTCACAAGTTTTGCTTAAAAAAATCACAGAAGCTTTAAAAACCATCATATGAAAAATTAGTGCTAGAGTACCTTAAAAAAATAAGTTTTACAGCTGTTAAATGAAGATAAAAATAAACGGGTTTTGATAAGAAATTAATTTTATGTAAGGAAAATGATAGAACAGATATTGATTCAAACAACGATTCATAAACAACTATTGGTTCTTGAAGCTCTGAACCTTCTTTGATGTGTGAGTGTGTGTGTGTGTGTGTGTGTGTGTGTGTGTGTGTGTGTGTGTGTGTGTGTGTGTGTTTCCTACCTCTTCTCTTGCTTGCAAATACAAAATAGACAATTATTTGTTTAAGGTATTTACAATACTTACATAAAATTAACTGTTAACAATTCAAATCGTTTTGTAGGTCTGCTTTGCATGTTTGCTGCTTTTAACTCTTAAACAGCACAGTGGAACGCTGCTACTTTACAAGGTATTGATTTGGCATGATTTTATCCCACTGATTAAATATCGATAGGTGGTGGTGAATGCGGCACGATCAAAGTAAACTTTGATAGACAATTTGCAAACTTATTTCATAAGCATCAGTTCCATTTTTTTAATTTTTAATTATTTTTATATTAATTATACTTTTAATTATTTTTTCATGGCAGGCTAAAAAATATTTAATCGATATTACATTTTTTGAAACTCTTACATCACAGTTGTTTTCGAAATCACTTTTAATTTTATGCAATACGGATAATGCTAGAGTAGAAATCAGAGAATTTAGATGGAAAGTTAGAAGTAAATGTAAATTGCTTTCAATTTTTGTAAAACTGTAAAATAATAGAACTGAAATTAGAGAAATGTAGTAAGAAACTAGTGATAATAAAAATTAAAATAAAGGCCTATTTATGTAATAAAATTAAAGATAGGATAAGTACTTAATGCTTCAAATACAAAATACTGAAGGCAAAACAAAGTTAAAGAAACTAATTAATACATTAAGTTACCTTAAATTTTACTTTATTTATACAGTTGATTAACAAAACCAATTTCCGAAAACTCATTTAACACTGTAAGAAATAAATTATAAAATCTGTATAAATAACTTGATTTTATTTAAAAAGTTCTTATTTTTTAAACAATTCAACTTCAACTTTAATTTGCAGTATCACTCACAATTTAAATAATGCTTTTTTAGAAAAAGTTAATATCGACGTTTTTTCCAGCCCATAAAGAATCGAAGATTTATATAATGCTACTAGCTAACATCTACCTACATACTCAACAAAAAAAGAATAGAAAACTTAATGACATGATTTAAAATATATATATATAATTATAATCTCACAAACTACTATAATAATTTTTTTAAGATAAATAGTTCGAATGTTTAGGAGATACAGCACATGACTTAAGAAGTTTCATAAAAGACAGAGAAAAAATACAATTTTATTTTCAAATTTATAAATTATAACTCTTAGTAAATGATGATATCATTAAAGGGCCTTCAGTTCCCGTATTAAAATGAAAATATTTATAAACGTGTTATCTTTATAATCTATGAGTTTTAATAATAAAAAAAAAAGCTTTTGTACACTGTTAGAAGTATTATATGTAAAGTATATGTTTAAGAAAAGATAATACATGTTGAATAATATGAGATTTGTAAATAGTTGATTAATAACGGAATTTTAAACTATTAAAACTTAAAAATTATACGCCATAGTAAATTGATTTTTCAAAACATTCAACTATTTATCGTTGCTTAAAAATGTAATTCGTGGGGGAAAAAAATTATAAGGTTTTTGCATTTCAAACGTAAACTATTTTATAAATAAAAAGCTAGTAAAGCCGTTGTTAGAGATAGCATGAGTAAATGCACAGAAAAAAATATCTGCTTATCAGTAAGAAACGGTCCTTATCTAATGAAATATTTTGCAATGTTTGGTTGTTATCGATAAAATTTAGTCAGTTGGAATTATGTTTATTTCCTAACATAATACAAATATAGGGTTAGTGTTCATTAAAATATCATGTTTTCTATGCAAGCCGACATCACATTCAATACGTTTATGATTAAATGATGGAATTGAAAGTTAAAAAGAAATCGTTCTTTAAGTTATGTTAGAAACTTTACGCTAAGAAAAGTACTTTAACATAAATCGTTCAATACTTTTGTTTCGATTTGCGACCAGCTGTGGGCTTTTGTTCTTAAACAACATTTGTTCTTGAAACGTAGAAATTTTTTTTTGATCTTGTACAATATTCGAAAGAAATTAGTCTTACTCTAATCTAAATGATTAAGGTTGATGTTTTTGAGTTAAGCCCTAGTTAATTATTAGTTGAAAAAGTGCCCGGATTTGCTCAGGCACAATTGACTGCCTGGTGAATGTTTTTGAGTTAGGCCCTAGTTAATTATTAGTTGAAAAAGTGCCCGGATTTGCTCAGGCACAATGACTGCCTGGTGAAGACTTTTTCGAATTAGTTTGGTCGATCACAAGTTATAAGCAATGCCTCCCCCCCCCCCCTTCTCATTCGTTACAAAACATCAGAAGGAAGCTATGATCCCTATAATCAAGCTTCCTATCGTATATCCTAAAAAACCAGATTCAAGTTGGTTCATTAGATTTCAAGTTATTACCATACTTCTTTAGGGGTCAAACAGAGAAAATGGGGTGGGTTTTCCAAAATGTCATGCAACCAGTTATCTTCCACTTGTTTTGCAGGTCAAGTGTGCAAAATTTCATCAAGATAAAAACAAAACAGTAGTATTCAAATTATACCTCTTGAGGAGTGAAGAGAAGGGAGGGGGGAGGGATTTTCGAAACTTCAAGCAGAGCCAATAATCTTCCTCTTGTTTTGAATATCAAGTGTGCCAAGTTTTGCTAAGATCAGAATAGAACTGTATCTTCTTATAGAAAACATATATATGGATACTCTTTGTATATATTTGTAAATGTGTGTTTTTTTTTTTTTTTTTTTTTTTTTTTTTTTTAAATTTTATTTTTATGAAAAGAAAGTATTTTTAGTATTGTTTTTTAAGATTTTTAATATTTAAGAATGAAATAAATTGCTTAGAAAAGTTAATGTGTTATGGCGAACAAAAATAGTAATATCGATTAGAGTTGTAAATACTGGGCCACATGCACAATGAGAAGTGTTTAAGTTATATAAATGTCTGACTAAATTGAAATAACATTTATAATTCATGCCCCAAATTACTTTGGTTGCATTGCATATAACCAAAATAAATAATTTTATATCGCAGCCTAATTAGTGAGTTAATCATAATAATTAAAAAGACATTCTGTTAGCAACTTTTGTGCAACTTTTTTCTACAATTTTTCTATTTCCTACGTTACACGAAAAAGATAATTGTATTATGTTTATAAATTAAGTAATGCTCTAAATATTTGATGATACGAAAGCTTTGAAGTTTTTTTCACTATTAACTTCACTAAACGCCAATTCAATTTTGAACGAATCTTGCATTTTGTTTTCCTAAAAATAAAATTGCTGTTATTAAAGACACTCTTTTTTTTAAAATTAATTACAAACTTCTTTTAATTTGTGCTGTTTAAAATTTCTAATATTCAAAATGCCACAATTCCTTTTAAATTAACTTTGTTTTTTAAAAGCACATTAATTTGATATTTCCGGAATCACGTATTTAATCCATCTTTTTTATTAAAATCCATTTAGCTATGCATGTTTAGTGAAGCAAGGTACCAAACTCTAGCTAATTTAGTATGCCGATTAATGATGCTGCTGAAATTTAGAGTAACTAAACAGGTTAGTGATTTTTTTTGCAAGTTGTAATATATTTTCTTATAAAATACATCAAAAGCTTGAAATTTGTCGACAGGAAGAAGACTTATTCCTCTTGCCATTGTTCCTGTCCGGATTTTCCTGCTCATGACATTGACTGTATTGGCCCCTCTGCGAGGCTTCTGTGGAGTGTGGAGGGTAATAGACTTATGGTACTGCTAGAGCGACATGGTATCATGGACCTGGTTTAGGCTTCTTGGACCAGGGGGATATGAAACAACAACACCAAAATTTAAAGTATTTTAGAAGTAAAAAACTATCTGAACTTTCCTTCCACATTTTTTCATATAAACAAATTATAAAGGTCAAAAAAAAAAAAAAAAAAAAAAAAAGGATTTTTTTTCGCTGTGACTGAAAACTACATTCTTTACGTTCATAATTTGCTAACATATCTTCAGCTGACAGTGAAAAAGAGCTGATTCCACTTTCGGGCTCATATCAATTTTTTGACACATTTTTGGAAATAGGAAGAGAAGTTTCATGTATTAGTAATAACTGCAGCAATTACTAAAATAAATTCGTGATTAATATGTGATACTAAGAGTAATAATAATGTAAAATAAGTTTACAAAATAAGTGATACTAAGTGTAAAAATAAGTGTACAAATAAGTGATACTAAGTGTACTAATAAGTGAAGCTAAGTTTAAAAATAAGTCTACAAAATAAGTGATACTAAGTTTAAAAATAAATGTACAAAATGTGATACTAAGTGTAAAAATAAGTGTACAAAATAAGTGGATACTAAGTGTGAAAAATAAGTGTACAAAATAAGTGATATTAAGTGTAAAAATAAGTGTACAAAATAAGTGATACTAAGTGTAAAAATAAGTGTACAAAAGTATTAAACTCATGTTGAATTAGCACTTAAGCTCTCCTTAAAAGTTGGATCAATTGGGTTTGGGACTTTTTTACTCTAGCCGACGATTTTCTTTATTCAAATGAAATGCTATAAAGTTATTTTAATATATAACCATGATAATAGACGCTTTTATATTGAAGGATATCTGTTATTGTTCACTCATTCTATAACTACATTTCGTTTGATAAAAAGTAAAAATCACATTCTAAAATTGTATAGATACGCAAAAAAAAAAAAAATGTATACATCAACGAAACTAGAATTAAAAATCTATTTTTAAAACAATCATCCATTAAAAATGTGGATGTGTGTGCCATTTTAAAGAATTTTTTAATGAAAACAATCTCACAAAATGAATACGAAATTGTTTCTTCAATTGTCTATTGAGTTGAACTAACTTTTTAGTGATTGACAATAGTATTGCATATTTCCGTTACAGTTGGCAAGATCACAATAAGTTTTAATATACAGTAACTCTTAAAAGTGACAATATACTTTTGCTACAATAAAGGTTCTAAATCCATATAATTTATTTTTTATATATAAAAATGTTTGAAATTATATCTTTTTTAAGTAATACCAATTTGATTTTATGTATTCAAAGTGCATAAATGATAAATGGATCTTAAAAAGATCACGAAAAATGATTAGATACTTAGAATTCGTTTCGTATAGTCTAATAGAAAACACTTAATTGAAAAGGAAAAAAAAATGGTATTGAATTTGGTAATTATATACTAACTGTTTTCCTTATTCAGGTATTCTAAGACTAGTAACATTTTAAGATTTAGTTGTATTTTCTTAAATATTAGTAATAGTAAAAAGAAAGCATCGAAAGAAACAAGGGGTAAATTAAATAAAAAATAATATTTAATATTTCAAAATTGTCAAACCTATTTAAAAATTGGATTCTTCTTAAATTTTTTAACATTGTCTGCAAGTGTTTGTGATTTTATAAATATGGCAAACAATATAAAATATAAATTAAAAAAATCTGAAAGGGTAAGAGACGTAGATTCAAAAATGAATCTCTCCCGCCTTGTATCCCAATTCAGATTATCTGAAGTTCTTATCAACATCAAAAAAAATACTCATTTTTTATAATGGAAATATTTTGTTGGTTTTGGTATCCCAATGGGATACGATACAGTGTAAAAGAATACTAGTATTTTCAAAAATGACTCCCTAACTTTGAAATGACATAACTTTAAAACAGTGGAATAGACAGATGTAGAATTTCAAATAAACAGGTAAGAACTAGGTGTGTGGAATATCGCACAACTTTCAATTACACTATAATACTGACGTGGATTTTTGTCATCTACAGTATTTATATTTTCATCAATCATTTAATAAAAATGGCCAGTTTGGAGATATTTTTTGCTTTAATTCTTGTATGGGTCTTGTCTTGTCCTTTTTTTTTTTTTTTTTTTTTTTTTTTAAACTTTCGCCAACATGATGATTTTGGTGACTTATAATTTTCGATAATTCTTATATTATTCTTTCCTATAAGTGAAACTGAGGAGAGAAGAAAAAACGATCTTCGAAAAGAATGAGGTATGTTCAAGGAAAGAGGATTCTGTGTTAAAGGCATTCGTTTTTCATTTTTTTACGCCATTAAAGCATTTTTAGAGGAATTTCGAAAGTGGGGACGTTTAGAACACCTTAGAGGCATTAGCACAGATATTTTGAACAAAATCGTTGGAATCATTTTTTAGCAAATTACTGAAAAACATGATTTTTTTTCAATGGCAACTACCCTATGCGCATGCGCGAATTTGACGAAAACCTTAATAGTAGGTCCTTGTGCCATCACCAGCCCGCACACCAAATTTGAACATCGTAAGTTCGGGAGTTATGCTGACAGCATACACACACAGACAATATATATATATATATATATATATATATATATATATATATTAACTGATTACCCATATGTATACATAGGGTATATATATATATATATATATATATATATATATATATATATATATATATATATATATATATATATATATATATATATATATATATATATATATATATATATATATATATATATATATACCCTATGTATACATATGGGTAATCAGTTACAACATTGAAATGTGCCAATAAATTATTGTAAAATATGAATGGGTTAATCGTTTTCCTCGTGAAAATGTTCTCTATGATCTCTTCATTGGATAGTACAGCCTATACGGTCACTTTTGCACAATGCAGTGATTTTGAAAGACACCCAGATGGGTTTTCAGTACTCCATATTTACCAGTTTTATTTATAAGTGCGTTCAAAGGGAAATGGGTCCCATTGGTAAACCATATGCAGCCATCATGAAATTTACTTCTATCTTTAAAAATTTTGTGTACTGCTGGAAAAACTGGGGATCAAAGGTCGTATATATACGCCCATGACCCTCAGAGGGTTAAATTCCATACCTGTCTATTCAACATGCCACTTGTCTCTTCTTTCTGTTTCGCAGTTATTGCATTTCAATATATATATATATATATATATATATATATATATATATATATATATATATATATATATATATATATATATATATATATATATATATATATATATATATATATATATATATATAGGTAAAAAAAACATGAAAATAAAAAATAGATAACAAAATTGAAATTTTACTCTCAGAACTTTATTAACAGGACTAATACATTCACTACTAAAAAAAAGGTCAAGGAAATATATATTTTCTAAATAAAACAGTTTTCTAATTTCTCTTTTAACCTCTGTGGTTAACACAACCCATGGAGGTTATAAATAAGTAGATTGCCATGTTTAAAACATAACCTAAAAGATTGAGGACTGGCTTTTGCTTTTAGAGAAAAAAAATTTGGATATTTGATAAAAGTTAACGGCAAAAGCATGCTTAACACTATAATGAATAATATTACTGAACATAGACGTTACAAGAAAAAAAGAACTCATCAGATTTTTGAGGATTGGAGAGCTTTTTCATTAACAATATAAAACTATGCTCATCCAACAACATCACCAGGCAAAATGGTTGGCTTGAGCTTCACTTCAGCTCTGGTAAATAAGACTGTACTGCTATCTAGTAGAATTTTAATCAAGTTAGAGATATTCCATGGAGGTTACCTCAGCACCCCAGGGACAACTTATCTGCTTAAAATAAAGTGGTAAAATAAATTAAAACTTATATGACTTTGTGATTAGCTAATTATTTTTACAATAAATAAATCTTTAATCCAGATTTTCCACAAATATATTATTAATCGGGTTTATTTCTTCAGTTAACACTAAAAAAACAGAGGTGTGGACATTACACAGAGGTTACATTTCCCATATTTTGAAATTAAGATAATAATAATAATAATAAATAAATATGTAAAATTAAGACTAAAAACATTAAATGTAAACTTTTTTCTACTTAATACCAATTTCCTAAAGTAAAGGAATAAATATTAAGCAAATAAAAGCATAGGGACTGAAATTTCCCTTTAATTTCAGAATCGCCCACATGTACTTAGATCATAAATGGAGTTCTTTTTCCAAATACCGATTTAAAAAAAATAAATTATTACCTGTTATAATTTTCTGTGTTTAGTTAATACGTAAAAGCTTTTACATTTTCAACTGCATCAGGTAGTGCAAAACTTAAGTTCAGCTAGAGCCTCATAATCGTCAAGGATTATAAGAAAGAAAGAAAAAAAGGAAGAAAAAAAAAATAGTATCTTTTGATGCTTATTTACAAGCAAATCTCAATCATCAGGTAGTATCATATGTAGATCACATTTAACTCTTCTAATAACACTAATAATATATATTATGAGTAGTAATCATGTATGAAAAGGTGTAAATCGAACATTGTTTCTGAAATTTTATTTTGCAATTGGTAGTTAGTGTGATATTGCAAGCCGATTTTATTTTTTGGTTGGTATCTATTTTTTTACTATTGAATTCCCAGTTACCTTAATCTTCAATTGTCTTCAAAAACTGTTCAATCAAAACACAAAGTAGAAGTACAATTGCACCAATTTTTTATGACAAGGGTTGCGCTTTGGCTAAAGTCATGAATGTTAATATTTTGAAACTAATTCCTCACTAACCGGAACTGTTTTCAAAATTTGGAACAATTTATATTATTTATTCACATTATTGCTGCTTATTATTACATAATAGATTTTTATTTTAAATTGAAAATGTTTAAAATAATTAATACAAATAAGCCGAGTCCATTTAATTGCATTAATGTTTATTTAAAAGCATATGATATTTTTTATTTTCTTAGAAAAATTATTTTTGTTAGTTTTTATCTTTAGGGCAGGGAGGAATTCAATTATACATTTTTAAACTTTAAATAAAACAGCTTCTGAACTACAAATAAAACTAAAATAATTATGATGAAGAATTTAATGTCCAAACTCTTTCCAAGCCGTTTTATTTATGATGATAAAATGTTTTATGAGCGAAGTTTGGGAAGTTTTAAATTTGTCACATTCAATCAGTCAAAGAATAGAACAAAATATGAAAAAATTGGGAAATGTATGAATTAAATTACCTTAAAATTAAAAACAAATTATTTTAAAGCTCAATATTTTAAAATTAAATTTAAAAATTAGTATTGAAAGTTTATAAGTACCGTGATATATCACTTATGGGGATGATGTAGCTTTTAAACGAATTCTTCCGAGTATCATTATAGTTTACTTTTAAATATTCATATATATTATGAATAATATTATTGTTATGAATCTTATGAATGGATTATGAAGAAATGATTGAACTTGTTATATAATAATAAATCAAATTATTTAAACTCTTATTTTATGTAAACTCTTTTTTCATGCGATTTTTTCGTAGTTTGATATATTATTTCTAGAATATAATTGTTGAATTACTTATTTGTGATAGTCTGTGGAACATTATTCTTTTATGTCACAATGCTGTGAAGCATTTTGTTGAAACGAACTTACTTCCTAACTCATTACTTTTTACCAAATTTCTAAACCCAAATAGAAAACATCAAGATTATTTGTTACATTTTTTTTCTTCTATGACTTGTCTATCTCCAGGTATAGTATGATATTATTTTATTATTACAACAAGTGATTCAGCGTCGTAGTATTTGTTTAATATGGTATTGCAGTTCAATATAGTTTTTATTCAAGTGCAATTATGTTTTTTATAGAATAGAGCAACACTTTTGAATTAATCACAAGTAAGAGTAATTAAAATTAAAAAAAAATAAAGTAATTAAAATTTGGTTGCCTTTTTTTTTTTTTTTTTCTAATCTCAATCTTACATGTATACTAATTCTGTGAAGGTGACTATCCCGTTTTCTTTCTTTATACAAAACCAGAATTGCTAAATGATATACCTAAGTTTAAGACCTAGGTTATGCCTAGAAATGCTAGAAAATCTTATTTACAATTTTACATTGTTTTATTAGTTTGAAAATCAACGTTTAAAAATCAGAAATAGTCGTAAAACATTGGGTTGAGATAATATACAGTAGTGGGCAGCACTATAGAAAAGAGAAAATCACAATTTAAGCAAGTTGAGAAAACTTACGAATCTTGTATCTCTTAGCAATATAACGTAATATCTAACTCCGATGAACTTCCAAAAATTCATCTAAGTAATCAAAAATGAGTAGGTGGCGCGCGGGTGCTCTAGTTGACGTAAGAAGTAGTTTCAGACGATTTTAATTGTCATCATAATTCAATGCATTATGGCAATCCGAATCCACGTCCTTACATCTAAAAACGAATTCCTTTCTTGCTATTAAATGTTCCTTCCCACGAGTATGCTCCACTTGGGTTAAGAAACCACTTTCTTACTTCATGACTTCCTAAAAATTCGATCCATGGACATCGACAAATCGTTGACCGGGTTTCCTTGGAACTGTTACTCAAATTTACACCTTGAATCCGACATTTAGGAAAAGTGTTTTGCTACCGAAGGTTATGGCAATGACCGACAGGTGAATGTACGGACCTCTTGCGACATCTGTTTTTTGAAAGACCCACAGTTTTATAGGGAGGGGCCTCTATGTGCTTTCGCTCAATGAGAAGAGAATGATTTGGAGAGATTTTTTTAAAAGACTTAGAGTGTTGAATTGGTGGGATATCACATGGAAGAGAGTCTTCGACCTTTTGATTGTAGGCATAGAACCATGTATTACAAATAATTAAATAAAGTGTATTTTTCTGTAATTTGGGGTTCTATGCCTATAATCAAAGGGCCGAAGACTCTTTTAATATTCCGCCAGTTCAACACTCTCAGTTTCTGAAAAATCTATTAAAATCGTTCCGTATTTTACTTTGAAGTTAAAGGTTTTAAAAATGGAAAATGTATACGTAGATTATATATATATAAATTGATGATTGTTTTAATACTTTAATATAAGTACCACTTTTAAGATAGTAAAAGAAGAAAGTATGCTACATTGGATTCAACCTAAATTTACTTAAAAGAAAATAGCTGTTTTAAAATTGGTGATATTTTTAAATGTTCTATTTTTTATAAAAGATTGATTTACAACGCTATTTTAAAATTTGCTATTAAATGGTTTTTTTTTTTTTTTTTTTTTTTTTTTTTTTAATGTTCAATACATAAATTTTTTGTGTTCAAAAGTTCAAAGGCGAGTAGGCTCCATTATCACCCACCTTAATTTAAACCATTAAGCATAGATCTGCTTCATATTAAAGGAATTTGTTAAAAAAAAATACCCCATAATATAATGAATACAAGCAAAGCTTAAAATAGTTAAATAATACATTACATTGTACCCAATTCAAAGTAGTTCAAAGGAAAAAATATGTTACATTGCACCCAACTTAAAATTCAAAAGTAAAAAGTATATTACATTCTGCCTAACTAAAAATAATTGAAAAGAAAAAGAATATTACATTGCACCTAACTAAAAGTAGTTAAAAGGGGAAAAAAATAATTTACATTGTACCCCACTTAAAATAGTTCTTAAAGCAGAAACTTTTTTTAAGTATAAAGAAGTTGCATTGCGGATATCTATTATAATAATTGTTTCCAATAAATAGAATTGATATTTTTATAGGGAAAATATCCGAGTACATGTGCTTAGCTGTTTTCAGTTTCAAATAATTGAACCTATACCTTTCATACTATATTTTTACTATTTCCTTCACCAAACAGTCATTTTATATACAGCGACATGAAAATTGAAATTTTACATAGTTGGAAATTAGTAAACAACAATTAATTTATCACCTTTAAATATCTTTAAAATCTCTCCCAATAACACATCAATGTTAATTCGGCAATGTTACTTAACAACACACACACATGAAAAGATCGATTATAATTATCTCTAAAGCCAAATACTCCCCTTCCCTTCCATTTCCCTACTTCCACTTTTGGTAGTACAGTACTGTAAACCTCGAGTCCCAAATTTTGACCTGTCCACTCCGTACTACATCAATTGAAGATGATGTCTAATTTTTTTTAATCTACTAAAACAGAGTTATGATCTTAATTTCTCATGTTTATAATTAACGGGATATCCGGTCATAAATTACATTTCAAATATTTAATTTAAACCTACCTTAGACTTAATGTGTATCACCATCCATAATCGAAAAGTCGTTTATCCAGGAAAACCTTTTTTGTAAAATACATGTACTTAAAGTTACTAGCATTTTTATTAGTTTTAGATTTTATTTTTACCTCAACCTTTGTCTAATAGATTTTGAACTCCTTAGCACAACGAAACTATTAACTAATAGGATGACACTAGATTTATGAGTGTATCCAATCATACAATTAACTTAAAGCGTTGCATACTTATTAATCAAGTATCCAATTATCACTAAACTATGCCCTTGCAATAATTATATGCATATAAAATAGTTTTTGGTGCCTTGGTTAAAAGTAGGCCACTGCAACTAATAAAGATCTTATATTATTTTAAATACTATTATTTTAAAGTATTACATTATAAAATGAGAAAGATGTGTGTCTTCTTATTGTCTTAACTAATTCATAGTGTATTTAGTAAACTTCCTTCCATTTTCCTTTATGGCTCTGAATATGTTATTAAATCTGACTTACAATCTTCAATTCAATTTCATATCGATACCTTTTTTTTTAACCAAACAAAAACTAAATATATGTTTGAGAAAATGACATAAAAAAAAAATTAGCATTAAACAGTGCAATGACTAACACCACTTCCGAAATTATTAGCATACATACCGTGAGCATTTCGTCAGTCAATCGGAATCCGCGCGAACCACACGCAAAACGGACAAGTTCTCGATTTCGCATTAAATTGATCAGATGTTCAGCCTCTGCAATCCTTATCTTACGAAACTCCTCTGGTACCTTGACCCTTTTTTCTACTCACTGGAATATGCAAACTTACTGGAGAGAGAACAAGTTCGTCGATCCGTTTGCAGCAGCCACCTTGCTCACAGAAAACTCGTGGGTGGCAGAAAATAGCCTCCGAGGAAGGCAACTTACTCACCGTGGAAAACTGGATTAACAAAAAAAGTTGGTTTATTTTCCCAAACTCTAAACGGGATTGCTAATGATTTTCTAGGTAATTGTCAGTAGCGGATCTAACGGACAGGTAAGTGGACTGTTACCACCCTGTTTGACCTTCTGAAAATACGATGGGTCTTTATTTTTTTTAAAGTAGCTTTGCCTTCCTTTAAATGTTTGTAGTTGACTTTTTTACCTTGTTTAAGTTTAGTAGCAGATGGACTTGGAGTTGAATGGATGTAGGTAAAGAGGGTGAACCTAGAAGGTAAGTATTCTTACAGACGTAGTTTCCAATCGGGCAACTTTAAAGGTACTGGGAGCAACAACTGCAGAAGGCAAAAAGGATATTATTGGTCAAAAGACTGCGTACATTAATATCGAGTAAGCCGATGGAAATATCAAAGATAATAACACAATAATTGTAAAAGTTGGATATGATCATATTCTGTAACTTGTTAATTTCTACATATTAATTAAAAGATGGTATCGAAACTTAGTTGTTTAATCTGCGCATATATTTTAATTCATTTTTTCCCAAATTAAGTGGTTCTATAGGGTAACTATACTAATTAATCTATATTTATCTTTACTCCCTTATTTATCTTCATATTTATTCTAATTGTATTATCATTTTAATGGTCTAAAGAAGATATCAGTAGTTAGATCTATATTGGTTAATAATAAAATTCGTCCTACGACTATACAATAAAATTATACAATCAATTGAAAATATTTCTTAAAACACATGATTGAAAGAGGCGTGGCTTAAGAAGGTCACATATATATTTTTTCATGGTCAATATACAGTGTTCAATAAGTGACTGACCCCTATTAAATTTTTAAACGTGAATAATTAAGATGCGATTGTAGATAGGAATGTATCGTTTGCTAAATTGGTTCTAGAAAAACAATAAGTTTTAAAAAATGAAAAGGTTTGCCAATTATAAGTTCTACATGAGTCAGTCATTCATTGAACACCCTGTATTTGTGAAAAGGGTTCTGGTTCTAGAGGATAACATTGCAAAAAGGAAGGCAAAGGTAGTCTATACTAGTTTAAAATTCTAAGAACATATACTTGTAAAAACAATATGAAAAATACCTTGTATTGATCAACGACATGATCCGTTGATCAATACAGTGCAAATATGCAAATCACTTTGATTCATGGACGCCGGCAGAATTATTTTCAGGGGAGGGGGGGGGGGGCAGATGATATACAATAGGGTGCAAGACTTTAATCTTTAATATTTTGTTTAAACATTAATTTTTCAATTTAATATCTTAATGAAATTCTTATTAATAGTTACGTATTAAATTTCTTATGAATTGAATATTTTTAAACCTATACCATACTTCTATTACAAGTGGATTTTACCACTTTTTTCTACATTATTATTATTATTATTATTTTTATTTTTTTAATTATCAAATTCCAGGGGGTGCAAGTGCGCCTCCATGCACCTTCCTGGAGGCCGCCCATGCTTTGATTTGTCTATATTGTGTCTATATATGTGCAGAATGCTGTGGTTTTACAAGACACACACACGGGTTTTCAGCACCCCATATTCAATTTTTTTTTTTATTGGTAAATCCGTCCAAATAAAAATAGGGCTTCATCGGTAAATCATGTGCAGCAATCATCAAATTTACTCCCATCAATCAATTTTGCAAACCGGTGTATTTAAAATTCCATACCTGTCTCACCAACATACCACTAGTCTCTTCTTCCTGTTTTTTCTTATTTAAATGGAACTTCAAAGTTAGGGAATCCTTTCTTAAAGGATTTCAACACTAAACAATAGTAAGTGTCAAATTAAGAAAATGACAGTTCACTTCTTTTAAAAATCTTTTAGCGTTTGACATAGGTGAAATGCATGGTGGAGAGCTTTTGATTACGAAACAGTAAACTAGTTAGAAAAAGAGATGTATTGATAAAATATAAATACATAGAGAACGCTCTATTAGATATTAGTGTTTGAATAAGTTGTCACAGGTGGCACAACAGTGTTGGTCAATGTCGGAAAACAGGGATGCTGGAATATTGTTCATTCTTGGCCGAAACTCGAGCATCGTTCCAAAATACACGATTTTTGTTTTTTAAATAAACATGCCAAAACCTTCACAAAACATATTTTTTACTCCTCTGTCCTATTTCTTGTAAAAATATATTTAAATTTTAAAACTTTGTATCAGCATTTTAAAACTTCCAATATATTGTATTCAACACTAGGCGAGATTGACCAAGATCTCTAATAATTGCCAGTCTACGATATTGGTCAGCGGATTTGTGCTACTGAGGGTAACGATTGGTGAATAAAAGTACATAAAAGTAAAAAATAATAAAAAATATATATAGCAATAATAATGATAATAGTAAAAAGAACAACAATAATAGTGACTACAACAACAACAATAATAATAGTAACTGCCACAACAACAATAACAATAGTGATGAAAATAATAATAATAATAATCATGATGATAACTGCAACAACAACAATAAGAATAGTAACTGCAACAACAACAATAATAGCAATAGTAATAACAATAATAATTTTTCATTTACAAATTAGTAAATATCGTCCATTTTCATTTTTTTATAAAGCTCAAAAGTGAAAAAATAATAGTATGTACACAACAAATACCAAAATAAAAATCTTCTATTTCTATTTCGCTTCTCTCATTCCTTTGTCGTGCTCAATAGAAATTCACAAAAATGAAAAGTTTTGAAAATTTCCAAACATTATTTTAAGAAAGTGCTTTTTTCGCCTTACATTTCTCTGTCTCAGAATTACTTGCTCGGCCCCGAATTTCCTCGGTCCCAACATTACCTGAGGATTTTATCTTAGCAAATGAAATTTTTTAATTTAGGATATTTCAGCAATGGAATAATCACTATAATCATCATCAAAAAATTTAATAAATTCTGTTAATAAAAATCTTGCTTCAAATTAATTTAAAGTTAAATAATGATAAATTAATCGAAATATGTCCAGTTAGTGGTGCCATCTGCTGTGAAACATCTGAATGAGATTTAATAGGTATTGGATAGAAAAGTTTGAAAATTTAATTTCCAAGTACAATACCATCAATTATAGAAAATAACTTAAACTGTAATAATATCCGTATCTGGCTTGAATCATGTTTAAAGGAATTTTGCAAAGTTCTAGAAGGATAATTTTGTATATAACTTTAGAAAAGGATTTATAAATTATTTATGTTTTATTCTAAAGGCATTCCTTTCAAAACGAAATAAAATTCATTTTATCTTATTTAATCATCATTCGCTGTCTTTGAAATTTTTAACAATAACTTGTAATTCCATCAAATAACTATGAAGGTGGTGTATAAAAATGTTCATGAGTTTAAATGTCACCTGCTCAAAATTATCAGCATCAACAAAAAACTCTTAACGTACTAAAACTCATAGAATAATAAATGTTTTCAAGAATTTGTGACTCTCTTGCAATTAAAGAGAATGACAATAATTAATATAATAATTTTTCAATTGTTCAAATAACTGTCTCTTATATAATTTTTAAATAGGAAAGACTGTTGTACCTGAGGACAAAATGTATAATTTAATGTTTATCAGCTGTCGAGGTCGGAAATATCAATGAAAATAAATATCGATACTATATCGTTGCATAAAAAAAAGTATAGATATATCGATACATGATTTATTTGTTATTTGATTTTTAATTTTGCCAGAAACGAAGTTTTTCGGGGCAAATTTCTACTTTTCATAAATTCATGCCAAAATTGTTTTAATAAATAAATCATAAATTTTTTTTTTAATAAATAAATTATATTATCAATCAGAATAAATAAAATACATTTGAATGTCAATGAATAAATTCACATTTATTTTTAAAGAAGAAATTTTTAAATTTAGTTCAAACCATATTTTGCTGATAGAGATGTTTTTAATATTTAAAATTAGATGCAAATTCCAGACACACGTTAGCAACAAAAACAAATAAATGATCTTATCTTTCAATTACATTATGTTTTCTTTTTGGTTAGGGTGCCATTTCAACTGTCTCTCAGCCAAGTCCAAACTTTAGTTTTGAAGTTTTTGAAAAAGGGATAAAGAAAATCGTAAAACACATGATACTAAAAAAAAAAAAGATCATCAAAAAACTAAAAAGGTTTGAAAATATCGATATATCAGTGACTTGTATCGATATTTTTAGTATCGATATTTCAAAAAATATATATATCGTCGTATCGATATATCGCCGACCTCTAGTTTGTAATAGCGTGAGAAGTGCGTCTAAATATTCTTAATATCAAATTTCACAAGTTTTTTTTTTTTTTTGTCTTTCTTTCTCATGTCGTAATTTAGGATAATTATTCAGTTGAGAAATATTGACACACAAATCGGTTTAGAAAGTCCAATGTGATGGAGAAAAAACATAGTTTCATATTATTGTTTATAGAGAGCTGTTAAAACATGAAGCGAGCTTCCCGATATATTCTCCGGAGAGCTATCCGATAGAGAAAAAGTACTCTATAAATTACATAAATAGAATATATGTCATAGAGTATTTTGTTGCCTCAGAAAAAGATGTATACTATATACATCGCTTATATGTAAGCGCTGTTATATTGTAATGAATTCATTTTTAAACATCCAAAATATCTTAACTAAGGCTTTAAATTTCTGAATTAAAAATTTCTTAAAAATTAATAGTTATTTTATAAAATTGTTTGTTAATTTTACATTTGTGTATAAGTCAGGGGAAAATATATAAAAGCATTAAGCTAGTAACCTTTTAAAACCAAAGTAAGGAATTTTTATAGCATGAATTTTTAAAACTTTTTTAAGGAACCAAATTGATTATTTAAGATTATCCGAGAAAGAGTAAATTCAATGCTATTTGTAACAAATGAAATTACTCCAACAACTACCCTCGAAGAAATTAATCCATGCATGGACAGGAACTTATAACAAAGACGTAATAAATCCATCGAAAGATTGTACATGTGAGAAGTATGCTACTAATTAGTAGCTAGTATTATTATAGTAGCAAATAATAGTAGTTAGTAGTATCACACGCTGCCCACTTATGACTCATTTCCTTTCAAAGATGTTACAAACATACAACTCTTCAAAGAGAAATAACGTAATACATGGAATTTAAAGAAAAACCATTTCCATTTTAATGCGATAAAAACTCTCACAGAACTTTTCAAAAGATTTTTGCTCTTAGTTAGCTGTCTGAAGAGGATGTGTTAAATATAATTCAAGGGAAATTTTATAGAGTCATCCTTCCTCCAAATAGCTTTAGCGTGTATACTATTTTTATTAATCATAATTTAATGCATTTTTATATTTTCCATTGGTAGAAATAGTTAAAAGACAATGTAATCTTATAATTCTTTTAGAAAGTACAAATACTTTATACTTCGCATCGCTGCACAAAATTCCGAATTGAAAATTAATGATTATTTTCTAAATTTGTTTGTTAGTTTTACATTTGTGCATAAGTCTAGTGAAAATATGTAAAAACATTAAGAATTTTTATAGGACGAATTAAAAAAAAAAAAAAAACTTTTTTTAAGAAACCAAATTTATCGATAAAATATCATAAAAATTGTCAAAATATACATGAAACTGAAGAATGAAATATAAGAGGTATTTTAAGTTAAGTGAGGCTAGAAATGAAAAAGTTGTTTATGTTAGTTATAATATAAAAACATCAAAGTACATTAATTTGCTTTGAAATATTGTTTTTTCATTCAATACTTTTCATAATTTCTATACAAATTAAGAAATTTCACCAAATATTTTGTGTTTTCCCCTAATAGACGTCAAGTTCCTTCGAATTGTATATACACTCGTCAACATTAACTTCTATGGTAGTCTAAAACGTTTTTTTTTTTTCGTTTTTTTTTTTTCGATTTCGATTGTTGGGAAGTTACCGACGTGCGGATAGATGAAAATAAAATTCAAAAGCGGACAGACGATAAAATACTGGAATATGCGGGGGAGAAAAAGAAGTGAAATGGAACTGTTCTGGGTGAAGGTAGAGGTATCGAACAATACAGGGTGCCAAAATGGTTGAAGATTTCGACATGTAGGTCGAGTCCGCTCATTCTCTAGGACGTACAAGGTCGCGCATTTGCTTTTATCGCATTTTGTATCTTGCTTTATTATCGCTTTATTTTCTTGTGATTTTTTTTTTATTAAAGGTGTATTTTATTAATACGTTTACACTTGGAAAAATTGTTATATGAAACGTATAAAACTATAGCTTATGCTCGAGTGCCATATTATAGATCAAATATCACAATCAACTCAGTACCAGTGAATAAGCTCAGTTTAAAAAGTGTGTAAACAAGATCTATAAGCACTTCGATTGGCTGTATACTCATTCGTAACCTATCAGAGAATTTAGGAGACCTGTTTTTTCAATCCTTACACTGTCAAGAAAAAGTGTCCCCAAGTAGATGATCTTTCTGATAACTGTAGTAATTTGTTTTCCAGTGCTAAGTGAAAATAAAAGTGAGTACGTCTTAGTGTTCAGTATTCTGGAGAAAAAGAGTATAACACAGTGTCAACAAGAAAGAAGACAAAAAAAAAAAAAAATCTGGTCAATTCCACAAAAACATTAAAATGTTGATTAACTGGGAATTTGGTCAGCGGTAAACAATTTGAATGACATTGGAAAATTAATTACCCCTAAATGCCTAAGAGAAGAAGAAGAAAAAAAAAGAAGAAATGAAAAAAAAGAAGAAGAAAAGAGAGAGAGAGAGAATTCCAGTATGCACTTAAGAAGCTATACTGTGAATTTTCAGCCGAAATCATCTTATTTTCGGTTTATTTGTATACTCATTTTCAAATAAGAATTTATTTCGTTTTTAAGATGATACACTATTTTAGACATGATCTAAATACTTTTAAAACGTTATGAATTTATAGTTATTAACGGAAACACTATAACTTCAATGTATACGTCATTTTAAATATTTCATTAAAGTAGGCACCATCCATCAACAAATCACATTACAATGATACTGTCTTAAATACAGAGGGGTGGGGGTGCAGGAGGAACTGCATTCCACAACTTTTTCAGTTTATAATTTACTAGCTGAATACCCGTGCTGCGCTACGAAATTTTACCATTAGCATTTTAGCGATCAAAAGACATTCATGTATTCTACACTTCAGACGTTTGCTCCCATTTCGATCCCGACAAATTGATTTATCAAAATAGGAACTTTCCTTTGTTGACATTTTAAACGAAATTTATAATTGTAAATAGTAAATTGAAATAGTTTATTGTGTTTATGTTTGCTCTTAGTTCTAAATTTCAAAGTAGTAGCTGTATTGGAATTGAAACATTAAGTTAATCCTTGTATAGTTTCAATATTGCGTCGACTTTTCATCCCTTAAAAATTCGTTAATCGATATTGGAATGACTTATTTTTTTAACATTTACCCTTTTAATATTTGCACCAAATATCAGAAATATGACTACATTGGAAGAGGAACATTCGGATATCCCTCGTTTGGAACATTTAACCCCTTTTCGACCCCTTAAAGCTGGTTAATCGAGAACGGAATAGCATACTTTTTCTGTTTAATCTTTTTTGACATTTGTACCAATTTTCCGAGTTGTGACCAAATGGGAAGTGAGACATTCGAATATCCTTAGTTTGGAACGTTTAATGCCTTTTGCAAACCTTAAGTGGGTTAATCGAGATCGGAATGGCTTACTTTTTCTACGTTTATCTTTATTGACATTCCTACCAATTTTCAGAGTTGTGACTATATGGGAAGTGAGATATTCGAGTTTGGAATGTTTAACCCCTTTTCCACCCCTTAAAGTGGGTTAATCAAGCTCGGAATAGCTTAACTTTTCTATGTTTGTATTTGTTGATATTTTTACCAATTTTTAGAGTTGTGACCATATGGGAAGTGGTACATTCGAATATTCCTCGTTTGGAACGTTTAACCCCTTTTCCAACCCTTGATCCACCCGAGATCGGAATAGCTCACTTTTTTTGCGTTTGTCTTATTGATATTCACACCAGTTTTTAGAGTTGTGAAAATATGAGAAGTAGGACATTCGAATATATCGCTCGTTTGGAACGTTTAACCCCTTTTTGACCTCTTAAAGTGGGTTAATCGAGATCGGAATAGCTTACTTTTTCTATGTTTACCATTGTTGACATTTGTACCAATTTTAAGAGTTGTGACCATATGGGAAGTGGGACATTCGAATATTCCTCGTTCGGAACGTTTAACCCTTTTTCCACCCCTTAAAGTGGGTTAATCGAGATCGGAATAGCTAAATTTTTCTATGTTTGCCTATGTCGACATTTGCACCAATTTTCAAAATTGTGGCCTTGTCGGAAGTGGGACATTCGAATATTCCTCGTTTGGAACATTTAACCCCTTTTTGAGCCCTTAAAGTGGGTTAATCGAGATCGGAATAGCTTACTTTTACTATGTTTATTATTGTTAATATTTATACCAATTTTTATAGTTGTGACCAATTGGAAAGTAGGATATTCGAATGTCCCTCGTTTGGAACGTTTAACCCCTTTTCCACCCCTTAAAGTGGGTTAATCGAGATCGGAATAGCTTAATTTTTCTATGTTTGCCTATGTCGACATTTGCACCAATTTTCAAAATTGTGGCCTTGTCGGAAGTGGGACATTCGAATATTCCTCGTTTGGAACATTTAACCCCTTTTTGAGCCCTTAAAGTGGGTTAATCGAGATCGGAATAGCTTACTTTTACTATGTTTATTATTGTTAATATTTGTACCAATTTTTATAGTTGTGACCAAATGGAAAGTAGGATATTCGAATGTCCCTCGTTTGGAACGTTTAACTCCTTTTCGACCCCTTAAAGTGGGTTAATCATGATCGGAATAGCTTACTTTTTCTATTTTTTCCATTGTTGATATTTGTGCCGATTTTCAGAGTTGTGACTATGTGGGAAGTGAGAGAATTAGTGATGAGTGAGTGAGTCAGTGAGTGAGTGAGGGCTTTGCCTTATATATATATATAGACTACTGCTAACATAAGATTGCTTGAGTATTAAACTGAAGTTAATCTTTACAATGTGAATAGGTTTTGGATGTTAAATTTATACTATTCGAAATTATTATTAAGCTTGTAAGTAGATAGAAAGTGGGGCTCCTGCATCAATGCAGAGCAAGAATGCATGATGACGTCATAGCCACGCCCGCGTTAAGTGACTTCACCATCAATCCCAACTCCGCCTCCCTAGCCTCACTTTCAATCTACTATTGTAACATAAAGGAATAAAACACAAGTTGCCATTTGGCAAGAGGGCATATTTTAATCTCTTACCGATCATAGCCGTACGCAACTCTGGTGGATAGGGCAATCATTATTATTTAGAGTGACGATTGAGATTATTTTGAACTGTAAATTATATTAATTAGTTATATTGTTTCTTGAATATTTCCACCAGCATTGCAAAAGTATGCCAATTATTAGTAAGTGTTGAAATTGATTTTCAGGATTAAAAAAAAAAAAATAATAAAAAAAAAAAAAAAAAAAAAAAGTAAAAAAAAAATTAAAGTTTAATTAAAATGGACAAGGAGTGTAATATTGTACCATTGAACATTTACCATGTGTAAAACTCATGAATGTTTCTATTCAATGAGGAAATGTGATTGTATTTCAGAAACTGTAGCGAGCTATGAAATTGTACTCTGTACATTTTGCACAATTAAAAGGTAATTATTAGCAAAGTTGCTTATTACGAAGCCTTCAATTGATCTATAGGATCCTCCCGATGTATTTTAAAGTATTTTGTTTCCCTTAGTCTGTAGTCATAATGGAAAGTGAAGAGACGAGAATAGTATCACTTGGCACACTTAATGCTCCCCCGTCACTAGGATATTGGCGGAAGTAGATTTTTGGCTCAATGCTTTTGTGTCTCCTCATAAAATACGCCATTTCTAAATAGTCAAGTGCCTGAAAAACCAAACACTTCTTTTTTTAATTACGAAACGAAAGAATTACATCCACTTAAGAAAACATAATTGAGAGTAAGAAAAAAAAGGCTGAAGTAGTCAGGATTGTGAAATTCAGTGTCGCTAAATTCTTGCTCCAACTCATGATTATTTGATGAGACAACATCTGGTTAGAATCAGATATAGAATAAGAATTTGATAATCTAAATGAATTATGATTTTAGGTTAAAAAAATAATTGCAAGTTAATTTTTATGTTTGTAAAGTTTTTGAGAAAAATTTGGAAAACAAGATTGTAAGGTTCGAAACATTTAGAAGTTCATTAATCTGTGGATATTTAGAAAAAAATTAGTAAAGTTGGGGTTTGTGGCATTTTTTTGGCGATGATTTTTTTTTTTTTTTTTCTTTTTTTTTTTTCTCAAACATCCATAAACCAAGCACCCCACATTACAATTTGTAGCCAATATTCGTACTTCTCACAGAGTTACAATAAACACGCTCTTCAGGTTCGAGATATTTATTAGCTAAAAAAAAATTATGAGTATTTTTTTTTTTGTATTTTTTTTTTTTTTTTTTTTTTTTTTTTTTCATTTTTAGTTTAGGGTTTTGGTGCTCAAACCCTCAAAGTTCAACCAATTAAACTAATTTTAACAATGGATCATAATAAGCTACATACTTTTGTATCGTATTTAAACACTGTTATATTGTTAATTGTTGCTTTTCAAAAAAAAAAAAAAAAAACATTTGCCATGCATAATTTAATTTAAAATTGTCATCTCTAAAATTCATCATACATGCAGATTAAACTAATAAGGATATATTTCATCAACATCAATACTTGGCGAGAACAATTCTTATAAGATAATCATTCAACTTGAAACATGCACAATATATAACTAAAACCCATTCCCAGAAGTATTTTGATTTAATAAACAGGGCATTCGGAAGAAAGTTTTTCTCTTTTAAGTAAATAGCACCTCTTAAGAAATATTTCCATGGATTCTATATTTCCTAACGAACTTACGATAGATTCGTAAGTAAAATCCTATTTTTTTAAAACTTTCTCTGAAAAATACGAAACTAGGTAAACTTATAAAGTACTCTAATATGAACAATATTCTGCAATTAAAAATTTATTGAAAATTAACTGAATTAATTCACAGAAAACTTATTTTAAAAAGTTATTATTATTATTATTATTATTTTTTTCTTCATTTCAATATACAGCTTAGCAAATCATATTTTATAATGATTAAAGTGTTGTGAAAAATATTATGTAAAGTTTTGTTTAAAAAAAAGTTGTAACTTTAAAAAAAAAAAAAAAAAAAAAAAAAAAAAAATATACATAGTGAAAGAAAATTTTTAGGAAAATTCGTCATTTTCATTCCTAAAAAATGCATTCATAACCAAGTTTAATAATTTAATAAAGCTTAAAATTTATTTGAATATCAACGATTACATATGAATATGGCTGACAGCAAATAAAAATATAAAAAGAAACTATAGGTTTGATATTTTTCACATATGGGCATCAATACATGAGAACTATTACTGCATTAAAACAAAAATCACAATTTTGAAGGTTTTTTTTACCAAATGCAAGGTACGGATCTATCTCTATTAACAAAACAATAGTTTTCCCGAGATATTATACTTTACTTTGATTGTTTTCAAGGTTCCAATAAGAATTTTATAATTAATTAGAATAACGTCATCACCAATAATATACAAATTCGTTTTTCAAAAGTGAGTTGCGACAGAAAAAGAACTCAATTTAAACTATTTTATACAACTCCGAAATCTCAAAACCCAACTTATAAATGAGCTTGGATTAAATGTTTAAAATCCAATGACAAAATATTGCAAAGACCTTCTACAATTACACTGTCAGTAGCTCTATCAATGAAATTACAATTGCACTAAACAATTTGAAAAGCAGTCCAATTGAAAAACGTAGTAGACCATCCTATGTCAGAGGCTGACCGTTTTTGAAAGATCGATAAGTGTATCTATGGCAACGACCTTAAAATCGTCATCAATTCATCCGTAGACAAAGTGTCAATTCGCCGGCTGAATTATCTCTTTAGAAACGTGTTTTTGGAGAATTAAGATAATTTACATATCTTTTAAACGTAATTGATACAGATTAGAGATAATCCAATACAAAAACAAAACCGTATTGTGTGTCTAATAGAAATGTTCAAAAGTCATTAATTCCCATTTCTCTTATTTGGAGACAGCTGCAATTTAGATTGATAAAATTATTCCACGTTAAATTTTTTTTTTTTTTCTTGTTAGAATATGAATTATTAATAAATATTAGAGCACTAAATTCTCAAATAGGTATTCATTACATTTTGTATTGATGTTTCTGATTTCGTTCATTTATCAATGTTGTGCTTTTCTTGCGTATATAAACTTTCATTTTAAACATAAAATTTAAAACTCCATATATGCTGCTACAAAATATTTTTTTTTATACATCGTATTTCTTGTAAACTATTCTTAGTAAGTTACATGTTTCAAGTATAATTAGTAAATTATGTATATAAAGTATAAGTAGTGCATTATATATTTAAAATATATTTAGTAAATTATATATTTAAAGTATAACTAGTTTATTACATATTTAAAGAATGCGTATTGAGGCATATTAAAGTTTATAAAAAGTGCACATATTAAAGTTTATAGTTAAAGTAATCTTAGTAATACATATTTAAAGGAACTTAATAAAGTATATTTAAAGTATACTTAGTAAAGACTAGTTTTTCAAAATTTTTAAGAAATTCAAAACATTATAGACTGAGAGACGACTGCAATTTTTGGGCCCCATCGAACACCATTCTGAATTTTTTATAGAAATTAGAAAAAAAAAATAAGTAGATTAGGAATCTACTGGTCTGCCGTGGCAAAAATGTCCGAAACTGGTCAAAAATCGACTTTTAATAAGTCGAACTAAATCCAATTGCAAAATTCGCCATAACTTGCCAAATAATGAATTTTTTTTTTATTTGGTGACCCTCACTCTTTAATTTTCAATTATGAAAGTTGCAGACGATTCAGATATCTGGCGACGGTCTACTTGTATCTATTAAAAGAGAGCCAAGTTGGCAATAAACATTACTTCACTGATGACGTAAGGCTTACTTTTAAAAAATAAAAGTTTTCCGAGCCAGAGATCATAAATCGTTTGCGCTTTTTCTCATTGAAAATCAAAATGCAGTGGGTTGCCAGATGAAAAAGTTTGTTCTCTTTTTGGCAAGTTAGGACATATTTGGCAATCGGATTTTAGTTCAACTCATTCCAAGTCAATTTTTGATCAGTTTCGTCCATTTTTGCCACGGCAGACCAGTGTATTCGTAATCTACTCACTTTTCTCCAATTTCAATAAAAAATTCAGAATGATGTTCGATGAGGTCCAAAAATTGCAGTCGCCTCTCGGACTATTAGGCGCAAATGTATGATATTTTTACATCGACTATTTTTAACTATCTACATTAAATGTGTTTATGAATAGTACGTCGTTCATGAAACTCATATTTTTCTATGGTTATTATTTTCTGCGTTGTATTGGAACGTTATAAATACATATAAAGATTGGCAGATATATGTTTGTACAATAAATATAATCGTGTTAATGTAAAGTGTAATAAATGTTTTTGGTGAGTATGCGAACTGGCGACTGTAAATTTTTTTAGTTTCAAGGTACTTATGCATGCTAAGCTGACACGGATATTCAATATCAGAAATGAATTAAGGAATCGATCAGTGATCAGTCAATAATGAACGGGTATTTATAAAGTGGATTCGAATACATTTTCGTTTTATGTCTGGTTTATCAATATAGTGATTAAAAAAATGAAATAAAATAAATTGGAAAATTTTCCACGTATTGAGTACCTCTTTGAGTTGAAGAAATGTCTACACAAAGGAATGTAGTTTGTTTCATTCTTCGCATAAAATGAATTAAATTTAACTTTTACTGTGTGTTTCTGTTGAAAAGACACAACCTTCATTTAAAAAAAAAAAAATTAAATTGGATACTTGCACTTGGAATTCTTAAGAAATATGAACTTTCAGTATTTTTGAAAATCATTTATCATGTGATCACGAAAATTCCAAATTCCAAATACAATACTATTTTATAGAATAAGTTTCATCTATAGGAGCAATGGAATCCTGTTTCAATGAACGATTATTTCACAATCAAAAGATTTCCACCAAAATCGTCTGCTCCATCCCAGACTGAGAACACGGAAGAACATCCCAGAAGGGTTGTCTTTAATGTGCATTTATCTTTCTTCTGGCAATTTTAATATAAGGCAATTTTAATATTTAATGTAAGGCAACTCAGAAAAAAAAATTGCTTAAAAGTGTTATCCAGAATATAGGGACGCACTTAATAACAATATCAATCAAATTACATCTAGTCTACAGTAGACTGACAGCCATTTTGGATACTACAAATTAAAAATATAACTTTTCAAATTTAAAGGAAAATTAAAGTTGTTTTCATGATGTTTAGCTGATTCCTAAGTGTATTTTGTATAGTTAATAATCTGTGATGAACTTATCATGTAATTGAAAGAATATAAGTGATGTGGATAGCTAGAAGAAACTATTAATATATAATAATTAAATTGTTTATAATCGTTTGCTTCTAATTTTTTTAGGTGTGGAATAACAGACAATGATTTACTTTCATGTTTAAATTTTTGGGCATCTATAAATAATAATTTATATGGGAAGCGTTTTGAATAATAATTCCCATTCTCATTTTATTGGAAATGGAACAAGCTATTAATAAAAAGTGTTATAATTAGTAAAAAGAATTATTAATCTGTGATTATTGATAATTTTATTGTTTGGTTATTATGTAAATTCAATCTTTTCAAGAATAAGCGAGCAAAACGAAATTGTTGGTAAACGTTACTGGTACGTACTGTCATCCCCATCAATAACAACAATAAATTATTATTATTATTACTAATATCATTATTATTATTAATATTAATAATGAGGAGGATAATAATAATAATAATAATAATAATAATAATGTTGCATTACTATTATTGTCATTACTATTATTTATTTTATGAAGCACATTAATTAAAAAAATTTAAATTAATGGTAAGACATGTGGTGAAGATGTTTAGACAAAAATTGTAAGATTTATTTAATTTATTAAATACTGTATTTACTAATGAATGAATTTAAATGTTTGGACATACTTCATGATTAAATAACACTATTTTTTACTTTTTCGTGCATAATTTTTCATAAATGAATAGAATTAATAAACATTAAGCGTACGACTCAGAGTTTATTCAAAATACATTTTCTTTTGATGATAGTTGGTATGATACAAATAATATTCCTTTGTTGTTGTTGTTGTTGGAAATGTAATATTCTATTATTTGAACTCTGAATGAAAATCTATATACTATACTAATGCATGTATATACTCTACTAGGTAATGCATTTGTGAAAGTAATATATTTAAATTTAAAAGAAAATAAACTTAATATAAGAAATATTAAAAAAAAATTCTTGCATCTCTAAGAAAACATTTTGTTATTTTAATCTATGCCTTCAATTTAAAATAATTACTAGTAACCCAACCAAAAATAATTTTGTTATCCTAATATTCTAAGCTTTTAACTTCCAATTGTTTTTATTAATAAACAGAAGTAATCTGTAATCGTTAATAATGTGAATATATTTCAATATAATATTTCAATTTTCTATGTCCCTCACCTTTCTCTCTCTTACACACTCTTTTTCTTTCCCCGTTTTCTCTCTCTCTCTCTCTTTTCCCTCTTTCTCTCTCTAAGCTCTTTATAAATATTAAAAATAAAAACCTAATTTTCTATCAGAGAAACAGTAACTTAAAAATAACTCTTCACTCAAAAAACTACAAGAGTTTTTAAAATGCATTGCAATTCAAGCAAAACGCCATACATTCAATAAGCATTTCAATACCAATTAGGGGTACGGGACATCGCGCAACTTTCAATTACACTATAATACTGATGTCAATTTGTGATATTTACCGTTTTTATATTTTCATCATTTATTTAGAAAAAATTGCCAGTCTGGAAATATTTTTACTATAATTCTTGTATGGGACTTTAAAAAAAAAAAAAAAAAAAAAAAAAAAAAACACTTTGCTAAATAGGTGATTTTGGAGATATACTTTTCAATAATTCTTATATTATCCTTTCTTATATATGAAACTGAGGGGAGAGGAGAAAAATGATCGTTGATGAGGTATGCTCAAGGAAATAGAACTCTGTGTTAAAGGCATTCGTTTTTAAACTTTTTACGCCATTAAAGCATTTTTACGGGAATTTTGGAGGTGGGGATGTTTAGAACACCTTAAGATGCATAACCACAGCGATTTTGGATAAAATCGTTAGAGCCGTTTTTTAACAATTACTGAAAAACATGATATTTTTTCAATAGCAGCCACATTATGCGCATGCGCGATTTTGAGGAAAACCTTATTAAATCTTATTAACCTAATTTTAATTTTATATTAACCTTATTTAAACTTATTGGTAGGTCCCTGTGCCATCACCAACCCTCTCACCAAATTTGAACATTGTAGGTCAATTTTTTCGGTAGTTATGCTGACCACAGACATACAATTTTTTTTTTATATCACTTTTTTAAAATCAAGTTGTTCCAAAACGTGGAGAAATGCAAAAAAAAAAAAAAATCATTTTTTTGTTTGTTGACCGAATACTATACTTTTATTACATATGGGTCAATTGAAAGTAAAAAGATAAAAACAAACACTCATTTCCACTTGCGACAGTAGAGAGGAGACAACACACATTAATTTAAAAATAAACTTCCGCAACCACTTTGGCGCTCCTCTTTGGCATCTTCCTCGCCAAGCCCCCTTCCCACTAACAACCCTGTCACCTAGCCGTGTCCTTTCCCAGCGCAGTGCGGTAAGCCGACGGATCGTCCCCAGCCATCGAGGAAGACTTTTCGAACCACATCAAATCATTTTAATCTTTCGGATTATTATCACTAAAAACCAACTTTAATCATGCCTGTCGACGTTATGGGATTTGCCAAGGATTTCTTGGCGGGAGGCATCGCAGCAGCCATCTCCAAAACTGCCGTCGCTCCCATCGAGAGGGTTAAATTGCTCCTGCAAGTGCAGCATGTATCCAAACAGATTTCCGCTGACAAACAGTATAAAGGTACTTAGAAGTTTTTATTCGTAGCATTTCTTAAAAGCTATGTGAAAATCTCATAAAGCGAGTCACTCGCTTCTCGTAGTTATAATTAAGTCTTTTTAGGGGGGGGGGGGTGGAATCCATTTGGGACCTATCCATTACGATTGGATTTATATAATATTGCCAGATGATGAGGTTTTAAAATTCATTATGAAAATGTTCATCTTAATTATTGGTAGTTTTTATCGTTCGGGTTTTAGAAATGTGAAATCTTATAAAATGTTTGCAATGACCTTTATGATGGAGATGTAACTTAAATGATCTAATTTTATTTGAAGAATTTGTGTAGAGATTTTAATTAAGGGACTTAAAGTTGTATTGTATTCATTCGTTGACTTTTGAATTAGAAATTATTTAAATGTTTGATTCGAAGAAATTTGACCGAACAGAAATGTGTATACCTCGCCTAAAACTCCTAACTAGATGTTCATTAATTTGAAGAAGTTTAAAGTTTACGAATGTGAAATATAAAGTCATAAATTTTATAAATGACCATAAAATATGTTAAATGATATTCACCAAATATTAATGCACTTTATTAAATATGGTGTTAAAAATCTATATCTAAAGAAAAGCAATGGTACAGTTTTAGATTTTTTAATTAAAAAAAAATTCTTTCATTAGTTAAAAAATAGCATTTTTGATGATATTTTTTAAATAAATATATATTTTTAAATTTTATTAAACCCATGCTGGCTTAGCATGCGACCGGCTTAAATGACCCTTTGCGACCTCTACCTGCGTGTAATGACTAAGCCTAACATGGCGGCTCATCGAGATCAATACCACTACAACTATTGGACCAATCATAGAAATTACTGTATTTTATAGATTTTTGTTTAGAAGAGAACCTATTCTTTAAGAGAAGATGGTTTATAAAAATAAAGGGTCTCAATAAGATGTTTGATAAATTGAGATCATGTTATAGTATCTAAATCGAAAGATAGAATGTGACTGCGAACATAGTCGGAATAATATATTCTCGTGTTCCAAATAATGCTCCATAAAGCTAGTAAATTGATCATTGTATAAAAAAATAAATAAAGAGGACAATTCTTGTTGATAGAAATTGTTGTTTTTGTTGTAGCGAAGCTCTAAACATTGATATTTATTTAATGTTTTCGAAGACATTTCTCACCACTTTATAATGTACCTGATACAGAAGACTAATTGCAATTATACAGTTGGGTATTTTTATATTTACCTTTACCATCGATTGATAGAGTTTTAAATTAAGTTCTTACAGTTATCGACATTGAAATGGGCTATTTCTCTCGAATGTCTTTTAAAGTTCTCTAAAAGACTCTTCATTCAAAATATTTAAGAATGAATAACAATACTTACTGTAAGTAAATATGAATGTAAAAGCTATACAACGAAAGAAAAAATTCATTAAATATGGAAAAAAAATTGTTTGCTTTATAAAATCTCCCCACTAAAGTTTTTAAAAGGAATTGCTTCTGGACATTAATAAGAAAGTTCCGATACTATTGTTCTCTAAATACTTTAAAATGTAAACCATTTTAACAGAAAAAAAGGCACATTTTATTCTAGAAGGTTAATAAATGAAGGGCCTTTCTTATTTAACGTTCTGTTGTAATAAAAACAAGATTTCATGTAAGGAGATTGTATATTTTCTACTTACTTACAAAAGATAGAGATGCGCGTAATATTCAATTAGTTATTCCTTATAGACTTTAACATTACCAGGAAGGTATCCCCATTATATTAAGCATTTTTTATTAAATTTTTACTGTCCCAAAAATAATGAAACGAACAAAGACAAGTGTCTTCACTATGCCTGATCTTAATATAATTTTTCTTCTAGTTAGTTTCAAGTCTTTTGAAGTTTATTTAGAGCTACACAAATTCATAAACGGCATGTGATAGATATTTTTTTTATTTATCTTATCAATAGATATTATTTAACATAATTTACAACTTCGGAATAAATTCAAATTAAAAATGTCGCTCAAATTTCGAAAACAATAAGATTTAGAGAAATTTCTTTGCATTTAAACATATATTTAAATGGATGCAACAGAGAGCCAAAAGCAAAATTTAAATCGATCCATATCTGTTGGAAAACAAGTTCACTGTGTACAATTTTAAAATGCTTTGGACAAATTACACCCCCCCCCCTTCCTCTCTCTTCTCCCTTCGATGTATTTTTATGTGATTTCCCAAGTTTTTTCTTACCTTTTCTTCGGATCTCGGAACACTAATAAACTTGGTTTTTGTCTCTAGCTTTACATTTCATGTATTGAAATGCAAATATTTATTTTTAATTGTAATTATCTTTCTTATATCTGATTATTTGTAACTTATTATTCTCTGTTAAAAATTATAACTAAATTACTTCCTAAAGATATATTTGGCATGCATATTTTACGTATATTGTAATGTCTTATGTTACTCAGAGTTATCCCCAAAAATATTTCTAATATAAAAATTAATGTAATCATAATTTGTGAAATTTAAATATTTTAGGAATTATTGATTATAAATCATTGTAATTATTTGTGCTCATTGTGAACTTTCATATTGCCAACTCAAATATGTTTAATAAAGATATACACGTAGTAAAATATTAAACTAAAGAAGTTGTATGTTTCAACTCTAACCTAATTAAAACATCGCCAATCCTTTACACAAACATAATTACTCCCACCTTTGAAATAGTATTATCAAATTTCCAACACATTTATTTGTTTTGATTCATCCGCATCTTGGATTCAAGTAACAAAAACACGTTACGAGTACTTCTTAGAAAATCCGACGGCTCGTGTCGAAATTTCAACCTTGAAAACGCCTTTACGCAATACAAGTACTTCATTTTACGAACACGGAGGAGAAAACACTCCACTACTTACATCAATAGTTTGCATTCAATTTTCAGATATTGGGGTAGAGCAATAATATACTTTTATTAGGATTTTAATGAAACTTGCTTTACTCTGGTATATTTTTTCAAATATGTTTAATATTCACTATAACAAAAATAAATTTAAGTTACAGTTTCCCATTAATAGTATATAGATAATTGGAATGGAAAACATATTACAATTCATGTACAGTTAGATTTAAAAAGTTTACATTTACGAATATCATATTTACAAACCTATATTCAGTAATGCGGTATTTTCGTTAATAAATAGAGTGATTAAATTAGAATTCACTTTTCTGTAGATTTTATTAATAAGTTGAATAAGTCTATTTGTAATATTTAAAGTTGATGTTTATTATAAGTATAAAACGGTAAAAAACAAGTGGAGTGTTAATAATGACTAAAATAATTTTCATTGCTTATTAATTTTGTGATAAATAAATGTAACTAAGATCCTTTTTTGAATTGTTAATTTGTTTCGTTCATTTTTTTTTTTTTTTTTTTTTTTACATTTTTTTTTATCATTATTCAAAACTGCTGATAAATACCTTTCTAAGGGATTATTATCATGTTATGACCATGCTGGGTGTGTATATGCAAATAGTAGAACATTTCTTTTCTAGTACCATAAATACATCCTTTTCAAAGCACAAAAAATATTCAATAAAGGAAATTAATCATGTATTTATTCTTTAAATGATTTTTTAATTTTTACGAAGCAAAAAAAATAAATTAACAAAACCGTTTCCCTCCCCTGAAAGGCATAATTAGAACAAAAAACTATTTTTCTACAATTTTAATAATATCTATAACAATTACATGTTTAACAATTTCTTCTGAACTTCTTAGATTTTCTAAATTTACTAAGAACATATTAATATTCCAAAATCAACATGTATAAGAAGCGTATAAACAATTTAACCCAAATTCTATTTGTGTTTTTATATTTATTTTACATGTAAAAAAATTTCATAAAAAAATTATTTTCCGAAACATATATTTTCACTTTTGCAGTATTAAGTTAAAGGAACATTTTATAGATATTTAAAATAGTAAAATAAAGTATCTTAGAATCGAGTAGTTAACCTCAAAACTTTAAATTCATAAAATGCAATTCTTCACTCGCAATAGTAATAATAGTGCTTTTACCTACTATAATTCGTATACATCAAATGCATTTATGACTTCATGTATTTTTTTAAATATTGATTGCAACTTACATACTTTAGATGTAATAGATATTCTTCTTAATAATAACAAGCGGTTTTCAATTATAAAAATTAATACTGCTAAAAGTGTTTTGATACTCACCTATCACATCTAAATTTTTACCAATTTTTATCGCAATGATATAAAAATAGTTTCAAAAGTGATCAACTCCTGATTTAAGAATATTTAATTAAAGTATTATATTTTAAATTCAAAGTAAGAGAAAGGTTAGGTTAAGATTTAATAAGCACTAAGTTAGGTTGATATTAGATCTTATGTTATTTATTCACATATGTCCGTTAATTTGTGCAAATGTGAACTTTCCATGTTTCATTCAACTAACTGTAATTTTAAACTTTCTCTTCATCATATTACTTTCATAAAAAAAAAAAAAAATAAATAAAAAAAAAAAAAAAAAAAAACCTGTACGTAATCCTAACTATTTTAACTCTTTTTAAAAAATTGGTGAAGATATTAGCTAATAAATTACAGAAATATATTATGAAAATCAAATCAATGTCAATGTGTGGTACTCACATGCCAATCTTCATGTTCACTTAAATAAACATTTTCTTCAGTTATTTATTTTGTGTCATCAAACGAAAGCACTGATTCATTCTTATCACAGTAGAACACCAAATCCTGGAGTTTTTGAGGTTGCGTGTTTTGTGATTAACTGAAAAAAATATTAAATTAATGAGCTGTATTTTTACTATTCTCATTTATTAATTAACAATGAACTATAGTATTATAAATTAACTAATTATGAAGATCTTTCTTTCATTATTCAAATTTACGGAATGATAGTTGAGTACGCTTCAATTGCAAACTATACGTTAATAATAAATTTCTATTTTATAATCAATGATATGTTTTACATTTCACGCAAGGGAAACAAACTATTTATTTTACTGCGATGTTTATGTAACTGATATCATTTCCTCAAATAATCAGCAATATTATCCTAATCACACAGTACACAATATTTATACTGTACATCATATCTGCATAATAATGAATAAAACATAGAAATATTCTTTTCGCAACAACAAATGTAGAGTTTTAAGATAAGATTCACTTTTAACTCAGTTTTATGACATTTCAGCTAATAATCAAAAAATATTGCAATGAAATATTTTGCACCTTGAAAGATATTACTTTTTACGTGTAGAAAAATTTTAAAAATTTAACGTTTTGCAATATTTTGTTCCTATACTAAATTCAATAAACTTTAAGGACAAATATCGCTCGTGGAACATTCGCATAAAATCATTTTATTTATTTGCTAAATATAATAAATATTAAAAGAGTGTATATTAGATGTCGGACAAACATTTTCAATTCGAAAGTTACTCAGCTAAAAAAGTAAGACAGAATTCTTCATATTTTAAAGTTTAATATTTTTTTTCATATAATTTGAGCTGATTGTTATAAGTATTTTTTTCATGTGTCACGTGTGGGACAAAAAATTATTTTTTCAGTTTCAAGCTATGTTAAGAGCCTTTTATAAATTTAATAAATGCAAATGTGACCTGACTTTTCACTATTGGTTCTTCACACTTTCTCCCCATTCTAATTCATTACTAGGAAAAAAAAATAACATTAACACAATCACTGGTGCACAAAGTATCTTTTAATGATTTCATCATTCCCTTGAAATATTAATAAATAAATAAATAATTAAATAAAGAAATAATTTTAATGAAATTAAATTAATTAAATATCAAATAATTAAATAAAAAAAATTATGTTTCTACCAAAAATTTTTGTTTCGTATATTAGTTTTATATTGGTTAAGTACACATTTACTTCACTTGCATAATTAACAATACCATGTATCTATGTAATGTTATGATAAATTAAATGAAATAATAATTTTTTTCACCAAAAAGGCAGTTGTAAAATAATATTTCTTAAAATAGTAGAATAATTAATATACCTAAATTCTTTCAACTCACGGTTTTAAAAATATGGTAAGTATATTCTACATTTTATGACGCAGTTTTATTTTGACTGCAATATTGAACAAAATGTGAGATTTTCAAAACTGACCAATTTAAGAACTTTAAAACTATTAGAAATGTATTGCATATACTAAAACATCTAAAAGTAAAGAATTTAGAAGACCATTTATTTAATATCATTTTAATTCATTTTAATTTACGGTGTCGTTTTAGTTTGTTTTAAGCTAATATAAGTTTAAATCAATACTCAAACCTTCATTATTTAGAAATTGGGATTATCATGTTCTTAAATAACAGAAATATTTAAATACATCATTATTTTTATATAGTGGTTAATTATAGAACAGGTTCTCTTCACGAAAATAGTACTTGGTCTCTTTTATCTTTGTAAAATTTATAATGAGAGATAAATTACTAAGGGACAAATAAATTTATTTCTAATCGTATGTACATTGCAATGGTACTCGAATTTTTATGTTTTCACTGAATTATTTAGATTTATAACATTTTTAGCACGGTACACAGAGAGGTTTTAACTGTAATTGTAAACATATTATCTTCGAAAAAAATTATTTAAAATTCTAATTGATTATAATTCTATTTTTTCTAATTAATTGTCAAAAAAACAATCTGTTTCTTGTTTCGAAGACGTTTTTGAATTTGATCCATTTTAAGTAGTTTCTGCTCACTGCGTTTTGCCGATCCAACTTCAAATTCGACCGAAAACAATTCAGTTGTAACATTGTACAGAAATTTAAATTTGCTTCATCATTCGAAGAGGATACTTTTTTAATTGTATCATTTAGTGCATTACTCTATACTTGAACTTTTAGATTTAAAATTAGGATGTTTAAAACAAAACAAAATATTCAATTTATAAAGTAATTTAAGATTAATTAATACTAGAATGAATTAGTTATACTTTTTGAGATATTTTTGAAAATAAAATTGTAAAGAATCATTGTAAGATATAAGTAATCAATAATTGTAAATGAGTTATAATGAATAATTTTAAAATGAATTGTAATTATTATTATAATTCCTTTCCAGATTATTCATTATAACTTATATTACTGTAAGGAAATTATAAATAGTTGTAAATAAAATTGCATGAAGTTTGAAATTTGTATGTTAAAAACTTATTATCTTATGAATTATATATATATATATATATATATATATATATATATATATATATATATATATATATATATATTTAAAAATATGCATTCTCCATATAACTCTTATGAATAAAAATATGTTGACTTCGATTAACGTCTATTACCAAATAAACTGGATTTATAAATTAATTATTTCAGAATTAAATAAAGACGATTAAAAGGTAACGTATTTTTTATTTGCATAAAGTTTTCCATTAAATGTAACCGTTCTAATTTTTAAAACTGATTTTTATCAGTACTAAGATTCACATTTACGATGTTTTCTTGCTTACGAAGTGTTTATAAAAATACAGAGTAATTAAGGACTAATGTAGGGTATTTAATTATTAGAGCTGATTTAGCATAAAGTTTATTTCTAAGTAGAGTAATTTTATTTTTGCAATATTCATTAATAAACAGAGGAACTCAAATCGATTTACTTGTATGTAAACAAGTAGAATTATTATCATATAGTATTCTTTTGTAAGTAGATTGCTTTCATAAGTAGTGATCTTATTAACATTCATTAATTTATAGATAACGATTTATAGGGGCATATGATTGTCTTTAACGTATAGTTCTGTTTTAGGAACATATGATTTTCTATACGAAATACTTCTTTATTAGTCAAATGAAATGTTATATTACAAAATCAAAAATTAAGGAATTAAATGTCCCTACGTGTAATAAACATTTAACCCAGAAAGAAAAATGAAATGTTATGAGAATTTTAATGGTGAAAAAAAAATTAAACATATAAACTTTTATTATTAAAACAACGAGCGATGAGAAGCTTGCAAATTTTTCATTGAGGATATATTATTATGACTTAATAGTTCGTTTGAATTGATACATAATAGTTCAAAAAAATTCTTACAATATTATTATGGCTTAATAGTTTGTCTGAATTGATTCATAAAGGTTAAAAAAATTCGTACATATTTCTATAATTTTCGGATATATTATTTAAATGTATGCCTTACTTATTGTGTAAGTTATTCTAAATGTATTTTAATCGTTTGTCAGCCTATAGAGAATATGCGACCTACTTAAAATTCAATTTATTGTTTCTGTTTCTGCTAGTATTACGCTGTTATTGGGAATATGACATGAAATATGCTATTTCAAAATAAAAATGAACATCTTAACATATGTTTTATAAACTTGTTTTGGAATGTTCAATCTGAAATTGCAATATTAATTTAAATATGATCTCCCTCCATTCAAGCTTCAAGGAAAAGTAGTGTTCGATCCCCAGTACTCTGCTTTCAAAATAAGTAGACACTCTTCGATAATTATATGATAGGTGTTCGCGTGTTATATAATTTCAGTGGTTTCTTCTGTTTGAGACATTTCAACTAGCATTTTACTAACATTACATAACAACTAACATTTTCAGCTTTTGAACTACAAACTACTTCATATATTCCAGTGATGTTTTAAATAATTTAAAAAAAAAAGAAAAGAAAACACTGTGAAATAATTTCCAATTCTAGTATAGATCTAATATAGGTTGTGAGTTGTATTTAATCGACTCCTGACGTCCTGATGTTTTGATAAATAAATTATGTTCACATTTTATAAACACATTATTATTTTGCATATTGCTGACTTGTAGTTGAGGAAAACATAAATTCATTAAAAGCGAAATATTGTTATAAAAATCAATAACTTTAAAGTTTAGTTGAAATAATAGAGTTGCAGGAATTCACTTCATCTTTCTATAAATAGTTTAATGAGTATTTTATGTGGATAGTATAAAAATCAGATAACTATTTTCTGTGCACTGAATAAAATCAGAAGCTGTTATATGTATAGACATGAAGGTTTGAAAAGTTTAGGATGGTGAAAAAGAATTGCTAACAGATACGTGTACTTCAAATTCCATGAGCTTCAATTTCTTTTGAAAATTTGCCTACCAGTCTTAAGATAATCTTTTTTTTTTTTCTTTTTTTTTTCTTCTTTTTCTTCTTCTTCTTTTTTTTCTTTTTTTCTTCTTCTTTTTTTCTTCTTTTTCTTCTTATTTTTTTATTTTTTTTTCTTCTTTTTTTTTTTTTCTTCTTTTTTTTTCTTTCTTTTTTTTTCTTTCTTTTAATTATATAACTGAAGTGCATCAAAAGGAAAAGATACACATACAATTGAAAGAGTAACTAAAAAAATCTATTTAGCAAAACGCATAACGGCTTTTATGGAATAAATGAATTTAGCAGTAATCAACTTTTTCTTTCCCAACTTACTAGTGGCGGCCCGTGGTCGATAGTGCAGCCGTAAACATGTACCTTCCCGAACCACTCCCCCCATCCAACCACACACCCACTTCACACTTTCCACAATCATATGTACAATCATACTAGAACTTTTTTTTTTTTTTTTAATTTATCGTGTTTAAAATCGGATTTTTTGCACTTTAAAGTTTATAATTAGTAGTGATGTTTACATTAAAAAAAATTTCAGTTTTATTCAATAACTAATTAACATTTAACTCGTTATAATTAACATATTTTTGAACAATTACTCGAGTTTTATGAGGCCAAGAAAATAAATTATTGTTGAAAATTACTTCCATATAGCTTCTAGAATATATAGTATTTTTTTAACAATGAAAGTAGAAAAAATCGCAATTTTTCTAAAAACTTACACATTTAAAAATTTAGCAAAATTAATTTTCTTTTCCAATCAATTTGACTAAGGTTCAAAACATTTAATAGTTAATGCAGATTTTAATTCTGAAATCATTTTTCAAACGATTATATCAAACTTCAGTTATCACTTTTTAAATGAAGTTTCACGCTCCAAAAACACGTTTTTTTTTTTTAGATAATGCTTATAAAATATTCCAATTTATTTTCAGATCAAAATAGTACTTCAAACTAATAAAATATCTCTATAGCGTTCAGATTATTCCATTATCTTGCAAAAATTCCATCTAGATATTATTTTAAAGCAGAAAAACTCTAAACTCATTTGACTTATATTTGCGATATTTCAAGTGTGTACATCACAAAAATTTCATGCAAATTCTTTAATACTCAAATGGCAGTTTTGTTTCAAATTGTACAAAATAATAACATTTAAAACATGAAATTATAAAATAAAAACAATTAATCAAATCATTCTGTATAGTTTTGATTAAAAAAAAAACGTAAAACATATTCCTCGTTTTGGCATCTAAATGTAAGTTCTTGTTTATTTAAAAACAATACTGCTTTGATGAGTAATTGCATGAAGCGTCTATTCAGAGATCTACCTTTTTCTTTAATCCATATCCAGCAACTATTCCAAACGCTCTTCTTAATTCTAACAATCAAACATGTCCAAACAAAGCAAGTTTTGTAAATAAACAAGTAAAAAGTTCATACCTTGCTTTTGCTTTTATGTAGGATTGGTACAAGATGTCTGCGCCCCTCCATGTTTGAAAGTGGCATTCGATTTGGAGGGATTTTTTTAAACCATTCGCTTTCACCCTAGCTGACTTTCAAGTAGAACCAATCAGATCATCGAATTCTTAAGGGCAGTCGAAGTAGGAATAAATTCTGATCTGGCTGCCCTGCTAATATATTACGTGGAGGGAGGGCTCTATTACTTTCCATTGGTTACCATGGAAAGGTCGTTGCCCGAAACGCATTCCAGGAACACACTGCTGCTGTTCAGAGAAAGATCACTTTGTTTGGAAGTTTTTTTTTCTCTCTCGTGAAGTATTCGGGCAAGAAGATTGCTGTTTAATGGATTTTTTTTTTCACTAACCATAGAAATCGGATCTTCATTTCAAAAAATTGTAAAATATATCATTTTAGTTTTGAACTAATAATTAGATGCAGCCCGGCTGTACTGTCTGTAGTGCACAAGCCGCCACTGCAACTTACATCTTTCTTCGATTCTTACTTCAGAAGCTTATTCCCCCCATATTTAAAATTATATGCAAACACCAAGCGCACTTTGTTTTCAGAGTCGGCGCTGTGTTAATGAATATAAAAATTGGCGATGCATTTATAGGATTTATGGGTTGTATTATTTATTACATCTTAAATAAAATTAAAATTCTAACATTTCAGCAGAAAATAACTATGTAGAAATTCTTCTCTCTTTTATATTTATAATACTATTGTAGAATTTTATAAATGGAATATTAATTGAAAATATTTATGAGTTTAAAAATTAATTAAATATAAAACCCTACGTATTGATATACTAAAAAGCCAAAATAATAAACACACCTGTTCAGTTAATCGAATAATTGCCGCCATGCGACGCAACGTTACGTTATTTTATAAATCTTTCGAGTTGTTTCAAGGCTTGATAAGACACTTGTACTTGAGGTAACAATTTTATTCAATCAGTTTTGTAAGAAATCTTTTCAAAGCACTTGTTGCTGTTTGAATAATAGTCAATAAGGATTTTTATTGGATTTAAATTTGCCAAATTTTTTACAGTGAAATATCAAGAGTTCAGAAAAATTGTTGCTGAGGCCAGTTTCTGGCTACTATGGCACTTTGCAAAGTACTATGTGACTTATGCAAATCATATGGAGTGAAGAGTCATGTTAAACTTATAGGCCAACATTTCCTTCACTAATTACTCGCCACCGGTCCAACATGTATAAATGCTGGCTTTAGAATGATCTTTTATGACAATCGGTGGACCACTTTGTGCTTGTACCAACTATCTATTATTACATTTGTTTCCTTCTTAGTGTCTGAAACTATTTGATTTCCTTTCTTCCAGGCATTGTTGATTGTCTCGTCCGCATCCCGAAGGAACAAGGCTTTCTTTCCTTCTGGCGAGGCAACCTGGCCAACGTGATCCGTTACTTCCCCACTCAGGCTCTCAACTTTGCCTTCAAGGACAAGTACAAGACAGTCTTCCTCGGCGGCGTCGACAAGCGAACCCAATTTTGGAGATACTTCTTGGGCAACCTGGCCAGCGGTGGCGCTGCCGGAGCCACCTCCCTCTGTTTCGTCTACCCTCTTGATTTCGCCAGGACACGTCTGGCTGCAGACGTCGGCAAGATGCAAAACCGTGAATTCACCGGCCTTGTCAACTGCCTGGGGAAGATCTTCAAGTCGGATGGTCTGATGGGGCTCTACAGAGGCTTCAGCGTATCAGTCCAGGGGATCATCATCTACAGGGCTGCCTACTTCGGGCTGTATGACACAGCCAAGGGCATGCTGAAGACCGATTCTAAGAACACACCTCTCGTCATCTCCTGGATGATTGCCCAATGCGTGACCGTGGTCTCCGGAATCGTGTCCTATCCCTTCGACACTGTCCGTAGGCGTATGATGATGCAGAGCGGTCGAGCCAAGACCGATATGCTGTACAAGAACACCCTGGATTGCTGGGTCAAGATCGCCAAGTCCGAAGGATCTTCTGCCTTCTTCAAGGGTGCGCTCTCTAATGTTATCCGAGGCACGGGTGGAGCTTTCGTCTTGGTCCTTTATGATGAGATCAGAAATTTCCTCGTATAATTTATTTATTGTTAAATTATTGAATCTCTAGGCACTTTGAATAAGATGCAAAAAAATTAATATAATGAATTTAAATTGTAGGGTTTTTTGTTTTCTCAATATCCAGGGAACAGCCTCGTCGAGTTCGATTCGGACAATCTGGAGTTTCTACTGTTGCAAGATCGTATAGGACCATTTTATATTTTATTTCTCTAAGAAATATTTATTAAAAAAAATACTCTCACCGGTTCGAGGACGAAGACCATCTACTTTTCGCATTCCGAGTGTAAGTCCGGTTTTGGATACGGACAGGACTTACCTTCCGAATGAACTGCAAATGGTTGTAAGTTCTCAATGTTTGGACAGAGGCAATGGACGATTCGTATGGTTTCAGTTAGTTTACAGGATTCCCCAACACATCTTTATTGTCAGGAAAGGAAGTCATGTTACGTTATATAGATGTATATTGTTTCATAGATGTTAAAACTTGCACTTTGATTTCTGCTTCGAATCATGTGACTGCCATTTACGCGTTACGTGTTTGTCAGGAGTATGGAATAATTTGCGAATAAATAATCTTGTGATACGATTTGTGTCAATTATTTCAGTGTAAATGCATTTTTAAAACTCAATAGAAAAGTATAATATCTTACTAGATGAATACCTGTATTTTGCTACGAAATATTTGGAAACATAAAACATTCCATAATTTGGAATATTTAACCTTTCAACACCTGGATAGATATTTGAAATCTTGATAATAAAGTTTTACTACGTATGTTTTATAAACATGTATACAAACTTTCATAGTTATTGCTTTATGAGAAATAGTACCAGAATCATCATGATATTCTACACTTAGAGCGTTTGATCGTAACACCCTAAAATTTTAAAATTTATGAGAGGTTAAATTATTTTTAATTAATTATTCTGTGCAAATTTTCATACAACTTGATACAGCTAAATTATCTAATAAAGTATATAAAAATATAAAGTTATCAAATTAAACTTGAAATCAATTAATCGGATGAAATACTAAATAATATAGAGAAATGTCTAATGCCATATAGTTGACCTAAGAAAGTATTATTCATGCATGCTAAGGAAAGTATTCTATGAAAACGATGGATAACATTTGTTGTAGCAATGTAAAGGACTCTGAGAGACCTACCTTTAATTTATAATTTACGCTTAGATATTAGTTGAGAGAATTTAGTTGCTGATCTCGTTAGAGTTTGGTCGACAAAATTTGTAATTGTGCTGCATAGCAATCCATTGAAAAAAATGACGTCCTCACTCGAGTATGTGCAAATTGTTGCTGTATATTGAAAAAAAAAAAAAATTAAGAGTAAAAAATGTTCAAAATGTTCACAAAACAAACCCCCTATGTAATTATAAGATAATTAAGAAGTACCACAAAGCATTTCTTATAACTGGAAATGTGTTGGGAAAAGCCGGAAGGAGTTGACAGGACCAGTGGTAGTGGATGGTACTGATGGATTGGAAGCAGTGGACCAACTAACTGCCTGACCACCAGATATCACCACTAGATTCTTTTTGGATACATTAAAAACTGCAATTACATCAGGACAGTTCATGATCTACCAAACCATCTAGACAGAAAACCGACGAAGAGCAAAACTCTACAATGCACGTACTTCAAACTGGATTAATGACTGAATGTCATTCGGGGCACAAACGGAGCACATAATATAATTTTTTTTATGAAAGCTCTACGATATATATATAGAAAGAGAGAGAGCTTATTATATATAGCTTATTATTTAAAATATCACTGGAGAGTGATTAATACCGCCAATGACACTAAAACGACAATTTTGGTATTCTTGTGTCAGTGCTTAAAATTAATTTCAAATTCCTCTAATAATGCTGAAATTTAGATTAAATTTCAATGAAATAATTCAATACAAAAATCAACGTAAAATCAATAAAATGTGTAAATCAATGAAATTCAGATGAAATTCAATCAATATATCCATACAAAAAACATGCGGTAGTTTAAAAAAATTGCTGTTGTTAATAACATAATATAAAAAATATTGGAAAACTAATTGCTATTTTGGAAAATATGAAATAGAAAAACTTTATATCTATAAATAGAATTAATAATCACTCAGATCATTAGATGAATATCATCAATTTTTCATTCCAATATGTGATAAATGGTTGGTAGATGACAATGAAAAACGGATTTTAAACGTAATAAAACTTATTTAAAGCGTAAAAATATCATAGTCGAGTTAAGTATCATAATCCTATATAATTACGGATGAAAAACGACAATAAAGTAAGAACTAGTAACAATCTATGGAAATGTAACACAAGAACTTAGAAGATGTCGTCCTCATTTTGTCTTCCAAGACGGTTACCAGTCTGCGCTCTAAAAATAAACTCATTCTGCGAGGTCAGAAAAAACACCGGCTTCAGTAACAGAGAAGCCCGAGTGGGAGCTAGTTCCCATGGTAACCACCGCGTGGATCGATGGCGTCATTGCTATGTGACGTCACAATGCTGTGAAATATATAAATCCATACGCGCGGGTATGGAAAGTAATACCTTACAGGTGGCGTAGTTGGTGACAAGAATACCCTTATTGTGCGTGGGATGGTTACGCAATGAAAACGAAAACTAAAAAGATTTCCCCCTTCTCTCTCTCTCTCTCTCTTCCCCCCCCCCCCCCCGATGTTTCACAAACCTAATTAGAGCCATTCAAGTACATCAGAAACATTTAAAGATTAAACTCTGAAAACCCAATTATCGTGTTTGCAGGATATTTAGTCGGAACATTTTTTCAAAATATCATCACTGCGGAAGGTAAAATGAGTGTAAACTGGTATATAGGAAAAATTTTGCCCTACGAAATAATTACAATGTATAATTATAACTTTTTATATATAATAATAAAAAAAAAGAAAAAAAGATGGTAATAAATTTCTGAATAAATCTTCTTATACTTTAACTCAACGTGAGTAAGCCTTGCATAAAAATATTTTCCATCAGAGCCTTGTACTAAAAATAAATAAACTACAGTCCTCTAATTTTCTATTTAAAAGGTATTTAGTTGCTAAAATTTACTTAAAGAGCAGGATATCAATTTTATGTTAAAGCTAAAATTATTCCGACACACTGAACCATTCCGCTATAATACATTTTTCATTAAATTCCTGAATATTTTAAATATTTATTATCATACAATATTTTAGACTTGATTCTCAAAGCAAAAATCATTAAAAAATCTAATTTTATGTCGAAATTTGTATTTTTTTTTTTTTTTTTTTTTTTTCTCGATCCATCATTATTTTTTATTTATAAGATATTTTATATTTAAAAGAAATACGATTTCAAACTACTGATTAAAAAATACAAATATACATTAACTCAACTAGTGAGCTGTAGTTTACATTAAAAACAGGGAGGATCAAGAAAGCTAATGCATATCTATTAATTAGTGTTTCAATATGAAATCAATCCATTTATCATTTTTGAAAAATCAAGGATTGAACTAAAGATGAGAGGGCTCCAGTGTCCCAAGGATTAGATGTAACGAGCTTATGAACAGTAAATCGGGGATTTGGTCCTGGCTTCAGCGAATATTGGTGTGTACGATAATGGCAGCTGGTGCACATTAAATAAGTCGCGTGGTCTCAATGACCTCTCGTTGATGTGGTGGGGCTGGTTAGAGGGATGCGCGATAAGGTAAACTTTTCAATCCTTGGTATTCTTACCGTTGTTCAAAATTATGAGGCGCATTTGGCTGTGATAAGCACTTCATAGTGGCAGAAATAGATAACCGTAATTATGCAAACTAAACTTAACCAAAGGGGAATCAAGAAAGGTGAGCTGTCTTGCACTCTAAGACTATGCATTCTTTAATCACTGTTGTTTGAAAAACACTATTTTATTGTTAAACATCAAAATAAAAAGGAAAAACCTTCAGACATTGGTAAAAAATCATGATTTTTTAAAAAAATAATCTTAAATATTTTTTTTATTTATTATACCTTATAAAAATAATGTTAACATTAAATTTTAAGTTGTAAGTGCATTTTACAAAGAAATGATTTTGTATTATTTTGAAAAGCTTCAAATTTAAAAGGAAGCAATACATTTACTTTTTCTCCAATGCCTTTCCTCACATGCGTGTAAATCTCAAGCCGTCAAGAAGTCTTGCCCATTGTCCAATACAAAGCTTAAATTGGATGTGAAGGTTGTAAATGAGAGAGATACAACTACACTATCCATTACAACTGCATCATATTTTTTTCAATTTTGGCGAGGACAATGAAGATGGCATATTCTTAGAAGATATTCCACACTCTCTTATTCTTTTGAAGTTAACGACTTCATATATCATGCGTTACAAATGTGACAAATTCTGAAAAGGAGCGTGGAGAAATTATCAATTTTTTTCTAAAGATTTTTTTTTAATAAAAATTTAGTACACTTTAAAAAAGTGTCTATGTTGAAACCGTGTTTGAGAAGGGTAGGATTTGGTAGTGTGCTCGAATGTTTTGAAATTTAGTTTTTCAATGGTATTGTGAGGATTTGAATATGAAGGGTTTTAATTGAAGATAAGATCAATTGTGGTGAAGATGAACTGAGTGATTTTGGCGGATTTGATGATGCGTGATATTGGTAAGGTTGTAGGTGGAGAGAGGGATAGTAAGATGCTTACCAGGTGTAAGAATGATCAACCACATTGAGGTAGTTAAGAAAAGGTGTAGGTGTGTGTTGTGAGAAGGCGCAAATTACATGGGATATTCCACAGAAAGGAAATTAAGAGGAACTTGATAAACCTAGTCAGGGTTGTAAAGGTTCACACTTCGGAGATTTAAGTTTTTGGCTAGCTACCAAGATTTGGTGTTGATTAAGGAAGTTGATAAGGGATGGTAGCAGAACAATGCTGGCCAATATCACTCGACATTGACCAATCCCGATGTGGACCTTCGTAACCTGGCCGTTGTTACGAACCTTGGCCAATCTCGCCCGCTTCTGGATAAAATATACTGGAAGTTTTGAAATGTTGATGCAGAATTTTAAAATATAAGTATTTTTTATGAGAAAGGACAGAGGAATAGAAAATATGTTTTGTGATAATATGTTTATTTATTTATTAAAAAAAAAAAAAAAAAAAAAAAAACAAAAAAAACCTTGTATTTTGGAACGATGCTAGAGTATTGCCTAGAATTTGCCAATCTTCCAGAAACTCTGTTTCCGACATTTGTCATTACTGCTGTCGTGTGACCTAGGTAGCGCGATAAGTTCCTAAACAGTAATGTGTTCAAGACGTGTGCACTGAAATGAAGGTACGTTTCTCAGACATTTGGAAGAGCAGTGAGAGACTGGTAAGTTGTGGTGGTTAGCTGTACGAGAAACCCTAAAGGCAAGTGAACTTTAAGTAGGCTCGAGTAAAAAAACTACATTAAATTGAGAAAGGAGGGTAAATTTTTGGAGAACGAAGTTATTAACAACTGAGGAGTGTCAATTAATGGAATTTTGAGATTAAACATCGTTGTGGGGTAGCAAGTTAAAAACTAACAGGAGATATTAGGATTCATCAAAGAGACTGCCTCATCTAAATTTAATAATATTGTTTTTACACTTTATCGAGAAATGTTTAAGCCATATCTATTTCATACATTGCAATTCAGGTCACGTCTTCTTTAAAAAATATTGATTTATTCCGCCAAAGAAAAGCGAATAAAAAAATAAAAAATCTTCTGCTTCGGAAGCAAGGACGGTGGAGTAGTCCTTCTTAGAGACTTTTAGATGACCGTTTTATCACTGTGAGAAAAAAAAAAGGAAATATTATGATAATTATTCATAAATGAAAAATAGGCGTCAGTACTGCATAAACAGTAACAATAATTTTTGTGGACTGATTCAGGTTGGATAAGTCTATTAAGGGTACCATCCAAAGAAGAGTAGCGGAGGAACAATTAAATGCCAAAGGGAGTTCCGGGACAAAAAGTAGTGCTCTTTTCTGGATCGCGTCCAAGTGGGCAAGCTGCTACTAAAATAAGATGAAGGAATGCTTATTGACGCTCTCTAACGGTGAAGGGCATAGTGGTAACGTCACGAGTACGTCCGCCTCACTCGACCTCCGATGTTATTCATTCGTCCCGACATTACGCAAGCGGGTGACATAAATGCGGGCATGCATAAAGCTCTGCCAGAGACGTAACTTATAGGCAGAAAGTTGGTTTTGCTTTTGAGGATTTGCGATGAGTGGTATACTTGGAGAGAGTTTGTGTAAAGCATGAATTCGCGATTTTTGATTGGATAGTAAATTTCGAAAAAGGCACATCTTAATATTTTTTTTTTTTTTTTTTTTTTTTAATTTTACAGGAGACACACACACACACACACACAAAGTATTAATTTATTTTAAAGAGTTTAGAGGAATGATTTAGGAGGGAATTTTGCTCACCCACTTATTGTGTTACGCCATAAAATACTAATATGGTTTTCTTGAATGAAATTGTGGCAAAGAATACAAATGTTACAGTTTCCTGAGATGGTTCATTTTCGAAATTTATCATCTATTCTATACAAGTTTAAATGGTTTCATTAATACGGTTATGATCTCAAAGAACATCATTGTAGGTTTTTTTTTTTTTTTTTTTTTTAACAATATTCTTATTCTACAAATAGTAAAAATCCCACCCCCCATATTTTCCCCTAAAAATAAAGGAGGAGTGGAGGGTGGGGTTAGACTCACTATTTTCAGAATGCCATGTTTTTCTTCCACTATAGAAACTGGATGTGTTTATTCCTCGTCCATAAAATATCGATCTTTAATGTGAACATAAACACAAATGAAAATGCCCATTTTGAAAACTGTACAAGATTAATCCTTTCAGAAATTTAGGATTTAACCCTGATAAGGTCTTGCTTTAAGTTTTATTAAATTAAGAGACTATTTATGAACAGGATGTAAAGCATTCACAGCATTAAAAAAGTATCAGCAAACCACATTCATACATATTTTTTTATCTAGGAAATAATTTCTTTGAATGAGTTTTCGTTACCCTCCTAAAAGTAAGGTGGACGCTAAGCAACTCTTCAAATATTACGGAGAAAATTTATTTCATGTTTTTTGTAGCCAGAAAGAATGAAAATTAACTATTCTGTTCTAAATAACAGCAACCATAAGCGCATTGTTGGAAAACTGTATTTTTGGTATGTATGAGGACCTTATGTGTTTTACTTTAAAAAAAAATTATTTTTTATTCATTTATTTCATTCAATACGTTAATTATTTTATTTCCTCCTGATTTTCTTTACGTTTCCTACACACATACATTTAAAGCAAACTTTTTCCAACAGTAAAATAGCTCTATTTTGGCATCTGAATTAGCTTTCCGGAGGACAGGAAATTATTTACAATCTGATAAATATGAACATCGAAGCAGTTAGAATGTAAATTATCTCAATTTTTTGTAATTATTAATAACCTGCACTTACTTTAATAGAAGTTGGAAAATATTATATTCTTTTAAGTAAATAAGTATTTCAGAAATTGTTTCATTGTTTGATTTATGTTGTTTTTGTTGGTAAATAATCTAAATCCAGGAAAGAATCATGTGCTTAATATCCGAGTAAGGATTGTTAAATGCTAAATATCAACTAATTTAGTTAAATTTATACTTGACCTTAAGAATGTCGAATAAAAATTAAATGTTAGAATACAATTAGCATTGATTGTTTTCTGTTATTAGGACTCCAAAAATGTGGTAAAAATGAGAATGCTGGATATAGAAAAAAGATTATCTATCTATACTCTATTTGAAGATAGTTTTGATTTTCTCCACTAACAGGTTGATATATGATGCTTCATTGTTAGTAAAAAGCTCGAATTCTTATCCCAGAGGGCAATTTTAGAGGTCATCGAAATGTTAACAAAATTTATAATTTTTCACTTGATCGTTTTAAGAAAATGTCGTTTATGAAGCTGACTGATTATTCAAAACTTAATTTAGAGTGTTACAAATAGATACAAAATCATCACTAAATTTTCAATATTATCCTTTAATTTTTTAGAAAACATTTTAAATAGTTTTGGGTGGTAAAATAAAATGTAAATAAATATAATTATTAAATGTAAAATAGAGTTTCTAAAAATTGCACAAATCTTATTCTAATTTACTTGAATTTTTTTTATGTACTCTCAATTTTCAAGCCGAATGGTTGAAACAAGAAATAGCGAAATGCATAAAAAAAAAGTTATATTAATTTAAAGAACAAAATAAATACTTTATTTGCGTATAAAAACTACATCAAATAAAAAAATTTAACAAATTTGATGGGATTTTTTTATCAAAAAGTTATTAAGCAATTTGTTATATTATATTTTTATAGAATTTTTAGTGAATTTCTTTCCTGTAATTTACTGGACCTTTATTTTCTCCCAATGAGATAGTGAAAAAGCGAAAGTGGTTTTCGGATTAACACATGTAGGTTTTAAAATAAGATAATCAAGATTAAACCATAAATATAAGTTTCGAATTAATATTATAGTAATAGGTTTATATAATTTCTTTTATTTGGAATTTGTGGTATTAATAAATCAATAAATGTAAACCAATTCTAAATCCTGTAATTGCTGTAAATGTTGTTTCACTGTCTATACATTATTGACGCTGGGAAACTTAAATATGCTAGTCATTCTATATATCCGAGAATTATATATACAAGAGGGTGCTTTTTAATGCAAGATATTTACATTCTTATACACACTCTGATTACTTTTAAGATATCATGGAATTGTGAGATTTGTTAACAAAAATGCATTAAAAAAAAAGGATTTAGGTATAAAAAAGAAATGCTCTTTTTTTTAAATTATGGAAATGGAAATATATAAAAACTTAAAATTTTTAATATGAATTGAATATGATTAACGATTTTTTTTTTTTTTTTTTTTTTTTGAGTTTCGAATAAAATTCCTCAACGGAACTTTTTATATTATTTCCATACATTTCTTTTCATAAATTTTGAATCTTAAATATAATAACATGCGCCAGTTAGAAGGCCCCTCAAAATATGAGTACATCCTTCAGTATAGAACCAATGGATCTATACTGAGCAGCGACGAGAGGGGGGGATGTTTTTTTTTTCAATTTGTGCATTACTGACAACATTATTATCATTTAATGGAGAATTAATAGTTATATGTTTTATTTATGTATACTAACAAAGTGATCAAATTAACAAAGCAAAAAATATTATATAGTTAACTACTTGAAATTTTTTAAGTTAATAATTGTTATTAGTTATTTTTTAAGTGTGGTTGAAAGTTTTAATTTTGACAAAAAAGGACTGACTATTTCCAAACTAAAATTCTGAGTCTGTTCAAGCTAGAAAAAAAATTAGTTTACAAACTCTAAAATCTTGAAAATTAACAATCCTTAAGGTTTAGAGTATAAGAGGAATGATAAATAATATTTAATGTTTTTATTGTAAGAGGGGACATAAAAAGCAGGAGTTAGCAATAACAGAGAAACCGCAATAAGAAACTGCTGCCATCTATTGTCTTTAATTAACAACATATGCTTATTGGAGGTTGTAATTCAAAGTCTCACAGTGCAGTTTTTAAAATAGATAATTCACAACACATTCATTTTTCTAACAATAGTTCAAATGAATTTTAGAAAAATTCTTAATCATCCGATCTTGAGAATAAAAAATATTTTATGTTTTTTACATTTTTGGAGTGATCAAGTTAAATAAGTGGCTGCACTTAAAAGTAGGAATGGGTTTTAAGTTACAATAAAAAAAAATTGCAACAGTGACGCAGGTAATATTCATAGACATAAAGATGTTTTTACCAAATTGATAATAAAACAATTTTCTTTTCTCAGAAATAAGAACAGAAAAGCAGATAAATACGCGTCAACTCATAATAAGGGAATATCATTTTCGTACATTAATTTGAAAAAAATATTGTCAAGTGACACTAAGTTTTCTGTCTAAATTGATTGAAAGAACATTTCAACAGGTTATCATACATAAATACTTCAATGCGCATTATACCGGAGAGATTTCCCCCCCCCCCTCCTCTCTTTGCAAAAAAGAAGAAAGAAAAAAAAGAAAGAAAAAAGAAGATGATTAAGAAATGATGAGCGATTAAGAATGAAACAAGATTAACCAACACCTCGATGATATGATGCATGTAAGTTATAATTTCACTACTCAACATTGATTGTTCAAAAACTGTATTCTATGTGATTCATTATATAAAATTTTTACATAATTTTTTTATTGTTTAAACCGACAGAGTGCATGTTTTGAAAATTCAAAAAAATATTAATAATAGAACAAAAAATAAGCACAATGTACTTTCAGTATAAAGTGACTCACTCGCATGTTTTTTAATTTTTTTAATCATTTATATTTTAGCTCTGTAAGTTTGTTGTGAGCAAATCTTTGGAGCCTTGATTAATCCACTTGCAGTCATCAGACCAAGCTGAAACTTGGCAGTTAGGTTCGTTATCGATGACAATGTGTTCTATAAAGTTTTTGGGGGCAAAATCAAGTTATTCAATGGCACGCAATGGATAATGGATGTTTTCTTCGTAGTGATCAAACACAATGAAAACTTGATCTAAGCTTAAAATTACAGATAAGTTGTAATTAAGTGTAAGTTGTAAGGGGGGAGGAGGGGGGGGGACAAAATATATTACTGCTCGGAAGGTAAAATCTCATGGAATGCTTCTGAATTTGGTCTGATGGAACTTATTTTATACAGAGAACTATTTTTAACAAATCATAACAAATATGATATCTCTATAGTTGTAATTGCCTTGATTTTAGTGCTTTTTCGCGTCTTATAGCATGTTTCAAAAATTTTTAACTTATATTCGCTTCGTTCGCTTTGAAGGTACAATGTTATATTTTCTAAGTTGTGATGTTCTATAAGACAATAGGACATTCTATTTTCTAATAGCATGCATGTTTAACTTCATGAGATTTTTAAAAAAATTCTTTTTTAACATCCATAAATTACTAAGAGGTCTAATTTATGGGTCTCTCTATTTTTTTTATTTTTTTTTTTATTTTTTTTTTTTTTGAAAAACGAGATGATAGTCCCTCGTATAACTTTTATTTATTTTGTAATTCTCAAAAGCAGAAAAATGTTCGCTTGTCCGATAGGAGTACGCGTCAAAGAAAAAAAGATATCCAAATTGACTGGTGCATTTTGATTAGTTCAACAACGTGCAATAAGCAAATTCGTTAAAACCTCACCCACCAGTAGCACATATATATATTTAGGTTCAGTGCGTATTTCTCTCTCAAATCCGTAGGTAGATGAAACCGATTTGGTTTATTTTATGTTTCCTATAATGCGAAGAGGTTTAGAATCGCCGGAGCGGGAGAAAGGAATGATTGAGGCGTATAATCACTCTGGCAAAGGTATCAGAGAAATTCCATATGGTGATTGGAAGATCTCATAACGTGGTTGGAAATTTCTTGCATAAAAAAATCTGAATATGGCAAGAATAAATGTTTTGGACGTCCTCCACTACTTTCTGAGAGAGATAAACGAATAATTTTGAAGGAAAAAGAAAAGAAAAGAGAGAAAAAAAAAAAAAAAAAAAACACTTCTAATTCGATGGTCTTTGCACGTGACATACGAAATGATAGCGACCTGAATGTTTATTCTGAGATTTTTAGACGCGTTATAAAGACTGGTCCATACGTTATTTTGCAAAATTGAAAAAGGCACCTCATATGACCAGTAAACACAAGGTTAAAAGGCTAGAATTTGCCCGGGAAAACATGGACAGAGATTGGAGCAGGGTAAGATTTTCAATCTTTTTTTATAATTAAATAAATATCCCTATTTATCAAATTTATCCTTACTTTCATTTAATTATATTAAGTTCATCTTCTGTGATGAGAAAAAAATTTAAACTGGAAGGCCCAGATGGATTCAATTCCTATTGGCATGACCTCAGAAAGGAGAAGAAATACTTCTCAAAATGAAATTTTGGAGGAGGCAACTGTATGGTTTAGGGAGCCATTGGTGCCCAAGCAACTGTCTCATTGGATTTCGTGTTATCTAAAATGGATAGTAAGGTATATTGAACCGTGATTGAAAAAAATCATTTGCCATATTTACGTCGGTTTCGACGAAATCTTCCTATCTTCCAACAAGATAATGCAGCAGTACATGTAAGTAAAAGCACAAAGCAATGGTTGTCTACTAACAAAGTGAATCTAATAGATTGGCCAGTATGCTCACCAGACTGCATTCTAATTGAACATGTTTGGGTCCTTCTTGAGCGCAAAACCTATGCGAATAACATAATTTACCAATAGGTTGTTCAATTAAAGCAAGCTATTAAAAGCGCTTCGGAGAATTTGGATAAAAATACGCTTAAAGCCCTTGTCGATAGCATGAAAGATCGAATTTTTACTGTAATTCGAAAAAATGGTGGCCCAATTAATTAATAAAATTACATGAACCTATAATTATGTGGAAGGCGAAGTGATGTTTTTTCTTATATCTTGCTTTTTCGCTTCATTATTCGATTCTAACATTTTATACTCATTTCATTTGATTTGTGTGGTTTTCGTATATTGTTATCCATAAATAATTTCGGGGTATGATTTTCTGAAAGGAACTGATAGCTTTGTGGGGCACTTTACTATTCTTTTCATTCAAGTTCTCTGTTCTTACAAATCTGCTTCCGCTTAAATCAAGTTCAAATCAGCAGCGACCCGTAATCGAAAATGCTAGTGCAGCAGGAAACATGCGTCCCCCCCCCCCTCACACACACATACACCACACACTTTTCACAATCATTCATGAACGCTAAGTCTTTAATCTTAATAACCTTTAATACTCTAACTCAAATCAAAGTTTCCTTTCAATTTTTATAAAATGAATAAGAGGAGAAAGAAAACACTTATTTTGTGAAAACAAAATCAATCCTCCTTTCTTTTAAACTTGCGAATCAGTCAACGATGTCGTCATAAAATGGCGTTGTTTTGGTAACACACTCACCCCACCCACGCAGATTCTCATATGCTGAGCCAATCAGCTCATCGAATTCTCAAGGGCAGCCGAAGTTAGGAATAATACTTGAACGGCAGCACCGCTATTACAATGCGTAGAGGGAAGACTTCTATTGCTTTCCATTGGTTACCATGGCAACATGGCTGCCCGAAACACGTTTCAGGAAACATGGCTGCTGTGTTCGGAGGAAGATCACTTTGATTGGAAGCTGGTTTTTTCTCGTGAATTATTCAGGCAAGGAGATTGCCGTTTATCGGATTTTTTTTTTTTTTTTTTTTCATTTACCGTAGAAATGGATCTTTATTTTAGAAAATTGTAAAATAAATCAGTTTAGTTTTGAGCTAATAAATTTAGATGCAGCCTGGTTGTACTGGCTGTGGTGCACGAGCCGCCGCTGGTTCAAATGTAGTCCATACTTCCATGGTCAATTCATCTCATATAGTCAATATTGAATATTGATGTATTACTGATAAAGTTATTATCTGATTGGTTGTTTTCAGATTATCTGGCGCCGTCAGCAACACGAGGGCTATAATGCACCGAAACATTTGTCATTAGACAAGCCAACATACATTTACAAACACGGGACTCGAACCCGCAACCTCGCGGTTTAAAAGCTAGCACGCTAACCATTATACCGTTTGGTCGGCAGTTATTATTTGAACTTTATATGATTGTGAAGTACTCTGATTTAAAAAGCTCAAAGGGCCATCGTACCAATAATAAAGAACACATCTAACAGTGGATACAATTAATTCTCAATGAACTAAATTTCCAGTCGAATTATTTAAAAACAAGACAAAACAGAGTGGTTGGTTTATCTTGATAACTAAAGGGTTCAAATATTACAAAATACGGCTTGTAGCTATAAGATATTTTAAATGATTTGGATGACCGTGAAATGACAAGCATACATTATAAAACTCGTTGACAAACAGAAACCAACCCTGATAAGGAATTTATTTTTTTCAAATAAATTTAGTGTTTAAATAGTACATTCCACTTTCCTTCTTATCATGTTTTCCAACTTTCTTCTTTAGATTAGACTTCGAAAACCCACATCACCACAACTAACTCTAAAACGTGTATCATACATACCCTTTATGTATGATAACAGATACCGATACCCATCGATGCAGTTCACAACCTGGCGAAATTCCACAAGTCACTTATCAGTTTAAAGCAACCAAACATAGATAACAATAATAACGCCTACTTGAAAGTATTCTAGTGCCTAATAATTAAATTGTGTCTGTAATTATTAGGTCCGAGAATTCTTTCAAATTTGAGTCCCATAATAACTGAATGAACACTCCAATGAAAAATGATGATTTGCACTGAAGGGCAAATCCATATTAACTCGAATATATTTTATATAATATGCATCACACATCGTTTCTTATTTATTCATTCGTCATAAAAGTTATTAGCATCATGTCGGTAATACCCCCCCCCCCCCTTCACCCTCTCCCCTACACACACATTTCTCTTAATAAGGTAGAAGCATCAATTTAAGTAAAAGTCTCATAATAAACGACTTTTTTCCTATCTGCAAGAAGTGTTGGCAGACATTGCGAATTCTAAAAGACAGGTTTCTTGATAATTTCGCTATTATATTCAACACCTTCTACCAACGACTTAGTTACAATGGCTGAAATAACTTCCGTTGCAGAATGAAATATTTAATTTGCAAAATTAAGTACCAAAAAATCGCTAACTTTAAAACGAGCCAACCATTAATTTAAAATGATAAAAATACGACACTTTCTTAAGTGTTTCTTTGAACTATTGTTGGTTCTTAAAGAATATAGTTTCGATAACATTTCTTTAGTGGACGTTCTTATTGCTTGCTAATCTCTATATCTTTAAGAATTCTTATATGGCTGTTGTCAATAACAGAATATCGAAGATATGTATTTAGAAAGAAAATTTATTTCTCTACTGAAAAGCATGGTTACTTATTATTTTCACATTTTGAGAAGCTCTTATTGTATATCAAAGCATTCATAATTCAAAGGTTGCAAAAGTAATTAATTTTAAAGTCATCTTATCTCATACAATTCTTTTTAAACGATCGTATTGTTGAAAATAGTGAAAGGACTTGTTAAGTATATACTAAATGTTCTACAATGTGTTTTTATCACCAATTTTTTTAAGAAAATTTAAAGCTAAAAGTTATTCCGAACAAGATATCGAACGATACAAGCTGCTGTTTATGCTGGAACTAGCGGCATGAAGCTTCTGTAGAAAAGGTTTTTACCAACTTACATAATTTGATAGAACTCAGTTGCTGCTTTTTAAATTTATTTCAAAATGGAAGAATTTGGAGCATTGTGGACAATCATGAAGTTTCACGGAATTAATTTCTGGGAGAATAGAGACGAAAAGAAAAGGAACTGGCTGAAACTTAGCCGAATCATCATTTACTTCATTCAACTTTACATTATTTATGCGTGCCTATCCACTTACTTGGCAAGCCCTGCAGACCCGAATACAGGCTTAATCGTTTTGGGTTTTTCCAGTTTGAATGCGTTTACGTTGTGGCACATCCTGAAAGTAAAAAGTGGCACTATCAGAAATTTAGTTCTTCAGTGTCGTAAACTGCAATCTATCATGAACCGGCGATCAAAAACCAAAAGGCTTGTCATCAATTCTTCTATTGCATTTGCTGTCATCACCCCAATAGTTTCAGTCATAATTTGGAATGTTTTGCTTTTAGAGACAAAGGGGTTGCAGACATTCTATACTTTCTTCGTTGCGTTCGATAACACATACATTGACTTTTGCATACGATTCATCATGATGACCTGGTTGTTCGTATATATATACACGTTTCCTAGCCTAGCTCCCATACTATGCAGCATTTTATTTTACAACTACAGTGAACTAATAAATTCTTTTCGTGAAAATATTTGCTTCATTTATCAACGCAATTTAAGTCGTGCAAACGCAAGATCATTGCTGAAGCTTCAGAACCATTTATTTCAACTTAGTTACCAACTGAAAGATGGGACATCAGTTATCTGTTTTTTTATACTCTCGTATTGGTTGACAATAATGTACCTTGCGATTGTTGTCACCATGTTAGACGATAATTCGAGAATAAATTTTTGGGAGAACGCTCCGGCTATAGCATTAGGTCCTTTTTTTATAGTCTGCACTATTCTGTGTTCTTCGAGAATTTCTTCTCAAGTTGTAAGATGTCAAACTCTCCTAAATACCATACATGATGAGTTGATGTGCGATTCTGCAGTTGATTGGGAAACCATACAGTTCTTGAAAGCCATGAACTCAAAGCTATTTCCGAAGATGACAGCTGGTGGCTTTGTTGAGTTATCCCCAAACCTTATTTTCTCCACGTTTGGTGCGCTTCTTGCGTATGGCTTTCTCATACTGAACATCCGAAAACCTTGACTTAATAGTTTTCCCATTGCTTCTGAAACTTTTCTTTAAAAAGTTCAGACTTTAACTATTAAAATAGTACAAAATAGATTTTATTCTTTTTCACCGATCTGTGGCAAAATTCTGAGCAAAATTATTGATTTAAAATTATTAGATATGTGTATAATAGAAAAACTCAGAACGAGCTAAATAAAACCCAAATACCTTTTTTCTTGGACACCTAAGCTTTATAACACCATATTTGAATCTCATTACTCTGGGGGGTCCAGCTTCCCATTAGCTAAGTACAATTTTTTTTTTTTAATTCGCTAGCATTTTGATGATATGTATTGTTACGTATTTCTGTAAATTTGTAAATATTTCGTAGTATTAATTATGTAAAAAGAAAAATTTATGTACATTTCGCATAAGGCAGTGCATGAATTTGCCTTTACTTCGCTTTCCTGAAATGCGTCTCTTAATGCTTGAAAACGAGTTTTACAGAGATAATGCTGGAAAACGAGAAGGCCATTTAACATTACGGTTTATGGCAATCTCGCCAAGTTGGCGACTAATTTTGGTCGCCAAATTTGGCGAGAAATTGCCAAATGTCGCCAAACTTAGTGACCATTTGACGACATTTTCGGTTCCTATGTACCTGTATAGGGCTTTTTGATTGCGATCTGGAAAATTCTCCAAATTTCTATCTCTAGAAGATTCGCCTTCCTATATAAGGAAAGAAGTTGTTGAGTTAGGGACTTACTGAGTTGTCTGTCAGGGAGCATTCAGAGTAGTTTCGAAAGTACGGCGATTTTAGCAGTTGTGTATCTAGTTTTTACCTGTTGTTTGTGCTCCATTGTTGTGTAAAGAATTGAGTCTATTAGAACGATAAGTTCTGGAGTTGTAAAAGAATCTGCGAAGAGTTGTATAGAAATACATTTCTTCAAGCTTTAATCTGCTTTGGCTTCAAATCTTTCGAACCCATCCAAGCAACAATATATAGATTCACAGTACTACTAAACATGAACTTTAAGTATGGTCAGATGATCACCCTGTGCCTTTTCTTCAGCTTAAAGACGATAAATCCACAATTTTTTAATTTTTTTTTTGTTGTATTTTTACGACTTAGTTTAAGGCAAAAAGATAAATTTGAACACCATCAGTAAAAAGGGATCACTTTCACGACAAAATCATGTTTTATAGAGAAGAGGTTGAAATTACATGGGTATTTCCATGTAAAAAAATTGTTCAACGTGTAACTCAATAATAATACTAATAACTCGTTCTATTGGAATATTTCTTTGAATTAAAAGTCACTCATTTCAATAGCATTCTATTCAGAACTAGAACTGTTGATTTAATACAAGTATTGGGTTTGAAAAAAATATTTTTTGATAAATCTTTCGCTTTTCATACATGTATGGTGAATTATATTTAGCTTTCGAATATTTCTGGCTGCTAACAGCTTCATAAAGAGTGAAATAAATAGCTTTGTAAAATATGAATGATTTATTTAAATATGTTTTTTTATTTAATAGATTTTAATTATATGTTTGGAAAATATAAATTTTCTTTTTGAGGAAACAGAGCGCTTTTTAGAAAATTATTTGAACAATACATACAAATAAATAACATTTTGTTAAACAAAATCTTATAAATTTTTATCGAATTCACGGACATACACAAGGATTTTATTTATAAAATGTTACGAACGCACTATAGTGATTCGTCGGAATCCACGATGTTGATTGCGCATGCGTCGTTTTGGAAATATGCGTAAGAACAAAGGACAGGAAATTCTAGAAGTGCAAACAACTTTAGCCAGACTGATAATGACACCAAAGCGAAGAAAATACTTTTCGAAACTTGCTTTGATCCAATGAATGAGTTGCGCGTCCTTTTCCTACGTAATGAGTACGTAGGAACATCAAACGAAATCGAAGAATACAGTCACGATTGCTTCGTTGTTGTCAAAATTCCTTTGTTCTCGGCGGAAAGGAGTATCAAATTATTGAAATAATCGAAGGTCATATTTCGAAAAGGGACTATTTAGCTGTCAGGAATTCATTTCAATTAATGAAGTGTTTAGAACTAAAAAGGTATCTTTCTTCGAAATATTGAGGAAAGTAAAATATACTGTCTTTGTTAGGAAGTGTCATTTACTAAAATTATTTTCCGCTTGTCAGCATAATTTTTAAATATGTTTTTACATCAACTTATCGGAAATAAGTTGACGGTCTAATGACTGAATGAATTGGGCAATAAATGTTTCTGTTTCGCTAAATGTAATTTGTGTTCTGCAATTTAGAGGCATGTTTCCATCCAGAGTTCTGTAAGATCAAAATAAGTTGTGTTGAGTATTCGTTTAATAACTTTTTCTACTCTTTTTGGTAACACATGCGTGTGTTTGCAATAAATAGCACAACTAAGCTATTTTCCATAAAAGGTACAAAAGCTTGTCGCAGCAATTTTTTTCAACAGAAGATAAGTTGGATATTTCTGTTACTATAGAATATATTTTAATGAAATCAAAACAAGTAATATATATATATATATATATATATATATATATATATATATATATATATATATATATATATATATATATATATATATTATGTTTAAAAAAATACATCTACGGACTTGTCATGTCCGTGAACTGTCGTAACCTAAGGATTTAATTTCACTTTTTATTTTCTTGATGCTATATTTATTTATGTTTATCTATATTGTATATTAAGCAATGTTATGCAAGGGTATAAAACTATTATGAGTAGTAATTTCATTACAATTAATGTAATACCTCTTGTCACAAGACTGCGCATCATGTCTGTGGACAGAAGTTTTAGTTGTTTTACAGCACACTAGTGGCACAACAAGTCAACTGTGATATTGGAAAGCAGTCAAACGCAACCATTTTGGTTCAAATACACATTTTGTATTCCATTTTTCAATACAAGTATTATATTTTATTACTTACTTGTGAAATATTAGGTACAACTATAAAGATCATACTCTCATATATGTGGTTAAGATAAAATTAGTTAAGAATAATTAAATGTTTATTATTATTTTATTATTGATAGTATTATTTGTACAGATATCAACTTAGTAAGGAATAACTGTGAATGATCTTTACATATTATCAGACAATCTTTGACAAAGATTGTAATTGATAAGTTCTATGGGGGAAAAATTTAAGCATTTGTGGTCGTCTCGTGTACAAATGACAGATACAACACAACACTTAAGCACAAGTGGTCACTTTAATCTAGTGGCTAACGCCTCATCGCTACATTGGTGACTACCGGACAACGGAATCATGCTGCCATCTATCGACGCCTTCTGAAAATATGGCATGACTTCCACACTACCACCTCAGCAAGCAACCTCTGGCGACTCACTGCCACAGGCAACGCACTCAACTCACACGCAAGCAACTCAATCGTTCGCCCCTTTCGTACAGCCCACTAGTGGCACAACAAGTCAACTGTGATATTGGAAAGCAGTCAAACGCAACCATTTTGGTTCAAATACACATTTTGTATTCCATTTTTCAATACAAGTATTATATTTTATTACTTACTTGTGAAATATCAGGTACAACTATAAAGATCATACTCTCATATATGTGATTAAGATAAAATTAGTTAAGAATAATTAAATGTTTATTATTATTTTATTATTGATAGTATTATTTGTACAGATATCAACTTAGTAAGGAATAACTATGAATGATCTTTACATATTATCAGACAATCTTTGCCAAAGATTGTAATTGATAAGTTCTATGGGGGAAAAATTTAAGCATTTGTGGTCGTCTCGTGTACAAATGACAGATACAACACAACACTTAAGCACAAGTGGTCACTTTAATCTAGTGGCTAACGCCTCATCGCTACATTGGTGACTTCACTGGGAAGGGGCTATGTGGTGGTCTCGTGTACAAATGATTGATACAACACCTAGGCAATAGTGGTTAACACTTCTGTCTACTAATCTAGGAGTCCTTGGTTCGACTCCCCATTAGCGCTCATCGCTACACATTTAATGATTTCAATAATTTTTTTCTCCTACTGCTGAAATATTGCGCTGTGAAGAATGACCCAACTATTGTATGAATCATGATACTATGCTCAAATATGGTGTTCGAGTTCACTTACTTTTAGGACATGACAATTAAGTTTTAGCCAAAATAGCGGCAGAACATAAAGTATCTGTCAAAATTTATATATTTATCAACAATTGCGAGAAGATGACTTCAATAATTGTGATAAAACTCATTCTTGTAATATTTTCTAGTGTTCTCAACATCCCAACTTCCGAGATTCCCTTAAAAATACGCCGAAGGGGAAAAACGAAAGTCGTACAACAATTAAAATCGTCTTTCCCAACTGTCACTCGTCTTTATCCGCCAACAATGAAATTGACAAATTACGTAAACCGAATGTAATATGTGAGCAGCACAAGTATCCAATTAAACTTAATTCATATAGTGTTGCAAAAATATTTCATTCTAGCGTTTGCATTATATAAATTTAAAAGGTGACAAACTTTCACGAATATAAACCTATTCCGGGACAATTTTCTCGTCCAATTGTAAAAATTCACTACCATTATTATCGCTTATATTAGTCAAACGTACCAACTTGGCAAAATTTCTAATTATTATTCTTGCCAAAACTATCGCCAAATGTTTTAATTTAAATGGAGTATGAATGTGCACAGGTAAAGTACCTAATTTCATTTAAAATTTCAAAGAAGTAACTACTATTATAGCGCAACTGAAAATTGCGAGATGTTACACTAATTTTATTCTTGTAACGTGAAAACAAAACACATTTGAGAAATATCTCTGTAAAATTTTCATATTTGCTTTGCCTTGTAGTTTCAGATAACCCGATGCTATTTACATATAATTTGTTATTTTGCATATAAAATAAAATTTAATAATGATACGCCATGCATGAAGAGGATTAAAAGTTGTTTTACGAAACTAGTAAATATTTTTTTGGATGTTTTTCAGTCGCTATAAGGCGTCGTAATTAGTTTTTAACCATAAACAAATATTTTAAAACAATTATCCTTTAGTATGACAATTTCCAACTATGATACTTATTTTAGAAAACCAAATTATCGTGAAAGGAGTGTATGAGGTATGAAGTGAATTTTTGTTATTGCAGATACAGTTTAATTTTAAAACTGTTTCCTTTTTTTTATCACTGTCGATCGCAAGCAACACTTCTAAAAATTTACGAATAAATTAAAAAGTAAAAACTTATAATAACTTACTTCCAAATATTTTCACAAAAATGAAGTTCTGTAATTTCATTTATTTACCATCCATTTCTTCACAATGTTTATTGCTTAAAAATCATTTAATATTTTTTACTCGTCTTTGTCTAGAAAGCAATAGTTCGTTTAAGAATTTTTGGAGATTGAAAATACGACATTCTACATTCAATCTCATTTTTTTTTTTTTTAACTTGGTTTCTTTTTAAATTATATCCATGGCTTTTGAGTTTAACATTATGGTTCAAGAAATTAAAGCGTTTTTACGGAGTTTATTAAAAATTTCTTTCGTCATTTGCATTCCAAATAATAGAGATGGAATCGGAATATAAACAGAATGTGTATAAAAAGAATTATCGTTTGTGTTTCCAATCATAGATTTTCAAAATGTTAAATGTTCCTGCGCATAACAATGTCACTGACCACAGCAGCGGTATTTTAATTGGTAATTTTACAATAGTTTTGGTTGATTGCGAGTAATGATGACAATAGAAAAAAATAAAGAATATCCAATTCAAAAGTAATATCGTGCACAAATTCATTATTTATGTTTTCTTTTATTGTCTGCAATAAAATTGATTTTATGTATAAATGACAATGCCCTGAAGTTACGATTTTGTAAAATGGTTTTGGACCAAATCAAGGCAATTCAGAACATTATGATAGAAATCCGTAATGAAGAAACATTCAGACATTTTTTCTAAATAGAGAATTCATAAATAGAATTACTTTCAAAGACAAGACGGCTTCCAAACTCGCGAGGATGTGTTTAATAAATTTAAGATGTTGTATTTTGAAATTTTGGAAACCATAACAATGGAATGTGACGTCAAATTTAAAGATAGTGAATGTCTCTCTCTCTATTTTTTTTTTCCTTCCCCCCAGTCTTGCCGATTCCTCAAACTTCAATGACTTTTGAATAAACAATCCGAAAAAGGCTCTTGAATGTTCGAAAAACTATTATCCAATAATATGCGATATTCATAGACTCACAAATGAATTAAAACTTTTTTTCTTCAGATTTATTCTACAGACAGTGGTAGAAGTAGGGGGGTGGGATAGGGGGGAAGTGGGGTGATGCCTATAGGTTGGTTTCTAACATTGCCTGCACGGATTGTAGTGTGCATGATATAATTAAAAAATGCATAACAACGGAACGAATGACATATTTAAAGAAGTCTATAAACTCATGTGTTTGATTTTAACAAATCCTTTTACAAGCGCTACAGCTGAAAGAAGTTTCTCTTGCTTGAATAGAATAAAAAATTTCTAAGAAATTTTATGTCCGATGAAAGATTGACGGCATTGTTGGAACTATCAATAGAACGAGGCATCATTGATCATAAACAACGCTATTTTATGACATTATTTTTTGAACGATTCGCAAGTTTAAAAGAAAGGAGGTTTGATTCTGTTTCCAAAAATTAAGTATTTTCTTTCTCATCATATTCATTTTATAAAATTTGAAAGGAAACTTTTATTTGAGTTTGAGTGTTAAAGATTGAAGACATTGCGTTCATGAATGATTGTGGAAAGTGTGTGTGGTGGAGGGGTCGAATGTTTCCGGCTGCTCTAGAATTCTCGATCACGGACTGCCATTATAACAAAACATCCATAGCAATTAATCTTGAACGAAGAACCTCGATTGTTTAACTTGTTATCGCTCGACATTCAATTATGATGAGTGATCAAACTTAAAAAAAAAAAAAAAAAAATGTGAATAGATCTAAACAAACTATTTCTACTCTCCACACCGGAATAAAAAGTCTGTGATATTGAAACGAGAGTATGCCATAAATATGCACTTGGCGTCATAAGCAATCTCTGGACAGTGGACACATTATTTAAACATGCTGATGCTAATTTCGACCCCATCAACTTTCATTTCACCTTAGACTAAAGAAAGTTTTATGTTTATTGATTGATTGTATATCACATAACATGATAAAGCAATCGAAATGCTATTGAATGTCTCTACCAAGTCCGTCTTTTGTCTTCCTGCAGTCCGAAATGTTATTGTATTGCAATGTATACGTGGGATACTTAAAAAGTTCCAGGAATTTATTTCCTTTGTTAAAACGGTTTGGAGCATTAAGTTACGGTAAACGCAAAATGTACGCACGCATGGAACAACTTTTGGGATATTGGAATTATCTGTATCGATGGTTCGTTCGAATCAACAGTTTTGCTGTGGTTTGTCAAAGTACAGTAGTGATACTTGTCGGTCACGATGTCTATGTTTGAACAACGTATAATAATAACGAATAATTATATAACGAATAAATATATAACGAATAATTTTTTTTATCTCCAACGTGCTCTCTGAAACCTAAGGCCCTAAACTCTCTGAACCCCCCCCCCCCCAATTATTATTTTGTCGTCGACGGTCTGCTTTCGTCGCTGACCTTATTCCAGTGATTCTCGCATATATTTAAATCTTGTAAAACCTTTAGCAAACTGATCTTTAAGGGTACCAAAAATAATAATAATAATGAAAAAAAAACTTTATTTAGAAATATTTTTATTCCAAAATTTTATGTTATATTTTAGAAACTATTTATATGTCTCTGAGATAATTTTTTTTTAAATATCGTGTTTATTTTTCAAAATATTAAAAACAATGAAAAATACATGATAACTGATGTTTGAGCATTTTGTTATACGTCAAAAAAAAAAAAAAAAAAAGTATTTTGTTTTCTCATAATGAAAGCTTTCTGTAATACCTAATTACATAAAGAAAATTGTGTCATCACAAAATTTTGATAGGTGAATCACAAAATTTTTTAAAAAATCTAAAATTTAAAATATTGATTTTTTTTTTTTTTTTTTTCATGTTATCATTTACGTTAAATGTTACATTTTAAAACAGTTTTAAAATAAAATTCTGAGAAGTGAAAATGTTTATAACTAAATAAATTAAATGTTCCATAAATTTGAATAGCCAATTGATAATGATTCTGGAGGTCTATTGATTTGAATTTGCAACATCTCTGAAAAACACAAGTGCTCGAAAAACGCACTTTTAGCAGACGTTTCAATGCACTAAACCTAATAGTGACGTTTAAATGGCAGGCGATTTCTTCGGAGCGTTCTAATCACCGGACGAGTAGGATAAAAACATGTTCTATTCACGAATTAGTTTTTTTTTTTAAATTTATTCTTGACGAAATTTTGGTAACTGTACCCCCTTAAAGAATTCAGAACCGTGAATAATACGTAATACGGATAAATTTTCCACGAGCTCAATTGTTTAGAATGTTGACGTCATACTACGCAGAGAATAGAAGAGCGTTTGTGATCACGTTACAATGTGATCAGAAATGCATTTTTAAAAACTATAGATTTACAAAAACTTGAATTTTTTTCACGTAAAAAATGCTTGCGTTATTTTTAAATCCTTTATATTAACTTCGATTATGTTTGTCGATGGGAACGGAATCTACGAAGTCCTAATTAACTTCCTTGCCGTCATCCAATCGGGCTGAAACTTGCCAGATAGGTTCGATATCTAAAACAATGCATCCTATCAAATTTTGGGGCTGTTAGTGTGAATAAAAGGTCGCTTTTACAGAATACTAATAAACCAACTTACCGTCATTCTTAAGTGAATGACGGTAAGTTGGCATTAAAATGGGATTGAACAGACCATTATTAAAACTCTTTCCTGTTGTTAATTTTTTGTTTTAAATAAAAAAAAATTCGAGAGGAAATATATCCCCATATCCCTCCCCCTGGCTACGCGCCTGCACTCTGTAACGCTGCATCTTTCCATTTAGTTCTGTTCACGTGATATGGAAATAACATAGCTATCGTTACGAATTTTCTTCTCAGAGAAATTTTCATACAATTTCAACAAAATTTTTTTACAGTTATAATGAAAGTGGCTACAGTGTAGAATGGTTGATATATGATATATTCCCATAAGTTGCATACCTTCTAAGATAAAGGAAATATAATACCAATAACCTTTTTTTGTCCATACTTAAATTTTACACTTGCATTATAAGAAAAAACTTTAAAAAAAAACAAAAAAAAAAACTAAATACTTTTAATCAACGTTTACCCAAGTACTGCATTAACTGGGTGAAAATAATAATCAAATTGTTCAAAGATGCGGGCAAAACGTCCGCAACTATGTGCTCGTGTGAAAAGGTATGCGATAGCGAGTCTGCGTCCGTACCGTCTGAAAGAGCCCTTAAAGTTGTAAAAAGTGAACTCATAAAAGAGAAAACAAAGGTTTTCAAACTAAAGTTATTTATTATTTACACATCACAAACTGTAAATAGTACAACTAGCAACAACATACAATACAACTTTTATTAACAATGACTTTGTTTGCTGATAAAATATTTTGGATTTTATTTTCGCTAGAAACAAATGGAAGTTTATTAGTCGCAAATGGCACAATGCTAAATTATAAAGCAAATCTCAATTACGTTTATAACAAAAACTATAGTTTACTAAAGAAATATACGTTGCCTAAAAACGAATGTATTGTTAAATATATACAACTTGGGGAGAAAATAAATACATCACAACATGAAGGAAAATAAATACATCACAATATTTTATGACAACATAAATAATGAAAGAACATGGGCCAATGAAACTTCCTTCCAGCATGAAATATTACATAAAGCTCTTTAACTTTGATTTTACAATAAATAGCACAGCTATTCATACCAATATTATGTGTTGCACAACTTAGTAAAGTAGCTTTTTAATTCTTGAATACAGCTAACGTTATACTTCCATTTAAAATGGAATTTGTACTTGCAACATTTGTGTGCAAAAAGGTCCTTTGAACTATTTATAATGCACCAACAGTCATTGAAAGAACAGTTTCTAACCAACAAATACCTATTATAAATATTCCAGCCTTATTTAACTATATAAGAAACATTTTTTTGTTGTTCATAACACTGACATAACGGAAGCGAGACCATTACATAGTATATCACATTACAATTATTTTAAGTAGAACTATGGCTTCAACTGTTGAATAAAAGCAAAAGAATTAAGTTTCCTTTAGCGGTAGAGTCACCAGGTTGTGAGACGAGACAACATTAGCACATTAACAAACACAAACGATGACCTCCAGCCTTCGATTCTGACAAGATACCCATCACTTGCCCAATGCTCACCACTTTCAATGCTTTCCATCTCATGACGGCATTATTCGTACAACCAATCAATGATTTTAGAAATCTGTGATACATACTTTCTCACTGACGGCAAATCACAATCTTTATCACTCGAATTCGAACTCCAGCGTATCCAGTTAGACATTTTGGCACGTGATTTTCAGTCCTGGAGTATCCATCTTGTTGGGATATTTGTTGCTTCAACTTATGTTATTGTTGATTAATGTTTTGGAACTTCAGACACGTACCGTTAACCGAGACTTTTTAACAGGTAAAGAAGAGTCAAGATCGTACCAACTAATTAACAAACACAAACGATGACTTCCTGAGAGGCTTATACCCATCACTTTCCACACTTTCCAACTGATCGTCACTATCCCCGTGATACGAATCCCTCGACTCCGGCAAGTCGCACTCTGCGTCACTCAAATTGAACTCGTCATCATCCAGCATGTCTGCTATGGATTTTGGTGGTGCCATGGCGTTCAGCTCAGGAGGATCGATCCAGTTGTTTTCCCACTGCAGTTGGCTGTTCAGCCTTCGTTCCTCTTCAGACAGCTTCATGCTGCCGTCAGCATCAGTAACATTATAGATCTCGGTGATCTTCACGGACTTGTCCTCGTCGACGTAACAGTAACTCATGATGGCCTCGCTGTCTGGCCTCTCCAGGACTTGCCCAACCTTGTCCTCGTTGTTGGATGCCATGTACTGACTGATGTACTGTCGCTCCATTTTCAGGGCTTTGTTAGCCAGCTGCATGATGTTCAGGTCGTTGTCCTCATCTGCAAGTGACTTCAGCGAATGGAAGAAATCTTTCTGTTTGTCTTCTTTCCTAACCTCCGATTGTAACCCAACTGTGAAGCCGAACTTCATATTCCTGATGACACGTTCCGGGCGACTGACTTCGCTGAAGGATTTGCGACGAACAGGCTCTTGGACTACGACGGGAACGGTGTTCGCAAAACCAGCGTAGGACTTTCGCTGCATGCGTTTGTTCAGGATTGGGGGTTTGGTTAAACTGTCTCTGATTGATAGCTTCCGCTTTGGTTTGATCTCCTCTTCTGTGGTTACTGTACAAGGCTGCTGACCGTTTTGGCTCAGTGGGGAGAAGGAAGAGTCGATCTGATCCTCTGGAGTGTAGTCGTATTCGGTGATGGCGAGTTCGCAAGAGAACCTGACGAAAGATTGTGTTTTGATGAGTCATGAAATAATTTGAAAATATTTATATGGGAACAGAAAGGTCTATGTCCAAAATGGTCGATTTTGAAAATTAGTTTTTTTTAAAGTAAATAAAACGGAATAAAAATTGCACTTTTAGATTTAAGGAACTTGTAGCTTCAACTACGAAAAATAAGGATGCGCTATTATCGACAAAATTCATTAGATTTTAACAATCATAGGTTTACTTCAGGAAATAGTCGAAAAATAAAATATCAATGAGCAGTTTCAACAAAGTAAACACATTTTATAATCTTAGGTGGGGATAATAAGGAATGAACTATTTTAAACAAGACAGTATTTAAGCTATCAAAAAATTATAGAAGGAAATCATTCAACAAAATTGAAATGAATAAGATAACTGTTTCATAATTGAAATTTCCCATTAATCAAATTTAATTATAATTGTAAAAGGGGGATATAAGGATAAAATATATTCGACATTTCCCATTTTGGATAGCTGAATAAAGATTCAAGGAAGTCATAATATCACTGCATAATGAAATAATTAGATTTAAGGAAAACAGCTTACATTGCTTTGTAGACTTTCCTCTCCGGGTCGAATTTCTTCAACATTAATTTTGTGAGATCAACAATGGCCTGGAATTTGGACAACATTTCCTTTCGCAGAGATGGCAGCTGATTCCAAACTCTGAAAAATTAGTGCAGTTCAAAATATTGATACTATAATTTGTACAGCAATAAACGTTACAACACAGGGCACCAAAATTTAACCTGTTCACCCATTTAAATTGTGTTTCTTTTCCTATCAAGTACTTAAAGGCAATTTGAGAACTAAGTATCTCCTCTTCTATTATCAAAAGTACTCTTTCTTTAAACTTCATAAAGAAAAGGAAAAATAATTATAATTCCCTTCTCTCTGGTACTTTTAAAATAATACAAATGGTTAAAATTTGAATTTATAGAAATGTATCGTGCTCACACAAAAAACAAATTCATATAGAAATTTTATGATAAAAAAAGAGTGGAAACACTTGATCAAGAGGAAAAATCAATTTCTTATTCGAATTTTCTTTTATAATTTTTAAATGAAAAATTTATTATTTCTTAAATGAATTATTGCAAACAATTTTTCAATAAACCTCTGGAGTTTCCCATGATGCTGGATCATTTTAAATCAGTGTTCAGTGAGTGATATAACTTTATGACATGCCGAGATAATTCTGCCTTTTAAAAGTAAACTAATTGTTACATTCATTAGAGATATTTAACGAACTATTGACATAACTGACTTTTGAAAAGCAATATTTACTACTGCTAGCCTGCCATAAGTGTAAATGAACATACAAGGGAAGTGGCGTTTTTTTTTTCTTTTTTCATTATTTTCACAAAAAACTGCAAATTTCACCTCTTCAGTGATGAAAATAAGGAAGACTTTTAAAGGACTAAAAAAGTCATGAATAGTGTTTCCATTAGATAAAAAAAAATTTACAGTTGAATATTTTTATATATATTTTAAAATCTAATTTAGTTTTGAAATAAGTTATGTATTTAAAGGAAATTAGCATTTCTAAAGAACTTTTAGATAAAAAAAATTAGTTTCTAGGTGAAAAAAAAGACATTTTAAGGGACTTGAGCTAAGAAGTTATCTTTGAAGTGAAATATAGTTTTAGCTTATTCAACAGTCAATCTTGTAGCTGTTTTCGATGCACGTTACTTCAAAAACAAGTATTTTTCAAAGAATCATACAAACAACTTCATTTGCCATGAGAAACAATATTTAATAAGGCTTTAAAACCATATTAAAAAAAAGTTTATAAACAAAATTATGGAAAGTTATTGAAGTGAATCCGACAAAACGGTTACTATCCAACAAAACTGGGAAAACCAAACCAAAAGGACTAATCAAAAAGGGGTTTATATTTTTTGTAATTAGCAAAAATGCAAAAATTTAAAGATTGAAGATATGGCAAGATTGTTATTGTTTTTAACTTGATTATTAGACTAATTCAAAAGTCTCTGTCAATTTTATATCGCTTCAAGTTCGCCGTATGAAAGTAGCATATACAATGATTTACATACTTCATTAATTATAGTGACTAGTAGTTTTATAAAAAACAATTCTAACTTTTTGTCCAGTTTTTCAGCGCTAACATTTTTACTGGATCAATTAAATAATTGTCAATCAATTACATTATTTGGTGTAAATTAGCAAATTATAAATCTAGGCTATAGCAACAATATTTGGTGATCATATATATATATATTTTTTCTTTTTTCACAAATACTGCTCAGTAATTTAAATTATTTTTCAAGTCAAAATATACAAGATATATTTACCCAACCATAAATTTGGATAAGATAGGAACTATTATGAACTGCGAACCATTTTAGAGAAGTATAGATACATACAAAATTTAATGAAATTTACTGCATTTAAAAAAAAAAAAAAATTGGGATATATTTTCCGCAGAATATGTTTCTAGCAAATTTGATGTCATTTGATTCATTAAAGTATATTTTTTATTGGAAATCGGAAAATATTGTAATGACAATAGCCAATTTAGAATAAACATCTTTTGCTATAACTAGTAGAATAGAGCAAAAGATAGATGAATGCCATTGCAACGAATGGAATTCAACAGAAAGTGACTGGATGTTCGTCTTTTATAACATGATAGTGGAATGAATGCCTTTTATTGTAAAACTATTTGAAGATAGTTATATAAAACTTAAACTTATTCACATGGAGTTATTATACTATAATTTTTTAAAATAAGCATTTATAACCAGATCTTATGTTTGAAAGGAAATTAATCATCAAATCTTAAAATTAAAGTGTCTTGGGCTTCTTTTAACTGCATAATTTTAATGTTATGTACGAGTTCAAATATAAGTTGTTTTAGATTTGACTGCTTCGTTAACCATTTCAAAACTAAGACTAGTTAGGCACAGGATTATTCTTCAAAAAGTATCTTACAAGGATTTTAAAAATAACATTACTAGACGCAGGAAGCAGTACTTAAATTTTTTTTTTTAAACAAAGACATATGTACGGTTAATAAAGTTAAAATTAAATTGGAAGTATGAATGATATTAAGTATTGCAAGTTACAAAAGGATTAAAGGAACTTATAATTAAGCACATTTTATTTCGTCAATTTTTACTTATCAAAAATATTTTAGCATCAACAAGCTATGTTATTATTCAGTTAGAAATACAGAAGAAAAATTCAAATTTATCTATTCAAGTACATAAAATTTCTGGCTGAAAGACATAAAAATATTTGTCCATTTAAAAGTTTTTTTCATCATAGGCCTACACATTCAGAACGGTTTAAACTTTTGTTTGCCTGCCTTTATTTTATATAGGATTAGCAATTACTATTTAAAAATAAAAATTTAATTGAAAAACCTTTATAATACTGGGAAAAGACAGTAATATAAAAATCTTTTTATAAGAATGGTCATTTAAGTTCAAAACAAAAAACATAACTATGTGACAAATTTCTGCCTAATTTATTGTCTTATATAACTAAATTTACAATGCTATTATACATAAAATTTTGCATAATTTTAAAGGGATTCATTCAATTTCAAGGAAAAAACAATCTGAATAGCAGGAGTCTTTTCCAAAAAATATTATTAACTACTGTCGTAAAAGCAGCAAATCCTTATTCCTATTAATCAACTTACTTATGGAATGAGAGGTTGCTTCCCTTATGCAGAGAACATAATCATTTTCAGAAAAAAAATTCCCTGAGATTTCCATCACGGAGTTGATTATTTTTAGCCACATAAATATAGTCAACCCTCGATTACACAAATTCTTCCGATAACTCGAAAAAAGTCATTTTTCTTTAAGAGTAACTTTCTGCAAGTCTATATAATCAAATAATTCTGTAACCTCGATTCGTCAAATTAGAGTTAAACAAATAGCACTGAAAAGTAGGGTTTTTTTTAAGAAACAACTTTTTCCAGGTTTAGGGAGAATTTTACTTTCCCCCCCAAGATTTTAAGGTCAATTTATTTTCCCCGAGACGTGCAAACTCTAATAAAAAAATAATAATTTTGATTTTAAATAATTACAAGAAAACTCTGGATAATTCATTTCATGGAATATAAAGAAAATATTTGAATGTTGGTAAAAAGGCAACAATAAATAAACCACTGTCAATTATATACTCTAGAAACAGAATTGCCTTGGTTGTGTCTTATATAATGTATTGAAAATATTCCTAATCTGACAGAATACAGTATTTTGGAGCCACACCTGTTATAAGTACACATAATATGTACAGATTATTTGGCAATATCTCACCCATTTCTTATTTAAAATACACGCTTAAAAAATAACCTATCTTAAAGAAATAGTACATTTAGGTTCTTAAATCTTATACTATGAGCTTTAAAGCAATATATAAAGGGCGTCCCAAAACTAACGAAAGATTTGAATTTGCCACCAATCGTGCAGTTAAGTGTTGGCAACCCTATTAAAAAAACATTTGACAGCTGATAGTTTAGGGTTAGTAAAAATGGAGCGTTACACAATAGAACGTGTTTTCATTGTTGAATAACATTTAAAAAATAATGAAAGTTCGGTGGCCACACTTAAATTTTTTTTAAAAGTATGGTCATCAAAATTGCATTGGGGTTCAAAGAACCCACATGTGACTGATGAAAAACAAATGCATCCTCAACGTGTCACTGTTTGGTGTGGATTTTGGGCTGGAGGCACCACTTGACCGAAAATGAAGCTAGTCAAGCAGTGAATGTTACTGGTGCTCCATATTGCGACATGATAACTCAGTTCTTTCTGCCTAAATTGGATGACATTGATGTGGACAACACGTGATTTCAACAAGACGGTGCCACATGTCATACAGCCTGTGAAACAATTCAATTACTGCACGAGACACTTCCTGGCCGTGTATTCTCTCGTTTCAGTGATAAGAATTTGACCCTTAGATTGTGTAATTTAACACCATTGGATTTCTTTTAATGGGGTTACTTAAAGTCAAAGTTCTATGCCAACAAGGCTACAAGAACGCATGAATTGTAAAAGGAAATTTAAAGTTGCATCAACGAAATTCAGCCATATTTATGCAAAATGGTCATGAAAAATTTCGACAAATAAGTGTGTATGTGCCAGCAAAGCTGTGGAGGCCATTTGCTCTATGTGTTATTCCATACATAACCCTATCCTGTGTACTTTACGATTCAATAAAACTATAACAGTTCAAAGAAGAATTTTTTTTTTTAATTCAAATTTTGTTTTAATTTTGGGACACCCTTTATATATTTTTTTTATTTGCAGACAAACAGACAATACAAACATATAATACCATAACCAGCATAAATTTTATTGGAACTCAAATATATATTAAATATGAAATAAAGTACACATTATTTACAACTATGAGATCTTACTTACAAAAGCTTGGAATAGGTGGGAAAAAATTTACAATAAACATTAAAAATTAAGCATCTGAAAAAAAAAAATTATAAAAAAAACCTGAAGGAAAACTTTCTCAAATGTTATAAATTGGTATAATAAACTCTAAAACAGAAGTCAATAAGGTAGAATACCTTAAAAGTTTGAAGATAAAATTAGGAAAATAACATTATTCTAAATGGTAGGACAATACATGGATTATTAAAATTTAGAAAAAATAATATTTGTCAATGGAAATTAAACAGATTCTAAGAAAGAATAACTTTAAATACAAAAAGATTGAATTAGTAGAAAATAGGGAAAATACATTAAGTAAAAGTATGTTACAAGTGAAAAAGTAATGAAAAATATAACAAAGAGTCAAAGGGATAAAAAAAAAGTCTGTAAAGACATTAAAATAATTTCCAGATTTACAATTTCTATTTTTACCAATAAAAAAGGGATCTAAGAAAATATTGAAATAATGATAAAAACTGGTTAATGAAGTATTAAAAATAGGATGGTATCTTACAAAGAAAATGAACTAGAGTCCTCTTTCATTTCTAAAATACATTAAAAGTGTAGTCATTATAAACAGAGGTATAAAATCTGTTTACAGAATAAAGAATATTTTAAAAATGAAATGAAGGACCAGTAGATTACTTCCCAAGAGAAGAAGGTAATTTCAACTCACTTGGCAAATATCACAATGGAAATGTCCAGAGGCAGAGTATAGGGAAGAGTTAGAAAGGAAAAGAGTCGTACGGGGCGGCGCCTGTACAGCCAGTTTACTATGCCCTTATTCACTTGGTCACAAGCATCCTGGATAGCTGAAGAGGAGAAAATACGTTAATACACAAAGAAATTAAGAGGTACACAATGGAATTGTTGAGATCCGTTTACGAAGTATTGGTAGCTCAAGGGAAATTTTATCCTTTCCACTTCTCACCCTTCTAAACCTTCATTGTTCAGGTTTTTTCTCTTCTAATACAGAACTTTTCCTTTTTTATAGACTTTACCAAAACCCAATAATAATGGATGATCTAACAAAAGGAAAGGATTGTATAATCATGAGCCACTAATACTAAAAGAGATAAAGTAGAAACAGAAATTGGTAGGATAATGTTAGCTGAATAAATAAAAATATGACACAAGCAAAACTACAATCATGGCAAAAAATATAAGACAGTATTATCCTTTTACTTTAGACCAAATAACCCAGTTTTAAAATAACTATATAATTTGATGAATTATATTCTTCACATATTTAACAAAATTACTTGGTCGCAACAACCAATCAAACAGCTGAGGAGTCTCATTCTGTTTATATAGTTCCTAATGCACTGATAATAATCTCAAGTTCTGTGAACACTGAAGGAATAAAATTAAGGCCAGAATTAAGTGATGAGAGACATGGTGGTTAGCTAAAAGTATAATTTGCTTAAAAATCTAAGCCCAGGTTATATTGAAACAGCGAGAAAGATAAACCTACAGAAACAGTAGATGAAAAAACTAATGAGTATGCAATAAGTCTGGACAATCGCTGTTTAGAAAACACTTTTGCCAACTCTGCAATTGATCTGCAAGCACAATTTTTTCTAGCTAAATAGGAGAAAATATATGAGATGTAAATGCATATATCTAACAATAAATCTTTGAATGATTGGCCTAATTTAGCATGCTTTTTACTCAGTTCTGTTGCTACTCGGAAAGCTAAAACAAAAACAAAGAATTGGTGTTACAAGCTATGGGACTTACGTTTATGAGGGACACAAATTTCAAAAAATTGTTTCCTTCCAGTAAACAAAAATCTTTTTGTTAACACTACAAAAGCAGTAGTTATTTGTCGAAATAACTACTGTTTAGTAAAGTTAACTATAATTAAGGATCATTGTTCCATATACATTGAAATGATGCTTCTAAAGTTAATGGAACTAAATTATCAAATTATAAAGACTAAATAGTTTTTAAAAAAAGTTCCCACTAGTTTTTGTACACTTTGACAAAATAACAGTTAATAAAATTCTGTATATTTTAATAAAAGTAACAAATTAAAATTCATGCCATTCAAATCACCCGTTTTACAACCTTCGCACCAGCCATTCCTGTTTTAAAGAAAATATTTCTTTTAATGTTCTCCAAAACTTGGCATATTAATAAAAATTGTTGCTACTACAAGGTCCGGCTATTAATTTCCAGGACTGATGTAACTGTAGGAGAACGAAAAGCCGGAAGATGGCGCTAATGATTGCATATTGAAGAGCGTTTTCTTGCGCATGTGTAGTGCAATCAGCGCCATTCTGAAGTAAGTGGTTCTCGTGGAAAGGCGCATTAATACGTAGCTCTTAAATTCCTGTTGTCAAAGTGAAAATAGAGCAAAGAATTAACATTAAATTTTGCTTCAAATTGGGCAAGACAGCTGCGGAAACCTACGAAATGTTAAAACAAGTTTACGGCAAGGAAGCATTATCCCGCTCAAGAACTTTTGAATGGTTTAAACTCTTTCGGGACGGGCGCGAAAGCGTCGAAGATGATCCACATACAGGTCGGCCGCAGTCCGTACGCACGCCGGAAGCAATTGAAGTAGTTCGCGATATGGTGAAATGTGATCGTCGATTGACTATTCGAGTACTTGCCAATGAATTGAACATGGACAAAGAGACGGTTCGGCGAATTTTGACGTAAGACCTAGGCAAACGCAAGATTTGTTCCAGATTCGTTCCTCACCATTTAAGGGACGAACAAAAGTAATTGAGACTGGATGCACGTGGAGAACTTATCGACAACACTGATACTGACCCTGCGTACCTGGATAGAATACCCAATTTGAAGCAAAATTTAATGTTAATTCTTTGCTGCTCCATTTTCACTTCGACAACAGAAATTTAAGAGCTATGTTTTAGTGCGCCTTTCCACAAGAACCACTTACTTCACAATGGCGCCGATTGCACTGCACATGCGCAAGAAAACGCTCTTCAATATACAATCATTAGCGCCATCTTCCGGCTTTTCGTTCTCCTACAGTTACGTCAGTCCTAGAAATTAATAGCCGGACCTTGTAGTATTAGTGGGTATTTATTGTAGTATTTATGAAGTTCTGTGAGTGCAAAGTTTTGACTAAATTAAATTAATAATGTTTACCAATATTTTAGAAATATTTCATATTTCATTAGAAATGCATTCCTTATACATCCAGATAATTGTCAATATCGTTGAGGTTTCAAAACAACTAAAAACGTAATTTGTAAATCCTTTCACAACAAAAAATACAGAAAATAATCTTGAAAGTGACAACTGATGCTTGGACACAATTAACAATTTAATTTTTTTAAAATAATTTTTTAATTCCACATGAGAAAAATACAGGTAATTACCATCCACAACAGCTTCAGGTAGACTTCCTAAACTAGCCATCTGTCTCTTGTACCGGCAATCAGCGCAATCATCAAAAGAATGTTTCAAATGTGTATCAAAATCTGGTTCTTTTAACTGAACTACTGACTGGATACCTAAGCACCTGGTGCACGTTATGATACCTATAAAAGACCTAAAATGTCAAACAATTCAAAAACAGATTGAGAGAACAGAGGGAGATCAGATACTGAGAAAAGTAGAAAGCAGTATGCAAAGAAAGTTAGAGAAATAAAAGGATAACAAGTTAGACTTAAATGATTGCATTGTTTGTTAGTCATGCATTTAACAATAATTTATTCATAATTTTTTTTTAATTCTTAATATTAATTTGAAAATATAATTAAGTGGACTTGCTTACTTTTACGTTGGAGGAACTTCAATGCATCATCAAATCCCTGTTGGCACATTTGATTCAATATTTCAGGCTTAGGAGGAAAAAGAATCCTGAATATTCTGTAAATATTTCCTGGCGAAACCTGTAGTAAGAAAAGGAAGGTATTTATAATTATATATATATATATTGATCAACAGGGCTGATAATAGAAAGAAGTAACAAAAATGAATCAAAGAAAAATAGTTTTTTAAGTCTGCCAATGAAGATACATATTTTATGTAGATTACCTTACATTAATAAAATAAAAAAGTCCACAAGAGCATTAGCTGAACCTGCAATACTATTGGTATGTATACTAGCTATACATCAGTAAGCGAATGACACAACATTTTATATCCTGATTAAACAAAATAAAACCTCACCGCAATGCTTGTGTTCGCCAAGTTGACTTGCAGAATATTACAGCTCTCGTCTTGTGGGCATATATCATGTTCACCGGCAAAAGGCGAAACTGTAACTGTATTAGAATCAAGAACAGGGAGATTGTTGCTCATGCCACCATCAACGTATCTCTAAAAAGAGAAGACATTCATAATATAATTCACACAAAAAACATTTCGAAACACACAAAAACATGTAAATGTAAAAACTAAATTCTGATCTATTAGGCAATTTTAGTTTTCAAAGTTTAAGTTAGTTTACCTCTCCTTGAAAAGTAGGAACAGCCACACCAGAGTAGACAGGAATAAAACAGCTGCACAGAATAGCCTATTGAATGGAATATTTGATTAGGATTGATGCATAATTTTTAACGCATACTGAATAGTTTACTTTTTTAAACAAATGTATTTTAACGAGTAACATGGTACATTTTACAATTAAACTAATTTGTGAATTAAAATATTTGACCTTGTTTCAAGAAATAGTTGGACTAATTATTAAAAAGGTATTTCCTCTTTAATAATTAGTATAATTATACACTTTATATATTATTACTTATAAGTTACTTGTACTTTATTATAAGTATTAACCTTTAACTGCTGTGGTTGGATGGTTTGAGGTTTTTGGCACAAGAGCTACACATGGCCCAAACTCCACCAAACAAATTGATGAACACCAGTTTTAAGTTTAAGAAACATAGTATCAGAAAAATTAATATAAAAGTCAAAGATACTATATTTAAGGGGGTGGAAGCATTCCACAAAAAATGACTCGCGGTCTGTCAGACCGCTTACAGCAGTTAAAGGTGATATACTTTAATATTAGTAATACATTATAAAATATACGACTGAATAATGTATGATTTTGATTTAAAAGTCAAATAACTTAAAGCAATGATACTATTTGGACAAACAGATGAATCTAATTAAACTTTGATTTCTAAATTTTGAAGTTACATTCAAAGTACTGAAATTTCGGGCAAAAAAGCCGAAATCAGTGCTTCTGATGAACAGTAAATACTGAATAAAAACATCACACATCTAAAAATAATAAAGTTAGTCAAAATAAAGTTTTAATAAGCAAGTTACGATAGTTATGCAAGTAGTTAACTGTAAAAGATTATTAAAAAGAATGAGTGAGTCTACATTTCTGTAATTTATCTCATTTTAGGATACTTTATAACTTATTTCGTTAATTTTATTCTGTGACTCACCAGAACCCTGTTGCCACAGTCACCCCCCACCCCCATACTATTACGGGTCCGAATTACGCCACTAGTAACCAAGTCAACACCACTAGTAACCAAGTCAAAGAAGCTTAAAAAAAAAAAAAAAATTAAGTATTCCATCAAACTTTTGAAACTTACAGCGCAGCTTATTTCAGGGTCAAACAACACCGCCCTTAGATAGGACCAATCACAAGCCACTAGGGAAGAGGTGTGTCTAAATGCGGTTTCCATATGGCAAACACTACGCACTTTCAGTACCAACAAGGCCACGCGGTTGTCAATAGGGATAAAATGTCAACATGACATCAACAGCTGCTCTTAAATCACACGAGATAAAATTCAATTTTCTGAAATTTTTATTCGAAAGTCTGATAAACCAGCGGGATCACAAACCGTTGCGGGGCCGTTTTGATAAGTAAACACACCTCTTCTACCGCGAATGATTAGTTTACAAGTCACGAGAATCGGTTGCGTAACCTGTGATAAACTATGTCTGTTGAAGGCGAACAAGACTACTCAAGTGAATCTTGTTTTTGGAAAATACACGATGTTTTAAATAAAGAATCGCAATGGAGCTTATGCATACTACGTCATAGTCAACTGAGAAATTAGCGGGAAAATGGAATCTGCTATGTCACGGAATGTGAAAATTAGAATTTTTTTTTAAAGATGTATCGAGATTGACCACTGCATGTCAAAACTGTTGAAGCATGATGAAACCCCTCTCGAAATAAAGCCTTGTATCAGGTCCATCGTTTAAAAGGAATTGAAAATGAGCTTTAGTTAATTTAAAATCACGTAGATATTCCAATAATGGATCGTGAACGCGTGGCATACGAGTGATTTATTAAAAAGTGCAAAAAGAATGCGACAGTTTTAAAATTAAAGCCGTAGAACAAAAAGTGGTCCCAGATGTAGTGGTTATACAACATTCTACAGTTAAATCAACCAGTAAGAAAACAATCGAAATAAAACGAAATGCAAGTTCCACTTTACATTTAAAGGCAAAATGATAGTTGTTTATATGTTCCATTGACATACTTTCCAAGAAAGCTTAGTTTTCTCTTCTACTTCTCTTTCCCAGTGCATGCATAAAAAATATGGAAATAAAAAACGTAGAATACAAATAAGTTAAAGTTAGATTTGAAATAAAATGTGAATAGCGATAGCATCATCGAGTAATCCTTTAGATTTATGTGTACTGGCAACAAGATTCACTAAAGGTCAAAGGTAATAAAAACCTTTGCAGGATAATTTCTTTACACAACCTTCAATTGTTCAGTTCCCTCTACCTTTTTTCCGAGGAAGTGTGCAAAGGTGCCGGTTTGACCTTGACATTCTGAAGGATTCTTAATAAAATCGATAGAACGACTTTTCAAACAAACAAGATTCTCTATCGGCCGCACGAGATAATACAACAATGAACTTAAAAATATACAAAATTTTTTAATGACTTGGTGGATTTTCGAGTCAGCTTATATGGGAATGCAATGCAAACAATTACATATCCGTAACTAATTGCTATATAGTCCCTTTCAAAAAAAAAAAAAAAAAAAAAAAAAAATGTATTCGGCCGATTGAAAATTTTATATTTTGATGAATCTAATATACAAAGGCACACTCGCCATACAAACCACAATTAAAAATCGAGCCTGAAACGTACTTTCACCACTACGCTACGTGATCCGTCAGTACGGGAGTCTAATGGTCAGAATTCGTCAATATAATCGAACGAACATATATTAAGTTGGTGGAACATCCTTTTTTTTGCGTTATAGCTACACAAGGGTTATTTTACTACGAGTTGTTCAGAGTATAGAGGGGAGCAGGTTAAGGTCTTGAATGGGGAAAAAAACCTTTAAGTATAACGAAAATGATTTGGTTACAGTTCCAATAATCGTTGTGTCTTCTCATTATTAAAATAAGTTATGGCATAACATCCATGCGAGAGATCAAAGGCGAGACTTATCGCATAGAAAACGAAAATTCAGTTCCCGAGTCCAGAGTTCGGCCACAAATATTACAATTAATCCTATAACACAACCCACAAAAATGGATATTTGATACAATTTCATAATGCAATACTCTAATCATTGAATGAATGGTGTTTTTTAAACTAGCGACTAATTAACAATGTGCAAAATAACGACAAGCCTGGGCATTAGCTCTACCTTTACTAAAATCCACAGAACACACATCCACCGGTTCAAAAGAATTCGAATTAAGTTCCATGGCATGACTCTTCCCCCCCCCCCCACACATGACATGACACTTCTCCCCCCCCCCCCCACACACACACAAACTACTACAAAATTTAATAAGTCATTTTGTATGATTTTATGATGAACGATTTCGTTAGAATGAACCTCTAAAGTTTAATTATCAATAATAAGAATGTCGGCCATCAGGGATTATCAAACATCACCAAAAAGTGAGAACGAAAGTAGGGTCTTACCTGAATGAGTTCTTGCTTTGAGTTGAACTGCGACAGGAGTACGTTTTGTTTGTCAGACCACCTGGTCACGGATATGAAGAGACGGCCGGTGCATCGAATGTGAGCGTCTTCTGGCAGGGCGTTCTCCAGTCGCTCCTTCAAAAGACTGTTCAGATCGAACCTCGGACTGAGGGGACCAAGGGTCTGAGACCGGGCTTTCACGGCTACGGCCAAGATGTCAGTGGTGGTTTGACCTGAAATCGAAGAGTAGGTAAGCGGAGTGTTTCAGAAGTTTGCATGGAAATCAAGAACAAGATAACGAGCGAAAATCATTTAACTATTTTACATCAATTATTTCTCAAAGTAAAAGAAGTGATACTACACTTTAAAATAAACCATGTAAAATTTTTGAGTATGGGGGGAAATTAGAACCGTATTTATATACATTAAGAGTTTTATGTGAGCGTGTTTTTTTTTTTTATAGGAAGCTACATTTGTATTACGATTTTGAGGAAGTTTTGCACACTTGATCTTCGAAACAAGGTTGTGAAAAACCTCTTCATTCCAACCCTTAACAGAGAATAAGATTTATTGAACCAATTGGAGATTTTTAAAAGTATCTTGACAATTTTTTTTTTTACTACTAAGGTGGTGAAACTGATGAAGGTTAAGGAAAGAATACTCATAGCTTGCAACCAAATTGAACCGGGTTGTACCAGGCAACACGGGAACTTCAGCAAGTAAATATTCCTTGATTGAAAGAAAACACGCACAATACGAAAATCTTCCAATAAACAAGGAACATATGCAAAGATTGTATGTCTGAAGTGAAAATACACTAATAAACTTCAATTTCTTTTTCAAATAATTTCACTTAAAACTGAACATAACTATGAGTGAGGAACTCCAAATGCAGAAGAAATAAAAGAAAAAGAAATATTTTTTTTTTTACTACAATGAACAGATAAAGCGCACTATATTCTTATAACAAGTTAAATCACCCCGCCTTCACTTTCATTCATTGTTTCTTAGAAATGGAGGAAAAGATGGTCGGATAAGACGCATCCTATTGTTATCAAGCCACTACAGCCGAGATAACCACTCTCTCACCCTTCTAAAACAAATACTTTCTTAATTTCCCTTTCATTCACTCAAAGAGTGCAGGTACTATCTTCACAAGATCTTTATGCGCCGAGATAAGAAGCCCTTCACCTGCTTTTCTTGACACACGACGTTTCTTGAATAAATTTCCAACCTTGAAATGACCATGAAAAGGGATCGCAGCAAGACGTTTTGGTCGCGTGATTTAGAGACGTCATTTGAAGAAGCACCTGCTATTACTATGGAACAATCGAACGATCTCGGGTGATGTGCGTATTACTCGGAAGGTGGATTGCCTTAGATTACAGAATCACAGCTGTTGATAAAAAAAAAATACATGCTGTGGAATTCTGAGGAATGCGCGTTCTTTGTCTCAATCTTAACCCAAGAATTGATATCTTAAAATTCTGATAATTAACCCTAAGAAATGATACCCCCTACCCTAACTAAATTTCTCTGAAGTTATTGGAATGATACTCATTGAACAATCATAATTAAACCAAATAAATAGAAATTTATTGAAATATTGCAACAAAATTCATTATGTTTGAGCATTAATATAATTTTGTTGTTGAGGTTACAGGAACCTCAATGCATAATCCGTCGACGAATTGACATTGTTTTATTGACTAAATCGTTAAACTTTTAAAACTGAAATTTTTTAAAGCAAATGATAAATTAGTATTGAAAACTTACCTACTCTCTCTCTCTCTCCAAATTAACTTAAGTCGAAGTTTTTGAATAGGAAAAAAATATATATATTATGAATTTCTATGAAATTCAAATCTTTTCACTAACAAATATTCGTAAATTATAGATTTTTAGAAAATCGTGTTACGTTTAGAAACTCCTGTTTCGTTCAAATCATTTTCTTTCCATGGTCCATTTGCATTTGTTAAAGCAATGTTTTATTTCTTCCGATATCTAACTCGCATCGTTAAAATGGCCAGGCGATATAAAATTACCATACAGTATTTAGACAGAGCCACATTAACTACACAAGTTCAAAAAATACATGTGAAATTCATTAACAAATGGTAAACCATCAACCACGGTAAATAAGCATTTCCTTTGTCATTTCATTAATAGATCATAATGAGGTAAAAGGACGATAAGGATGATGTACTGATTTTGCTGATCAACAAAATTAAAACCACATGGAAGCGGTTTACTATCTTTAGATAACAGCAACCCCAATATGTATGGCCGTGTATCTTATTCTTCCACCTCGGGAAAAGAACTTCGTGATTAAGCCGCATTTGAAGCCTGAAATACTCTCCCTAATAAACCTTAAGTAGATGCTATTATAACCCAATATATAAGGGAACTTTATTTAAAATTAATCTAGAGATAGTTTTGAAAACGCGTATGTACATTTTATTGTATCAATAAATATTTACATCCATAACCAGTAATACATTAAAAAAAAAAAAAGTTGAATGCTAACAAACAATTACCAAAATGCAGTATGAAATTACAGCTGAAAGTGACGTCAACTTCAGAAACAGCTACTCAACCATCATTCCATCGTGTTCTCCCTTCACTACCCTACCTTTCCATAGTTCTTATAGCCCTTTCCAATGAATAGAATGCGTTATCTACATCGACAGAGCCCAAGCAAAATGCATACACAATACAAGAAAACAGAAAGACACGTGGGCACGCGCGAAGACATGCAATCTCCATTGCCGGAAGGAGATGATGAACAGACCCTGCCATCTTGATCACTTCTAAGTTAATCTAAAAAAAGCATGCAACGATGTTTTGGTACAGTGTCTTAGTGTAGCTCTTGCGCTAAGAAACATCCACAACACAAGCTAACATAGATTCAGACGTTTCATATGTTTTTGTCAGAAATTCGGCTGCTGTGTATTAGTAGTTGATAGGCCAATGACAATAGTTTTACTTTTTTTCATTAACGTTATTTACCTAAACTAATTATCATCTGAAATATAATTAATGTTACCTTAAGGAGCAAAACAGTGGTCACCTAAAGCCAAAAGTAATACTAAACAACAGGATAGATTTAAACACTCGACTATTGAAATAATAAATGTGTAGTTATAGGCGACAAATGGGTATTGCAGTATTGTACCCGCAAAGCTAAGAAATTTAAAAATAAAAATTTTACACTTTAGTCTAGCTGTTTGTATCGAGTAAAAATAGTTATAATACCAAACAAAATCGTGAAATAGTGCTTCTGGCAGAGATTAGATTGAAAAAATTTGGGATCTTGTTGTTGTAAAGTAAACACATTAAAAAAATTACTCGGGTGCCCTATCAATGTCCGACTATCATCTAGTTTGTCAGTCTTATCCTTCATCGGGAAGGAAAAAAAAAATACTCAGGGTTATCGGTTATGTTGTCGTTGCGCTTCTTATCTTTTTACTGGAATGAATCAAGGTCTGAAGACTGAATAGCGATTGTGAATATTTATTGAATTTAAGTGTAATAACAGAACTGAAACCAAATGCGAACACAAAGACAGTACTGGCAACTTTGCTAAATACTGAAATAGCCAAACCTAAACCATGCACGTTAGAAAGTAACAAAAGTGAACAGATTTAGCTTATCTGAACCTTCAACTTGTACAATTAAGACAATTTTAATATTTGTTTTGAGATGTCAATGATATTTGGTTTTGCCACAGGGAAAAAAAATGAAGCATCAAAATTTTTTAAGCCCAATAAAAAACGTCAGATTTTTAAGGGTATGACTTTTAAGAAAAATCACGAATCATCGTCAAAATAAATTATGCAATTGCATAGCAGAAAAAGATTCTTCTGTTTTCTGATTGTATTTCAGGCCAATTTAGACGAAACATGAAATAAATATTTCCAAACATTACAAAAAAAAAAAAAAAAAAAAAAAAAAAAAAAAAAAACACGAATCATTCTAAGAAATGAGTATTGTAATTACAATACAACAGAAAAATTTCTTGGATGATTATGTTCAAGAAATAAGTTCAAATATGATGCAGCAATTTTAACGTTAACGGTACAAATGAAAGCTTGATAAAAAACCACATCCATCAACAAACGCGGAAAAAGGAATAAATCCACCTGAGGAAAGAGATTGAAAAGAAACTATATAGGCCTAAACTCGTCAAAACGATACTCCCAGCCTCATACCATCCACTTAATTAACCCAATACTGTAATTAACCTGCTTCAACTAATGCGTAATGACTTTAGCAATTTGCAACGCCTGAATACATCCAGTGTACAAGAGAAATGAGCGAAGCTAACAGGCATCATTTCAAATTCTGCAATGAAACACACCACATAAAATAACGCTGTTGGGCGCAAAGATGAAAGCTAAATGTTGTTTTAAACATGGAAAATTTTTGGTTAAAGAACAAGCTGGCACTTTTCAAAAAGAAACCAAAAAAACGAGTGGTCATGCAACTTTCAATGGTGTTAAGCAATTCGATTCAAAAGAATTGCATGCCTGACAACATTGAAACGAGCCCCATTGCAAGAAACACCAACTTCCCAACGATAGCTTGTAAATAACCACACTTCAAAAACATCCCAACGATAGCTTGTAAATAACCACACTTCAAAAACATAAATATTTTCTCTTTAAAACCTCAAAAAGCATAAGTTTCCGAAATTCCCTAGAAGCCTGCCTTATCAAGAAAACTAACTGGTGAAGTGATAACCATATCTTCAAACACAAGCAGCGCTCCCTTAGCGTATCAGCATTGTTTAAAGTTCCAACATCCTTCTGTTATCACATTCAGACATAATTCCCGCTGATAATCCATAACACTGAAGAACTGGAACATTTTGTCAGACGTCAAAAGTTGAGGTTTCATTCGGGACCCTGAAACGATATCTCAGACGCATCCTATCCTGCAAAGATATCTAAGTGCGCACTTCCGTATATCGAGTTTCCATGACAGAATTCTACAAATCCGAACGTAGGGCATAATTAATGTCTGGCACAGGCCAATGTGCAAAGAAGCAAACGTCCAAGGGCCTAACTTAGGGGCACACGTGGACGGCAATACGATTAATAATTATTAAGCTCTTTGGATGTCGGGAAAATGAATTATTAGTAGCATACCATGAACAGGGTTGAAGACAATAATTACCATAATGTGTTTCACTTTCCTCAAATTTCTCTTTTACTTTCACTGAGGTATAATTCATTGAAAGTTAATAGGCGGTTTCTACTGAAAAAATCAATTACAAATCCACTTAATGTTCCTAGACTGTATGAGGCGTATCAGTTCCGACCGTAATATTCTAGCTTTCTAGAGTTTTATTTTGTTTGTGCCAAAATAACAATTGTGTTAGATTGTTTCTGAATTTCTGTTCGCATTTCATTGAGGGATATTTCGTTGAATGTTGACAGACAATTCCTCATAAAAATATCAACCAATAATCCAATTTACCACTCCCCCCCCCCCCCTTCTATGTAAAGATAAATCTTCTGACCATAATAAGCTTCAGGATTGTCCACGTTTTTTGTGGCAAAATGAGACAAAAAATACTATGCAATGTCATTCGATCTAATACTATAATTAGGGCATCAGAGTTTAATTTATACACCAATTGAAAATTAAACTTTCAGGAAAGGGTAAATTTGTCACATCACTAATGTTTGGAATTTACCCCCGGCCGACTTAAATGCCCTTGCAAGATATAAAAAAAAAAAATTTAAAACATGAATACCCATTAAGTTGCGAAGATCCTGGTAAAATACGAATTATGTTTTATAAGCTCATTACCTATAGATAGTAATACTTTCTGAGAAATATGATTGCAAGAAATGTAATACCCAATATTTAAAAATTAACTTATCGCTCTACAGGACAAAAAATGAAAGACAAAAATGTTGAAAGTCTCCAAAAAACTGCAATATGCATGACAGTTTCTATCAATGTCAGATAAGTTTCGACCCACGTGAGGAATTTTTCAAAATGAATTTGCAATATTTCAAGTACCCCACGTCAAAAAGTATTTATCATGGGAACACTCAGATAAAACAAATGAAACCCAGGAAGATAAATAAACTTATCTCGGAAGCGCATACCGTACCATTCTATATCTGCGGATTTCACAGGTTAGAAAATATTCCGAGTAATGATTCAAAACCAAATAAACTACGTAATGTTTCTCTGAAATTACGCAAATCGTTACAAATTACCCTCCACTCTAAAATAACAGTCAGTAACTCTATTCCAAATATATGTACACAATTAGCTGGAGAACGCGACGTTTCCAGCCTCGAATATCTGTGGCTTGGTATTGCCGCCCGTTTCCCTTAATCACAAAACATAGGAATAAAATTATGTTTCTGATAATCTGGATAAATCAAGATACCTACAGAAGAAAAACTATTCAAATCGACTCAGTAGATTTCAAGTTATGGTTGGTAGTTTTTTCAGATTATATGGCGCCGTCAGCAACACGAGGGCTATAATGCGCCGAAACATTCGTCATTAGACAAGCCAACATACATGTACAAACACCCATGCCTAACACGGGACTCGAACCCGCAACCTCGCGCTCTAGAAGCTAGCACGCTAACCACTATACCGTTTGGTCGGCCGATTTCAAATTATGATTATGACTTTTTGAAATATTATGTTGACAATTACCTTCCTCTGGTTTTGAAGGTTAAGTATGCAAAACTTGATCAAGATCGAAAACTGTAGATTTGTTCTATAAAAAAAGTTAAAATACAACACGAGAACAATTTTTTTTTATCCTATTAATACGGCTTTAGATAATTCAACCACAAAAAAGTGACATAATTTGCAAGATTTAGCTACTTGCAGGTAAGCAGTTTTCAAGTAAAAATCGCTCATGTACGTTCTACCTACATTCAAGGACTGGCCGACATCCTACGAAAACTGGAGAAATTATTTCCAGGTGAAAATATAATCACTTGCAATTACTGTCTCCTAATATTGGAGGTTTTTACCACCCGAATAAAATTTTCCAATGAAACGCCGCTTATCACTTTTTGCATTAATCATTTTATTCATAAGTATTTAGCTAAAAATAGATACAAAAATTTAACTCTGTACCCTAGGGCAACTGATAAAATGCAAATCTCTAAAGACATAATGAATCATGGTTAAAAATAGAATGTGTAGAAGATCTCAGATGAAGGTACAAGGCCACTAGTAAGAGAAGAATCAATCCTTGTCTGTGAATTTTGCAATAGCCGTGGAGATATGCGGGCATCTGTTTTAGCTTTTACATAATTGCCATACTAAAAAAAAAAAGAATTGGAGATGGGGGAGGGGGGGGGATTTTGAAGAACTGCACGCATCTTTATATCTAACACTCAACATCAAAGTCCGAAATTCCGTCTAGAAATCAAAAACGTTGTGAGGATGTTGAATGCGATTGATATTTCAATCACAAAAAGAATTGAGCAAGCCCAAAGTTGGCAAAATTTCGTAACAATAACGAATCATTACCATTATCACTAGAAAGACTGAAACTTAGTACATACCTATATTGCCCAAAAGCAGTCAAAATTACTGCATTGTGAAAGAATAACCAATATGTAAAGAAATTTGTATAACACACATATATATACCGGAAATGAAGGACGTGGGGTAACAATAATTATTTATAAATGCATTTATATGTTGTACAAAAAGTCACAAAATTCTAAGAAATTGTGTCATTATATACATAATTGTTTTTCTAACTTAAATTAAAAAGCAGTCAAAATGACTTCCTTGGGCAATCTAGTGTTAAAGGGGTATATTCTAAATTCGTCTAATAAGGTCCAGTTCACAAACTTTCCGGTCACTAAAACCAATGTTGCTTGTATTCTAGAAGGGGAAAATTTGTCTGGGTACCGACTGGCAAATCTACATGACAACATACGTCGAATTGATACATTGTACTTCAGTCAGAAGTAGAGGGAAAATCAGCTAAAGCGGAAAAAAGTAGAGGAAAAATACATAAAAATACTGACGAAATCCTACTCTCGTAAGTAATTAAGCCCCCTTTCAAAACGCTTAGAAACAATCGAATGACGGAAAGAAAATAAGGAAATGCGATCTTAGAACAAGTTTCACCTTGAAAAAGGAAAGCAGACGCTACGATAGGTAAAAAACAGGTGAAACGATTCGTCGTAGGTCACACGTGAATGCGACTTGAAAGGTTAAACCGGTTATAGGTCGGACCAAACAATGACCAGCCAGAAGACACTGATATTTTTAGAAGACAGTACGAGTTTTCTGGAAGATATTAGATTGCTGGCCATAAGGTCATCTACAACTATGTTCAAGTGTTTAATCATGACGGTTTGACGGTTAGCGCACGTCTTTGGCTGACACTTATTTGAATACGCATGCGATTTAAATAATTAAGTTAAGAAAGGGAAGCCAGAAATCTGAATATACAAACGTAGATAGAATTTTTTTTAATCGGTGGTCGATCTCATTTCTATTCCTAAGTGGCTCTTTTTTAAATTACCACAAATAAAACGTCCGTTTGATAAACATCAATGCAGTTCAGTTACAGCGGGGTAAACTCCTTGATCTTCTACGTTAAAAGTATGGGAATTTCTATTCTTTTTGTATATCATTGTGAAAATAAATCTTAATTTATACTTTGACTGACAACTATTCTGCCCAGCAGACTTGTATTTTTAACTATACATTTAACACTGGTTACCAGCACACACCTTGCTGTGTTTATTTTGTTGTGTCATTCCTAAAAGAACTATTTTCACAATGTAAGTAGTGTTCATACTAGACGTTTTTCGAGGGGCGGCGCGCCCTGTCTGCCCCTTTCTTCAAAAATAGCGCCCTTCCTGCTCTTTTTCGTCGAAAATAGCGCCTTTCCCGCCTTTTCCAGAAAAAATGTCATCCTGCAAGAATTCGAATTATTTCCCCCCCAAGAGTACGCAATATGTGGATCACTCCTACTGAAATCGCCTGTCACGCTTTCATGTTCAAACGCGCAACGTACAGACCAGGAACTAAAATCATAGCATATATGTCGATAAAACGTGCGTCATTGGTAGTTGGATTTTTTTAGTGGGGTGGGGGGCGTCTTACAATTTTCAAGTGCTCTTTAATTAATATGGATGGCCATTTCATACGTTGATTAAGCGTATTTCGCCTATTTTTTTTGCCATACAGTCTTCAAAATGGAGAAGAAAGGAATTTAAAAGGAACGATTAACTTAGTTAAAGGTGTATAGTCAGCAAATGTTTATACTAAGAATTTAAAAAGAATATTTCCGTTTGGACACACGTAATCACGATACCCTCCTGTTAAATATAGGGGAAATGGGGGAGGGGTGTTCTCGGAAATTAGCCTGTTACCAATCAATTTCTAAACATCCGTTTTACATTTAAAAGTAAACATCACAAGATAGTAATCAAAATCCCGGATTATTTCCGATAGAGAAAAAAAAAATAATAATTTATATTTAGCCTACATAACAGCGGCATGCACGGTAAAAAAAATCGTCGTTTTAACCCAGAATTTGATGTTATTTGGAAAATAAAAAAATGCACAAATTGAAGGACATAGTTCAATTTTTAAAGTCTGAATACTCCTAATGATAACCCATAGTGAATAATGTTAAATTTGGAGAAACACTATTCTCTGACAATGGCAAAGCCTAAAAAATGAAGATTAAGGTTGATTCATTCCAATTTCAGAAAATTTTGCAATGGGATAAATTAAGAAAAGTTCCTATCTTAACATTCATTATATCAAAACATTCTTATCTTAATTTTACTGCATTATAAATGGATATTTTTATAAAAATTAATTATTGATGAAAATTTTACTGTGTAGATGGTTCTTTAATTTTCATAATTTTCTTAGTCTCCAACAAAAGTAGGACTGTAGCATTTTATAAGTATTTTAATATCTAATCTTTTGATTTTCTGAGCAAGTTTTGATTCACAGCCTTTTTAATTATTTTTTTTTTTTTCAAAAATCGAAAATTTAAAGTTATTTATCATGGTGAAAAAGTAAAACAATACTGAAATTAAGGCAAAAAAACGTATAAAAATTTCTGCAATTTCCCATAAAAGTGATCTCGTAAACAGGAGTTGCCTTTTTTTGGAAAATAGCACCCTGCCCTTTTTCATGTCTTGGATGAACTTTGATAAAAGAGTACAAATTTGTACAAATCTTACAGAAAATTTTATATTTGAAAAATGAATCATTCATTATATACATATATTTAAGAAAGATACTTTTTGAAAATATTACTGAGTGGATGAGAGTTTCTTTCTCTGAGAATTTATTCATGAAACTAAATTTTAGATACTTCACAAAACTATTTTGAAAATTTAAATTTGTTAATGAATTTCACAAATATTTTAACAAAAAGCAAAAACAAAAATCACTCAAGTGATTCAGACAATGTAAAGAGGCCAAACTTTAAATTATATTTCATTGTTTTATTTGCAATTCACAAAACTGTTATGAATCAGCTGTTTTGAAAAACACAGTTATGCTATTTTTAATAAAAAAGAACAAAATTTTGAGTAAATACTAAGCCTTTGGCATCCCACCACCCTTTGTTATTGAATTTTTCTGTTAGTTACTACTAGTAACTAGAAGAACATTTGGTGTACAGAGTTCCTTAAATTAATCCTACATTTTGGTTCAGGTAATTATCAGTATGAATAAACTTTACTTTTCAGATTGTTAATCACTTAAGTAATTATTTTTCATTGTGATTGTGTCTATAATGAATGTTTAATGCACAACTTTGACTGGAATAAATTATGAAATAAGATTCTTTCCATTACAACATGTGCTACTTTAAGAAATTTTAGTAACAGCATGCTTATTTAGATAACAATTCAGGACTTTAGAAATACAAGGTACTGTAAAGTACAAAAAGACTGAGATCAACACAGGACCAAGATCTGGACCAAGACCTGATTTTAACTTGTACCTAAATCATCAACTCACATTAATGCAAGGTTTGATAGAAATTCAAGCAACAAGAGTAAAATATTTTGTACCAATTTTAAAAAATTAAATTTTTTTATTAAAATATAAAATATTTACACGTCAATCACCAAAAAACAATATAATTGTCACTGTATTTCTAAATCTATTTTTCCAAAAGTTCCGACAATCTCTAAATTGTATGGATAATAAAAAGTACACAAGGAAATGTTAATGCAATGTTTAATATAAGTAACTCTACAAATGATATCTAAGGGAAGTTAGTAATCCAGGAAAATAAAAGGAAACTTGCGACAAATACTGTGCTACTTTCATACGATGAAAACCTTTTTTTTTCACTTTTGCTTGAAGCTAACAAGACAGTTATGCTTAAAAGTTATTTAATTTTTTAAGTAAATATTTGAAGCATTACGTAACAGGACCAATATACTTTTGGCAAGACTGTACAGAGTAGTTGTAGATTAAGCCAGACAGCCCTAAGAAAATTTTGAAGAGAACTTTAAACTTTGCAAAAAAAAAAGAGGGTGGGGGAGTGCTTACAGTGATTTCTAGATTGAAATAACGCAAATGCACTCACAATATTCAAATTACACTTAAAGTAACATTGGAAATCCAACAAAATGTTCATATTTTTAAGATTTCCACTGGAAAAAACTGTTTTAGTTACTCTACTTTATGCTTTTCTTTATTGTGATTTTATATCAATAACATTTCAGAGAGGGTCTTATACTAGAAGATTTTGATCTTGTATTCTTCTAGATCCTCAAAATTATGAGACGTATTTGGCTGTGTTAAGCATTTAAGTGTGGCAGAAATAGACAGTCAGAAGTTCCAAAAAAACAAACTATAACAATTCAATTATGCTTGTACAGAAATTTAAAACTTTGAATAGTTAGGTTCATGTGTACACTCAATAACCTATGTTTGTGCACAATAATAGCTAATTAGGCTGCTAACTACTGCTTAATGTGGATTCCGAACCACAATGAACATCTATACTTAAACCAGGATTCAAACCCGGCACATTTGTAATATAAGATCAAAGTGCTTAACACCCAGCAATTAGGTGGGCTGAATTTTGCATAGAAAAAAGTGCTTAAGTTAGTGAATTTAAATGGTGTACGTAAACAGTTTGACTTTCCACCTAAGTTCTTGCTAGCCCAAGATATACAAGAAATATTTGCTGGTGATTGTGAATAAAATTAAGAGAAAAGGAATTTTTAGTTGGCATTGCAAATTTCATTTATCAAAGGGATATTCATCTTTTCAAGACTGCATTGTCATTTTCGTCCTGCTGACGGGTCTTCAATTACAACAGCAAGGTCACAGGCTATCTGCTTAAGCAATATAATAGTCAAGATTGTTAAATTTTGTATTTATTTAATTAAACGAACTGTGTACCTTCTGATAAGTAAAACGCTACTTCTATTTACAACTTGAATATATTACATCGAAATAAATGGAACAAGGGGAAGGGTTTGCAAGTCCACCTTTTGTAAAAATAGAGTCGAGTGTTCTGTTGGTATATTACTGAACCAAAGGAAAGAACAGCACAATTTTAGAAATAATTCTTGGAAGGAACATATTATGTTTTGAAACCTAGAAATTGAATTTTCTTAAAAACACTTCCAGGTGACTTAAACTATTCTTCGGTCTTGGTTTTCACTTGCTATAAAACTGATAAGACACTCAAAGTTTATAATGCTTCACAAAGCTTACCCCAAGTAAACATAAAGTAATTCGAAGACAAACATACAACTGGAGGTATAACTGTACGATTTGATTGCAGGCTTAAATATTCTATTAGTAACAGTATGAAGTTAAGTATGAACTCTTGAAAAGTTGCTAACAGACAATTTGAAAGAATGTTTTTGATTTATAAGCACTTTATCTCAAGAGCACATCTTTGTCAGCTAACTAATTTAAAAATTAAAGATACAGAATCAAAATCTAATTTTTCAATTATTAGACGCTATGGATCTAAACACCCCACAAAATCATTCAATTCATTATAGATGTACTATGACGATTAACTAATAATACTTTTGATTACCAAGTGAAAAAAAAATTTCTTCATATCTTGCTAGCAATGATAAAAAAATTATTTAATGCCAATAGACTCAGTTACAATGGAAAAATCTATTTCAATGATAAGGTATATTAACCATTGTATTAGCCCATTTTATAGCTATACCGATTTGGAAGTATTTGGCGAATATAATAAGAAACATGCGTTTTTAACAGTATATAAAGTAAATAATTCGCTAATACATGTTTGCTAAAAATCCTAAAACTTTGATCAAAACAAATAAAATATACTAAAATATTTGGATGAACTTTCAGTTTATTATTTTTTCCAAATTTAATATAAAGATCGCCAAATGGCGACGATTCCAAGCCCTAAATATTAACCGATACATGCAAAATAAAAAAAAACTTACCTAAGGATACATCACAGATCAACGCTGCGGCAGCTATGGATCCTACTGAAGCCCCGGCAATTTTCGACACCAGTACATGAGGGGCATATTCACGAAAGCAGCTTGCTACCCCAACATGGTATATCCCCAGAAAACCGCAACCAGCAAACGATAAATTAAGCATAGTTCTTCTAATTGTCAGAAATAAATATTTTGACAGCGTCAAAATGAAGGGTTGAGGATTCTGGAAAATTCACCGCATCAGACGTATTGCATCACAAGCACTAGCGGGAAAAACACGAGCTTCAAAAAGTAAATAAACCAACAATAGAAAACACTAATGAAGATTTTATGGCGTTACTATTTAAACGTTTTTTGCATCAAACAAATCAGTAACGAACATATATATGACAAGAAAATCTTTGGATCTACTTTCGAATAAGCAGAAAAGTTTACTCTGATCGTGATCTGCCAATATGGCAAGTTTTGTCCATTCAAAAACCGAAGGGTTGCTTTAGGAAATTTGTAAAGTCGCCAATATCTGTCACTTGTACCGCCAAACTTAAATGATAATGGCGCGAAAACTGAGACCGAAGGTTTTTCGAGATAAGAAGCAGTAGAGATTTTTTGCTAAGTATTATGAAGCGCTCAGGTTATCTGACAAATTCTTTTTTAAATAAAAAAATTTCTTGGAATTCTAAATTACATTTGAAATGAAGTTAGGGCATCACAAGTAACTTCTTTTTTTTTTTTTTTTTTTTTTTTTTTACAGTTATTAAAATACTTTCTAGCACGATCAGTTGCGCATAAAAGAGAAAAAAAAAATCGATTTTTTTTACTATTTATAAACAAAAAAAGTTGCACACATCTCTGTTCTCTATTATATAAAAGTGTGCGATTTGATTTATAAATTAAAATACTCTGGTTTATTAAAAAAAAAAAAAAAAAAAAAAAAAAAAGCAATTTTCATAAAATTTCAGGTACATTGCGCTGTTTTTTTTATTTTGTCAATTTTTAAAGAAAAAATCAGTGGTGAAATTTAAGAAAATAAGTGTGTAATTTTATGAACATCTATCCATATTTTTAGAGAAAAATATATGTTAAGGGAATTTTATGATTACTAAATTTGACAGTAAAAGTTTAAAAACAAAGTTTCCAGAAAATGGGAGGGGACAAAATTTCGTCGTATTCTGTTGCTGCCAAGTCATTATTTAAAGTAGTAAAAAATAAACTTCTATCTAGACTAAATAGAAAAATAATGTTAGTGTAATTCGAATAATACAGATGAAGTGTTTCTTTAAAGAGACGAAGAGAAAAATTTGATGGATTTTGATAAGGGTTTCGATGGAAAGAAACTTATTACGATTTCCTGTTACTGCAACTTTTATAATTTGTTAATTATAACCCATGAAAACAAAGTATTTAATATATAGTTTAATTATATGCATAACCAATTTTTATGTGCAATTGAAATTTATTGAGCTCAGATCGAGTTTTCATAGTGTTCGACTACGACGACTACACTCATTCCAAACTATTTACTAACTTTGTTTTGCCCCCAAAACTCGATTGAATGCATTGTCATTCCCAACTAGCCTATTTGCCAAGTTTCGGCTCGATTGGATGATAGCAAGTGTGTTAATTAGCTCTTCGAATATTTTGCGTCGTCAACCTAAATAGAGGATGGTTTCAGTCAATAAATATCGTCAAATTGTGCATGTTTGAATTTTGCTTGGTATATGGATAATAAAATGTAAGTATAAACGCTGATAAGCCTGACGTAAGGCAGTAGCAACTTTGCCTTAAAATTGTACTTGTTATGAATGAGTCAGCAGTGCATAAGGAAATTAAAAGTTACGTTTTAAATAATTTTCAACTAAAAATTATAAACGTCAATTAATTTCTAGAAAAAAGAATTTAATATTCATTGACAGAAATCGATTTTCAATTTTTTTTTTACCAAGACCAGAACAGTGTGTCATTTATAGCCTATGGGGGAAAAGGTCCACGCCCAGGACAAGATTACTTTTAGGATGCAAATGATTTTTATTAAAACAAATTAGAATATTAAAGCCCCAAGAAAGGAACGAGGAAGAGAGCACGAAATTCTTCTTTTTTCTTCTTTTTCTTCTTTCTTTTTTTTCTTCTTTCTTTCTTTTTTTTAATTCTTGGGTTTTGTTGTTAGAATCCCGCTGTTCCCATTCCAACAATTGCATCACCTAAATGTGTTTAGTCCAAGGTACGATTCATAAACTTAGCAAGTTTGCGATTTTCGTAACTTAGCAAGTTTGCGAATTTAGGCGACGATGTCATACTTGCATTTCATTTTTTGACAATGACAAAATTTTAACTTGACAGTTATACTGTCAGTTATGAATCGAATACGTATTTTAATTAAAAAAAAAAATTATAAACTAATGCACCTTTTTCTAGGCGTTATTTTGACTAGAGTTTTATCGATAGTCAACATTTATGACATGTTTGTGACCAATCGCAATACAGTTTTTTAAAAACAAAAACAAATTCGAACTTTCACATTTCATTAGTTAACCACAATGAGCATTTCATTTCCCCTTGGATATAGCCATGCATAAATTCTGAAACGTAGCCATGCATAAATTCTAAAAAGAACTTTCCATTTTAAGAGGCGGTGCAAGATTTTAATTCCAAAGCATGTCTTCATAGTTCCCTGGGAAACGAATTATTGGCTAATGGGATAGGAAAACTCGAAATTATTTATATAGATTACCATTGTTTACAAGCTCGCCGCAAGTGTTACTCAACTATAAATCTCACGAAAAATTACTTCGTGTGTGGTTCATTATTTAGTTATCTTTTAAAATTTCAGTTTCGGAATGCCAAAGGGTAAGAAGAAAAAAAAAAAATATTAAAATTTGTCAAAAGTTTACCATTATAATCGCAGCGCATAACAGCGAGAAGAAATAATAGTATTAAGGAGATTTGGTACCCCTTGTTTTTACAAAAAATAATAAAAATATAAATTTTCTATTTTTTGCGTGTTTATAATCTTTGAAATCTTCGTCTTATTCTGGCAAGTTTTTGAGCTGATCCGATAGCTGCAATTGCTAGGAAAAACTATATTTTTATGGAGAATTTAGCATCACTGCAATAGCTCCTTCAATATTTGGAACGCATTTTTCTCAGTTCGTGATTTTTGAAATTAGAACCTTATTCAAAATGCTAAAACTTCAGCAAATATGAATGAAATGACTTGATTTTTTTTTTTTTTTTTTTTTTTTGTCATTCTTAATATTTATTTGGCAAAAATAAACATGGATTTTATAATACAATAAAAACTTTTTTTTTACAAATTTAAATGTTGAAAAATACCCTTTTTTACGCTTTTTTTGCATATAGGTACAGTAATTATAATTTTTCTCGTTAACTATTTAACTTGTCCTAAATCCGATACCTAAAAAGTTAAGACTATATTACTAGGAATATTTAAAAAAAAAAAAAAAAAAAAATCAGGACAAAATATTAAAATATGAAAAAAAAGATAGAATTTGGAATTTGATTAATTGTTTTAAAAAAAATTGAAAATTTAGAGCGCTTTGTGAACTTTTTTTTTTAAATAAAATTTAGTTTTTACTTATTAACACTTCCAAATATGTAAAAATTATGATTTTTAAGGTTTAAATAATAAAAAAAGTGTGAGGGGTACCAAGTCCCCTTAATTATTTAAGGACTAGGGAACTCTGCTCGCAAACTCGGGGATTGCTTCACAATCAAGTTGCTGATGCTTGGTAACGCTCGCATTATCTCAAGCTCGCTACGCTTGCGTATAGCTACTAAAAATGTATAACAACTGAAAGGTATCCGTCAGTGAAAGCTTTGTGACGTGATCCTGGAAATCAATAAAGTATTAATTACTATCCTTAATATATTGAGCGCATTGTCTTTTAAAACAATTTAATTCAAATCGGCATCGAATATAACTGAAAACCAAATCTCAAAACCAAGGTTTCCAGATTTCTGGTCAGTATTTACTACTGACTAAAAAAAAAAGTATTTCATATACTATTAGATAACACAACAGTAGTGGCCAATGTCGAAAACAGAGGGTTTGGAAGATTTACCAATCCTGACCGAAACTCGAGCATCATTCCACATTACACGATTTTTTTTTTCAAATAAACAAGTCAAAGACATCACAAAACATATATTTTACCTTCGTGTTTTTTTATATAAATATATTTAAAATTGAAAGCTATATGTATGCACATTTTAAAACTTCCAGTTCATTTAATATAGCATTGGGCGAGATCGGCCAAGATCCGGAACAACGGCCAGCCTACAACGCTCGACATCGGGATTGGCCAATGTCGAGCTGATATTTGTGCTATTGCGGTTTTAAATTAAATATCTTGTGTATTATTAGAATAATAAAAAGTACCGTAAATACCTCACTGGCAACTCCAGAAGAATTTTAACCCATCATTAAAAACATATTGGAACTTAGTGATTGTTTACAAATCCACTTGAGTAGTGGCGTAGTCCTCTTACTACTATAATAATAAAAATTAAATTAGTCGCAGTCGCTGTTTTAACAATCTGAGTTATGATTTTTTAAATTGATTCCTTATGGATGGTCTAGACTATGTAGTGGTACAAATTTATTAAAAGAAATTCCTATACTTTTCCGCTGTGTTTAGAAAAACAAACATCGATCGTGTAAGCTGAAAATTGAATTTTTTTGAAATTTAGGTATTTAATAACTTCAAAACTATTACAAAATTAAAAAAAAAAAAAAAAAAAGAGCGCCAAGAGTGTTATAGTTGGACATACACCTCTGTGCCTGTAATATATTATATTTCTGCCGTGATTAGTTTTCCCTGGTGAGAAAGGCCCATACAAAAAAAAAATTCTTACAATTTGACACATAATAACCCAAAAACTATGCATATCTAAATTTTTCTTATCAGAAGATTTCGCAAACTTTTTTTACAAATGTGCAACATTTCATGCTTTAGTTTTATGCAAAATATTTGTTATTCTGTGAGACACAGAAATGCGGTCGGTCTATGAAACAGAGACGACTCTTTCTAATCCTTTTTGTTTTTAGTATAGAGTGAAAAGTATTTAAATGTTGTCAGCCGTGTCGTAATCTTTTAATTTATTTAAAATTCGCTATGGCTAGCTGATAAGTATTACAAAGTCCATTGCACGAACAGTGGTAGAAGTCGGGGAATAAAAAATCGTGGGATGGCCCAAAAGTTGGTGCAAAGTGCAACTGTCCCAACGATAAGTTTTATAATTTTGTATCTTATAATAAAAGTATTAGCTAGGAAGGAAATAATGTATAGTTCCTAACACAAACGTTGAACAAGGGTCCAAAATTAATCTTTATTTTAATGAATATACTGCGACTTAGTTTGTTTAGTTGGAAGTAAGAGATAAAGTGAAGTTTTAAAAGTAAGTTCCTTCAAAGTTATAAACTGACCAAGTTTAACAGTATTTGTTAATAAAAATACTTATATAATTATAACTAAGTACAAAGTAGTATAATACATTTTTATAATAGTATGATTTTAAAAATCATTTTTTTTTTTTTTTTAAACTTTAAATCATTCTTTCCCGGTGTCCCTAAACTTAAAAGTTAATGTTATTTTTCTTTAGTAGTTTTTAGACGTATTGAATGTTTTTAAAAGTGGGAGGGATGGATTTCAGTGGTTTTGGAAGTGGGGGGACGAGTGAGTATTTCCTTGAAAAGTGGGGGGACTCGTCATCCCGCGTCTACCCACACTTCTTGCACTGATGTGCACGAAGTAAAACTTGAAATGGGATGAGTCTCGACCTCTGTCGCCGCGACAGATTGAACTTTCTGAAAAGTGTCTGTGAGAACCTTAGAGTTAAAGTATCTTCATGGGTCATGGAACGTAACGCTACTTTTGAAAGATCCTCTTCAGACCTTAATTGCGCAACTTTAGAAATCTTAAGAGCTAAAGTATCTTCATGGTCATGGATCGACTCTGCCTTTGAGCGACCTTCTTAGATCATACTTAATCTATCTTAAAAAAGTGAAAACTATTCCAACTCTCAAATCATATCTCTGATGATAAGTTATCTAGAGAGACAGAGAGAGTTTGCGAGTATTTCATCGATGTCATTATCATTACATTACAATCGTCACTATCAGCAGATTGCAATCTACGCATTGAAAAACGTTCTACAATCGAACTTACTCTTGTTTCGCATCATGTGATGGAGTGACCCGAATTCGAACTAAAAGTGATATTGTTACTCAAAACCAACTTTACTATTCTTTGGGGTTTCGTTTCGAATACAATAGTGGTCAGGAAAATTTTTTCAGTGATAAGACACTTTCTTTTTTTTTTTTTTTTTAAATAATTTTTATGTCGATTTTGAATGACACGTTGTAGTAAAATAATCTTTTAAATCGTTGAACAGTTTTTAAGAAAAGTAAATTGTGATAAAAATGTCGAGTTGACATTAAAAGAATTTTTTTTAAAGAGGATTGTTCGAGATTGTTAAAATTGAAGAATCTTGAAAGAAAAACGATAAATGCAGAAAGAAAAAAAGAAAAAAAAATCTTCTAATGCTGTGAAGTTTTTGACGAGTGAAACAGCGTTAGCCGTTTGTCGTTTTTACCGTTTTGAAGGTACATTTAAATTCGGGTTTTTCCACTGTTAACAATTAGGCTAACTATCATTCATTTTCGAAAAGTTTTGAAAAAAGGTTATACTATTACCTTTATGTCAAAAATAACTAAGCAAAATAAATAGTTTTCTGATAAAAATGTGTGTAGACTTTCTAATTATTTACTTTTTTTTTAATTTCCATGCTGACATGATTAGTGATTACGAGAACAAATCTTTTTTTATATATCTTATTTTACTGAATATAACATCGATAACTTTCACATTGTCTATGCATACATCATCAATGCAAAAATGCAAATCACAAACATCTATGCAAAAATGAAAACATTGTCCTGAGTATAAATTGGGATAAAATTTCTCTGTCATTCTCTGCACAGAAATTACATTTGGTACACTTCTATTTCCTAATACTTTGTAAAAGATATTTACCTTTTCAATCAAACAATTTGACTAATTACAAAACCATTCAGGGACATAATAAATACTTAGCAAGGTAAGTTGATTTAGAACAACCAAAGGTTAAAAAATGTTCCTCAATTTTAGAACCCAAATGGCAACCGTAGATCGTTACATAATATAAATTCAAACGCAGTTATTCCCATTCTCAATGGTTAGGCAAAATAAACAGCAAATTCACTATTAAACTTATCCGAAAAATCTTTTGAAATGTTTGTTCTTTCTGATAATAGAGATTACTTTATTTTTCAGTTGACTATCAAACTTATTTTTGGAAAATATTTAAAAATTTCACGATAATATTTACTTAAACTTTTCCTCCCACCTTAGCTCGATATTCGCCTAAACTGTTGGTTTCGAAAGAGAATATCATTTTACTGCTTTGATAACTTTATCTTTTCAAAATAACAAGTAACTCAAAGACAAACACAGCCAAATATATCGCAAAAATAAATTCGATCGTGTGTTCTATTAAGAATGTGAATTTCAAATAAAGCTTTTGGTGTTCAGATATATCACATCCTTGCTACAAAAGTGACACAACTCAAAATTCTTCAATTTTGAGTTGAAATGTGTACAAAATCCCAAACTCATGGACTCCGCCAGAGAGGTACAAGGGGGTGCACTGGATTTTGAATGTGGGGGAAAACAGTGTGAAGAAGAGTGGTATGATTTACTGAAATTTGAAGTATGCTATAGGTTTTAAAAAATTCAATTGAACTCAAATTTAATAAACAACTAATAATTAAAATTTCAATACGACATCCAACTGGAAAATCAAGCTTAAAACAAAAAGTTAACCGATTTGCACCCTTTTGGGGACTTTATGCACCCTCTCCCTAAAAAGAATTCTGCACTTGAATCTGGGAAACGGCACAAGCTTGTTTCAAATAGAATTGAATTTGAAAACTATCTTGCACCGTTCAATCAGGTTCAAGTGAACACTCTCTGTGATTTTGTACATACTTTAACACAAAAAATGAAGAACTTGGATTTGTGTCACTTTTCGTAACAAGGATGCGATATGTTGTTTGAATAAATGCTCCCATAATATCTGAAGCCGATTATTTCTTGCGAGGATTGCTTGAATCTGGAAGAACGATACTAGTTAATTCCAATTTGTATTCATTTTGTAAATAGTTTTGTGCCGTTAAGCCAGCTTCAAGTACAAGAGCATATTTTTTGTTGTTGCAAGAATAGGCATTTCTATTGTCCATCTTTTAAACTTTTAAGAGACACTTCTATGGGTCTCATTACTCAGGGGCGTAGCTAGACATTTTTTCGGGAGGGGATATGAAATTATAAGTCGTCAAATCATAATTTTTTTTTTGTTATTAATGCTGAATGTATTTAGTATTACAGCAGTATAACAGGTAATTTTTTTTGCAAATGTTTAGAAATTTATAAGCATTTAAATAAATTCACTATTTTAAACAAAAATATCCTTTGATTTTTGCATTCCAATAGAAATTAAAAAAAAAAATCAAAAAAATCGGGAGAGGATACATCCCCATATCCCTCCCCCTGGCTACGCACCTGTGTTTCTTATCTTAAGTTTATAGAATCTGAACTAAAAAAAAATGCAAAATTATAGAAACAGGAAGCATTTCTTAGCAGCAAGGTTATCAAATCTAGGAAGACTCGAAAGTATAAAATGGTACTCGATAATTCACATGTGGGATTTTTCTCATTTGTGTCTAATATGATATAGTAACAGTTACGAAACTTATAATTTGGCTTGTTTTGTCCTCCCTCTCCTCTTACTCAAATAACAATAACCCATTTATTTAAATCAACGAAATTAATGAGAGGAAAACTCAGGTATTTGTATAATCAGTCAGATATATTATATTGACTCTATTTATGAAGAACATTACAATCGGTTCGAATCCAGGGTAAGACATGGATGCAAGAAGTGCTGGATGTCCTAGGTTAAGAGCAACGATGGCCCTAAAGTGACTGTAAGTACTTGGGCTCGCCATTAGAAAGAAAAAAAAAAGAACATAATAATCGGAATTCAGAAAATTTCTAATCAAATAATATTCTAGTAATGCAAGATAAATTATAGTTATCACAAATAAACATAAAAATCAAATAACAAAGTGCAATTTAACGGAACGAAAAATAATCATCTTGAAATATTTTATAGAGTGAGTGAAAATCTCTCATGGAGAGTAATCTCGAAATATTTCTGAACAGAGACGGAGCGATTATAAAAGGCTCGTTAAATTGTATAACGGTTTCTATACAATTTAATGAGATTTAATTGTTTAATTGTACAACAATTTCTTCTTTTACACATGTCACTTAACTAAACCGTGCTATTAGTCATAGGTCTAACTTTGTAGACATTCATTAATGACTTATGATTAGATTCAGCTTTGAATTTACAATAAATTTAAGAGTGTTTAGTTCAAAATGCTTTTTCAATGATATGCTCCACCAAATTTATCGCTTTACATCAGTTATTTTACAAAACCGTGGTATTTGTTCTAGTAAACTTCTAGCACAAATTGGTAGCCATTATTTGATGTCTAATGGTTGATATGGGATTCCAATTTTTCTCTACAATAACTATAGGAATACGTTAGAAATATTTCAAAACTATTTTTTTACTAAGAAGGATAAAAATTGTAAAATAAAGTTGTGAACGAATCAGAAGCAATGTGTATTTATTTAAGAAGAAAAGTTGTTAACCCTACTGCAACATAAAAACCTTTTATTTTGGGGCGAGGATAACTTGTTTAATATTTGCCCAAGGGCCATATAAACATAAATAATGCACTGATTCTCTGTATAAATTTTATGCATTTGCAGAAAGTGCATTTGTACCGTTTCAAAGGTATCTTCATCCACTGATTGGTTGATGGATGCCAGTTTTGACAAACAGATGTAAATAATCGTGTCACTGTTTATCTAAGATATATCCCCACTTTATTAATGCTTCTCGGTTATCTTCTGGTCCACATCGTACGATTTGTGGGCGGAATGTGTTACGACTTTTCCTATCATCGTCATCAACCTTCACCCATTATCTGGGAGAGAGTGTTGTGGAACTTGAAAATTCAAGGTTTTCCCGTTCGATTTTTTAAGGGTTTTGTTGTTCTCCTGGTCATACCATCTCGGCTCTTTCACACGATTATCGATACGGTCATGTGTAACATCGTACGTCATACGTAACTTTATCTTCAGTAGTATACCATATCAAACACGGTATCGTAATATTTAGGTCAAATAATCACATACTATCAACTCCAGTGCTACAATATTTTAGAATAAAAGGTCACGTTCAAGGTTAAATTGAGGACGGGCCTTCGATTTATTCAAATAACAACATTGATACTGACGGGGGATGATACATAATAGTTGATATTAACAAGGAAGAGACCTTCAAGATGTGTCTTGTCATATCGATTTCTGAGTCAAGATAATGTTTCCGGTATCTGAATTCGGGATATGCAGAATGCATATTAATTTCAAATTTTTGGGATCGAAATTAATTATACAATATAATAATAAAAACACGGCTTTTGAATCATCACAATATGTGTTTAAATTCTTACTGTTCAAATGTCCGCTTAGTCTACTTAAAATCCAACTGCAACATCCGATCTGTGGACTGCTAATTAACTTGAACCCAGAGAAGGCTTAGTAATTGCCATAATGATGTATATTAGCAACTTATTCCCTAAACTAGTCAGCGTTTATTTCATAGCAAGGGGGCAACATATTACAGAGCACTAGATGGGGAATAGTATGGTGATGTTTCAATTGGCTTCATCTGATTGCAGAACAGAAACCGCTTATAAACTACCCAGAAGTTATATTTAGAAGTTAGATACTCAGTCTCTCTCAAAGTTTCAGACATGGAACAGAATTTTGAACATTAGAAGCAGCACATGGCTGGAACGTGTGTGATTCTGTTTGAGATTGAGATTTCAATTGTTTTCTTTTAATTTAGTCTTAATTTCAGCATTTAAATTCATAGTCAGCATTCATGTAGAGATGTTTTATTGTAAACGGGGAAAAACCACATAGTTGTATTTCAAACAGTCTGAACTGTGGCTACAGATTTTGTTATGGAGAGCACTGATCTCTAGCATCTGTAACTGCGCAACTTCTGGATTGCTTTTAAGTGGTTTCTGCAAGCAGATGAAGCCAATTGAATACTTCCCCACATAATGATATATACAAGGTTGTCCATGATAACAAATTAATTCCATCTAGTTTGAGCAGAAGTTACTCATATAGATCTCTATATTAACAACTTCAGCCCAAAGCATGATGATTGACATCGTTTATGGTTTGTTTTTTATTAAAAAACAAACGTCCCTCTTTGAATTTTATAAAATCATATCCATGCCTTCTTCAGCTTCAAGTCAAAAACCAAGCATCCAATTTCCAGAAATAGTAGTTAAAGCTAGATCATAACTTCTGGATTGCTTATAAGTGGTTTCTGCTCTGGAAGCAGATGATGCCATTTGAATACTTCTCTCCATAATGTTATGAAATCGATTATCCATGGTTACAAACACATTTTGATTAGTTTTAGGGGAAGTTACTAGTATATGATCTCTATGGTGATTGTTAAGCCTTCTGTGACTTCAAGTCGCACTATCTAGAAGTTGCAGAGATCAGTGACGGAGAGTAATTGAGGCTGCAATTAGTGACGTCAAATTGTCTAAACAATCCGTTGTTATGCTAGGATTTTTGTAAGTTTAGACTAACTCTCATCGAGTGAGGTTATATTCATAACTTAAATTTACTCAGACAGAAAAATTTGAGCATTTAAAATCTTACAAACGTAAAAAAAAATAACCTTACCGGTTTAAGTTGTTATGTTTAAAAGATTTTTTTTAATATATTTTTTAACATGTACAAAACACCGGTAAACATACTCAACAAAATACGCCTGGTGTCTATATTGCAGTTCGTATTCTATTGAATAGAAATATATGAAAATTATTAGGTGATCTCAATTACTGTAAACCAGCAAGAATAATTCAAAACAGATACTGCAAATCTTATTTGTTTACAAAATTATATTAAATATTACGGGTTGAATTCGCTGTCAATATGAATATGTTTTTTCCTAATAATCCACATGACACTTGTCCAAGTACAGACATAATAATAAAGGTAGGTCTTTTGTTAAAAACAAACGTCCCACTATGAGTTCTATAAAATCCTATCCATCATGTCATTGTAATAACATATTTTCCTAATAGGAAACTTTTTAAATAGGAAACACACGTAATCCCATCATAGAATGTGTACCTATTTTTTTTTTTTTTTTTTTTTTTTTTTAATATAAATGTTATCATAATTCCCTTTTCTAATTTCGTATGTTTAATTTATAAAAGATGAAGTGATGGGTAAAATTCCAAGTCCGGTACGAATTAAGCGCCAAGAATTGTTTATATAAAACCGCGCCAAATTATAATACCATAGGCAATTTACTTGTCTTTAAAAAAAAAAATGGCAGGACTACCATTTTTTGGCGAAAATCACCTTGGCGTAGAATCCGTACTGGACTTGGAATTTTAATCGAAGTGATATATATTTTTACATTTGTTAATATATGCAAAACTAAAAGAGAAATACATTATGCACTCAAAATCCACCAATTGTTCCAAATTACTCATATTAGTCGTTTTCTCCTAATTTTATTTTCATTTATTAAAGCCTATAATAATATGCATGTGAAAATTACATAAAAAATCTTATAACTACACTTAAGACAAGTCATAACGAATCTCTATGGAGTGCAGAATATAAACAGTATTGTCGCCAATTAGCTTATAACTTTTCGCCTAGGATAATTTTCTCCGGTGAAACCTGATCCAATATTCAAAGTTAGGAGTTAAAAAAATGCTTCCGAAATTTGGCTACTTTATAGGTAAATTTTAGTTTCTTCATTTATGAAGTGAGAAGCGAGAAGCTTTCACAAAAGTTACGTGTGTCAGTACATCGGAAGTCAACTCTCTCGGACAGCATCCCATGTGGGCGGTTTTCGTGGCAGTTACTATTGACGATTTTCATAAAAGTTTATCAAGGATTTTTTAAAGAAAAGTTATAGTAAAATTGATTTATAATTTTTAAGATTCTGTGGAAGAAGTTATGCCATGTGATCGGAAAATATGAACCATTAACCGTCATTCAAGTAGTCTTAATAATCGTTATCAGTTTGTTGTGGAAAAGATGGCAACTTTTCAAATCAATCAGGTGAGTATTTTTTTTCCCCGTGTGTGAGTGTGTGGAAGTATTAGTAAAAATTAACTCAATCGGTACTTACATATTATTCCGCCAACCCTCGGCAAACTTTTCATCGCCAACAAAAAGAAGTTCACCAATAGAATAATAAGCAAGAGGTACTATATCAAAAAATTCCATTTTAAGTTTTGTGAAATTTTCCAATACTTACGCACTAAACCTACTACCTTTGGCTTTGGTTTGGTTTGAACGTTCCGACTGCCTATTTCTGTCAGTTATAAAGTGCTTAACACAGACACGCATGTCTCGTAATTTTGAGCAACTAGAAGAATACGAGATCGAAATCTTCTAGTGTAAACCTCACTCTTCGACCTCACCACACCAATGAGAGGACATTGAGGCCACGACAGATTTAATGTGCACCAGTCCCCATTAGGTACACACCAATCTTTGACGGCCACCGAGGACCGAACTCACTATCCTCTGATCATGAATTTGTTACTCTAGCCGCCGGAATATCGAGGCCCACCCCTGCCTTTTTCATCGTAGTGGAAATCTTACTAATTGTTAATTTTTTTCTTCTTTTCCTGTTGCCAAAATGAAAGAAGAAGAAGAAGAAAAAAATAAAAAAAATAATGTAACTTAATCAGTGCTTGGCCATATTGTCATTCTCAATCGATCGTGCATTCTTGCAGAGATTTTATTTGAAGATCAATAAGAAAACGAATGACAATTTGTGCGTGTGTGTGAATTACATTGGCCATTACTTCATTTCCCATCGAACATGCATTCTTACAAAAAAAGTAGACAGTAAAATATATCCCTTTCCGAAATGGTAATTTTAGGTCATTATAACGTGAATTAGATTTAACATAAGGTAATAAAAGTATTACATTCGATAATTCCCCCCCCCCCCCTCTTTTCATCAAAAATGCCACCTCATCATCTGAAGGAGGTAGGCCCAAAATTTTGGGGGAGATCTCTGAAAGACAATGAGGAGGCACAGGGCTGATGAAAAATACTTACTTTCTAAAGTAAAATCAATCGCAGCAACAGTAATATTCTTCACTTCAAATCTTGTTAGGAGTTAGTGAAAAAATTTCAAAATTGCAAAGATATTGTGTTCATAAATGGAATTACATTATCACTTCACTTTAAGTGGAGACTTGCTTATGACTCATCGCTCTGGAATGATTGCCATAATTATTACCTCGAATTGTGACCTATGCTTTTTTTTATTGCAATAGGATCATCAATTTATCAATTCTTTGAATTGACTTTTGTCCTCATTGCTCGTACTAGGCTATTCACTGTGAAATGGGGCAATCTGTGGATATGAAGATGATTGGGACAAATAGCCCTGTGCCGATTGTTGTCTTGTTGTGTAATGGTAACTTCCGCTCAGCTCGTAAGCTGTTTCTAGTCTGCAAGCAATTGATGCCCATAGAATAGCCCCATTAAATGTCGAATTGTGTTGCGCTTGGTTACCAATAGATACTAACTAGTTTGTAAAGAGTTTCTTGAAGTTCATAGTTAAGCCTATGACGACATCAAGTCATTATCAAATTACGCATCATCCAGAAGATGCAATTAGAATCAGCGATCAGGTTGCGACCCACTTTTAAAAAACCGAATCTGTAGCGATCCAATTTTTCCTCAACGCCTTAAGATTATTCAGACACTAAAAGCAAATCACGCATTTATTTCGAAAAAAGTTTTAATGACCTAAAAAAGAACTCTTCAAGAAAAACATTTGAAATATTTTTGTATTAATTATTATGTAAAAATTATTTTATATAAGGTCTATGTGAAGGACTCGCGAGCCAGTTTGGGAAACTCTAGACTGCCATGTAATAGGTCTCTGGATCGAGCCTTATTGTAGGGTTCTTTTCCGAGCGAGTAGACATGGAGACATTAGTAACAGACAGGGCTGAATGTTGAGATTTTCCGGGTTTTCTCCTATTCCAAGAAATGCGTATCAGCTTTCTCATAAAATGCCATAAGTAAGCATTCTCTTTCACACAAGTCTATTGAATAATATTCTGGCGCAGTACAACTCCTGTCTAGCTATTACGCCAGAATATCTCCAACTCAAATAGTTTTCTCATGGTGGCTAAGGACGCTTCTAACTTTTATAAATATTTAAATATTTTCCCCCATTTTTGGGATTGCTATCTACTATAGTGGGGACTTCATGTTAAACGCGTCTATACTTCAATCTCTTTACATTTATCAAAATAGGGAGAGAAAGTGACTTCTAGCCAAATACGAATGCAGTATTTTGCTATCTTGCTTTTTACCTTGTGTAATTTTTTAATAGTTTTATTGTGTGATGGCCTGTTTGATGTTTAATGTTTTAGGGTAGCTGCCCAGGAAGCAGAAGTACCTACGCATCGGGCAGTTATCAACAGGTGGGTGTTTACGATTGGAAATTAAACTTCTTGATACGTGTACATAGCTAAAAAACACTTTAAAATTAAATGTAGCCCTTATTGGGGCGATTCCACGTTAGCGGTGGACGAGGCAAGAACAAATCCCTCAATAATTTTCTTTTTTCATTCGAGTATTTTAGCAAAGTTTTTTTTTTTTTTTTTTTTTTTGTTTTTTTTTGTACCAGTGTAGCTTTATTTTGAACTGCTATTGATAGAGTTAAAAATATCACAAACAATGTACAAGTTCCAAACGCGTTGTGAAAAAAATGGCAACCTCAGAATTCCAAATCTGATGTATGACAGTGCTGGGGGTAAATGCAGAAACCTCAATTTATTCAAATATAAAGACTCTAGTAATCTTTAAAAATTGTATGTATTAAGAAAACTTTTTCAACCTTGTTGGCGACTCACGTTAAATCAACCGAAACATAAATGTATTAATTTAAACTTTATATTTTTAAGTATTAGTGTTAATCACTAATTAACGCAGTTTTTGATTGTATAGGCTGCGTCCAGCTGCAAATGATGGGGATGGAGATGGAAATGATTCATTATCGTCATGTGATAAATAAGTTGTTTTTCCTTCAAATTTAATTACATTTTATTGTTTAATAAAGTGTTTTAATGGTTCTTACGTATTGTTCCGTCGGTCAAAGATGATAATAGATAAAAACAGCAGCCCAAATCAATAGTAACCTGAGGCTCAATCTTTTCTTCAATCGCTTGTTGGAAAAAGTTTTTTTAAGCTTGTTGGAAAACTTTTTCAACTTTGTTAGCGACTTCACGTTAAATTAACCGAAGCCTCAAACTATTCATTTAAGCTTTTTTTTTTTTTTTAAATTTAAGTATGAATATTGATCATCAGTTGACGCAGTTTCTGCTTATGTAGACTGCCTTCACCACCTGCAGCTGAAGGGACTGGAGATAGAGATGACTTATCATCATCATCATATGGGTAAGGCATTTCTCCTGGAACTTTAATTACATTTTAGAGTTGACTACAGAGTTTTAATGGTACTTACGTATTATCAAATCGACCAAACATGGCAATAGATAGGAACATAGCAACCCAAATCAAAGCCAAACTGAGCGAGACTCAACCCTACTGAAGTCGAACATTACTCGAGACTCTCCTGATTAGAGCAAAAATAAATTATAGATGCTTTCAATCTTCAACGTCACTTTTCTCCCAATCTTTCTTTTATTGACAGCTTCTGATTTTGATTTAAAAACCAATGCCAAAATCAACCAAAATTTATTTCCAGAATGTCTACATTATCGATTCGAATATCAGCTTCGGTTTTTTTTTTACCAGTTCATAACGTCGTGAGTCGTATATTGTGAAAAATATGGGCACTCTTCCATTAGATGGGTACCAAAAATCGCCAAGCCTATATGTTTACATAAAAATAATATTTTAACCTTGTGGTCTCTAAAGGGGGGGGGGGGAGTGTATTATTACCTTATTAGAGATGAGACGGTTTCATGAGTTATCGCTGCAATTTGGCGATTTTTATCTGGTACCCGTCAAACGAAAGAATACCAAAAAATTTAAATGTGCTTATTTGCCAGACCCGCGTTTTGGCCATTTGATAGTAAAATGTATTGTTCTTTACTTTGAAGTATGCAGAAACTGGCGTTTAGAATTCCAAGCAACGTAGTTACACAAAGAAGAGGGTAGTACTGAAGGGATGGGATAATGCTATACTGCAACAGACATTGCAATGAATAGGGATTGTTGTGTGTGAGAAGTTTCAATTCAAACAGCGCTTGCACCCAAGCAATGCCCCCCCCCCCCCTTCCCACAAGAGAAAGAAATATTCCAATAAATTATATTCACTAATTAAGAGCATATTATTTGAAGATGACCTCGCTGAAAAAACCGAATGTTTCAAAAATGGTAGTAGTTATTATCTGAAAGTTTCTAAAGCGTAAGTTCTATGGCTAAAGGAAATGTGTCGTTAAAATAGTGCTTTCCAGAAATTGACAGCTAAATTGTAGTGCAGCTGTAACCAATAAGCGTTAGTTTCTTTTTTATTTCAGGAATTTTCAGCAGAATGATAATGACAATGCCTTAAATCTTTTGCATCCCGAAGATCCATCTTCACAAACAGAAATACCATCGTCTCCTCAACGGACTAACTCGCTGTACAAGACTTTCACTTTACCTCAATACTCTATGACGACAAGAACTTTTAATCAAAATATAGCCGTTGCGCCAAGCACAGACATCATAAACCAACCACGGTCGAACTCTTCACAGGTGCTGAAAATCTTTTAATAAATTAATTAAATTAAAATTATTTTATTTGAAAAATAAATTCCGTGTACAAAATTAAAAGAATATAAGTTTTTTGCAAATAAATTTTTCCTGGAGCAGCTGAGACGCATATGAATTTCATGTCAAAAACACATCTTTGTGTAAAATAAAATACCAATGAAAAAAAAAAAAATAATAAAATTTAAGGTAACGTACAGGGTCTTTCAGATAGGAATCTTTAGCTTTGAAATGACATAATTGCGGAACAGTGAGAGACAGAAGGAAGAGACAAGTGGGGTATGTTAGATTAAAAGGTATGGAATTTTAAATACACCACTTTCCAAAATTGATTGATGGAAGTAAATTTGATGACGGCTGTATATAGTATACCGACGGTCAATCAACAAAACTGGTTAGTTTACGGCACTGAAATTTTGTCTGTACTTGGGTACAGTACAGTTCTTTTCAATGAGGAAAACGATGAAGATTCTATAATATTCAGAATTAACAACAATTTGTTGCTACATTTCAATAGTGTAAATAATTTTGCAAACTTGTATTTAAAATTCGATACTTGTTTATCTAACATACCAGTGTCTTTTCCTTCTGTCTCTTACAATTTCACAGTTATGCTACTTCAAATTTAAAGGATCTTTTCTAAAAGTCCCTGTACCGAGTGTAGCTATACACAGTACAGTGAGGATATATGTAAAAAAATAACCTTCTAAAAGCCCTCTTTTACAGTTATTGACATTTTCAAAATTAATTTTAGTTTTAAAATAATCGGCTTATGGCCGATGTAGTTTACCCTGGGCCTCCAGTCTAAGCCCATTAAAAAGTTGTTGCTTTTGTATTTGGGTTTTATTAAACATTGATACCTCAATATAACTGAACAACGTCATCATGCATCGCTTTTTATACAAGCAGACGGAGCAAGCGCATGTTCGCACAATACCTTTCTTGCGCATGCCCAAACATTCATAAAGTGGGGACGGATACCGGACCACACTTTTGTCCAATTGAAAGTTACTCTTAGGCTTAAGGCCCAGAAGCGTCCCACATATGGTTGATGAAATTGTGACGAGTGATAAGACCAGGGTAAAAATGGAGTACCATTAGCTAGTAGTAGTACCAGATGCATCCAAGTTAAAAATCATCCAAAAGGAAAAATTTGACGTTTAATAGGAGATATAATCTCCTTTAACATCAGAGGTTATCTTTCCCTGGATTCTCATACTTAGTATGAGGTTCGTTATGATATCTAGTGACCAAATCGCCCATTCCACACTTAGAGCTGTTTACTATTGCAGGATGGTCCCTAATGCATTGAATATCACCACATCTCTTCGAAGCGTCCCACATGTGGTTGATGAAATTCTGATAAAATAAGACAAGTGGTCAGGCGGACGGAAATTTTTGTTGGGTAAAATTAATTTAAAGAATATAAACGGTTAAAAAATATAAACTTGTATCACTCCTATACATATGTTTAATTGCTTAACCAAAACAACTGTGCAATAAAATATTCCATAAATGTCAATAAATACAAATTCGAAAACTATTTCATAATTAAATAGGAGCTAGGAAACCTAATTACAATAAACATTTCTTGTTGAAATATCGTTTGTGGTCATTGAGAGCTAAGTATAACAAAACAACAAAATATTGCCATCACACGACCTTATCGCTTTGCTTGATCCAAATGTCGGCTAATTTGTATCACATAACGCATAGTCCGGGAGCAAATGTAATCCCGTGGACCACTTCATGATGCAAACATGTGGGTGGTGTCATTCGCTTCGTATGAATGCGTAGAAAATGAAATCCGATGGTGGGTATCTGGCATCCCGGTACGAGAGGCGCTGCAGTCGCAAATCCAAAATGGCCGCCTCCTTACCACGTAACGTACTTTTTTGACGAATAATGGCTTTCCAGCTCATTTTATCAACTTATTGTCCATTAGAAAACTTGTAGGAAATAAAATTTCCTTTTCAATGGTGTATAACACATGTATGTTAGGTTAAATTAAAAAATTCAAAATGGCTGCCGCATCGAGATTTTAAGTACGTTTTTCAGGTTGGTTGGTTGGTTGGTTTGTGCGTTCAATGACATATACGTGTGCACAATAACGGTTAATCAGGCCGGGTCCTGCAACTTAACGCGGATTCCGAACCACAAAGAACATCCATGCCTAACTCGGGATTCGAACCCTGCACCCTTAGCATGCGAAGCCCGAGAGCTAACCACACATCATCAAGTGGACAGTACGTTTTTCAGAATAATAGCAATAATAGCTTCTCAGTGCGCTTTATACACTTGTTGGCTGTTGGGAAACTGTAGAAAATAAAATAACTTTTATAATGGTATATCTACCTATGTCAAAATTCAAGATGGCCGTTGTATTACCATTGCCGAAACGTCTTTCCAGAATAATAGCTTTCCGGTGTGCTATATGAACATGTTAGTTATTAGAAAACTTTTTGGAATTAAAAGAAAAGCTTTCTGGCCGTTATAGCACCTTTACATTGTCGCTTCAAAAATTAAAATTCAAAAGGACACCATTATTCTGCATCTCTTTGGGACTCGAATAATAGTTTCCAATAATAGTAAGATAAATGTGCACCACAGATAGTTAATATTTACAGATTGGACAATAAAATAAAGCCTTGACATTTTTCACAAGAAAATTAACTACAACAGACTGATAATATACTACGCCAGTTCAAAATTGATACGACAAAGCTTTTCAATATTTAGAATGTGAGTATTACAGAAGAGTGTAACAGTGTAATAGTTTTTGTTATATGTAACAAATGGTGTAACCGATATTAAGATGTTTCGTTATCATTAAGTTAAATCAACATCTTCATCCTCAATTTCCACATTATCATTCCTTATCAGGTCAAAAACTGCAGTGTTGTTACATAGGTCATCATCTCCACCACATGAGCTTTCTGTGCAGGGCAGATTGTTGGTTGGTTGTATTCAGATTATCTGGCGCCGTCAGCAACACGAGGGCTATAATGCGCCGAAACATTCGTCATTAGACAAGCCAACATACATTTACAAACACCCATGCCAAACACGGGACTCAAACCCGCAACCTCGCGGTCTAGAAGCTAGCACGCTAACCACTATACCGTTTGATCGGCGGCAGATTGTTGAGATTTCATCAGCAGGGAAGGGCACATCGACGCTTCAGACATAAACACTTAGTCAAGTTTTAAAGCACGGTTCTGTACACCTAATAGGATCAAATTTCCCATACACAAGCGACGAGCCCAAATCAATAGGTTGAGGTATGTCAGGATGCTGTCGGAGTATCTTGAGCCAAAATCATTGCTTGGTAATGTGCACACAAAAGACCTGTATAGAGAAATGCTTTTGTATGTGCAAGAAGTTCCCCAGTCTTTTGTTAAAGAGCCACCATCTTACCTTCCCAGTGTCTGTCATTTTGGTTCTGTACATACACCTGACAAACGAATGCCTAAAACGTTTGTAACATTTCTGTGGAAATGGTTTCAGAATGATCCATAAGGCCCAGTGCAGCTATTATGTCAACACTAGCTGCATAAAAAGCACTCCCCCATATAACCTTTTCTTTTTTAGCAAATTATCCTGTGATATCAGCACTAGAAAGGGAGTAGAGTCCTGGTAGTGCTGAATCCTTATTGGGCCCTAGTATGTCATAGATTGGCTGAAGATACTCTGAAGAACTCGTTTGCTTCTGCTAGAGCCCACTATAATGGGGGATTCTCTTGGAAGCATTGGATATCTCCGAAGATCAAGTACTAATACATCTCTGTCTGGGGAGTAAATGTCAATCTTGCTAATGCCTCTGGAAGCAACATGTATACTGTGCAAATTTTTTTTAGTATCTGCTTCCTCCTGCGTGGTATCAAGACACGACACGTCCATATGGCTTGCATTTGTGTGATTTATCCAACTGCAAACAAATTGTTTATTATTCTTGATTGCATAGTCTATCTTTGATGCCAAGTATTCTGACAGTTCATCCTTAGTATTTTCGTGCAAAAGTAACTGGTACATGGTTACTTTAAGGATGTTTGTTGATGGGTACACTTTGTATTGGATAGGGACCGATTTACCCTGACGTTTCACCCATGTCGATGTCTTCTGTTTGTAGGTGTCAAATATTCTCTTTGTACATACCAAACTTCTATGACATTTGTCTGACAAAGTGAACTGCAAATTCTTCACAAGTCTTGCCAGTCTTAGGTTTATCAATGGAATACAGCTCTGCTATTTCATCAACTACTGCAACAGTTTCTGCCGCTTCATTTACTGGAAATGAATTGTGTGAGAATTATTTTTTATCATTAGATGAAGGGTATAGATTTTGAGGAAGCACCTCCAAGATACCCATAAGCTTGCTTTTTTATAATCAGTAATGCATACATCCATATAAGGGAAACAAAGCAAGTGGCAATAATGAGAATTCATAAGGACAAAAAGTTGCTTTCAAATCTATATCACACCGACTTCTTTCTGCAATCACCAGTCAAGAAAATATACATAAATTGTTAGAAAATATTGAAAAAACACTTTTTCCTTTTATGTTACTTTAACATTTTTGAATGCAGATTTGCAGGCTTACGTTTCACCTTTTACATTGGTGCCCAAAACTGTGCTCAAGGCTTTGATGGTACTGATTCTTCTGTTGGCTCTGTTGGTAGGTTGATCATTTTAATGTGTTCCCCAATGAATTTGGAAAGAAGACTCTCACCTCACCAATATCAGCAAATGTACGTGTGTCTTTTTGAACGTCATCGAGAAAAACTTGATTACTTGCAGGTGTATAAGAGTATAAGATGTTCTGTGTTGCATTTAAAAGGGTTGGCTGTCGATTTAAATTCCTCTCAACTTTTCATCGTTTTGATCCTGACGCTTGCGAACCGATAAACAATGTTCATGGTGACACTTTGCATTGGGAGTGGCATTTTTAATCATTGCTTCGGTTGCTGCAGCAATTATTGTGACCTCCCTCAGCCAGAAAGAATCTTCTCAGAGCATACTCGTTTAGAGTGATGCCTATAAGTCCACCTTGGACTTTAAGTCTTCTGTTCTGGTGCTTCAGAGCTTCATCGGCTCCTAAAGCGCAAAATGGTATTTTGGTTTCATTAATTACCCACTTTCCTTGCCATTGAGTTGTATGCTTTTTATTAAATCTTCATATATCCATCAAGTACAGTGGAATTATTCTTACATAGTTTAGTCGATCAAAGGCAAAGAAATACTTTATGAAATCATGTGTGGCTGCCAAGTGCAAATCCCAGTCTGCATTTATAACTGACCTGATGACTGTGTAGTTAGCTCTCGGGCTTCGGATGCTAAGGGTGCCGGGTTCGAATCCCGAGTTAGGCAAGGATGTTCTTTGTGGTTCGGAATCCACATTAAGTTGCAGGACCCGGCCTGATTAACCGTTATTGTGCACACGTATATGTCCTTGAACACACAAACCAACCAACTAACCTGAAAAACGTACTTAAGATCGCGATGCGGCGGCCATTTTGAATTTTGTAATTTAATCTAACATACATGTGTTATACATCATTGAAAAGGAAATTTTATTTCCTACAAGTTTTCTAATAGTCAACAAGTTGATAAAATGAGCTGGGAAGCCATTATTCGGCAAAAACGTACGTTAGGTGGTAAGGAGGCGGCCATTTTGGATTTGCGACTGCAGCGCCTCTCATACCGGGATGCCAGAAACCCACCATCGGATTTCATTTTCTACGCATTCATACGAAGCGAATGACACCACCCGCATGTTTGCATCATGAAGTGGCCCACGGGACCACTTTTTTCGACATTAGCGCCCAGACTAGCATTGCAACATTGATATCGTCTTTTCAATAAGCCGAATCTTACAATTACCTTATGGTGTATATATACTTTAAAAGAGTATATCATAATGCATGTCAATCAGGAAAAAATAGGTCCCCCCAGATAGTCTGGATGGTGACGGTTGCTACAGAAACAAGACTGATTGATTTAGGGTAGAGGTGTTGCATGCATGGAATTGGTGACCTAAGAGGTAACAATACGGCATTCTCCTTTTTGATGAGAAAGGCTTTACTCGAATAAATTATATTTTGATAATCTTCTAACTATCGCCAATACGCCATCCAGGTCCAGTGTTGATGTCTTTCCCTTGTAATCCCAAATGAATAATGGGTCTGGTCTTGCTTCCATGGCAACAGGCAACTTCTTGACCTGAATCTATTCTTGTGATAAACCAGACAGTAGAAAACTTTGTTGTTTATTTTCAGATTCCTACCGAGGTCCCAGCACAAGAATCGAACACAGATTTCCAGCATAATGAAAAGGGCAGAAGAAGATATTTACCGATGAAAACTCGAAGTGGATTTATTTATAGTTTTGAACACAAAAAATTGTCATAGATTATTAAAAAAAAAAAAAAAAAATTAAAATTTTTGAGCTGTTTTGGAAGGGATTTTCTTTCCGACCAAATGCTCGTCCATCTTCTTTCCATTGACTGAAAAAATGAAACGAATACAGGTTTTAACAGAGGCATGTTTATGAGTTGAAGAGGTGGCACATTCATTTGATATTTAAATTAATCTACCAGCAATGCAGTATGAAACATTGATGAGAGAAAGAATTCCCTAATTACATAAAATGTAAAATACAGTACGCCATGTAATCAGAAATATCAATACTGAATCATATACCGAGAGATACAGGATCTTTCGAAAAAGACTCCTTGAACTGACACAAATGCGAAACCGAGAGAGACAAGTGGTATGTTGGATAGACAGTTATAGAATTTTAAATACAGTATGGTTTGCGAAATTGATTGATGGTGGTATTAATGAATTAATTTAAATTAAGACTGCATATGGTTTACAGATGTGACCCATTTTCATTTGGACGGATTTGTCAATAAATAAAACTGACGAATACGGGGTACTGAAAACCCGTCTGTGTGTCTTGTAAAATCACTGCATTCTGCAAAAAGGACCGTTTGGGCTGCACTACCCAGTAAAGGGATGAGAGGACCTTTTCCATTAGAGACGTGATGAACTAATAACCGCTATATTAAGATTTTACGACAATTTGTTGCTAACATTATATTGCTTCTGATTTTGGAAATCGGTGTATTTAAAATTCGGTACCGGTCTATCCTATTTGTCTCTTCTTTCTGTCTCTCATTATTTCACAATTATGTCATTTCAAAGTTAATTTGACTTTTAAGAAAGACCCTGTATTTAGGAATATCAATATTGTGGCATCCTGAAAAAAAAAAAAAAGCAAAAAGAAAGAAATCAACTTCGTATTGTTTAAATTTGGCATCTGATTATTAAGCTCATCCATATTTTTTTTTTACACCACACCAATCTTACTGACTGAGAAAGAGTAATAATAATCAAACAAAACCAGTATATTTATTTTCATTTTCTTTTATATATAGTATATTTATTTTCCTTTTTTTTTTTTAAAACCCAACCAACCTTTTCTTTTATTTTAAAGGTGGGGGTGAGGGGGTGGGGGAAGCGAATGATCACAAAAAAATAATGTTGTAGAAAATCAAATTTCAGAATCATTTATTACAGTACATTTTCTACATCGATCACAAATGTATAGAAATCGGATCACAAATGTACAGGAATCAGACCACAAATGTACAGAAATCAGATCACAAAATGTTCAGAAACCAACAATGGATTTTTGTGGAGTAGGATTGAAATAATTTTAAACAATATTTCTAGATGTGACGCTCGTGTGACGATTGCTTCACTTAGATCAGAAATCGAAGATCAGAATCGATAAAATCGAAAGCCAGATTCCGCGTGAACATCGATTCCGCGTGTCTTCGAACTCGTGACCTTCGACATGGTTTTTCTAGAATCAACCCCGCTTTGGGCATCTCGAATGGAAGGAAACCAGGGACAAAGTTTTACGAACTCTTTTTTTTCTTTCTTCACAAACGTATATCGACAGGTTCCCCCCCCCCCTCCCCCCCGTCTAATTCAAGTTTCCGGATGAGCATATTGTTATGAATTTTTCCACTGAGGCAATGATGGAACAGTTTTCACGGTTTAAAAATATTTATTCTCTCTTCAGAAAACTCACAAAATTTATTCACAGGCAACAGTTTAATTCCTCTCAAGCTTCAACACAAGCTTCAACGAAAATAACTTCGAATTCAGCGCTCACTCCAATAGGTAAACAAAGCGATCAGCTTTCAACGAACTCCGAAGTCAATCTGAAAACTTTCCCGCTCTCCAGTCTTTTTATATACAAGCGCGTGAGACATTCTCGAAATTTCCAGCCAATTCATAGAAAAGAAATATCTCGAAACTTCTCGATTACTGTTGTAATGCTAATATTTAATTTTATATGTATGTTTTTGATTTAAGTGTACTTTTCCTTCCTCTAAAAATTTTGGTACTTTGATCATCTTGACTTTTGCTCTCCACTAATATATTTCCTTTCTGGCGAATCTGTGGGTAGTCGGATTGCCTTTCCAATTGCGGATTTGACTTGCTTAAACTCTAACGGGGATTGGAGAACTGCTACGTCAGCTACCTGAGGGAGAAAACGTCTTTCTGGTGGCGAGCGGTGAGTGCCGCGATTTTTGTTTGTGTGAAAAGGAAGTGAAGGGAGAAAAAGCGAGACGGCGGTAGGAAAAAAAATAAGAATCTACGGGGGCCAAAGGAGTGAAAAAAAGAAAAGAAACGGGGTAGCGGGGAGAGAGGTTTTTTGGGAGCTTGGAGAGAAGAGATGAACGAACCGTGTGGCGGCTAGGATGGTTGGAAGACCTTGAAAACTCGAGATCGTGCAAGACTACTAAAGTAATCCCCGCCAACGCCTGAGACATCGTTGCATTATGCGGAGCCGGTACCTTCATCGGAAGCCGTGACTACCTGTCGCCGGGACCTTCATCGGAAGCTGCGTTAATTCCTGACGCCGGAGCCGGTACCTTCATCGGAAGCCGTGACTACCTGTCGCCGAGACCTTCATCGGAATCTGCGTTAATTCCTGACGCCGGAGCCGGTACCTTCATCGGAAGCTGCGTTAATTCCTGACGCCGGAGCCTGTACCTTCATCGGAAGCCGTGTTAATTCCTGACCCTGGAGCCTGCAACTTCTCCCGACGCTAGGACTTTACCTGATCCAGGAGCCTGAATCTTCATGTGCCGGTCAAACGCGCCTGGAATCTGAGACTCTCACAGATAAGCATTTCTAAAATTAACTGATACAAAATGTTCTTACTTCTCTGAATAATTACTATTTATCAAGCATTTAGTTAAAATCCTATGCCATTGCCATTTCCCCGCTCTGTATAAAATTTTGTTGTGTGCTCTGCGTGCAGGTTATATATATATATATAACCTTGCTAAGCCATTACTAGGTTAATTTGAGTGTTTAGACGTTTTGCTAGACTTGAATATTTGTTGTTGTTAATTTTAATTAAATTCCTTTACTCAGCAAATCTACATGCTTGTCTTCTTTAACACATGTGACACATCATTAACACATCTGACTGCATCCATTATACCACAGTAGGGATGTAGCTGAATTTTGGGTTATGAATTAATGTTTAACACAGGCCTTTAACCTTTAGATTATTTTTGTTTGAAAGCTCTCAGGTGAATTTCACCACATAAATATTGGTGCCGTGACCTTTGCTGCATCTAATTTAAAAAACTTGGTATAATGGTGGGTTGTTGATGATGTGTTATTTGTGGGATTGAATGTACAATATTTTAGTGACTTAGTCCATGTTGTGTAACCACGCATATATATTCGGGTGATTGCGTTCCCTAACACAGAGTCAGTAGTAAAAATGGATGACGAGCTGGGAGAACCACCTATAGGGGTAAATATGGATTTTAATCCACAAAACCTAGCAAATCCCTTTTTTCTCGCAAGTTTGCCTTCTCTAAATGGAAATAATTGTACTACTTTTTTCGAAAGTCTTGAGGCCATGGGTCAGTTGTCAAATTGGTCTCACCCACAAATGCTGGTAATTACAAAACTCAAAATTGAAGGACAGGCTAGGGAACTTGTAAAGAATACCCAAAATGGTAAAAGCATAACATACACTGAGCTAAAAACCGTTATAGTACAACACTTTTCACACACTGACACAGCGTCTACAAGCATTGCAAATTTAACTTCAGCTGTGCAAGGTCAAAATGAATCTTGCAGGGATTTTTCAGTTAGATTGGAGGGTCTTGCAAACAAAACTAATGCACCTGCAGAATTCAGGACACAATTAAAACTGTCTCAATTTATCATGGGTTTGAAACCTTCTATTAAGTCGCAGGTACAGATTCAAAACCCTCCCTCTTTTGTAGAGGCGGTTCAATTGGCTCAGAGAGTGGAATTGTCTCTGGAATCCCTCCACTCAACTGTCAACACAGTCTCAACTCATACACAAATACAGGATTCTGCAAATGCTCATTTTGTCAAAGAGCTGGAAATTACCAGAGATACATATTTAAAATCATTCGAATTGTTGACAAAGCGAATTGAAGAACTCGCGGTAAGGGTGGACAACGCTCAGCAAATTAGACAAATTGATCGCAGTACAAACAGGGACATTACCTGTTTTTACTGTAATATTAGAGGTCATAGAATGAACGATTGCAGGAAAAGAGTGTCTGATCAGTCCAGGCAACTTAATGGACAGAACTGGATGACCAATCAAAGAGGTCCTCGCCCACAAACAAACTGGAATAGGAATAACGGGGGTCAAACACAGAATCAAAACTTTCAGGGGTCTCGTCCACAACAAAACCGCGTTTTTAGAAATGGTTTTCCAGGCAACCATTTCAGTGCTAACTTTGTGGATCAAGAGCCATGGAGCTCAGCACAAACACAGCAGTTTGGTGGGCAAAATTGTCAAACCGCAGATCATGGGGAATTTTCAGGGGCTCAAAATACATACAATCATTTAAACTAATGCAGGGTGGAGACACACAGGGATCCATGTCCTCCATAAATACCCAGTCTGATCCTACACTTCCAATATGGTCACTGCAAAACTTTCAGCGAATAGACTTGCCTGTAATTGAGACACATTTAGGCAACATTCCTATTCTCAGCCTGCTCGATTCAGGTGCTGCTATTAATATGATGTCTGTGCATACTTTAAATAGGTTAAGCGATTACAGAAATCTAGAAAATCCAAACTTTTCTATTAAAACGATAACGGGAATTGAGTTATCTACCCAGAAAGCAATCCAATGTGAGGTAAAAATACAAAATCAAGTTTTCACAACAAATTTTGTTATTTCAAACACTACCTTATCTTCTTCTTTTGACATTATTTTGGGTATTCAATTCTTATGCTCTAACAATTTGACTCTGGACTGTGCAAATAAATTGTTGAGAGGTCCTGGAATTTCTTTACCCTGGAAAAGTTGCACAAATTTCTCAAACTTTCAATTACCTGAGGTACAAAGGGATAACTTGCAACACAAAGTTGAAGAAATTCATAACATAAATCTTGGTATTCTAATTGATAAAGTTAAGATCCCCCCATTCTCACAACAAGTGGTCAGGATAAGAATTAAAAATCCTGGACAGGTTGAGCCAGGACAAATTGTGCTAACACAACCAAACACGTATGCTGGAGACACAAAATATTTTGTAGCGAATGCTATTAGCCAAGTTTCAGATTTGCACTCTTGTAATGCACAGGTGTTAAACACTACAAGTGAAACTTTGACTTTAAATAAAGGAGCAAAACTTGTATCTGTCGAAATTCTCGACATGTCTAATATACCGACAAACAATGTGGACATTAATACTTTAACGAGGGAAAAGAGCCATAATCTCATTGACAAATTTGATTTGTCTCACTTACATAATGATGACAGACTAAGGGTACAAAATTTAATTGAAAATTATAGTGATGTCTTCGCTAATGACATTGGTCAACTGGGAAATTGTGAACTAATTAAACATAGAATACACCTGACCGATGACATTCCTACCCGCCAAAAGCCCTATCGTGTTCCATACAATCTTAAACAAGAAATGAAGAAACAGATAAATGATCACCTAGATGCTGGTATTATACAACATTCTACCTCTAGTTATGCTGCACCTGTTCTTTTAGTTCGTAAAGCAGATAACACATACAGACTCGTAGCCGATCTGAGGAAGTTAAATAAAAAAACACTCCCAGACAATTTTCCTATACCAAATCTCACAGAAATGATAGACATGCTTAATGGAGCCAAATTCTTCAGTAGCTTAGATTTAACTAGTGGGTTTAATCAAATGAGTTTGCATCCTGATGACGCTCATTTCACAGGCATTGCAACTGAGGAAGGTGTCTTTGAATATAGACGCCTACCTTTTGGATTACGGAATGCGAGTTCAAGTTTTCAGAGACTCATGAGTATAGTCCTTACAGGACTTTCTGACCTACAAATAGCTGTGTATATTGACGATGTAGTAATCGCAAGCAAAACAATTGGGGAACACATTGAGAGGTTAGAGCTTGTTTTCGAAAGGCTCAGACAAGCAAATTTAAAATTAAAACCCAAGAAGTGCTCACTGCTAAAGGATGAAATAACATATTTAGGACACCGTGTAAGTGAAGGTAAGGTTATGCCTGATCTGAAAAACATACAAGCCATTACACTAACTCAACCACCTAAGAACAGGAAACAAGTTAGAGGATTCTTGGGATTAACAGGGTTTTATAGGAGATTCATTCCCCAATATGCAAAAACAGCACTTCCCCTTACGAATCTCACTAAGGAAAGCAATCCTTTTGCCTGGACACACGTTGAACAGGAGGCATTTGATCAACTTAAACAGAGTTTGGTTAGGGAACCGTGCCTTAAACTTCCAGATTTTGATAGGCCCTTTGCTATTTGCACTGATGCAAGCAAATTCTCTTTGGGGGCTGTCCTCGTTCAAGATGATGAACAGGGATTTCAGCATCCAATCAGTTTTGCGGCTCGGAAATTAAATGACACCGAGGTTAAGTACTCTGTTTTTGAAAAGGAAGCTTTGGGTGTGGTGTTTGGCATACAGCAATTTAAACAATATTTGTATGGGAGAGAATTTAAAGTTTATTGTGACCAAAAGAGTATGTCACAGATTTTCAAACTCAAGGACCCCACATCTAGAATTGCCAGGTGGATCATGACCCTACAGGAGTTTTCATATGAGATCATACACAAACCAGGTAGGTTAAATCAAATGGCAGATTATTTGTCTAGAGCTAAGTACATACCCTCCCATGAACACCCAGAAACCACACCCAAACACATTTATAACATTAATATGGACACTCAAAATTTTGGTTTTGGTGTTATGTCAGAAGCCATTATTATATCGAAACAAAAGCAAGATGATATGTGTAGGGAGATTGTGAAAAAAATAAACTCTAATTTCAAGTTCCCCCCTTCCTCACCACACTTCTACATACACAAGGGTATTTTGGTTTGTAAAAACTTAAACAATGGGAGACACAATGGCCCAAGACTGGTTGTCCCAAAATCATTGGTACACCTGGTATTGCAATATTGTCATGACAACAATGCTGTTGCACATTCGGGTCTAAGTAGAACATTACATAGAGTTAAACAAAAATTTTTTTGGATTGGTATGTATAAAATGTCAAAACAATATGTGGGTTCATGTCACTCATGTGTACAACGAAGGGGATTTTGCAAACCTACAAAGGCCCCCTTACAGAAAATTCCCGTCCCTAGTCGACCCTTTGAGAAATGTAGTATTGATGCCGTTGGACCACTTGTCACTTCTAGACATGGAAACAAGTGGATTTTGGTGATTTGCGATTATTTTACAAGGTATCCAGAAGCTTACCCTGTTTCAGATATACAGAGTAACACTGTGGCAAGGGTTTTGATTGATTTTATTTCCAGACATGGGCTAATGCAGGTCCTGTATTCTGACAGAGGCTCCAATTTTTTGTCGCAGGCCATGACACAGGTTTATAATATTTTGGGCATTGATAAACAACACACTGTTAGCTATAATCCAGGTGGAAATGGCATGTTGGAGCGTCTAAACAAAACTCTGATTGATACACTCAGTCATCTTGTTAGTGAAACCCAAGATGACTGGTGTGAACACATACCTTTAGCCTTGATGGCATTTAGAACAGCGTTTCATAGGACAATTCAGGAAACTCCAGCTTTCCTACTTTATGGTAGAGACATTGCCATGCCTTATGATCTAATTTTCTCTTCAAAATTTCGCACGTACAATGACACTCCAACATATGCCCAGAACTTGGTGTCAAGGTTACAAACTACATTTGAAATCGTTAAGAAAAACCTGGAGAAGGCTGCTGACACACAGGTTGAGCAAAGCTTAGAGAAGCACTCATATAGAAAAATAGACGTAGGGGACACTGTATATTTACACACACCAAAAATAAAAATACACACGTCAAAGAAACTATCTAAACAGAACCAGGGTCCCTATAGAGTTATGAGGAAATCATCCCCTGTTCTGTTTGAAATTGTGTTGATTGCTGATCCCACAAAAATTCAAAAGGTGCATATGAATAGGTTGATAAAAGTTGAAATGCGCCAACCATTCCCATATCAAAATGATAACAATGAGGTTGATCTCCAGATTGCTGACTCTGTGGCTGGTGAACATGAGGAACAATGTAAAATATTATATCCTCCATTAATGTTGCCCATTGATTTGAACCATCCATATTTATGGCATTGTATTGGGTCACATGTGAACGGGGTTGGCAACATAAGTAGTTATGATACATGTGGCTCCTTAAGTGAATCTCCAAACATGCTTGGATTAAACCCTGAAAATGCACAGGTGACTGATGAAATTATAAACTTAAATGTCTCGCCTCAAGGAACTCTCCCACAAGCAAACCAAGCTTGTACTTCGAGTAGGGAACAAATTGGTGCCTCTGAAATTCCTGCGTCAAAACATGGTTATAATCTTAGAAGCAGGGATAACTGTGGTTTTGTTACCAAAATGTAAAATGCTGAGTTGATTATGTTGTGTTACTAAACTATATACTCTGGAAATTGCATAAATAATCCAAAATATTGTAAATGTGAAATTTTGTCTCTGTAATGTATTTATATCACTTTTTGGAGTGGGGATTTTGGGAAAATGGGGTGAAGTGTTTAACTGCATTTTTCAGAAATGTTTTACTTTGGAAAAGGGTTGGTAAAATTGTATTTGAATTAAGGTAATTTATAATTGCTTGGTGGTAAAATTACACGAATCTTGGGGTCTCTTTTGAATCCTTCTGTTGTTACCTCACAAAGCTTCAGAATCATCTGATTGATATCGATATGTTATTCTTATTGTTTTGAGATTGGGTGTAATATGTGATTGTATGGATAAGTTTTTTTTTTACTGGTGATTAATTTCTCACATGAACCTGGAAAATTGTTTATAAACAGGCTCAGAGAAGTTGTTTTCTGGTAGTGTTTCGAATATGAAAATTTAGCTGCATTTGAATGTTTTATAAATTTGTGTCTGTAAAAGGAAAAAAAAAAAAAAAATTCTTTGAAATTTTTTTTTACAGGTACCAGGAAGGATATGTTGTAATGCTAATATTTAATTTTATATGTATGTTTTTGATTTAAGTGTACTTTTCCTTCCTCTAAAAATTTTGGTACTTTGATCATCTTGACTTTTGCTCTCCACTAATATATTTCCTTTCTGGCGAATCTGTGGGTAGTCGGATTGCCTTTCCAATTGCGGATTTGACTTGCTTAAACTCTAACGGGGATTGGAGAACTGCTACGTCAGCTACCTGAGGGAGAAAACGTCTTTCTGGTGGCGAGCGGTGAGTGCCGCGATTTTTGTTTGTGTGAAAAGGAAGTGAAGGGAGAAAAAGCGAGACGGCGGTAGGAAAAAAAATAAGAATCTACGGGGGCCAAAGGAGTGAAAAAAAGAAAAGAAACGGGGTAGCGGGGAGAGAGGTTTTTTGGGAGCTTGGAGAGAAGAGATGAACGAACCGTGTGGCGGCTAGGATGGTTGGAAGACCTTGAAAACTCGAGATCGTGCAAGACTACTAAAGTAATCCCCGCCAACGCCTGAGACATCGTTGCATTATGCGGAGCCGGTACCTTCATCGGAAGCCGTGACTACCTGTCGCCGGGACCTTCATCGGAAGCTGCGTTAATTCCTGACGCCGGAGCCGGTACCTTCATCGGAAGCCGTGACTACCTGTCGCCGAGACCTTCATCGGAATCTGCGTTAATTCCTGACGCCGGAGCCGGTACCTTCATCGGAAGCTGCGTTAATTCCTGACGCCGGAGCCTGTACCTTCATCGGAAGCCGTGTTAATTCCTGACCCTGGAGCCTGCAACTTCTCCCGACGCTAGGACTTTACCTGATCCAGGAGCCTGAATCTTCATGTGCCGGTCAAACGCGCCTGGAATCTGAGACTCTCACAGATAAGCATTTCTAAAATTAACTGATACAAAATGTTCTTACTTCTCTGAATAATTACTATTTATCAAGCATTTAGTTAAAATCCTATGCCATTGCCATTTCCCCGCTCTGTATAAAATTTTGTTGTGTGCTCTGCGTGCAGGTTATATATATATATATAACCTTGCTAAGCCATTACTAGGTTAATTTGAGTGTTTAGACGTTTTGCTAGACTTGAATATTTGTTGTTGTTAATTTTAATTAAATTCCTTTACTCAGCAAATCTACATGCTTGTCTTCTTTAACACATGTGACACATCATTAACACATCTGACTGCATCCATTATACCACAGTAGGGATGTAGCTGAATTTTGGGTTATGAATTAATGTTTAACACAGGCCTTTAACCTTTAGATTATTTTTGTTTGAAAGCTCTCAGGTGAATTTCACCACATTACTTTAGGTGTTGCCACCTTTTTCTAACTTGTATAATCGCTATTAATTACTAAATAAAATAGGATAAAAATAAATTACAATAGAATTTTGAAATAATACGTCACTATTTACAATATATACAGACAATTTGTGCAACAATATAGTAGATTTTCTCTCATGCACTCTACGGAAATACAGGCCTCTTAATCTTCCAGAAAGTTATTATCATCATTTCAAAAGAATTGAGTGTAGAATTCACTAAACTCAGAAGAATTGATTGTTGAATTCACTGAATTTAGAAAAATTGAGTGTAAAATTCACTAAGATAGGAAGAATTTAGTGTGGAATTCACTACACTAAATTCAAAATTGAGTGTTAAATTCACAATGACCAAAAAAATTGCTTGTATAATTCACTAGGCTAAAAAAAATTGAGTGTGGAATTCACTAAACAGTGCAATTCCATAAAACATCGTATAGATTATTCTTTGCTTCATACGCTGTAAAAAGTGCTTCGAACCGTTTTCTGCTGGTGATAAATTTTATGCAGAAAGTTGAATTGGTAAGCTCATTCTAAAACTATTTTAATGCTTAGTGTACCAGAACTTTAAAAGCAAGTGTAGATATTTATTCGATTTATAAGTTCAAAATAGATGCTTATTAAGTGGCTAAAAGTGTATTGTTTGTGTGCCACTTTAAAATTTTCCTATCTTCAAATAATTTTCTTATAAAATTTAACGTCTGAGTTCATACATTTAATATCACTCAGGAATACTGTCAATTTTAAATGGAATGAAAAGTAATACTATATATATTTTTTAATAATCACATGAAAGTCTTACTAACACTAAAGTTTATCAACAGATATTATCAATTGATATTTTGGTGATCTCACAATGCATTGTTCGCTTTCCGGATTTTTTTATCTTACGTTATTACAAAATATGAAGAAAAAAGGGATATACGATTCCTAAACCTAAATATTTAACATGCGATTTACATTAGTATGAATGTTTATTAAATTGTACCCGGCATCATAATTTCTAAAAAGGGTAAATTTAAATAAATCGGGCCATTTTTAAATTTTTTATAGTAACTTCAATTTTGTTTGTTTATGGTGTGCGCGAGGACCAAGTCTACGGAGAACTAGTTTACTCCCTTGCAGTCGTTTAATCGAGCTGAAACATGGCAGAAAAACTCGTTGTCGATGACAATGCATTCAATCGAGTTTTGGGGTCACACACATTTGTATGATACCTCTTCACAATAATTTAACGCTTTTTCAAGTTTAAAAATTTGAACCGACTGCAATGAACCAGGTCAGATAGAACATCGAGTCGTTTCCTTGATCACATTTGACAACATGATAACAACATGACTGGAAATTTGTGAAATTAATATATGTTCACAATTAGACGAGAAATAAAATTTGTCAATGCAATATAAAAGATTTATTGTAAAAACTTTTTTACGGGTTAGTTTTTTTCGCTTTTGAAACTGTAACCTTGAAAAAGCAATTTTGTCACAAACGATGATCATTTGATTCTCGTAAGTTACTCAGATTATTTTCATAGTCCAGTTAGATTAAAAATGAGAGTGGAAATTTATCATAACACACCTTCTCATTGCTACATTTGATCATATCTTGTATAAAACAATGCTTCAGTTCCCCTGACATGGATTTCTCAAAATGGATACATCATGATCCTATACGAGGTTGCGGGTTCGAGTCCCGTGTTAGGCATGGGTGTTTGTAAATGTATGTTGGCTTGTCTAATGATGAATGTTTCGGCGCATTATAGCCCTCGTGTTGCTGACGGTGCCAGATAATCTGAAAACAACCAACCAACCATGATCCTAGTTTCTGGATACTTAACGTTCCGACCAAACATTCACTTGTTTATGATGACCATAATTTGTCCTTAAGATCCAGTTTCTTACCTTAGATTCCATTAAAAATATACCCATAAAAAGATTTTAATATAGTAAATGCTTTATATGCATTGTCAGCTTTAATGTACAATTGCAACTTATTTAAGCAATTTCAAACTCAGATCAAGTTTTCATAGTGTTTGACTATTTCGAAGAATTTTTTGCTTTCAAATACATTTGGCATCGACAACCAGCCTATCTGCCGAATTGCAACTCAATTGGATGACGGCAGGCAGATTACTCATCCATCCAGCAACAGGAACGTGTGCAAATGCGGCTTATTTGTAACAGCCCACGAAACTTCGTAGAATGCATTGTCGAGTCTATTTTGATAGTTTCATTTCGATTGGATGATGGCAAATGGGTTAATTTACCCACGAAGATTAGTCAGCTACAAATACACACACAGACATTCAAAATCGAACTTTAATAAGTAAAGGATAAAATTAAAAAAAAATAAAAAATCACACTCGTTGATCATGAACATTTTACGAATGGTGGATCTGCTGGTACTTTTTTGATGGCTCCAGACTCCACAAATAACCCATTTTCAAATTCCATCAAATATCATTGTTAACTCATGCTATTACAATCACATTTTATTACTCTTTGGGCATGTACAGGAAAAGCATTGTATGCAAGCAACTTTTGCATCAATTTATTTTTTAATAATTAATTATTAATTAATAAAACAATTTAATTTTTTTTTTAATTGAAACATTTTTTTTTTTTTTTTGCTTTCATTAGATTCACCATGGTCTGAAACCTCACCACAATTTTTTTCTTTTCATTTTGACTTTTAGTTCCCGATTTTTTAGCGAAAATGTAAGAAACGCTCACTTTAAGGGACCGTGTAGAAGACGACTTTTGAAAACTATCAAAGATCAATTCAAGGTAAACTAGAGGTGCGGAAAATCGCACAACGTTCAATTATCGTAAAATGGGGTGAATCGGAACAGAATTTTTTGAGATTACAAAAAAAAAAAAAAAAAAAAAAAAAAAAAAAAATAATAATAATAATATTTTATACAAACAAAGCAGCATTATTTTTTTGTATGTATATTTTTAATCTGTCTAACGTGTTTGGAATCGTGGAACATATGTTTTGTGTGGTTTTCAACAGTGTCCTTTTTTTTAAAAAAAATTTACTTCCTTAAATTACATTTATTTAAAACAATATTTTTTAAGCAATTTCAATAAGTTATCCTTTAAAAATTTTACTGAATCAGGTGATTTTTTCATTTTATAAATAATTTCAACGATCAAGTTACATTTGTGTTTACAGTGAAATGTTTCTGTAAAATAATCACACTTTGCTGAATACTGTTTACTAATGCCTACATTTTATATTTATTAATTTTCTAATTATCAGTAGTATACGTTATACTTCTGCAATTACAGTTTTCGATATTTTATTTATTTCGTGTGAAGAATGCACATCTTTAACGTTGAATTATGTTACTTTTTTTCGTTTACTTGCTATTTTTGTATTAATCTTAAACATGTCACTATAAATCCAAGTAGTTTCTATGCAATTTTAGACTAATATTTGTATTTTTTAACGTCGTGAAACGCCGCACTGACCGTTCGATTTCTCCCGCCGTGAAGTAGAACCTTAAAAATACCTTTCCTTGTACAGAAATTCTCCCTGAAGATCGGTCAAAAAATGGTCGAAACATTTTCGCTCATAAGTGACGCGTTTTTCAATATAATAATGCATTGAAATTTGAAATATCGAGTAAATAATGTATTCTGAATCGAATGAAATGATAAAAAATACGGGTTCGTATTGAAATTTTCGAAGATAGCGTTACTTTTACTTAGTAAACGGTCCCTCAAGAAAAAGAAATTGCATCAGATATATAGAAAATCGTAAGCAAAACATTTTGGTGCAAACCGTAAGATTCTACGATAATTAGAACCGAAGATATAGCCATCGTTCTGATTTTTTTTTTGGGTACTGTACCAAGTTTGTACCATGAATATCTCAACATTAAAAGTTGATATTTTTTTACCACATTAAATCCTTAGATTATCTTATTATTATGATAATTTTTAATGTTCCATCCTTAAAACATTCTTAGTAAATGAAATCCCCCTCCCCTTCCAAAATTAACAACACGAAAAATCCTTATGGTATAAAACATCCCCCCCCCCCCTCCCCGAGACATAGCGATAGACACATTAAATTCAAAGTGTCTGAAGTTCAAGGTCTTCTTTATCCATTTCTCTTTAAAATATTCTTGTTCATTATTATTTCTGATATGTCTTTTTTTAGACAACGTTATCTCCTTTTGACTCAGCCAGCATTATAAATAGAAAGGTACTTTGCCCCTTCTGCTGTGATTTCATCACTTGCATCCCTTCCACCTTTGAAACATCCGCACATGATGTCATATTAGACCGGCGATTTGGGGCAGACAGGATATGAATGTCATCACATAATCAGTAATATAAGTTATTCATTTAAATGAGAAATAGATCTGATATAAGAAGTTTTTTTAGAAGGGCTTCATTGTGTGGAATCCCTTGTGACATGTTTATTACAAATCAAAATACACATTCGAAAACCAATTCGAATATTCACAGCCAATCACAATGCGCATTTCACTTCTAGCTTAAACCGTAGAAATCATCTGTGGCGTAGCCATGCGTAAGTTCTATTTATTGAAATTTAAAAACAGTCGATAAATATTACGCATTCCCAAATCATGAAAAACTATTTCCTGATTTCAAAGTTTAACATTTTCAAATTTAAGAACATTGTCTTTAAATTGCAGTGAAAATGAATTTTAATTACAAAAATGAAGTTTAGAAAAAGACATGGGCGCCCCCAGGAATATTTGCAAGGGGGTGCAAGACTAGATTTTTATCAAAATCATTAATTTTTTTAGAAATGTTAATTAATAATTGTGCATTATAAATTGTACTCTTTGAGAATAGTTAAAATTCATGGTATATATTTTTGAAAGCACAACCCTGCCAAAGAGACAAAAAAAGTACAAAAGAGTAAAAATATTAAAATATATATTTTTAACGATTTTTTTTATCATCGAACTAGATCTCACGACATTCAAGAGACAGTGTTTAGAATAGAGGAAAACAAAGATGCAAAAATACCGAAGAGTAAAATTTTTTTTTATTTCTTACAAGTTTCGGATATAATGGGAAAAAAAAAAAATGAAATGAAACACGAAGGCAGTATTAGAATATGTTCAATTGAATTCTAAAAATAGATTTCAAAATAGTATATCTGATGACTTAAAAAACAAAACATTTCCCTAGAATTTTAAGAACTACACAGGAAAAGATTATACAATAAAAGGAATAAATATATCTACACATCATCTTCTAATAATCAAAGACAACAAGCGCCAGAAAATCGTCATGCCATCAGCTATAAAAAAAAGACATAGGAAAGAAACAAAAGACTAAAGTAAGAGGAAAAAAATACTCATTGTAACATAAAAATATAAACGAAATATGTGCTCTTTTTTTTTTATCTTGGAATTTACATCTTTTCTTTCATTAATTTTTAAAATTTTCAAGAGCTAGGGGGGGGGGGGGGTGCAAGTGCACCTCCTTGCACCCTCCTGGGGGCGCCCATGGAAAAAGATTTTAAAAGCCACTAAAATGAAGTAGAAATTTATACTCCTAAAATTGATTTTTATACACATTTAATGCATTTAGATTTCAAATTACTTTTTAACAAGTTAATGAAAACTCAACAAGTATTCTCTTTGTTGTGTTATAAAACTTAGCATTACTACTGTCCCCTTCCTATTGATGTTCCCAACATTTTTCCAATTAAAGAAAACACTAAATGGTTTCACTGAGTTTTACCGTTAAATTTAATTGTTATTGTAGTTTTTTCATTTAGATATTGAACATAAAAACAATATTTCTACTTATAAAATTCCACGACAAAATAAACGTATAATGAATTATATTATTTTGTTGTACAATTTAATAAATAATATTTTTTCATGTTCAATAACTCAACAGAAATAATTACCCCTATAATTACAATTAACGTTAAATTTCAAAGTGAATTTACTTCTCTCATAGAAACGTTAAATTATTTACATACAAATTCGCTGAATATTAGTTAGAAAATTGCATTGAAAGGAATTTGAGACATTCAAAATCTTTATTATGATGTATTGGTTTGATTTCTAGAAATTTTGTCACTCCGCTACTTATGAAAAGATATCCAAGTTCTGACTTTTTTCTTCATATTCCATTTTCCTGGTCCAAACACATAGTAAATCAAATTAAAAAAAATAATAATAATTACGAAATTTTAATTTTATATATTTCAGTTTCTTTCTAAGTATAAAAAAAACTACTTGAATTTATTTAGCTTTATCGACTTAATAGCAATTTTTATTTATTCATAAAAAATTAAACTTCAAATTATTCCATTATAAATTCTGAAGCGATGAAAAATGTAAAAATAAGTGGCCCAATTGAAAGAATGGAGGAAAAGATAAATTACACACTTTCATTTAAAAAGACTACTTCTGGCTGCATTATATTTCTCAGTAGCTAGCTATTTCCTCTTCCATAGCGCACGCGCAGTTAACACTGAATTTGTCCCAGCCTGGTTAAAGTGAATTTACGCCAAATGTGGCATCCATACTCTAGGCACGTTACGATTGGATAGAAGGCATCGCCTGACCCGTGATGTCACTCTCTACGTCATGCTACAGCTGGATCGGCCGAAACACGGAGTATCGTACGATGTTTTCTTTCAATTCTATTGGTCAATGGGTCAGTATTAGAGGGATCGGAGGGGGGGTAATGTCTGGGTCTGTTGTCTGTAGTGCTGTGATTCTTGTGTGCGAACTCTCTTGCTATTTTTCTTTAAATGTTCGAAAACGCATTTAAAGAAACAATTTGAATGAGCAAAAGAGATATCTCGCTTGTTTTTGTTCATATTTAAATGCTTTTGATGGCATTTATATATGTTAGGTATTTTCTGATTAAAATAAGCTGAAAATTTCAGTTTTTTTTTTTACACGGCAGGACCGTATCCAGCGGAAAGGTTTATAGCCCCCCCCACCCCCCAACCCCTAACGAATTATTTCCATAATGCATTAAACTACATATATTAAATTAAACTACTATTTACGCATTAAACTACTTGACCATATGATTTTGAACTTCTTAATAAAACCCAGTGGGAGTTGACTGGTTGGTTTTCACAACCTTTTCGTGTTGTGAGACGTATGTAAATTACGTCACGCGTAGAAGGGGGAAGAAAGGGAGTTGGCCCGATGTGACGGACTGTAACAAAGGGGGGGGGGGAGGGAGTAGGGTGTAATCACTAGCATGACGTATTAATTTAACTTTTGCAGGAAAAATTTAATAAAAGTTTTTTTTTTTTAATTTGAAGTATAAAAAGGAAATATAGTTTTAATCATTTGAACAGATAATTTGACCAAGAGTTACACTAATAAAAACTAATCTACAATAAATTGAATTTTATTTTATCTGAGTTCATTTCAAAACTACATTAAAATGCATTTTTTTTAATTCTGAGAAAGAAAGGGGATAGTAAATTTGTTTTTAGGAGGTCGGGGGGGGGGGGGATCTTGTTAAATAAACGCATGAGAGTGACATGAGGAGAGGGGGACATAAAGAAAGTCAAAATTTTGTGTGACGTAACTACGTTTCTTAAATGGGTAAAAATATTTTTTTAACCCAAAATATTAATATATCTCAAAATACCTAAACATATTTTGTTCCTCGTGTGAAATGTTGACGGACCTCGATCCGTATATCAAGGAGAAAAATTATATTATGTATTTTATGTAACGGAACAGTCTGTGCTTTGAATGTTTTTTTTTTTTTTTTTTTTTTTTTTTTTTTTTAATTTTTATTATTTGTTATTTTTATTATTTTGTATTTATTAAAAATAAGTGTTTTTATTTGTTTATCATAGTAAGCGGAGTGTTTTACATTTATCATATAGGTGTATCCCACGTTGAATAGGCCCGCCAATTTCTAAATTTGGCATTTCAGTAATTGCAAGATAGAATTGAAAGTTTTTGACGTTTTTATTTTTATTCAACTATTATTCAATAATTTATAATGCAATCATGACATGACAAAATAAAAATGTCTTTAAACTCTAAACTTTAAGTACATTTTACTTAGTTACCTTTCTTCCTCTTTTGCTAGTTGACTTTTAGCTCGTGGCGTCCTCTTTTGTTCATTTTAAGGACTTTTATATACTTAATAATTTTCAGGTGACTTATAAAGAAAAATTAGTATTTATGACACACCTTATTTAATATTTGCCATTACCATGAATATATATATTACTTTCATTAAATTGAACTTTAGTAAGAAATAAGAAAAGTTTTGTTTGAAAATTGGGTAATAAATTTGTGATATTTAAGGAGGACCTTAATAAAAATTCCCTGATTGGAGAACTATATATTTCTAATCACCAGAAGACCTTTAAACTCCTGATGTAGAATATACAATGCACGTGAAACATAATTCACATAAAAATTTAAAATTTGGGCATTGCTCAAACTATTAACTCATTCTCAGGAGTAAATATGTGATTATTATAATATATCAATTTTTATAAAGACAGAAGATTTGAATATTTTATTGAATATCACCAACAAATATAACGGCCATACCACAGGAGATCCAAAAGTTGCAGGTTCTTGAGAAACCGATAATTCAGGAACATTAGGAAGAAGGAAGATTGGTTTTTACAGAAAAGCTTGGAAACAATTTCGCTCTTTTCTCTTTGCAAAATAAAATGTAGGTCGTTTATTTAACAGATTGCGCTTCGTTCATTGAACTTTTAATAATTAATATTTAACTCTTTATAATTAGTAGCCCCAGTTCGATGGTAGCCCCAACCCATTGAAGCATTTTTGGACAGTGGCTGACAGATACTTTTATTTACCCCTCCATCTGCTGAGAAAAACACTAACTACTTTTAAATTTGCTAATGGAGAAGGGGGAGAGGGGGGGGGGGGGATTCCGGATTTTCCCAAACATTTCTATAAAAAGCGCATCCTTATAATATTTATAATTTACATAGTATATTTTATTTTGAATTGAACTATAGGGTTCGTAAAGTTGCTTTTGGAGCACATTGTAATAATAATAATATCCCGCAAATATAAAATTTCATTGTCTCATTCATTATAAAAAATATCATGATCAATCTAAACTTTTAAACAGAATGGGGTTCTGTCTGTGCCTTTATTTGTCTGGCACATTTCAAGCGTGTAATTTACTTGGTATACTTTATTTTGAACTAGAGGGTTCACTAAGGCTCGCCACAACGACTATGACGTCATCAGCATAACCTACATCAACTCAATATATCTGAAAGAATTTAATAATCAGATACACAGTGGAATAATAATGTTACATTACTCATGACGTCATTTTCGTGTCACCAATATTGAGAGTTCCTTTTTAATTTACTTTGACGGAAAATAATAGCAAACGATTTTGAATGCAGATGCGAAAAAAAAGTAAATGTTTTTATGGAACTATTATATAAATCGGAACTTAGAATTACACACAGTGCTTTAGAAAATATGGTGATGTGATTGACTATGCTTGTAATTAAAGTTTTTTTTAAAGGTACATGTCATTTTTCATAAGTAAGTTTAAAACATATTTATACTTTATTATGTTAAACCAATTTATTATTAAATTTGTTATATGTAATACGTGAATATGATATGCATTGCTATGTTCATTGTTATTGTTTGTTAAAATTAATTTTAAAATAATGATTCAAGGAAAATTTTCCAACTTTTTTTGAAATGCATTTAAGAGAGTCTTGATCAAAATACTTTTTGCAGTTCACCACTAACCATTGTAAATATAGCAAATTTCTATTTGAAACTGTAAAATATTGTTAGGAATTTTTCCATTAGGACTGTGGAATGTTGCTATCGTTATAAAACATCAACAACTACGTTTCATTTGTTTTAATGTTACACATATGCTAGAAAAAACGTCGCCAGTATATATCAATGAAATTTTAAGATTATTAGCATGAAAGCTGGCAGGACAATTAGCAGGGGGGGGGGGGGGCAAGGTGGCTTAACTTTAATTAATACCAAGCCCATATCTATCAAAAATGTTAATTAGATTTCTTACTGAAATGCTAAATCATAGTCACAGAACATTAATATGTTCTGTTCAAAAGAATATATATATATATATATATATATATATATATATATATATATATATACATATGTAAAAACAGAATCATCGGAACTAAGACATGTACACCCCTGGCTTTCGAATTAAAAAAAAAATATGAAAGAAGAAAAAAAAAAAAAAAGAAAAAAAAAATGGGAAAAAAAAAAAAAAAAAAAAAAAAAAGAAAAAAAAAAAAAAAAGGAGAAAATTGATAAAATTCACGGGAAAAAAAAAACATAACTTGTATTTTAAATTATTCATTTGAACAGAACATATTAATGTTCTGTGAGTATGATTTAACATTTCAGTAAGAAATCCAATTAACATTTTTGATAGATATAGGCTTGGTATTAATTAAAGTTAAGCCACCTTGCCCCCCCCCCCTGCTAATTATCCTGCCAGCTTTCATGCTAATAATCTTAAAATTTCATTTATAAAAAAAAACCTTATTGGAAAGTATTATAAAGTTATAAAATTAATCTTATAGTACTCTACATTCCATGGAAGAGAACCGTTTGGTGGAATGTCCACTATGATGTTCAAATGAATAGTAAGATTTTATTAGCTTATTATTTTTATTTCTGAAATAGTTATTAAAATACCACTATTAAATACAAATTAATCTTGTTATTGAATTCTTGCCATTGTTAAATTTTGATATTGTTGCAATATTTATTTCTAACTTGGTTCACTTTTAAAAGATGAAAGAATTTGTCGCCAGGGAAGTGAAGTCGTCTACTCCCTTCTTATTGAAAATTAAAGAGCGTTGGTTAACCAAAGGGAAAGGATTTTTCTTTTGGCAATTTATGACATGTTTGGCGGTGTACAACTTATTATGTTTATTTTCAAATAGTTTTGATAGTTTCTCCCCTCCGGCGGAAGAACAGAATATTAATAATATACTTACCAGTTCTCTACATTCTATAAAAATTCTATATAATGTTAAATGAGCCTAATACCCAAATTTGCATTTGCCTCTCCGTCTATAATGTTACGAATAGTAATTACTTTTTTTAAAAATGACTGTACACTAAAGTAGATATATGCTTGTGCTGTGAAGATTTACCATGTATTAATATCAGTATTGGCTTCTTTCAAAATAGAGCTGAACAGTAAGAGAAGTTTTGCTTCACAGGATATTAAAATTCTCTACTATTCAAGAAAGAAATTCGAATTCTTCATTTGCCCATCTTTTATTGACCATAAAATTGAAACAATATTCTCACACTCATGGTTCGACAAAATTTCGCTTCGAAACTTTTGAAATTTTATACCCAACAACAACAACAAAAAAAAAAAAAAAAGAGAGACGGAGAGAAAGAAAGAAACTAATAAACAAAATTTGAAAGGATAAAAAGCTCTGGACAAGCCCGTAGAGAGGATTTTTTTCGGGGAGAAGGGGGGGGGGGGGTTATGGTTGAAGATTTGATTAAATACATATAACAAGATACACACAAAAAAAAGGGGGAGGTGGTGAAACAAGAATTCCCAGAATTTCGAGGGGGGGGGGGGAATCCCCAACTGTTTACGGCCCTGGTCGTGGATGTAAAAAACTGAGTACTTTTTGCTTTCAATCACCCTTATGTTAACATAAGAAAATGAAAGCATTGTTTTCTGTCAATTTTTTTTCTTCGATTTTTTGCATTCCTCCACGTTTTTAAATATCCTGACTTCTTGAACGTGGTATAGAAAAAATATCTGTCTTCGTATACGTGGTCAGCATAATACCTGAACGAATTGACCTGCGATGTTCAAATTTGGTGTACTTAGTGATGGCTATGGGACCTGTAATTAAGGTTTTCGTCAATAATGCTCATCCGCCAAACTTGTAAACGGTTAAAAAAAAAAAAACGACTCTAATGATTTTCATCAATATCGCTATGGTAAGGCCTCTTAACCTTTTCTAAACATCCCCACCTCCGAAATTCCCGTGAAAATGCTATAAAAGTGTAAAAAGTTAAAAAACTAATGTCTTTAACACCGAGTTCTCTAACTGGACCATCGCTCATCAATGATCGTTTTCCTCCTCTCCTCTATTTACAAGAAAGGATAATGTAAGAATTATCGGAAAGTATATCGCCAAATTACTCATTTATGCATTTTTTTTTTCTTTCTTCACACAAATAAATCTATGCTTGACAATAAAGTATTAATTACGAAATAAGTGTAAATTTTCCATTTTGGGCTTCAATTTTTCTTTTTTAATACTAGAAAATGTTTGTTTTTCAAACGTCAACGTACCCATTACACAGCATTCATTGCCCAAAGGCATTGCATTCGATTTAAAAGCGTTCGATATTTCTTAAAACTTGTTAGAATAAATAATTCCACTTTATATTTTTATACATTTCAACATTATTAAATACATTTAATGACACCAAATTGTTGAATTCAAATAAAAAATACAATTTATATTACAAATAAGTTAAAAATTAATAGCCGAGTTTTGCCAAACAAAGGCTTAAAAATTTCAAGTGGTGTATTATCTGAATACCATTTATCACAGCTTCTTAAAATCTAAGAGTTCTATTTTACTCTTGTAGAGGTAAAAGTTTATATATATATATATATATATATATATAACTAAGTTAGTTTTGTACCTAGAGGTACAAAATTTGGTAAATAGAAGTTTTACTACATGGAGATTGTAGATAAGAATATTTCAATTCTATTAAAAGTTGCTTTCATTAAAATTTAACGACATTAAAAAAAATTCTTGGAATGCAACGATATTTTTTTATTGCATCAGAATAAAACCAAAAGTTATTTTAATGTGTCCCCCTTTATTTTTGTGATTATTTTTTTGTATTACAATTGTGTCTCCGATAAAGTGTTCTAATTTTATTGTAATATTTCCATATATTTACTGTCAGTCAACACCGTAGGCAACTTCTGCGCATGTGCGGTTTAAAGTATTATTTTTTTATGCATCGTTTTGTTTTCTACGTTTTAAATTCATCCTGTTTTTGTTTACATTTTGTGTTGTCCGTCAAAGATGTATTGTGCTCAGCGGGTATTGACATTTGGATTTTATTTAATTGGTATTAATAACATTTAAACAAAATAAATTCGTTAAATTCCTTTGTATCTTATTAGCAAATATCTTAATGCACTACAGTTATTATGTATCTAACTTCTAAAAATTCGTTTACCAACATAATTAATTTACCACTATACATTTGGGCCGTTATGGGATGTTTTCAGTCGGATTTTGGTCAACTTAATAAATCTATAATATATTTTTCCATGACGTGTCCATTACAAGATCAAATGTAAGAAGGCCGTCTAATTTGAAACACTTACGTATATCATTATGTGTGTTGTGTGGCACCACTTTGACCAATTTTAGTACTATTACGTTATATCCATGCCACTTGGCGATAATTTTTCGGTTGTCGAACAATTTGGTAGATAACGCTATCGTTTCAATACCTGTTAATTTTTCTCTTTGTTCATATTTCGTTTTATATTTTAAAACAAAAATTAAGAGCTTGGTACAACATATTTTCACGATTATTTAAAAAATAGGGCTAGCACTGCACCATAGACACCCGGCATATTTTGTTGAGTATGTTACCTTTACCGGTGTTTTGTACATAATAAAAAATATGCAAAATTCTTTTAAGCATAAAAACTAATAGCGGTGACATTATTTCGATGTTTACAAAACTTTATATATATATATATATATATATATATATATATATATATATATATATATATATATATATATATATATATATATATATATATATATATATATATATATATATATATATATATATATATATATATATATATATATATATATATATATATATATATATATATATATATATATATATATATATATATATATATATATATATATATATATATATATATATATATATATATATATATATATATATATATATATATATATATATATATATAATCTAACTTTTATTTTATTCCATTTTTATCTTTGAGATGCCTTCATAACCAGGTTGCATTTGGTGATGATTTCTTTTATCTTCATGGAATACACATTCTTACTTTTCTTAAGGAAAAATGGTAATGTTTTCAAAAACTGACATTAGGCGAATTTTTTTCTCGAACCATATGGGCCATTAAGGTTAAAAATATATCTTCTTCAAATTCTTTTCAACTGTTCCAAAATAACTGCAAACCTTTTTTTTTTTCAAGTTTCATCACTGGTATTTTCATGTTTTCTCTTATTAAATACTAGATTGACTTAAATTAAAAGTCATATAGCTATAGAAGATTAATAATAATAATAAAAAAGTACGCACATACGTGAAATTTTTTTCGAAATTAGTTTTCTTTATCAAAAAGCCTTCCACTCCAGGTTCTTTGTAGAAAAAGTAAGCCATCAAAAAAGTTTTTATTACAAAAATTCTTCTTTTGTGCCACCTTTCATGAGCAATTGGAACTTATTTAAGCGATCTTGAGCTGAGATTGAGTTCTCATAGTGTTTGACTACTACGAAGAAAAAGTTTTCTAAATTAATATTTTCTATATTTTCTCAAAATAAAATGAATTTAATTTTGAACCACAATTAGTTTTCATGTTTATATTTTGATTTAAATTTAAATAAATTAACTACGTATGATTTAAGACCTAAAAACCGTATTCATAATTTAATAGTATTTTCAACTAAATAACGTATTTTAATTAAATGTATCTTCTTAAAACATTCTTTTTCTCTTTCTCGAAATTAATTAAAAATGCTTTTTTTTTTCTTTCTGACGATCATAAATTGAAATCTCAAACTCGATTAATACATGTATCCTTCTTATAAAAAAACAAAAAATATATACATATATATTTTCTACCTAAAGAAATTGGCTGCATAATTAATATGTTCAATTATATTTTTTATGCTGGCACATTTGCAAAGCGATATTTTCAATTGATTTAGTGAGTCTGTATTTTCATTGATGAAATAATAAAATTTTTAATTAACTAAAATCGTTTCTAAAATTAGTTTGAAGTAAGCTCGATAAAATATTAAGGTTTTTTAATTTATAAATATGTTTTGTGAATAAGTCACTGATAAAAATGATTTCGAGTAAAATTTGTGATAGGTCTTTTGAATAATTTTAACGGTGGTGGTTTGTTACTTAAATCAAACTGTTCAACTCTAAAATTTTTGCCATGATTGATCAGTACATTTTAATTGCTTTGAAATTTACAATTGAAATTACTTTGAAATTACAAAAGTGCATTTTAGTTGCTTAGAAAGGGACTACATAAATTAATATACCTGAGTATAATGTCTTTGTTGGAATATTTTATACTTATGCCTTTTATGTTTCTAAATCATATCAATTCTTGTTATACATAGTTAAATTGCGCGATTAATTTAGTTTAATGTTTATTATCTCATCTATAATTTCTGGACGATATTTTTTATGACGATTCCTTTTTTGTCCTTTATTTTGCGTAAACTAGTATTCCGATAGGTGATGATCGAACATCATTCTGAATTTTTTGTACGATGTACAGAAATGTTAATAGATTATGAATATACTGGTCTGCCGGAGCAAAAATTAACGTAACTTGTTAAAAATCGACTTTGAATGGATAAAACTAAACTTGGAAAATAATGAGCATTCATTTTTATTGGTGAAGCACCGATTTTTAAATATCAATGAGGAAGGGTGCTAGCTATTTCAGATTACTAGCTCCAAATGCATCTTTTAAAAGTGCGCCAAGTTGACGATGAAACTACGTCACCAGTGACGTAATATTTATTACTAACTTGGCTCACTTTTAAAAGATGGAAGTAATTAGCGCCAGAGAAACACCAGAGAAACAACGAGTGCATCTGTCAAGTTTCAGCTCGACTGAATGATGGCGAATTGTTTAATTAGCCAATCAAACATTTTTCTATCACAAACATACAAAATCGAGATTAATATAAAGGATTTAAAAATTGATTGTATACAGTGTTTGGACGGTCATTCGTTCTTGACTGCTATGTTATGCTGATTGGAAATTCACGCGATTGTTGTCAGAGAACATAACTATCTCATTTTCATTGAATTTTTGCGGTGGTAGAACCTAGGTGGAGGACAATATTAGGAACTTCTATTCTAGATGTTATGTACTAGGCATAGATTAAATAATGAAATTCGTGTATGTGGTGGCAATCAGGGATGGAGGACAAATGCTCACTTTTCCTCCAATACTTTTCTAAGTTTTAATGTTTTTGACGATTTCGTCAAAGTTTCTTTCGTTTCACTTTTGGCATTTTTTTTGTCTTTCAATTGAGCAACAAGTTCGCTGAATTCGTTAAGATAACAAGGTTAAAAATTGTATCTTGTTGTGAGCTATTGTTTCGATTGTATTCTGAAAAGCAAAACTGAAAAATGTTTCATAATATAATGGACAGTTCCCGCATTTTTAATTTTTTTTTTATATTCAATTCTGAATGTTTCTAAAAGGTCATAAACACAAACATTTCTGCTCACTGCGCTATTTTTTTTTTTTTTTTTTTTTTTAATTTTCAACCTAAGTTAGCTTGTTAGATTTTGGCGAGATAACGACACATTCGGCTGGGATTGAATGTGATGTCACTTCATCTGAAACAACTTGGCTTCAAACGCAGAAGCGGAAACCAGTTTTGCAAGTTTCTCGTAAATCACGCCAACCGGAACGGGATATGGCAATGTGGAACTTCACGTTTTTGTTTTTATATTTAAATAAAAGTAGAGAAAAAATCTTGAAAAACAATACCATTCTTTTCATTTTGCACTGCTCAAATATATTCGTTGGATAACACTAGAAAATGCAAAAAAATATTAATTTTCCTCACTTGTGCAAGTTCCTCATTGTCCATCAAGCACACACCAACTATTTGACAGAAACTTCACGATAACCATAGAGAACGGAAGGATGTCGTGACGTCACAGCTATAACGTACCATTTTGATCGGACTGTGATCGTACGAGGTTTTCGGGCATTTTGAGTTCTTAATATTTAAATAACCAATTTTTTAAAGAACTTTTGTTTGAATATTTTGAATCAGAAAGAAATTCTTCATAAATATAAACTAATTTCGCTTGTTTAAAAAAAAAAAGCGGGAATCATCCATTTTGGACAAAGAGGATATTTGAAATAGCGACAAAGTGCAAATATACATCCATAAAAAAGAAGTCTATGGTTTTGTGAAAGAAGTAAACTTTCGAGAATATAAACAAAAAAGAACATATTGGTACATTTCTTTAACTTTTTTTTTTTTTTTTTTAAGAACATATGTAGGATCGCTATGTGTTCGATTCGAAATAACGCGGAAAGGAATTGAAACTTATAGTGCCGCTTTCAGGTATTCCTACTGAATAATAATAGCTACGCGGGAACAGAATATTTTACGACGATAAGGAATAAATACATCTGCATTTTATTTCCTGATAACATACGACTTTTTCGGGAGGAAAAAACTCAACTTACAGTTATCCCTCCTAGTTTCAATTTTTAATGAATTAATAGAGCAAATTTAATAATTTATTTTTAATAAATTGTAAAGGCATTTTTATGGGTAACGTTTGGGTTTAGGAACAAGACAATTTATAAAAGCCTTTTTGTTAGTGTTTGACAACTTGCCATATTATCTATTACAGAAGAATAGGTGATTTGATATCTTATCAATCTTCATTCTTTTAGTATAAAATATTTTAGATAAATAGATAACTAGCGTGTTTTAAACACATGAATTGTTGCTTTCAGCTATATTCATAAAAAAACATTGTATCTTTAATATGTTAATCAATATATTAATCATACAAAAGCATATATTAATCATTATAATAGTTTTCACCCAGTAGTTTTTTAATAATAAATTTTAAATAGATTATAAAAATTTAAATAAATATCTAGAACTTTCGGTCGCATTGTATTATTAGTATCGAGAAGCAAACGAATTAAATAAAAAATAAACTTGTGAAATCAAAACTACCTCAATAAGTCATTATATTAATCGGATTATATATTTTGGAACCTTGGTTCCCGATTCTTCTCCACAAGTTGTCAGGGAGGAAGTTAAATATGGTCCGAAAATCCAAAATCTCCTACATCGGAACACTCCTTTAAATCAGTTGCTCCTGCATAACTTTTGATTGTTACTATCTTTTATCATGTTTAGATCTCAAAGCATAAACAATCTCTTGAATTTCTTAGAAAAAAGAGCTAAACTTGCATTGATCTTTTAGTTGTTCATTTGTCCGATCGGCAAATCGACATGTTTTTATTTTTGGGGGAAAAGAAGTTCAGTTTCGATTTTTTTTTTGATTTTTTTTTTTTACAAAATTGTGCTTTATTCTTCATCTAAAAAGTTGCTATCTGGAATGCAATGTAAAGACATTTTTTTTCTGCATTGCAGAATAAAGACATCCTATCTGGAAAGCAGAAAAAGTTGTTTTCATGTAAGTGTTAATTGACGATTTTTATTTTACGATATTGAGCTTTGGGAAAATAACTTGAATTATCTTTCGCAATGTGCTTGAAATTCCATTTGTTTAGTTCCAAAAAAAAAAAAAGTTAAACTTAAAGTTTAAAAAAAAAAAAAAAAAAAAAAAATATATATATATATATATATATATATATATATATATATATATATATATATATATATATATATATATATATATATATATATATATATATATATATATATATATATATATATATATATATATATATATATATATATATATATATATATATGTTTTTATAAATGTGTGTTTTGCTTGCAAGAAAAATTGTTTTAACTAATACATTTGAAAAAGAACATTTGAAAAAGAACATTTTCAAAAATTATCCAATCACTAAACAACAATTAATATTTTACTACCTTCAATTAATAATTAAAAGAACACATGAACACGAGTATTATTAACCATAATTCAGAAGAGAAACAGCAAATAATAATAATTCGCAAAGGTATGTTCTGATGAACAATTTTAATTCACATTTAAAAATCCTTGGCATTCTAGAAAAATTGAAGACATTTTTACTACATAGCAAACAATTAAAAAAATATACTTCTGGTAGACAGTTTGAAAAAATGGAAAGAAATCCTTTCCTTCGAAAACTATCCAATTAGGGATTTTCAGCATGAAACATCAGTAAGGTTTTTTGGGAAACACGCCATCTTGGTCTAAAAGAATATCAAATAACATTAGATAAATAGTAAGTCGTTCCAAACGTATATTCAACGGTTTATATGCAAGCATTTCATAAAACGTGCCCACAAAAGTCGCGTTGCATTAGGTTAGATCAAAGCGCATTTGAAGACGAACCTAAATAGATGTGGAACCTTCTTAAAGTAGACGTGGAGGTATCTTTTGAAGCCGGTTCTATAAAGAATAAGAAAACCACAAAAGCTTTCAGGAACAGAAATGTAGTCAAAATCTGTGACTTCTAATAGGTTCATTTGGAATCGGAACTAAGGGATACGGTTATTGAATGGGAAATAATATATTTGGAATACTCTCGCGTGTTTTAATGTCAGAACTGGTCTGTTTGCGGAAATTTCGAGGTACGGATAATGAATTGTACTTTCCGCGGGTGTACATCAAAGGCTTTCAGTATATTTGGGATTATCTTGTGAGTGGTGTATCGCCAACGCAACACTGAGTTTCTTTTAAATAATTAGTGTAAAATTGTTCTAGTTTCACAAATAACGAAATGTTTATAAAATGAAGAGTTATGTGTCAGTCTGATGAAATATTTAGAGTAAAGTAGCGGGAAAGGGGGGGGGGGGGTTAATGTGCACATAATATAAGGTGTCTTAAAAAGGTTGTTATTCGGTATATTTATTTAACTTGTAGAGGTAGAGGATCAATGTAAATTAAAAAAATGATCAAGTTAAGGAATACATATTTTTGAAAATATTGCAGTTTTTTTTTTTTTATCCAATTTTATACAACCCTTGTAGTGGAAAAGGTGGATTATAAAGATAACAATTTGGTCAAATAACAATAATTAAAATAAAAAAAAAAAAAATTAAAAATCCGTAACCTATCTTTAAAATTAACAGAAATGGAAAGCCATCAAACATTATTCTCATTTCAAAAGAATTATGTATCATGAGAGTAGTTAAGGACTATATTAAAATTGACAAAAGTGACCATTTAGTCAAATCGTAGTAATTTAAAAAAAAATACACATTCTATCTTTAAAATTGACAGAAATAGAAAGCATTCAAACATATTACTTATTTCACAAGAATTATATATAATTAGTTCTATAATAAAATTACCTATTTTAATTTCAGTAGGGGACTATATTAAAATTGCCTATTTTAATTTCTGGATCAAAAATATTTTTAAGGTTATGAATTATTTACATGGTGAGAAACATGTATGGATGCAAAGTATTTTATTCAACAAATGTTAAAAAAAAAACGCATTTAAAACTAATTGCATCAGAACAAATTGTATAACATTGCTATCAGTAGTATATGAATTTACTTATCTAAAACAAGATGCGGCCCACTCAACATTAGAATCCCAGGTAGCACATTGATGCGGATTTACATGAGTCTACATGGTACCCAAATGGGATATATTAACGATGGTAAGACCATTATCACTAATCCATATGAAAACAATGAGTTTAATATGATTCAGTAGCATGCTCGCAGCTAACATAATATTAGGTTTTTTTTTTTATTTTTCATTAACAATTGTATATTCATTGGTTTAAAAAACGAGATAAAGTAAAAAAATATCAAAAATAAATAATTTATAAGTTTTTCTTATTAAAAGGAAAATTCATACAGATCTATATGGCCCTATATGAACAATCCATATAGATAGGCAAACCCTTCAAATCCATCAACTATCTTATCGTACGTTAATCTTAAAAGTTGAATTCTACTTTTAATTACCTAATATGTAATCTAGGTAACGAAAGTATTAGGGGGACGGTAAAAAAAAAATTGGAATGTTTTGCATTCATACACCCTTTGGAACGCGCTGAGTTAAAAAAAAAAAAAAAAACTGGCCCAGAAAAATTTGTATGTGTGTGTCTGTGGTCAGCTTAATTCTCGTAAGAATAGACCTAAGATATTCAACTTTTGTATACGGGTTAGGCGGATGGCCATTGGATTAGTTACCATCAATGAATTAAGTTTTCTTCAAAATTGCGCATGCCGCACTAGATGACTGCCATTGAAAAATTTAAGTTCTTAAGCAATCGCAAAAAAAAAAAAAAAAAAAAAAAAAAAACATCTTCTGATTTTTGTCAAAATCGCTGTGGTAATGCTTTTTAAGGTGTTCTAAACAACCCCACTTCCAAAATTCCTGTGGAAATGTAAAAAGGCGTAAAAAGTTGAAAAACGAATGTTTTTAGTATAAAGTTCTCTTCCCTTGAGGATTGCTCATCAATTTCTGCTCTTCTTCTGTTTCACTTCCAAGAAAGAATGATGTAATAATTATTTAAAAAAAAAAATTCGCCAATTTGTCGGTGGTTTTTTTTCCCCGGCCATTGTAATAATTATTGTCAAAAATATCGCCAACCTTTTTTAAAATCTATATGGTTCCGTATAGGCTACTCATCAGAATTCATATGGATAACCCACCACGAACCCATGGGGACCCATTTGAGCATACTATCTTATGTTTTTATTTATTGTATTATTTTTGTTATAATGTGAATTTACCTTATAGAAACACTTTTGCTAACATCTTTTATACCGAAGGAGCTTTTTAAAGTTAAATTCTATGACTTTCGAAAAAAATTACAGATGAAAACCTTTTATGACTACTTTTTTATCACTTCTTACATTGTTTAAAGCACTTTCGCAATTTACACTTCATTATTTCTAAAAAATTAAAAAAGTAGACCGTTATGAGACATCGTTAAATGAAAATGACCTGACTGGGTGGTTGCTTAATATTCATTTTCTTTTTACTTTCAATTACACATATGTATACATAGGGTAAGGAAGGTATAGGATTCGGTTTAAAAAAAATAATTTTCTTTTTTTTTTCATTTCTCCACGTTTTAGAACATTCTGTTCTCAAAAAAGTAATCTAGAAAAATTGTCTGTCTGTGTGTACATGGTCCGCATAATTCCCGAACAAATTGGCTTACAGGCTTCAAATTCGGTGTGCAGGTTGGTGATGGCCCAAGGACCTACCATTAAGGTTTTCGTCAAAATCGCGCATGCGCATAGGTAGCTGCCATTGAAAAAAAAAATCATGTTTTTCAGTAATTTCTAAAAAACGGTTCTAACAATTTTGCTCAAAATCTCTGTGGTAATACCTCTTAAGATGTTCTAAACATCCCCACCTCTGAAATTACCGTAAAAACGCTTTAATGGCGTAAAAAGTTGAAAAACTAATGCCTTTAACAAGAGTTCTCTTTGCTTGAACATAGTCTATGAACGATCGTTTTGCTTCTCTTCTCAGTTTCACTTATAAGAAAGGATAATATAAGAATTATGGAAAAGTATATCGCCAAAATGGAAATTTTGGCAAAGTGTTTTTTTTTTTTTTATTTTTTAAAGAAAGAACAAAATAAGACCCCTATTACAATTATCGCAAAAAATATCGCCATATTGGCCATTTTTTTCTAAACGAACGATGGAAATATAAAAACTGTAAATGACACAAATCCACATCAGTAATATAGTGTAATGGAGAGTTGTGTGATGTTCCACACCCTTAGTTTAAGATCAAAAGTCAAATGCTTGGATTTTTAGGAAAGTAGAATTTGTATTATATTCTACTACTATATGTGACATATGTAGGAATGTTTGCAATCACCATTGGGATTATATGTGGTCTTTTCGCTGCCAATTTTCCTGTTCCAATTTTCAACTGGCTTTTGTTCAGGCTTTATGTGAACGTTTCCGAAAGTTTGAACGTTTGATCCATTTAGACCTCTGAAAAAGCTTACCTTTTCTATGTTTTCCCTTGTTGACATTTATACAGTATTTCAGAATTGTGATTGCTTTGGAAAATTGGATATTCCACGTTTTGGATGTTTAACGCTAAACCTTTCCGGCCCCTTAAAGTTGGTTATTCGAGATTGGAATTACCAAATTATTTTTTCTATGGTTGCATTTGTTGCTATTTTTTACTAAATTCCAGATTTGTGGCTATATGGTAAATGGACAAATTAGTGATGAGGCATTGAATGACTCAGTTGGTACCGTTATTATTAAGTTATATTATTATTTAATTAATATTCATATTATTATTTTATAAATTATTTATATTATTATTTTATAAATTATTTGTATTATTATTTTATAAATTATTTATATTATTCTTAAATTATTTTATTATTAAATTATATTAATATTAAATTATTTTAATAAAAGCTATATTTAAACCATAATATTCTATTAAACCTATTTTTAACACTACATTGCACGACCGATCAATTCAATTTTTACCCAACCCCTTACTCTTCTGCTAAACCATAAAACGGCGTATAGCGCCCCCGCCTCCCCTTCCGAAACAACCTCTAACTACGAACCAGCCGAAGAACATTCAGACTCCGCTCAACCGGACTGAAAAGCGGAGAGACCGGATTCTTCCGTTATCCGGCAAAGAAACATGAGGAATTTCACGTGCGCGCTAGTACTCATGTTCGGATCCGGTATCCTAGCGTCCAGCTCTGGATACTATGGAGACGGCAGAAACAAACTCCTGTTGATACTCGTAGATGGGTGTCGGTGGGATTATCCGGATCTAGAAGGACTTCCCGGATTTAGGAAACTGGAGGAAAACGGGGTCCGGGCGCCGTACGTGGCTCCTATTTTCCCTTCGAATTCGTACCCAAATTGGTATACTATTAGTACAGGTAAGTCGTGCGAGATATAATAGGAGTGTAAAAATATTATTGATGTTTTTTTTATAAAATTGTAATTTCCATTCTTATTCTGATTCCAATTCGCGATACCTCCGACTTTTGACGTGTGTTATTGTTTTAATCACATTATCGTATTTACGGTCTTTAACAATCGGTCTTGTGACTTTAAATTGTCGATTTTTCCTTATAATCGACTTCTTCAGATTGAATTTTCAGTCTTGCTTCTTCGGTTTGATACAAATTCTCAAGTTTGAATTGTTTATCAGTAAAACTATTTGAACTCTACTTGCATATATTTTAATAACAATTAATTTAGTAATCTATAGTTATCATCTCTTAATCCTTAGACATAATGCATATTAAAGAAGTGCTTCGAAATCACAGGAAGTTCAATACCAATCAACACCAAAATTATTGCAGTTTTTTGTAGCATCATCCCTCTTGGAATATAATGCCGATTAGTTAAAGATAGTTAAATGTAAAGTTGAACATTCACTAAAGAGTTAAGATGACAAAAAGATTAAACAAAAAAAGAAAAAAAAAATATTGATAGCTATACAAAATAATGTAAAGTATAAATAATGTAAAAAAAAAATATTTAAACTTAAGAAGTACGCTCACAGCTCTAACCAAAGGCGATTTATATTTAGATATTATATATTTTAACTTTTATTGTATTTAAAAGTTAAATAAAGCCAACTCGTTGTTTAAAATTAAAAAAATAGTTTACATTAATATTCAGACTAACAGGGCTATTGTTAATATTTTTGTGAACTTCAATTTTATTCAGGCTCGTGGAATCAGAGAGTAAAAGTATTATTGTTTTATTGAAACTATGAATAGGGGAACTAATTTTCACAATTTAAATCAAGCAACTATAGCGTGATATTTGAGGCAGAAAGCAATCTGCACTTAAAACGCCATGAAATGAAAAATTAGTAAATAAATTTAATTTTAACGATGAGTTTAAACAATGAAGAAACTAAATATAAGTTCAAATTGTTCAATTTTCAGCATACCCCAAGCATACCAAGAAAATAAATTATAATTTTTAGCATGAATCCACTCATGGAATGTTTTCAATATGTTCTAAAAATTTAGTAGAAATCTCTTTGGCCGTTTTTTTTGTGAGATATGATCAAAAGACAAACACATTTATATATACTATTAATAAAATTCAAGCTTTTTCTGATATAACTGACCCAACAACTTGTTGCGTTGCTCTTTATTGTAATCCTTCTATTTTTACCTCTTCTATTGATATAATTGTACTGATAACTTTTAAAATCCGTATCCGTGTCTTTATTTACGTTTGGGGGGGGGGGGGGAAATCCTTTCAAATTTTCTTTTATTCAAATAATCTTCTAATTAAATTTCTATGGAATTACTTTCACCATTTTAAAATAACATATTTGAATTACATCAATGTTATTCCAATACGCAGGTTTTTAAATGTTGAAGAATCTAAATTTCTGATCTGAAATCTTGAAACGATGACATTGAAATGTCTTTACACTTCTTAATATATAATATTTTTTGCCAAAACTTATTTAAACCTCAATCATTACAGAACAAGCATGTTTTAAATCTAAGTGAAATTTTAATTTTTTTTTAGTTTAAAATACTTATACCACTAATTTAATTATCCTGAATCGTGGAAAAGCCTCAACATGAAGCTTCATATTTGTCTACTTTTTCATATTGTTACGAATTTCTGTATATTTATAAATATGTCGTTGTATTAATTATGCAAATAGGAAAATTTATGTACATTTCTCATAAGGCAGTGCAAGGGTTTGTCTTCGCTTTCCTGCAATGAGTCTCTTAATGCTTGAAAACGAGTTTTACAGAGATCATGCTGGGAAACGAGTTTTACAAGGGGCAGGCCATTTAACGTTATGGTTAATGGCAATCTCGCCAAATTGACGAGATAGAGCCAAGTTGGAGACGGTTTTGGCGACTAAGTTTTGTCGCCAAATTTGGCGAGAAATCGCCAAAATCGACCATTTGGCGACATTTTCGGTCCCCATGTACATGTATAGGGCTTTTCGACTACGATCTGGAAAGTTCTCCAAATTTCTATCTCTGGAAGATTTGCGAAGATTAACTTTCCTATTTTCCGCCCAAGAGAGCAAATGATGGAGTTAGTTGATTGGAGTTACTGAGTTAGTTGTGTTAGTGGAGTTACTGAGTTAGTTGTCTCTCAGTGGGCATTCAAAGTAGTTCTAAAAGCGAACTGTACTGCATTGTCTTTTCCGGCGATTTTAGCAGTTGTGTAACAAGTTTTTAACTACTGTTGTGCTCTATTGTTGTATAAGAGCTGTATTGAGTCTATTAGAACGGGAAGTTCTGGAGTTATAAGAGAATCTGCGAAGAGTTATATCGGAATAAATTTCTGCAAGTTTTGATCTGCTTTGCTTTCAAGTCTTTCGAACTCATCCACGCAACAATATGTACAACTAAGTACGATTTTTGTACATCTGAAATTTATTTAAAGTTGGCCGAACATCTGTACATTTAACATAAAATGCCATTATTCATGGATATCTATAGAATCGATTAGTTAAAAATCGAAGTAAAATATTTATTGAAAAACATCAAATATAAAGTAAAACTTAACAAAATTATTAATTTTGCAACCTTTTATCCCTTATTACTTATATCTTTTGTAAATACCATCAAAAGAGAGGTGTGGAGGGAGTTGGCATCTGTTGGGTTTAACGTCAAACATGAATTCTCTTGTAGTTAGAGAAATAAACTATCGTATTCTAACAGTGCCTATGGTTTTCCTAAAGATGTAGTTTTTTTGGTTTTTAGTGCAATGGGCGCCAATTTATTTAGTTTATGGATAAAAGGTATGTTTAATTTCTAATTACTATATTATAGAAGTTATTTAGGTTAACAAACGTCATTTTCTTTATGAGTTATAATGTAAACAATAAAAAATTAGAATGAGGAACTTTCATGTTTTTTGGTTTTATTTTTAAATAAAAGTAGAGAAAAAATCATGCAAAACAATACCAGACTTTCAAAAATTTGAGCTAGGATAGATAGTTAAAAAAAAAAATGTAGTTTTTCTCTTTGCGATTTGGCGGGAAAAAGCTATTTTTACGTGAGACGAGATAAAAAAAGTAATTGCACTGCTCAAATATATTCTTTGGATAATACTAGAAAATACGAACAATACTCATTTTCCTCACTTGTGCAAGTTCCTCATTCGAAGAGTGACTTAGAGCCACTGTTGCTGTTTTTTACTTTCAGTTACATATATGTTAATATAGAGTGATGAAAGTATTGCATTCGTAAAAAAAAAATCATTGTACTTATTTATTTATTTATTTATTTCTACACGTTTCCGAACATCCTGAATTCAAAAAAGCGGTATAGAAAATGCGCAACTGTCTGTTTGTGGCCAGCATAACTCTCTTCAACTTTTGTATGCTCGTTAGGGGTGGCCATGGGACCTGTCATTCAGGTTTTCGTCAAAATCCCGCGCATAAGGTAGCTGTCATTGAAAAAATTGATGTCTTTCAGAGATTACCAGCACTAATGATTTTGATAAAAATTGCTGTAGGAATGCCTTTTAAAGTGCTCTAAACATCCCTACTGAAATTCCCGTAGAAATGCGATAAAAATTAACAACATTGAAACGCGAATGTTCTTTACTCAGAGAGTTCTATTCTTTGAGCATCACCCATCAACGATGGTTTCTTCTCAGTTTCGCTTACAATAATAGATAGTGTAATAATTATCAAAAAGTATATCTCCGATTTCAACAGTTTGGTGGCATTTTTAGGGGAGGGGGGGGGGAAGGGGGAAGGGATGCAACTTCAATAAGTATTGCTAAATTATTATCAAACTAGCTATTTAAAAAAAAAAAAAAAAAAAAAAAAAAAAAAAAAACTAATAATGAAAATATGAAAATTAAGATTATAAATTACACTTATCCGTGTCAAATTTAAATGTGGTGACCAGTACTAAAATGTAACAATTAAAAGCTTTGCGATGTTCCACACCCCTCCTAGTTTCTTGGAGTTTTTTTTTTCTCTATTTCAGATTATGAAAAGTTATTTTTTCGTGTATTTTAGAGTGGTGTGTTTTAGATTTTAGGTATTTGTTATGTTGTCCTTTGCTGTAATTTTACGCATGGAGATCTCGATACTAAGAATAATCGTCTACGTGATGCTATGGAGCAATATTTAGGTTAGTTTTGGGGGTTGGAAAAAATGTTTTTCTCACTACCTGACAAATGAAAAGTGTAGAATGTAATTCCAAGCGGATAAAACGTGCCATAAGATTTTTATGGATTTCATGGAGTGGGTATTAGGTAGAGGTAGAATCATAAAAAAAAAAAAAAAAAAAAATATATATATATATTTTTCAATATATATTGTGTTCAAACAAATCTTCAAATATTTTAAAATAGATATTAAATAAAAATATAACCCATAAAAACACATACTTAATTATAAATCTTTTAAATGCATTGCTAATTTTTATGTGCAATTGTAACTTATTGAACTCATTTCGAGTTTTCATAACGTTTGACCAGTAGGAAGAAATTATCCATTCCGAACTATTTATTAACATTTTTGCTTCCAAAACTTAATTGAATACATTGTCATTCACAACGAATCTATCTGCACAGATTCAACTTGATTGGATGACGATAAGTGGGTTAATTTGCCTTCCGAAGTTTTGACCTCGTTATTCTTAATAAGTCTCATTAAATATATTAAAGTCATTAATAATATTAAATATCTCTAAATTGAAAATGATGGAAAAAATTATACTTGGTATCTGGATAATAAAACATGAGTAACAAAAACGTGTGTAAAAGTGGCCTTTTAATGACTTACCAAAATTTGATAGAATAAGCAACATTGTCATCTATAACGAGTATATTTGCCAAATTTCAAAGTTTCAGATCTCTTGCTCGCTTAGATGACGGGAAGTGAGTTTATTAGTAATCCAAAGAGTCAATAAAAACGTGTGTAAAAGCGGCTTTTTAGGGACAGTGACAACACCCTAAAACACTAGAGAATGCAAAAGTGTGATAATAAATAATGTGAGTGGAATGGTAATGAGATACTTATATTTAGTTCCTGGTGAATTCTGATTATTTTATATGAATTATACTTATCCGGCTTTGAATTGTTTGCTATATTTAGTTAAAGGAAATAATGGTTGCATGTTATATGAACGTTCTCTTTTAAATTTATGAATGCAATCTGATGTTATAGTTTAGGCTTACATTCTCTATCACAAAATAAATTCTTAATATCGGTACAGTCTACTTTCAATTTTTTTTATTGCCAGAAAGAAAATATAATACAAATAAATTAGAAATTTATTTATGCGGAAGCATACATGTATATGATATAAACATATATATTTAGAATTCTTCCATTTTATTGAAGGATGAATTGTTTGTTTTAAAATTAGATTTTGATACGTAACACTTTACACAACGTGCAACAAGTTTGTTAGAAAAATGAAAGAAAATTCGAAAGGTATAAACAAACTCAGAAATGTCATATCAATTTCAATTATTTCCATTTGAAAATTGTAATAATACTTTAATATTCTTTTTGATGTCAGATATTTAATTCAACTGACGCTGTCGTTATTTTAATTTGATTTTTACTTCGAACGTCTTAAACACAATTTAAAAAACTGGTAATAAAATTTTCAGGGACATCCTACTAACCTCATTATATTTATCGAAGTAATACTGATAAAATATTCCAGTAACCTTCTTTGATGAAGAAAATAAAAAAATATTAAACTTGCAATTTTTTTTTATGTAAAGGAATCTTTCGGAGAAGGGACGTCGTTAAATTTAAATAACCTTTCGTTGATGAATATATTAAATACTATGATTCTATAAACTAATGCAATTAAATAATCAATCATTGTAAAAAGAGAGAATCCTCAAAATGCCGGAAACACTCTTTATTTCTTTATCTATGGGAGTTACAGCGTGCTCCAAAATACACTGATGAGTTTTAAAAATGAATAATATTAATAATAATAATATCAATAATATTAATAATAATAATATTAATAATAATAATAATAATTATAATAACAACAACAACAACAATAATAATAATAATAACAACAACAACAACAATAATAATAATAACAACAATACTTATAACAACAACAACAATAATAATAATAATAATAATAATAATAATAATAATAATAATAATAATAATAATAATAATAATAATAATAATAACAACAATAATACTAATAATAACAACAACAACAGCAATAATAACAACAACAACAATAATAATAATAATAATAATAATAATAATAATAATAATAATAATATTAATAATAATAACAACAACAACAACAATAATAATAATAATAATGATAATAATAATAATAATAATAATAATAATAATAATAATAATAATAATAATGATAATAATAATAACAACGACAATAATAACAATAACGACAATAATAACAATAACAACAATAAAAATAATAACGACAGCAACAATAATAATAATAATAAAATAAAAATGAAAAACTATAGAAATGTACCATTTGTTGTATTCTACTTGGGCAACTACGGAATTTTATCTATTAATTTTTAAAAATAGTTACAAAAATCCCCAACAAATGGCGCTGTTTAATGAAAATTGAAATGGTTTGAACATGTGACAAAAATTACAAAACGATTTTTCTATTGTACCAAGTTGTTGCTGGAAAAGGTTACTTTTTAAACATTGTTTTTGTAGTTTCTGCTGCATGTTCTGACCAGTTTTTATAATAGTTTTTCAATCAACAGTGCCATCTGTTGGTGAACTTATTAACTATTTTCTTTAGTTAGTTTCCCGAGTATATGCAGCAAACGATACATTCTATCGTTTTCCTTTATTATTATTATTATTATTATTATTATTTTTCATTTTTGAAAACCATCAGTCCATATTAGGACAATCTTTCGAAAACATTTTTAACTATATGAAGAATTAAATTTATTAAAATATATTTTGTGAAATATCGTTACCTTTGTCATCTTTTAGTGCCGTCTTGTACATATGAAGGGTAAATGGAATAAAAGCGCATAGTCCTAATAAAAGTTTTAAGAATATCTCCACTCTTGCAACACACACGCATCTTCTTTCCTAATACAAATAGAACTTTTCAGTCGTTTTCCCTTGAGTTCATGCCTTTGTTCTTAAAATGAAGTCAACAGTCTACTAGTCTTTCCGTGTGCTACAAAATAGATGAAGAATCTTACATTCAAGAATCTTGATACTGCGATGTTTTCCTCTTATAATGATGCTGAACCTTTCAAGTGTAATTAGGGTCGAGGAACATTGCACAGTTTTCAATTACACTAAAATACTGGTCGCTAGATTTAAATTTGACTTGAAATAGTATTATTACCATTATCATATTTACATTCATTTGATAAAACATTCAGTTTGACGATATTTTATGGTGATAATTCTCACATGGGGAAAAAAAAAAAAAGGTAGCAAAACAACGAATTAGGCGATATACTTTTCGATAATTCTTACACTATCCTTTCTTGCAAGTGAAACAGAGGAGAAGAGGAAAACGGTCGTTCTTCAGCTCTGCTCAAGGGAAGAGAACTACGCGTTATTAACATTCGTTTTTCAAATTTTTACAACTTTATAGCATTTTTACGCGTTATTTCGGAGGTCAGAATGTTTAGAACCCATTAGGAGGCATTACCACAGCGATTTTTATCAAAATCTTTTTTAGCAATTACTGCAAAATCGTTCGAGCCGTTTTAGGCGTGCACAATAATTGCTGAAAAACATGATTTTTTCGATGGCAGCAACCATCTTTCGATGGCAGCAACCGCATGCGCGATTTTGACGAAAACCTTAATGGTAGGTCCCTGTGCCATCACCAACCCGCAACCAAATTTGAACATCGTAGGTCAATTTGTTCGTGAGTTATGCTGACCACAGACACACATACACACAGACAGATATTTTTTCTAGATCACTTTTTTGAAATCAGGAAGTTCCAAAATGTGAAGAAATGCAAAAAGAATTTTTTTTTTTTTTGTTACCGAATCCTGTACTTTCATTACCCTATGTATACATATGGGTAATTGAAAGTAAAAATCATTAATTGAATCAATTGAATTTTGTGAAAAAATAATTTAAGATCGTTTAATATCTTAGTTCATGCCTTAAAAAAGTTCATATTTGTATTTTTAATTTGCTTAGCTACACCAGATTGTGTATGGCATGTATAAAAATTTGATGGGGTAAAACCACTGTAAATGTTCTTTATTTTACACTTTTCACAAATATTTTAGCCTTATCTTTGGCAATGGGTACAAACATATGCAATAAATTAAAAAGCGATGCGCAAAAACAAGACATGGTTACAATTTTTCGAAAATAGAAATGAAAATCACTGAATCCTTTTCCTCAAGATATACTTAACTTGGACGATTTTACCAGGGTATATTTAAGGATTTTACCAGGGCATATATAAGGATTTTACCAGGGCATATTTAAGGATTTTACCAGGTTATGTAAAATTGCAAAAGTGTTCAAAATAAGGTATGAAATGTTGTTGTTGTCGTGTGACAAAAAAAAAGGTGATAGGACAAGTCAAATGGGACCAAAGGCAAGGTATGAAATAAAACCACTATAATAGAAATTTCTCCAAGTTTAATTTTTAAATAGTTACACTTTTTTAATATATTTTATATAGGACGTCCCCAAAAGATTAAAAAACGCTTTAATTCTATTTATCCGCTAGAGAAAAGCAATATAAATTATTAAAAAAAAAAAAAATTTGTTCAAAATAAGATAGTAAAAAATAAGTTCTACTTTAAAGAGAAAAAAAAGTATTCCATTAATAAACCCTCTCATCAATTAAGTTTCCATATTTCTTGGACACCATGCGATTATATTAAACCATTTTATATACCTCTAGGTCAGTACTAACCTCCTCTTCATTGATTTTAGCTTCTTGTAAAAAGTAGGTAGCATTCATATTTTTATGACCAGAGTATGACTTGACATTTACCTATTTTAAAAGACATACTTCATTTGACAACCCAACACACACATAGTATTTTCAATCTAAAAATTTCATTCATCAAATTTGTATCTGATCTCTATTTTCCCCTAAGAAAGGACTTTTCAAGTGGTATGGAAAAATGGCATAAACGAGCGGATATTTTTCTTAATGCAATCTTGTTTACTACCTCATTTTGATTTTTTTTTTTTTTTTTTTTTTTTTTTTTTTTTTTGAAATTGACCTTGCCAACTTATCTCTAACAGATAAAAAATCAAAGTGCGTTTCAATCTTTCTGGGATATCCTATATATTCAAGATATTATATTATATGCTTCTTCCTTCTTAATATTGCATTACTTTACAAAAATAACTAGGGATGTGCAACATCACACATCCTTCAATTACACTATAATAATGGTCATTGCAGGGTTTCTTTACAGCTTTCATATTTTCACTAAAATAATTTTTACATAGGTAAAAAAAAAAGAAAGAAAAAAAAAAAAACTCTGCCAAAGAAACGAAATTGGTGATTATTCGATAAACATTACATTATCTTCTCTTGTGCGTGAAACAGAGGGAAATCAATCGTTAATGGGCTATAAACAAACCTGTGTCAAAAACATTCAGTTTTCAACTTTTTTTCACATTTCTACGGGAAATTCGGAGGTGGGGGATGGGTAGACCACCTTAAGAGCACAGCGATTTCAATAAAATCGTTAGAGCTGCTTTTTTTTAGTAAGTGCTGAAAACATGATTTTTTCATGATTTCAGCCTTAGGTACATGCGCAATTTTGACGAAAACCCTAATGGTTTTAATGGTCACCTAAGCCCTCTCCACAAATTGGAACATCGTAGGCCAATACAAAAAGACACACATACAGAAAATTTTTCTGGACTTTTTTGAAATCAGGATCTTCCAAAATATAAAGAAATGCAAAAAAAAAAAAAAAAAAAAAAATCCGAATTTTTTTTACCAAAAGCAATACTATGTTAACAAATGGGAAATTGAAAGTAGAAATAGTTTATCGTATAATAAATATTATTGTCAGTTATATTTTAATATCTTGTAAATATATCCAGTTTGATCATCATATCTGCATACCTAACTTGAGCGCTAATTTTCTCGTACTTTGAGACTCAGCTTATTCTCTTGCGTGTTAATAAAATTAAAATTATATTTTGCCGACTTCTATATAAACAAGTTATTTCAAATTAGATTGCAACTGAAAACATTTTATCTCGCATAAGAAGACAGATCTATGAAAATAAAAAAAAAATAGTTGACACCGACAGTAAGAAAGCACGAGTCACTAATCAATATCAATTACTGAAGAATGAATTGTTAGAACAAACACTTGGATTTCTTTAATGAATTAGGTAAACTCCTTGTGTAGAAGGGGGGAAAAACCTTCATTTAATTGAAGTTGTTTTTGTCCATCACACTAGCACACGATAAAAAAAAGTATTTGCTGTATGATTACAAACACAATTAATTTTTTTAATAAACATATTTTTATATTTCTTCTTAAATGCAATCAGTTTGATTGAGATAATTTAATCAATAAATCTTCGGTGAAAATTGAAAAATTCCTCGTTGGAGCAAAAGGAACAAAAAAGGAGTGATTTGGTTAAATTTACTTAATGAAATGCAATGAAAGAATTCAACGAAAGGAAGTCTATTCAAAATTAACTTACGTCGACTCATAACTACAGTAATATAATCTATATAGTGTTGTCAGTCAATATGACAAAAGCTTGAGTTATTTTTAGCAATATTTAAAAACAAAAAATCGTTCGAATATTTTCTGTTAACTATATTGACTGGACTGAATGAGAGGTTTTTCTTTTACGTGGGCAAGGTTACTGGGAAATTGCACAACTTTGTGCAATCTATGAAACGTCTATGACGAAAACGTCTATGAAAATCTATGACGTTTCTTCTGCCATAATAATTGGCTGAAATTTTTCTTTCAAACATATGAATTTGTACTCCAGGTATAACAACAGTAATATTAAACCATTAACAAAACATGAAGAGAAAATAAGTTGGTATTTTTTATTATAAATATTTTTAAAAGATTAATAAGCTAGCTTGTAAATACTTCTTCAATTGTAATAAAAAATAACCATCCTCTTATTTTTTCTTCAATTTTTTGTAATGAGTTGATATTACTGTTGTTACACCTGGTATAACAATTTGTGTATTTTAAAACAATACTCTGGAAGGTATTGTAGCATAAGAAATGAAGTTTAGGTTTATGGGGCAAGGACATACTGGCTATCCTTCTTACATAGACTTTATCTACCTATTCTTTCATAACACAAAGGTGCCACCGAACCGGGAAAACCTGGAAATCAGGGAAATGTCAGGGAATTTTTTTAAATTTCATAAAAATCAGGGAAGTTTTGTATTATTCAAGGCACTTTCATCCATATTTTGGCGATATTTACCCAACAATTTGTGGTGATAATCGCTAGACGTTTAATGTTATTGAATAATTTAAATTTTTCATTACCAGTAAAACTATTTAAAAAAAAAAAAAAAAAAAAAATTGCAAATAATCCTTTTAGCATACATGTTCTATTTGATCAGGGTGTCTAGACATCTGGAAAACCTAAAAAAATTATGGATATTTGAAAAAAGTTTGCCCTAAAATCAGTGAATTTTTTAGAAATCTGCAAGGAAAATCAGGAAACTTTTTTTCCTGAATTTTGTGGCCACCCTGTAACACTTTATCGATAATTCTTTCATCGAAACACACTTTGAGAAAAAAGATACATAAAGTCAGATCCTGATACATTTGCTTTTTCTAACTTTATATAACACTGTCAAGACCGGATCTCATGCTATACTAAATTTGAGAATAACAAAAATATGTAACCTCATGCCCCGATCCCATGTTTTCATCGTAACACTACAGTACAAAGCAAAATACCTCCACACCTTCTCTTCGTGCATTACTGCATTTAAGGACAAATATACGTCACGTACTACACCTATTCATGTACATTTTGTAACACTATAGAATTCCGTCAAAGATCTCATCTTTTCGTGTTATCAGGGAATCGAAAAGGATTCGTAACGTCTGATTTTATTCCATTTTTTTCGCTTATCATTAATAAACACCTTCTTTTTACTTAATTGTGTCACTCAAATTCTAGAAAGAGTTACTTAACCATGGGCGCCCCCAGGGAGGTGCAAGAAGGTGCACTTACAACAAGCTGGAATTTGAAAATCAAATGTAAAGTGGTAGATAGTGGTATGAATCACTGGAAAATAGAGGTTTTTAAAATATTCAGTGGCATAGAAATTTATTGTATAACTACTTTTTAATATTTAATTAGGAAGTATAATAAAAAAATAAATAAAAAAAAAAAAAAATATATATATATATATATATATATATATATATATATATATATATATATATATATATATATATATATATATATATATATATATATATATATATATATATATATATATATATATATATATATATATATATATAAAGGTTTGAACAAAATTTAACCTATCGTACCCCCTAATCAGCACCCCCTGAAAATAATCCTGCCCATGTACATTGTAACATTGTACTGTATTTCAAACCTTACTCCATTTCAAAGATCTCTTCTCAGAGATCCTTACGCAATTTAAGGAGAGCCCCCAAGGTACTCCAATAACCTAAGACTAAGATCCTGATCGTCGAGAGATTGTCGCAATCAGAGGGGTGAATGTAAAGCCTTGTCCACTGTTAACGGTCAGAGATTCAGCAAATGACAGATGGCTATCAGAGGAAAAAAGTCATCAAGCAATAATCGCTGAGAGTATTCTTTTTTCTTTTGGTGAAATTTTCTTTTCCGTAACTAATACCTTAACAAAACCATTAAGAGAAACATCGTAGCGAATAGAAGTGTCATTAAATGGGAGTGGTTCCATTATCGGTATAATAGGCATTAACAGGTAAAGAATACGAGATTTTCAGATTAACGATGGAAGTGGTTAATCCGTGCCTTGTAAAACTTCTATTATGTTTGTTATAGACGTCTATAATTCTAAAGGCTGATTTTCCACCTCAAACATCCACAAATATTTTGTTCTTTAAAAATATGACTAGTTTAGGAGCTCAGTATAAAGTGCAGGGCTGCCACAGGTGACTAAAAAGGCTACTAAAGCGACTATTTTTGTGGCCAGGCGACTATGGCAACTATTTCAATGAAAAAAGGGCCCAAAGCGACTATTTTGAGCAAAACCTTCAACTATTTTTGGGCTCAGGCGACTATTTTTTTAAAAACTGGTTGGTTGTATTCAGATTATCTGGCGCCGTCAGCAACACGAGGGCTATAATGCGCCGAAACTTTCGTCATTAGACAAGCCAACATATATTTACAAACACCCATGCCAAACACGGGACTCGAACCCGCAACCTCGTGGTCTAGAAGCCAGCACGCTAACCACTATACCGTTTGGTCGGCTTTAAAAAACTGGATATTGTCCGATAGCAGGACGGAAAAAAACGGCACTAAGGTACCAACAATTTTATCAAAATGGTGATTTTTTTTAAGGGGGTTACCACTCTTTCAGCGAAACTGTTCATATTCGCTGGTAGAGTGGTCACTTTGTTAGTCCGACGATAGTAACTTCACGCAAGATTGTTGTTTTTGACTGCAACCGCGGTCATTTTCGACTACCTGTTAGGTTCCAATGTTTTATCTTTCGCCGTGCAAGGCAACAGCATACACAATTATATTCTCAAATATCAAATTATTTCGCTTTATTTACTCTAAACAAAAATGAATTTGTGGAATTTGCCCTAAGTGCCGGAAGAAAGTGCCATAGTATGGACATTATTGATGTTATTAGCAGACGTTATGTCCGAGATTTGTGATGAACGATTTCTCCGTGTAGGTCAATCAATACAGAATGATTAGAATTTCAATGTTGTAGCTAAATTTATGAATAATTAAATAAGTGAAATTTTTAAGCAATTTATTTAATTACTTTGAATGTAGCTTAAACAGGGTGGCGACAGAACCGGGAATTCAGGGAAATGTCAAGGAATTTCGTAAAATTACTCTTTAATCGGGGAATTTTGAAATTTTCGAGTTTCTCTTCTCGCGTACCCCGTGTAAGTGCGGACATCTGTCCCGACTCGCGTCACACACACACACACACACACACACACACACACACACACACACACACACACACACACACACATATATATGTATACATAGTTTTTATAGTTGGCCAATCGATATGGGTGTACGAAGTTTCCGAACTTTTTCTACCTCGGCAGCTAAGCCAAACCAGCCAATCCCCCCTCCTCGGCCTACAACCACAAGTTCATGTTCCGCTTTTTTCTTTCTTTTTTTTTCTTCTTTTTTTTTTACTTTCTGAAATCATTGTTATGTTTGGAACTTGCACATTATTTCTGTTATTTTTGGTTATCCTATAACTTCGCGTCCGCCAGTGTCTTATTGTTAAAAAAATCTGCAAACTTCAATCTGCTTGCATCCTTTACAGACATGATTTTTTTTCTTCTTGCCTTGCGTTTTTTATCAACAGAATATATTAGAACCCTAATTATTTACGTATTATTTTGGTTAGATTTTTAGTAATCCTATTATTTAGAAGCGCGACCACCAGTAGATTTATTGTTTAAAAAAATCCTCCAACTTAAGTCTGACTGCATTCCTTACAGACATGATTATTTTTCCTTTTATCTTGTGTTTTTTATCATTAGAATATATTAGAATCCTAAATTACTTAATATTTCAAATTGATTCCATCATATTTTTCGTTTTTATTAATCCTTTACAGCACTGTGTTATAGATGTGCAACAAATCTATAGGCATTCATAAGCAAAATGGGTTAGATCCTGTACTTTTTTTGTTCCTAAATTTTGACATTTTATTTAACGTAATTAATTGAAAGTGATATGTGTTTTTAATTTATATGTTTAATATAAATCAAACAAAGAATGAAAGTATCATCCTCCCCCTCCAAAAAATTGAAAAAGAATCTGAATGCTCTAGTGCATACATTCAGACAAAGGGTCATGGAATTTTTTAAAAAAGTCCTTACATTCCCCCCCCCCCCCTTGCCAAATACTGTGCTTGTCATGTTTTATGAAAACGATTTTTTGCCTCATTTAATATGTACTTTTGTGGTTAAGATGTGTTATAACTTCAAAATCCAAAACACATAAGTTTTCATGAAATATATGTACCTAGTGAAATTTGTGACTGAATAGCAAAATGCTGATTATTTAAGTTTCATGTTCATGCATGCCCAAGTTTAGTAAATATTTAAGACACTGTTTAAAATTTATGTTATTAACAGGATACAGCCTATAACATATATGAAAGAAAATAACATGTTTTTTTTTTTTTTTTTTTTAATTAAAAAGAAAAATATTGTACTACTTTTGCTTTTCTTGAAGATAGCAAGTATGGGTGTAGTTTGTAAATGGTTTATATGAATTTTGTATTTTTTTCTTGATGTTTTCCATTCTTTTTCGTGCTCTAAAGATGCTTGTTTCGATTTTTAGCCTAAACTTAAATTTTGTTGCAATTATATTTTGATATGTAAATGTAATTCTATATAGTCAAATGTATATATTTTTAAATTGCCCATTATTTTCTTTGTTTTTTTTTAAATGATAACAACGACAGAGATGCACATCAGGGAATTTTGTTTCGCAAATTTTGTAGCCATTCTGTTAAAAATTTAAAAACTGGCCCTAAAGAAATTCGATTGCCATTGCCAATATATAGTATAATTGTTTAAACATGGTACTTGTTTTTCTAAAAAAAGTTGCTTGACTTTGGAAGTTAAAAAAAAAGTTATCTTGTTTTTTCAATTGATTTTTACCTTCGCTTTTGCGTGAAGTTTAGTTTTTTTTTAATCTTAGGTATTGTCTGGGAGTAAGGTTGAGTTGCCAACTTCCATCGCAATATATAAATATGACAGCGCCTCCCCAAAGACACATGCCTTTTACCGTATGTAATGTAATGTTTTAGACACTATTTTAAATCGAAAGAAGAGTGTTTCTGGGTTTTCGTGTTTTATGTATATCTACTGTTTTATTCCGATCTTATTAAAAATTATGAAAAGTGAGGCTACTATTTTCAAAGTCTGAGACTACTATTTTGGCTACTATTTTTAACATCTGAGGCTACTAAAGCAACTATTTTCAAAGCTTACAGTCAGTGGCAGCCCTGAAAGTGTAAATTTTGGAAGTATTTGGTATTATTATTATTATTTCTTTTTGTAGGAAATCAAATTCCTTCGGTGGACGTACATATTTTTAAAGTTCAAACGTAGTTATCTTTGATTTACAATAAAATTTCAATTCACTAAGTATATGTACTGTGCCTTTTGAAGAATATTTATTCAATGTTAATATTTAGCCTATTGCAATAAGTATGCAATAAGTTGATATTTAGCCTATTGCAAAAGTATGAGGTCGAAGTCATGATACAAGCATGCGAGAGGATAATAATGCTAGTATAAGGCAATCTTTGATCATAAAAATGAGCAGACAGTCTCCTGTTAATTGTTACCTGCTAAAAGTTTTTCCCGTTTTCTCCTATTCGAGACAAATATGTAGATCAGTCTCCCTCTTTAAAAAAGAATGGCTATTTTTTTTTTTTTTTTACATTCGAATTCTCAGCATTTCGCGACTTGTTGAAGCGATGTTTTGATACAGTATACTTCAAATTAAAGAAAAGTCTACAACCAACGATGAACAGAGTTCTTACGTCTAGTTAAAATTCCAATTAATGCAATTTGTACACAAGGAGCGTAGTTTTAAGAACTTACCTCCTAATCCTCAACATACCTTTTGTTTGAAGCATTCAAACAAGTAATTTGAAGATTAAAATGAGTTATTTCCTTTATTTGCATGGTGTATATCTCACAAGCCAAACCAGATTTTACTGCAAATTACTGGGACTAAATTTACTGTTTGCTTTAACACTTGCCTTTCATAAAATTAAAAATATATACTTTTTATACAACTAAGTATCTATCATAAGAAATTTTATTATGATTGGTATAAATTTGTTTGGCACATCTATCAACGTAAAGCTAAATTTGTTCGTCTTGAATCAGTATTCGAACAAACAGATGCATATTGAATTATTTAAAACGTATTTAAATATTTAAAATAAAATATTGATTATTTATTTGTGAAATTTTATTATAATTGATACAAATTTGTTTTGACCAACTGTCAATGTAAAGCTAAATTAGTTTGTTTCGAATCAGGATTTGAACAAACAAATGTATATCTAATTACTTAAAACGAATTTGAATATATAAAATAAAATATAGATTATTTTACATGAATAATAATCCATTTAATGACAAATTCTGTTCAGATAATTCTAATAAGATGTTATCTTTAAAATTTCGATCCATTAATACATCATCCACAAATTTCTATTCACCAATACACACAGAAAAAATTACAGACAATAAAACGTTTTTTAAATGTATTTTTTTTTTTTTTTTCATATTTCATTTTCTTAGTTTATGTTCGTTAATCTGTCAGATACGGTTCATAAAAGTAATTAAGCTTGCTTTTCCAACGTGTCTTTTTCTGCTCTACAACTTCTTATCGACTTTAATCATTCGAATTAATACCGATAAGTACCATTTTAAAAGTATTTTATTAATATTTATAGAGAATTAAAAAGATATAGAATGAATATCAATGAAGTAGAAGTTCGATTACAAGAATATTTAAAATTAATAGCTCTTCTTCGAAACCATAATGGAAAGTTAATTCATTTTCAAGATAAACGACTGAATATTTTTTACAAAGAAGTTTTTCTTTTCACTATTTAGTTTGTTACACGTTATGTATTGAGAAGATGAATTTAGTATTATGAGTTTAATGATTTGATAAAAAAAAAAAAAAAAATGTTCAAAAATGACAAATAGATTGATATTAAAAAAAGTCTTTAAATTAAATTGTCACACACACAACGTTACAAGCTTTCTTAGAGTTTTTTGTACAGTTATTTACATTTTTAGTTTGTAGTCAAACCATTTGCATCACAGTGAGATATGCTTCAATTAAGAACAGAGAGATGGAGGGGGGGGGGGGGCAACACATCATTATAATTGTAAAATTAATCATAATTTCGTGATATTTCGAGAATAATATTAAAAAAACTTTTCATGGCTTCGAAGGAATTTTTTAAAAGAACTAATTTTTATAAAAAAATTACATGAGGTAGTTTACTTTATTAAGCTAATTAAAAAAAAAATCTTATTCAGGTGATGAGCCGTGAAAAAAAAAAATTATTTTGCCAAAATAAAAACTTTAAAAAATAAAAGCATCTATTTTAATGAAGTCTACTCTGTAAAATTCAATTAAAATTAATTGTATGTTTCTGACAAAAGTAATATGATATTTACGTATGACTAACATTATTTTTTTGTATGGTAAAGGTCATTGCAAAGTGAACGCAACTTAGGTTTTGCTTCGATCGAAAGAGTAACTAAAGACCTTCATTTTCAAAACCAAGTCATTTTGTAACAAGTGGAATAAATTAAATTTATGTAACCGAATTTTAATTGGATTTCGGTTATTTTGTTAAATTAACCTCTTTTTTTTACACTTTCAGATTTTTCAGTAATTTGTTTTAATTTTATTTATTTATTAATAAATAATTTTAATTTCACATTCAGGTCAAAGTTTAGATAACTAACTATTGTTGATACTTTGTTAATCTTGCCGAATTGGTAATATTTTATTATTTATTCATCAGTCCTTGTAAGCTTAACATATCACGTTAAAGGAAAGCAGAATGTCACAACTCGTTTAAAAACAATTAATTTAAAAAAAAAAAAAAATTTATTAATTCTTTATAAAATATTTGTGTTTCTGATCAAAATGTCATACAATCTGCTCTAAACATTTAATTGAAAGTTTCTGTTCAGCAAAAGACTTTTATTAAACCCATGCTTCCTTAGATGTGCTTAACTCGCAATCTTTATAATATAAATTATTAATGAAAATAAAATTAAAATAAAATTAAAAAGAAATAAAATAAAATAAGACAAAACAAAACAAAACAAAATAAAATAATCAGTTTCATTACAATCCCTAATTTTCTCAATTCGCGTAGCTCTACTGAAATAGTGTAAAGTAAATAGTTTTTATTTTCTAAACATTTTGATGAGCATCAATACAGTAATCACTATTTTCGGTGAGTGTATTAATATCACTGGATATAGGTATATAGGTAAATTTTCATGCTTGATTTATTAAAACAATTTGCCAAAAATATCTTATAGATGTAGTTGAAATAGTTTAAAAGAGGGCTCTGAAACGTAAGAGGATATGCTTATATGTACCACTCACTATTTAGTGCAAAGAGTTTATTTAATGTTTGTGAAAGCCGGATAGAAGTTAGAATCTTAGAAATTTTCATAACTGAATTTTTCGCTTATTTAATTGTCATTTTATTTTTAAACTTTCTTGAGCATATATTCTTTTCTTTTAAGTTTTTTTTACAAAACATTTTTTAACACCATCACTGAAATTAAAATGAATATATATATATATATATATGTATATATATATATATATATATATATATGAAAACGAAAATGGTAAAGCTTACAAATCCATTTTAAGTTTAAATGCTGGGACCAGTTTTATAGTGTAATTGAAAAAAGTACAATGCTCCACACTCCTAGCTAAATTTAAATTTCATGCCCAATAGTTTTTGTTGCATGAAATATATAGAAGCGGAAATTCAATTAATTGAAGTTTTAGGCATCTCCTGCTCATGAAAATATTAGCACCTTTAATATTTTTTTAATATCACAGCTTTTTTTTAAGATATCAACATCCAACCAAAAACCAATTTATAGTGAAATTCATACTAAAAAAAATGAATCCATGCCAAAATTGTTTTAATAATAAAATTATATTATCAATCGGAATAAATAAAATACATATGGATGTCAATGCATAAATTCACATTTATTTTTAAAGAAGAAATTTTGAAAAGTATTTTACCGCATATTTTGCTGATGGAGATGTTTTTAATATTTAAAATTAGATGCAAATTCAAGGCACACGGAGGCAACAGAAACGACGCTATGTTAATGACTACTAATAAATGATCTTATCTTTCCATTACATTATATTTTCTTTTTGATTAGGGTGCCATTTTAACTCTCTCCCAGCCAAGTCCAAACTTTAGTTTTGAAGTTTTTGAAAAGGGAATAATGAAAATCGAAAAAACACATGGAACTACAAAACGATCATCAAAAAACTAAACATGTTTGAAAATATCGATACATCGGTGACTTGTATCGATATTTTATCTATCGATATTTTTTTGTAACTATCGATAAAAATATCTTCGTAACGATATATCTCCTACTTCTCTCACAATCACGTGTACACGTGAAAGCAATATGATGGCCTCTCGTGCTATGCACGTAATCGTCATGTTGCAGAGTAATGTGCGAGGCCCTGCAAACGAGTATATACTTACGAATATTTTTTTGGTGAATTTCATTAAACTACGAATTCAATTTTCAGAATTATTACGAATACATTTTTAAAAATTTATTGGTACGCAAGTCATACAAAATTTCGGAAATTTGTAGCTTTACGGAAGACGTACATACGGAAAATTTACTCACTTTAATATCTCTCTCCCCCAAGTCAATAAATGCTTACTCACCCACTGCTAATGAGCATCACTCCCCAGAGTAGCCAACATTTCTGACAAACAAGCTCAAACTATCAGATGGCGATGAGTCGGAACACAAAACGATGCTTTCCCATTCCGGTTATTCCATCTGATTGTTTGTATTAATTTAGTGATAGGATCGAATGGAGAACAGAGTTCTCTTCTGGAACTTCGTTAGGAGGGAGGGAGAAGGGGGGGGGGGGGCATACACACTCATTGTGCCATTAGAGAATCTAATTGAATTCCGGGAGTCCGCGATTACTGGATTTGACGCCTAACGTAATGGATGAGCTTTTGCTCCTTTTTTAATTGAATTGTAATGCGAGGAATTTTCTGAAGTTATTTTAAGGGTGTGATTAGGAGGAACGGGCTCTTTTGAAATGCTTGTAAATCTAGACGGCGGTTTCATTAGTGAGTTCTGTTGCTGGCGCGATTTAGAATTTTTTTTTTCAAATGAAATTGCCTTTGACAAACTTGAATTCCTTGTGGAAGAGTTTAATGGGTTTATTAAAATCATTTTATTAAATGGCACATATAGTTGTGAGCTTAAAATTGTAGAATCGTCGCCATAACTTTCTTTTAGTTTTTAATAGAAATATTGTCACTGTGTCCATTTAAGGTTAAATGAAATCTCTGTTCTTAACCGGAGATGATTAAACTTAAATCGGTGTTGCTCTGTAACTAATCATTCGACTGAAAGACTACGAATTTAAATCAAGTGTATTTTTATATTTTCTTTATTTATTTCATAGAAATCAGTGTATCTTACGTGAAGTACTGTATTATTTAGTATAATATTTAAATTAAAAACTCGAAAGTTGGTAAAAACTAGCGTTTGCACTCTTGGCAGAATTGCAGGTGTTAAAAGTGTAACGCGAACATCTCGAACAAATCTGACTGGAGTGGTTAGTCTATTCTATTAGATGAATGTTTAGTTATCTAGGTTAATGAATAGCATAAACTGGTTCTTTCAAAAAGGACTCCTTGATGTACTCCAATGGCAGTCAAAATATCTAAGAGCAATTTCTTAATGCGTATGAGATTGTTATTGTAGTGTCGGTACCACATCTCATCAAGCGCATCCACCAAGTCCATAGAAATGTGAGGTGTGAACGACTTATCCGTTCGTTCGCAGTCGTTTGCGTTGAGTAAGTCGTACTTTTAAAGCTGTAAAATGAGTGGAAGTAAGAGTTTTTTATAGCTTGATTAATTGATATTTAATGAAGAAAGATGGCACAAATCATAAATAAAAGCATTCGTCATCTTTCAAACTGACTTTCCAGACGTCGACGCAACATGTTGTCCCCAGCGTAAAATGGTGTCGGGATAAAGAACATTATTGAGTGGAAGGAAGATAGGTGGTGCTAGAAGACTCAAACTTTACTAACCTTTTGACAACAGATATCATGTCCACGGTCCAGTTTTCTTTGCAAGATAATAAAAAAAAGCAAAATACAATTAAGAAACTCTTTTTCTGACCTCATTCTTGTCGCAATTGATATCATCGGTCTCAACAGTTTTATGCGTTTTGTTGAATAAGTTGTGTATTCTCCAAAGATTCCAATCAGCCTTAGCGTCTGTACTATTCTGTGTTCTTAATAGTCATTATTGTTTCCTCGATAAATGCCATTTCCCCAGGTGCATCTAACCTCTGGTTATTTTGCTTCTCGGTCTTTTTTGTTTTTTTACCTCTCTGTTTTCCGATAATCACCAATGGTCTTTTTAGAACTCTTCCTACTTTCTTTGTGGTGACCTTGGTAATTTCCTTTAAAATTTATCTGCTACAACTTTTTCATAACCGTTTTTTGTGAAGACGTACACTGAGAATAATACTGCTTATCTAAAAAAAATTTATGCACATTTTCGATGGTTGAAAATTTCAATTACTCTTTTTCTAAAGAAAATATTATTATTTTTCTTAGTGGTAATATTATTATTTTCTTACTTTCGATCGCCACTTAGAAATTATGTTGTTGATATAAAACTATTAAAATAAATTTCTGGTTATGACACTAGTAATTTAACAATAATGCAATTTCACAATACATGCAGTTTCCGAACAACACAAATATTACTTAAATTTATGTACAATAGCACTCTGACAAGAAAAATTTAGAAGTAAATGTGAATAGTGTTGAATGTATGAGTCAGATGTAACTCAGCAGGACCCAATTTTGATTTTCCTACTTTATTTGGTTTGAAAACTTGTCGGGGACAATTTTTACTTGGCTAGTAGCTTTTTTTGTTTACTTTTATTCGCATTACATTAAATATTTCTTTTTTTACAGCAAAAAATTCCTGATACACGTATAAGCGTCACTACATAGGCGCCTACTTTCTATTTTTATCGTATGATTGAGTTTTCATATTATTAGTGTACAATCTGTTCGGTTATAAGATTGAATTGCAAAGTTGAAATCTAAGTAATATTTAACAGATCGTATATACAAAATACTATCTACAATTTTAAATATTTGAAGATTATGGTTGTGATAACACCGCTCTCTGAGAAACGCCGATGTAGAGTTAAGTAGCGTTGGGGTTGTGTTGTCACAATCAAAGCGGTTGAAGTTGACTTTTATATCCTGAAACATTGACTAATTTTCATAATTGTGTTAAAGTGCGATTAAAGATTAATATCCGTTCAAATCTCTTTAAGTTTGGTCTTACACTGCTTAAAAAAAGTAGAAGAATACTATATGTTTTTAGAAAAATAAGAATCCTTTTATTTTTAATGAATTTTCCTTTATTAGTAACATTTTACAAATCATTTAGAATGAAAATATCACCAACAGCAGTGTGAAATTCAAAAATAAAATACAAATAACAACAAAAAATAGTTTTTATCTGAAACTCTGTCAAAAAAATAGAAGGACAGTAATAAAAAGATTAAATTAAAGCGATAATTAGTAAGGAATTTTCTTCCCGTGAGCTTTTATTACTTCGAATATTCTATTTGGCAATGAATCATACAAATATTGGATTTCAGTTTAGAAAAAATTGTCCCGTGTAGTGTTCAATGCTTATCGAAGCTCAGAGATAGATTCGTATTGTTTTCCACCATCATAAACTCGACGAACAAGCATCGCTCAATGTTTTCTACTATATTAAGATCAGAGCTTTTAGCTGGCCATGGTAAAACCCGCACATTATTGTCAACGAACCATTGGCACATTGACAATATGGCAATACGGATAGACGCGATCCATAACGCCAATGGCAATATGGATAGATGCTCCGTCTTGCTGAAACATTCACTCTTCTCCTAATTCGTGACCAAAAGGAAGAAGCTCAGAATTTAGGTATACGTCTGGACCATCTAGTTTAATTTTTTCTTATCTGAAAATATCACAGAAGTCCATTTGGTGGTCCATGACATGTGTTCTTTTGCCCAAGAAAAAACGGTTATCAATATGCGTTTGATTCCACTTGATGTGTGCGTTTTTTGGAAACGAAGTTTTTGGACCTCTTTATGTTGTTGTAAACTGTTTGCCTTGACACATGAGTAAGTCCTGTTTTAATGCCAGCATTTGCAATACTTCCACCGTTCTTTTTGAGCTCGAGAGCAACTTTTCTTTCATCAAGAGGCTTTAACTTTTTAGGTCTACCAGTCTTTTTTGTCTTACCATGTTTGCCTGAGTTTCTGATATAAAGTTAGAAACTGCATTTGGGCTAACATGTAATATGCGAGCAATTTCTCTAACACCTTTACCATTAGATTTACATATGCAACAATTTGGCCTTTTTGAAAGTCATTTAAGAGAATTCTTCTAGGCATTCTTAAAAGTGAAAAATTTAATTTTTGACAAAATGTAATATAATTATTAACAAAATAAGTTTTTAACAAAAATAAATTAGTTAGTTAAGGAAATATCCATACTTACTCTTTTACTTCTGCACAATCCACTAAATCAAAAGTTTTAGTAGGTGTCTCTCTACTTTTTTTTACACACGGGAGATCGCAAATACTCGTTTTTGAAATAAATGTTAGTGGTAGTTATTTAATTTCTGCCTAAAATTAAAGGAAATATTGTCAAACAAAATATACATAAGAATCTTAGATCCTGGATAAATGTTTAGAAAATAATGTGTAAAAGACAAGTGTCCTTCTACTTTTTATACGCAGTGTAGCACACACCACACAATGCTCACGACTGGCGTAGTTTTTGTCTGACTTTCGAATAGCAATAAAGGCTACTAGAGGCGTTTTACTGGAAGGATTGTTAGCGTTGGTTGTTGAAACTTTGTATGCGACCCTTTAATAATATTATTTGACCAGATATTTTATTTCATATCATGTGCTTTAGTTAGAATAGGCCATGCTTTGAGGTATAGTTTTCTGAATATTTGTTCAGCGCGCTGCTTATAATTTTACGTTAAGTTCCGTACGTTATTTTAGTATATAGTACCGCTACAAACATATTAGGTTTTGTTGCAGCAGATAAACACGACTAAATAGTAGAAATTTGCTATAAATTCAAGTTCCTGAAACTTAGCATCAGTTCATTTTGAATTTGTCACGATTCCGTGTTCTCAAATAAAAATTCGAGTTAAAAACGGAACTCAGAAGCCTCTGTTTCAAAAACAAATAACTAATATTTTCTGAACAAGGTGTTTTAAGAGCATCACTTTTTTTTTTTAAAATCGCTTTATTAACGTTAACATTATAGGTGCTACTTTAATATGTATGTAATATATCATTGAAGAGGTATACCATATTTTATTTTTTAAATATCTATAAACAGTCAATTTTTTTAAATATATGGATGACAGACAAATTAGTATCAGTGACAACTAACACTTTTCTAAATATTTCATTTTATTTCGATAATCCCTTAATAATCCTTTAAAAATCTTTTGAAAAGTTATTACATAAGGAAAAATGAATGAAAACTTCTTAACGGATTCTTTATTCTTCTCCATTTTAATGCACCTCTTAGACGAATCAATTAAAGGGAGTGGAAATAATACTAATTAATTTCTTCGCATATTTTTTTTGTTTTTGATGGGTTAATTTTTTAATTTTATTTTTTTATTTTTTTTGGTTATAGGTTTTGAATACTTTGTAATGATTAAACATCTTAAAACAAGAGTGCTTAGAAAGAATATTTTTGAAATGTACATTTATAATCCACATTATAGAGATTTTAACGAATTTAATTTAATAACTTCGATCGTAAGTTTATCTTAAATTAAATAATTATACAATTATTAAATTTCAAAATCTATTTGTGGATTAAAAATGCTTCTCGAATATGTTTTAAGTATGCAAACTTAAAAAAAAAGTAATAATTTAAAAATTGCATTAAAAAGTTAAATTTTTATTTCAAATTTACATCAGTGTCTTCCTTAATTATGCATAATAAGTACAAGAAAATTTTCAATCAATCAAAAGAGTGCTGCTTTTAAAGAAAACGCGTGCTGCTTTTGATTGCTTAAAAAATATAATGAAATTTGAATGGTTTGATGAAATTGAAAATTTTAATGAATTTAAATGATTTTTTTTTTTTTTCATTTAAAGCAAAATTCCAGCTTGTAAAGCACTTTTTGCTAACCTCCCGCTAACACGAAAGACAACCAAACAGACAGAAATAACATCAATCCATGACAAATATAAATTCAGCGACCAGTATTAAGTGTAATTGAAAGTTGTGGGATGTCCCACACCTCAAGTTATGATTTTATCTTACCTAATTTCGAGGCTTTTTTTTTGGGGGGGGGGGGTGGAGGGTGTGGATAACTGAATAATTTCAATAGTTATAAAGAAATTTTACAATGTTCATTATGGCTGAACGCGTACAATCTTTTTAAAAAATAAGGTGGTAAAATCGCTTTATAGTAAAATTCTTAGTGGTGGCAGCGCAACGTGTCCTTGCTTAGATTTTTGTGGTATCTGGGTAAAACTGAATGAAGCTTCCTCCCTCTTCCCACTTCCCCAAAGATTAATATATTTCCTTCGATTTTATGTTGTAGGTGAGCACAAGTTGTTTTTTTCTTTCTCAAATATACAATACTGTTTATAGCATAACAAAAGTTAATTACAGGGTTACCGCACATATGGAAAGTCTGGAAATGTCATGGAAAGTCATGAATTTGGATATTGAGTAAATTTTATCATGGAAGTCATGATTTTGAGCAAAAAAATAGCCATAAGTCATTGAAATACAGTGAATTTCAGGATAGTAAAATCATATAACTATGACATCATAAACGCCATGATCGCAATTTAGCTCATCGAAAATTCGTACATGTTTTTTATTTACGTTTTGACGTTAAATACCGCTGCCAATGAAAACATTTCTAAACTCTAAATTTATAACATTACATGAGTAAGGTCTCATTGGTGGGGGAAAAAATTCATAATATTAGAACTGAAATGAACAGTTTGATAAGCTTGTATTTACATTTTTAAAACTTTTTTTTTCCGTCTTCTGATTTGCATTGGTGACATCAAAACATTTTTAATGATATAATTTATTATTAGTGACTTATTCTTTCTTCAAATATCTCTTTATTATTAAAGATTGATTAATTTTTTTAACACTGAAATATCAAAGAATGGAAAATTATTTTTCAATTTTTCTTCTGATTTGGAAGTTACTAAAACATGGGTCTTTTACTTAATTAAAAAAAAAAAACTTTATAAAAATCATTTTATGGTACATTGATTTACTTACTACGTTCATGTTAGTAAAATTCATATAGGTTATTATTATTTTGTGATTTGATTTCTTTAATCATGGAAAATTATTTGCTTCAGTCTTGGAAAGTCGTGAAAAGGCATGTATTTGTGACATTTTATTTTGGCAGAAACCCTGTAAATAGCAAAACGGTGTTTTTGCATCTTTTCTATGTCCTAGTGTATTATATCCTGTAATTTCTAAAATAACGTCAGAGATAAGTAAAAGAATTAAAAAAAAATAAAAAATTACACGCTTTTCCAGTCGATATAATTTCTGGTATTAAATTAGTTCTGAAGTTTGAAAATACATATGAAAAATAAGAAAAGCATGTAACAATGAGTCCATAGAAATAATGAGCTCTGTTCTGGGTCCCCCATCTGTGGAAATTATGCCTTGAAGCACTGGCCAGGAAATTAAGTACAATAAACAAGATAGTATAGTAAATTGATATAAATAAATTATGGTTAACCTCAGCATTCTTTTTATGAGGTGTAGAAAGACGGGATTTTTTTGTGAACAGAATAATAATGTCCCGTACACTACTTATATAACCCTGTAAATAAAACTGGGAGTAGTTGCTCGCGTATATCAATAGCGCTATCTGTTGAGGATATTGGAATTAAGGAAAAATAGAACACATATTTTCCTAATTTAATATTTTAACATGAGGAGATGTATACAAATTTATAAATTGAAATTTTAATAAAATTATAAATTGATTTTAATAAAATTATAAACTGATATTAATAAAATTATAAACTGATTTTAATAAATTTAACAAATTTATAAATTGAAATTTATAAACTTCGTAAAATTTAATCGGAAATAAGTCTTTGTGTTTTTTCAATAATACTGTTTAGTGCCATTTTTTAAAAATCTTTCTCCATTTATGGCGTTTTCCTATCTCACACATTAATAAATAAAGCATATACAGCCTTTTTAAGGCAGCTTGTAAGTTATGCTAATTGAAATATAGCTTCCGTATTTAAAAAAAATCTTTTTGTAGTCTTCAAACTATTACAAGGCAAGCTTTAATTAAAAAGTTTTTTTTCTTTTATTTTTTTCTGTTTCGAATTTTCATTATAAATGACTCAGCAAAGGTACATGTAAGTCAGTTTACAAGTGGAAGATAGAACTATTTTTCTGAATTAAGTCCGTAATAAAATCACGTTATTTCTCCTGTTTATTTCACATAGTTGATAATTAATTAGAAGTTGTTTGCATAAATATTCAAGTTCCCAGACTCCATCTCCCTCTTTTTTCAACCTTGCAAAAAATTAATATTTAATGTCCTTCTAGTGGCGTGCTATGTTGGTTAATTTGTATTTTCGTAAGTAGTCGCAAAATATAATAATTAACATTTTAATGAGATGCAACTATTCACCGTCAGAAATGCAATATTAAAATCCCTAATAATTCTTAAAATTTAACTTCTTTAATTAAGCTTACTAACTACAAAATAAACTTTAGTATATTTAAAATAATTATGAAAATACAAATTTACTTCAAAACATATCAAATGGAATTTTCACGAATTAAGATCATTTAAATTTAAAGTTCCCATACTGAAACATAGTCATTTTAGATGAAAACATCAAACAAATTGCAACAAAAGGTTTTAAGGTTTTTTAGACTCAGAAAAATATCCTGAATAACATATCTAGAAAAATCTAAGTGGCGGAAGGCCGCCATATTGGTCGCCATCTTGAACTTCTGTCGTAATTGTAAAATGACAACAATTAACGCTACAGGGCTCCGATTTCCTTCAAATATGTACCAAATTAAAGACTTTTTAATGCTTAACCTTTTCAAATCGAAACACATCCTATTTAAATAGCTTTTTGTGAGTAATAGCATTTAAAATACTTTTATTACTTGTTTTGATTGTATTCCAGTCATTTTAGTGGTATAAAGGGCCAATATGAAATAAACTACAATAAAAGGTTTTTTAAACTCAGAAAAATGTCCTGAACAACATTTCAAAAGTCTAGAAAAATCTAAGTAAAGGAAGTCCTCCGTGTTGGCCATTGGTCGCAATCTTGAATTTCTCTCGTAATAGTAAAATGTTTAAAATTAATGCTACGCTCCGATTTCCTTCAAATACATACCAAATGAAAGGTTTTAATGCTTAATCTTTTCAACTGTAAATACTTCTCGTTTTAAACAACAATTTCACTGTAATAGAATTAAAATAATTTTTAATTGTTTGTTTTGATTGCTTTTTAAATCATAAATTTGAAGTTTTCTTTTTCTGTTATTTATCATAAATATAAAATTTCTTTTAAAAACACAAAATATGTTACATTTTATAAAAATTTTTTATCATGGAAGCCAAAAACTACTCCTACCACCAACTTGGATATTTAAAAATAGTAGTTTGATGCAATTAATAACCAAAATATGTAATGGTAGCACAAACAAAATCTATTTTCATTCAACAAATTCTTCACAATTACTTCTTTCAATTGAAATTTTTTTTCACAGTTATTTCAATTGAAACTTAAAAGTAGTGCAGTTAATCTTGCATTTGCTTCTAGAAACATCCAAGAGTTGGAATGGTGCTGATTGGATGTCAGTCATTATGGGTATAAATTGATTTCTTTGTAATGTCTAAACCAGTCATGAGGTACAAGTGGATTTTAGGTATGAAACGAGTCATAAAAAAGTTTTTGATATTTAGCAATAGCTGCCGTAAGAGGAAGTGACTTTTTTGAGTTACAGTAAAAATACATGGCTGTATTTTTGTTAGCCGGCATTTCATTAAAGCGTTTGTATCGCAGGTGATCCAATGCTACAGTTGTCTTTCAAGCATACAGGGTATATAAAGTCTTATATCTTTTAGCAGTTTCATCTTTTCCATTGTAATAGCCTGTGAAACTTCTTTCAATGAATAGAGCGACCAAATATTTTTACATTTTATAAATATAAGAACTTATGTCTAAATGCACAAAGGTGGATCAAGAGTGAAGGGGTCCTTTTTATTTAAAATGTCAGGCTTTTCTTTGCATCTTTTCATGACTTTTCTTTACCTACTGTAACCTCTTTGTATTTGTTAATGAGTGTGACACATGACACTAGTCAATACATATATGGCGTTATTAACATCTGTGCATGGAATCATAGATTTAACCCCCAACTCATCGCTGTACTTCTGGTATACTTGTTCTTTTAGTTAATCGTTCTGTTCTTGCGATGGTTATTAATGTCTTTTCAATATAATGGTTCAGTTCATTAGTGTCGGTTCAATACAACTAAGCCAATGGCAAGAATTTACCATTTCGCATTACTATGATAAAAAACCAGTAGACCTTTTTGAAAGAATATGTACACGATTAGATGCGAGAATTATCGACCTATTTGAGGTGTGTATACGATTTTGTTTATGAATTGTATCATGTTTGAAAATTATTTCAGAGTTATTCAGAGTTCTTATTCAGAGTTTTTTCAGAATTATTCAGAGTTATTTCAGAGTTAGTAAATGCAAATTCCATTTCCCAATGCATTTTGCTCGGAAGTAGTTCTTTAAACGTCAACCATTTTTACGCACTTAATCCAGAATCTAATAGTTCAACTAATCAGCTCGTTCACAAAGAGTCAATTTTACTACTTTACATCAAGTAATACATAATACAAAAATCATTATACCAATTAAAGACAATATTTTCTTATGAATATTTTTTTCTAGCAGTAATCATATATAAGGAACTATAAGGTTAATCACATCTAAGGAATTCTGTTGTATTTGATAGCAACTCATTACCTGTCTGCTTGTTTTTAATTGATGAAAATAGTCTATTGAAGTGGCAGTGATACTTCCAAAGCCTCTGTAATTGATAATGTATTCATGGTAGCATATTTAAAAATATATGTCCTCTTCTAATTTGTGTTATTGCCATCTTACTAAGCATATAGAGCACTGTATGGCTGCAAAACTTTCGTTTTCAAATTCTTTTTAAGCCAAATTGTGCCATATCATCCCAAAAATTTCCCCTTATTATGTAAATCACCAAATATTTGGATTAAATCATTTAAACTATTTCCTTGGTGTTCAATTGAAATAATTGAGAAAAAGTCGAGTGAAAACTATTTTTCTTTTATGTCATATCATTACCTTTTTTAAGTATCAATTGCATCAAACTGCTTCTATTTTTAAATATTAAAGTTGGTATGATAAGTTTTGGCCTTCCATGTTTAAAAACTTTATAAAATGCAATAAATTATGTGATTTCAGTCAAATTGTTTGTAAAAGTAATATATTTGTGATTCAATAAATAATCAAAACAAGCAAATAAAAGTATTTTTAAAACAATTGCTATCAAAAAGTTGTTTAAAATGAATGTGTTTCTAGTTTATAAGGTTAAATATTAAAAACTCTTTCATTTGGCACATATTTGAAGGAAATCGGGGCCATGTAGCATCAATTATGAACATTTTACTATTACGAGAGAAATACAAGAGGGCGGTCAATGGCAATATGGCAGGCTTCCTTTACTTAGACTTTTTTCTAGATTTTTAGACTATTTTTTCCTAGACTTTTTATATGTTGTTCAGGACATTTTTCCGAATCTAAAAAACCTTTTCTTGTAATTTATTTCATATTGGCCCTTTTTACCTCTAAAATGACTTGACTATAATCAAAACAAGCAAATAAAAGCATTTTTAATGCTATTACTCACAAAAAGCTATTTAAATAGGATGTATTTCTATTTTATAAGGTTAACCATTAAAAAGCCTTTCATTTGGAACATATTTGAAGGGAATCGGAGCCCTGCAGCATTAATTATGAGCATTTTACCATTACGACAGAAATTCAAGATGGCGGCCAATATGGCGACCTTCCACCACTTTGACATTTTTAGACATTTGATATGTTGTTTAGGACATTTTTCTGAATCGAAAAACACGAAAAAACCTTTTGTTGCAATTTGTTTGAGGTTCGGTCATTTTTGGCCCTAAACTTACTTGACTAACATATGTAAAAACAACGAACAAAATGAACGATTGAAATTACGACGAGAAAGTTCCAAAAAAATCTCATAAAAGAAATGGAATTTTCTCAAGCAAAGCGAAACTAGTCCTTTTTTCCTCACTTATCATTCCTCAGCAAAATCCTAGATTATTATCCAATGGTCTTCTATAAATAACCTATAAGTAAATAACCCTATAATAAAACTGGAGTAATTGCTCACATAAAAACAGCGCGATCTGTAGAGGATGTTGCTTTGTTTTGGGGACAGGTGCCGATTAATTCAAATGCAAACCGCAACGTCCTTCACTCAAACGTTCATTAATTAAAAAAAAATTAGTTACATTTTTCTGTTACTTTTGGAACCTATTAAAACCAATAGGGACATTTTAATTTATTTTGCTGTTAATTCTCTGGATCAAAATTTCATGAGTAGTTTAGCACAATAATTTAAATATATCCAAAATAAATTGTAACCTATTTCTTATTTTTATTTAAGGGAAGTTATTATTGATCAAGGTGGCCTTGTCGAGAGTATGGATACATGGCACTGCCTAATTATAGTTATGCATACATAATGAGAATCTTTTGCATTTGAATGTCTTGAATATTTCTAAGAATTATTCTATAAGAAAAACAGTATCCATACGACTAATAATAATAAAAAAACATTCAGCTTTAATTAACAATCTTTGTTCTTTCATGTTTTTATCTGATAGGTCCAACAATTTCCCTGCCTAGTGAAATGAGCAGAGGCATAGATTCCCCAAATGCATATTTTTAGTAATAACGAACTTTCTACGAGTTTCGACAAATTGTATAATTTACATAAAGATGACATATTTTTCAAAGCGAAGTACCCGCTAATTACTATTCAATTTTTATCAGATGCAAGAACAGTAATTAATAAAATTTTAAGACCAAATGCAAATTTTGCAATTCAAATTTTTAATTTGGAATTTAATTAAAAAGTGGCAGTTTAGTTTATTATAACTTCTTCAGTAGGTGGCACCACTAGCACAAAAGTATCACGAAATTGATTTTGAAATGCTAATAGTACAAAAAAAAAAAAAAAAAAAAAAAAAAAAAAAACTTCTTTCATTGTTATAAAATCAGGAATAAAATATCCTATTTGTATAGATATTTAAACAGACAATTTGTTAAGGAAAATATTCGTCCTAAAGGCCTATAGAATAGAAAATAATAATCACTTGACAAATCATGATTTTAAAGACTTCTATTTTTGTTACATGAAAGTACGTATTACCAGTTCATTAGTCCGGGCGCAAATGTAATACCGTGTGCTCCTTCATGGTTCAAACATGTGGGTGGTGTCAATCGCTTCGTTTGAACGTATAGAAACTGAAATTCGATAGTGGGTATCTTGATTCCTCGTGTGAGTGGCGCTACAGTCGAAAATCCAAATGGTTGCCTCCTTACAACTGGAATGCACGTTTTTTCCGAGTAATGGCTTTTCAACTTCATGAAATGAGTTGAAAAGCCATTACTTGGCAAAAACGTTGACCATTAGGACACTTGTAGGATATGATATTACCTTTCCAACGATATTTAACACATCTATGCTAGATAAAGTTAAAGAAAATTCAAGATGGCCGTTGCATTATTATCTTAAGTATGGTTTTCAGAATAATGGCTTCCCAATGCGTTTTATGAAATTATTGGCTGTTACAAAACTTATAGGAAATAAAATTATTGTTTTGATGGTATGTACCACATCTATGTTTGGTGAATGTTACAAAATTCAAGGTGGCTGCTGCATTGCTATCGCCTGAACATTTCTGCAAAGTAACAGTCTCTCAGTATTCTATACGAACTTGTTGGCTATCAGTAAACTTTATGGAAATAAAACACCTTTTCGATGACTATGTCCATCATTTAAAATTCCAAAATAAACGTCAGTTTTAGGCGTCTCTTTAGTACCCTTATTATCGTTTCCTCCTTATACTGTAATATAAATTACTATCACAGTTTCTTAATATTTACACATTGAACAATAAAGTAAAATCTGACGCTTTTCACAATATACAGTAATTGATTCGGATAACAAAGTACGACAGCTTTAACTTGTTACCACAAAGCTCTTTAATATTATAATATTGGAGTGGGATATATAGAAGAGGGCAACTGTGTAAGATCAACCATCAGATCAACAATTGCAGTGATATCACACAAGCCATCACCTCCCCCACATGAGCACATTTATGTACAAGGCAGATTGTTGAGATTGAATCGGTAGGGAGGGGCACATCGACGCTTTAGACAAGGGCACTTTGTCAACTCTAAAAGCTTCTGTGGAGCACAAGGTTCTGTACACGTAATGAGCCATTACCATTCACAAGAGACCAGCCAAAATCAATAAATGGAGGTAGGTCTGGTGTCTAGTATCTTGTGCCCAAATCATTGCTTTGTATTGTACCCGCAAAAGAGCTGGATAGAGAGGCGCCTTTGTTGGTGCAAGATGTTCTCCAGTCTTTTGATTCTTAGTGAAGAGGCACCATTTTACTTCCCTAATGTTTTTCATTTTGGTTTGAGGTTGGTACCCCTGACAAACAAATCCCTTTATCATTTGTAACATATCCGTGGAAATGTTTCCAGAATGACTCATAATACATGTATAGTGCAAATATAATGTCTAACTGAATCAAAAGTCATTCCACCATGTGATCTTTCCTTTTATGGCAAATGATCAAGTGATAGACAGCACTAGAAAGAGTATGGAGTACAGGAAGCGCAAGCGATGCAGCCTTATTGGTCCCTAGCGTGTCATAAATTGGCTGAAGGCGAACTAACCGTTTGCTTTTATCAAGAACTCTTTATAATGCTAGATCTCTTGGAAGCAGATTGGATACTAAATTTTTTCATGTGAAAGCAGCTGGTGCATGGTTACTTTGTGTATGTTTGTTGATGGGTGCACTTTATACTGCATAGGGACATATTTACCCTGACTTTCAAGTCTTCAGCGAATTTAGTTGGAAGAAGTCAAATAGTTCATGAACCTCTTTGTACACTTCATTTTTTTTATATATATATTTGCATGACAAAATGATCTGCAAGTTTTTGACTATCTTAGGTTTATCGGTGGAGTGCAACTCCGCCATTTCATCAACTACTGCAACTTTGTGGAACACTTTTGTCAAAGTGCCTCCAAGATAACCATAAACTTGCTTTTTTCCGTGCAGTAATGCCATGCAACTGCTCGGCCGAGCAGAAAATCCCCTTTCCGAGCAGTAATGCCATGGATTAACATTATATGTCCGAGCATGTAATGCAAATCCATGTAAGGAAAAAAAGAGCTGGTGGCAATAATGAGAATTTATGATGACAAAATGTTATCTTTAAATCTATTTCACATTGACTTCTTGCTACATAGTCTGGAAAATTTAAAAAAACCAGCTTTTAACTCGAACATATTTTTCTTCAGTGTTACATTAACATTTTTGAATGCTGATTTGAATGTCTTAAGTTTTGTCCTTTTCATTGTTGCCCAAATCTGAACTAAATATTTTGATGGTAATAATTATTTTACTGGTTGGCTGGCTAATCTTTTCAATGCTTTCGTCAATGATTTTAGAAAAAAGACTCTCACCAATGTCAGCAATTACACATGTCTTTCGTACCGTCATTGGGAAAAACTTTCTTCTTCACAAAATAAATAAGTATAAATATATAAGTATATCTATGTTGCATCTGAAAGTGTTGGTTATTGATTGGAAAACCCTCCACTAACTTTTCTACATTGTGATCTTGCAGATTGCGAACCGATAAACAATTTTCGTCATTTCACTTTATATTGGGAGTGACACTTCTAACCATTGCTTTGGTTGCTACAGCAATTCCTGTGAGCTCCAGATTTTCCAGAAAGAACCTTGTTATAGCATTCTGGTTTTAAGAATTGCCAGTAAGTCCATCTTGAACTGTAAGTCTTCTGTTATGGTCCTCCAGAGCTTCGGCTTATTCGGCAAAAACATACATTCGGTTGTAAGGAGGCAGCCATTTTGGATTTTAGAATGTAGCGCCACTCACAAAGAAAAAAGAGGAAGCGAGATACGCACTTCGAATTTCAGTTTGTACACATCCAAACGAAGCGATTGACACCAACTACATGATTGAACCATGAAGGAGCGCACGGGGCCATTTTTTTTTCCAACATTAGCGCCCAGACTATATAGAGGAATAGATTCCGAATAAATTTATGAGCTTCACTCAGAGTTTTGAATACTTAAGGTCATAATACTCGCTTTGTAAGTAGAAGACTGAACGAAATTAAAATTATATGGATTGTTCTTTAACAGATTGTATGCGATATTTTCAACCTTATATCCATGTACCTTATATCTTTTAATTATCATAGTCCGCGTCAATAATTTCAATGTGAAAGACTGTCTCCGATAAATGGCAAATAAGTATTCCATGAGCTTTCTGTCAGATATTTTACTACACTTTTCTGCAGTAATCTCTTCATAAAAATTTGTGTAATGTACAGTCATCTTGACATAAAAATAATTCAACTGCCAAGAAAAGTAATTTAAATATTTTTTTTTTCCTTTATAGTTATCGTGTATGAATTGAAGTATTTCATCGGGTATACTTATTAACACCGATTAATTTCTTTTTATATTTTTCTTTTCATACAGGTGAGGTTCGCATCTTTTAGTTTTCTAAATGCTGCGATCTTATAAATAACGTTGGTGTTTCAAACTTTGCACACACGCACACCAAAGTTTTTTTGGGCAAGATTGGTGGCTAATGTTAAGCACATATGAGTAGTTAAGAATTTTGGCATTTATATCTTTGAACAAATGCACATCAGAGTAGTTTGAAGAATGTTGGTGCTTAGGTTTTTTACGCATACACATCTGAGTAGTTTGATAAATGTTGGTGCTTAGATTTTTCACACATGCGCGTCAGAGTAGTTTAAAGAATGTTTGTGCCTACGTTTCTCATACAAGTATATATGAGTAGTTTGATAAATGATGGTGCTTAAGTTTTTCACACATAGATATCTGAGTAGCTTGAAGAATGTTGGTGTTTAAGTGTTAGAACGCATGCGCGTCAAAGTAGTTTGAAGAATGTTGGTTTTTAGGATTTCCACGTATGAGTAGTTTGAAAAATGTTCAATTTTAAGTCTTTGAACTCATATACATCAAAGTAATTTTTAAATTGTTGGATCTTATTTTTTTAAACACAATCATCCACACCAAAGTAATTAGAATAAAGTTGATGCTTGAAATTTCGCACACCAGAGAAATCTACTTGTTCTTTTTTAAGTAACTACCTTTTTTAATGAGAATAAAAAGAAAATTGTTATACCAGTCAGCAACTAAAAACGTGACGTATCATATTAAACATGAATGGTGCCAATGAACATTCCCTTTAGAATATATTTTTTATAAAATGACTTCTTTGATTAATGCAGCTGAGGAATACAAATATTTCTAGCGCGTATGCTACATAGAACTGATTCTGTCTTCTTGTTCCATGTCGTCTCATTAATATTTAACTTTATCATACTATAGCGTGAATAATGAATGCCAATTGTAGTTAGGAAGTTCATATTTTTTTTTATCTGCGAATAAGCATAGCGAAAATCAAGCTATTCAACATGCAGACAGATGAAAGTTGAATATTTAATTTGTATTGTAATTAAAAACAAACGAACCTTGGGATGGGAATATTTAAGTCAAAAAGAATATCTTCTAATTAATTACGGACTGTGTAAAGTAAAATAGCTTGATTGAAATGTTTTCCACATTTTTAATAGAGATGTGTATTTATTGTTTGTCTCCTCGCTTATAAAAATCAAAAAGTATTTTTAGCAGAAGAATGGTGGTTTCCAGGCTATAAACATACAATTTTAAAAATAAATTATTTTGTAATATTGTTATTCTCCGTGATATAGCGTGTTCAAAAAATTATTAACCAATTTTTTAAAAATGAATTTCTCAAAAACAATAACTCACATGGGATTGGGACTAGTTGTTATTGGATGGCCAATAATATTGACATTGATTTTTGGAATTTTATTTGGTATCCAAAAAACAGTCATATGTTTTCCATCCTGCGAGGAACTGATTTCGAGGTGTTTATTTCTAAAACTAAGGAGTGGTTTTTAGGACACCCTGAATCTTGAGTGTGCCTAAATAGAATTTTTTTTTTTTTTTTTTTTTTTTTTTTTAAGTCGGAGTGCTTGTTGCAGTGGGGGATCCAGGAATTTTTATTCCCAGAGAAGTGACGATTTCAAGGAACATGCTCTAAGCCAGAAACAATTCTTCGGAGGAAAAACTCTAAATTTTTTATATTTGATAATTATACTCGTAAAAAGAAAATTTCAATGTTGTGATATGGTTTATCATAACAGTTACATACTTGGAAATATAGTTACTTATAAACACAATGATCTGAATTTCTATTTTTATCACTTTCAATTACCCATATGTTAACATAGGGTTAAAAAAAAAAGTATTGCTTTCGGTCAAATGTAAAATTTTCGATTGTTTTACATTTCAACACGTTTTGGAACTTGCTGAGTTAAAGTTATGTGGTAAAGATTTTTTTTTTGTCTGTCTTTGATTTGAATAACTCTCGAACGGATTGATCTACTATGTTAAAATTTTTATTTCAGTTTAACTGGTGACAGTGGGGAGTGAGGGTTTTAAAGAAAATTCTCTGAGGGGCGAGGGATTTGTATTATTACACTAACGGGAGGTATATATATATATTTTTCTCAAAGGGGAGGAGGGGGAGATATGTAATAATAAGTGTTCACGTAACAATGAACTTTTTAGTGAGTAAACCGTACCTTTGTTTTAGTAGAAATGAACGCTTCAGCGAGCGAAGAGAGCCTGTTCTTAAATAGCAATAGCAATTTTAACGAGCAAAGCGAGCCTGGGTTTGCGTTGCAATGAACCTTTTAGCGAGTGAAGCGAACCTGGTTCCCAAAACAGGTCTCGACAACGCGGGGCTAAGCAGTTGCTATAAATATAGTGAGTATCTAGCCTTGTGACTTTAATTAAAACACTCTATGGTTTAAACACGAAAGAATTATATAAATTTTAACACAAAGAGGTTTCCTGTTTTATGTAAATTAAAGATTAAATTATTAATATATAATTGTATTTGTATTTATTCTCGTGATTTTATCCATTATTATTGAATTTAAGAAAGTTATTCGATTAATAGTATAATTAAGTAGTAGTTAAGAAGTAATAATACAATTAAGTAGTTAAATAGCCTAATGTAATTGCTTGATTCTTAAAAATAGTTTGTTTTTTTCACAAGTGAAAATGTCTTTGCTCTTATAAATTTGTCTTGCAAATTATTTCTAAACTATGTTTCTTCGTTACGGTTGTTTTTATCCTTTTATAAAACAACAAATTTGAGTGAAATAACAATTTAAAGTTCTCTACTAACGAAATCTTTATTTGTAATTGCACTTCGTATTATTGATTTGAAAATCGAAGTTAAAAGTATCAGAAACAGGCCAATTGAAAAGTTGTTATAGTATACAGTAAATGGCAGACTCGTTGAGGAAACCTAACGAAACTTACATCCCCCAACATTAAAATACAATATATAACTCTAATGAATTTCCAAAAAAGTACTTCCTCTAAAGTAAGCAGTGTTAAATGTGATGTGACCGCATGAGCTTAACATACTATAATTAATTAAAAATATTCAATTAACTACTTTTTAATATTTAAATTGCTGAACAATTGCATACTGCTGAGAAAGTAGCGCTACTAAACAGTTATTTGTGTCTAAAAGTTATATGAGTAGAAAAACTTTTAAAGTTTGTTTATTATTTTCTTACATGTTGTTTATTTATTTGGATATATCTTTGTTACATTAAATTACCGTAAGCGCTATTTTTTATTGTGTCAAAACACTCACGTAAGCATCACATCATTTTTAATATAATTTTAAAAGTAATTACTTCACGTAACGTTTAAATTGATTGGGAAGATATTTTGTTGAATGAACGTATTAAACAGATATTTATGTTTGCAATTCAAATATTCTCAATCTGTATTTTAAAAACGCACAGTCAAGAATATAAACAATGTTGTAATTCATCTTAACATTTAAAAAAAAAAAATTATAACAAAAGATATTAAACCCAACCGAAATTATTGTAAACACCTCCAATATATTTAGTGAAAGAGTGCTGTCATAAAAAAATTCAACTGAATACCTTTGGGATTTACTTTTCAAATTAAAACTCACTTTCTTGCAGAATTTTTTTGTTTTTGTTTTCATTTCCTTGTTGTTCAAAATAGTTGATTCACTCAACCGAAGAAAATAAAGTGGGTATTTTGAATCACTTCGAATTGTTCTCTTCGATTTGTAAAGTGGACATTTTTCGCAAGATTTGATCAGTCGAATTGGGAGCGTTTTCGATTTGCTTTACTTTTTGCAGCCCATTAAATGTGAATTTAAGAGAACTCTAAACAGTGAAGTACCGAGTTCTTGAATTGTATTCTTAAATTTCGAAATACAATGTCATACTATATTCAAATAAAATAACAGTTTTGAGTCGAACATAAGAAATTCAATTTCAAGTTCTCTTATTACAGTTATCTTTTTTGTGTTGTTAAGTTTATCTCAAACAAATTGATAAAAATCTGCTTAGATTATCAATACTTTAATTTTAAAATCTAATGTTTTAAAATAAAATAGATTATTAATACTTTTATTTAATTGCAATCCCTTATTTGAGGCATATATAAACGCATATATCACACAGTTTATTTTATTTAATCATTAGTTTTATAAAGTAGAAATCAGAGAAGTACCGAATTATTCACTGCTCAGTTTATGTCATGTTCAATTTATTACTTTGACATAACGTTGAAATGATTTATAACTTTGAATAGTTAATAAACTGACTTAATCTTTTTTAAAAAGAAGTACAATTTAAAATTCATTGTACCTGACCAGTGTAATTATTTCCCTATCGAATATAGCAAAAAAAAGTTATCTGTTCTGTTTCATAAAACTCTCTGTAAGTAGTGTAGAAAGAGATGGAGCTTTTTGAAATTGCTAATTGTAGTAGTAGTAGTTATTATTTTAATTAGCATAATTAAATTAATATTATTTGTGAGGTAAGATTATAGAAAAGGTTATCAAATAGGTATCGGTTGCTATACAAGTAGGTGAATTTTAACGATATAGGAGGTAGTTAACAAATACCAAACATCCCAATATTATATAAGGAGGAGAGAGAAGGGTAAAGAGCAACGACGCTATCAATTAAAGCTTGAAGCCCCCTATAGTGTGCCCCCATACTTTGAAGAATTGAGTACGGCTCTAACTCCTACGTCCTAAAAATTATAATTAATAAATTTTTAGATTAAATTAGCTTTGTGCTGTATATATGAGTTAACATTTAAGGATTGTCAGTGTATTTTTTAATTTTTTTAATTTTTTTTCTAATTTTTGATCTTTAGTCATAGAAGATAAAGTTATAACCTAATTAGGGTAACATTTTAAAAACATTGAGTGTTTATATAGAACGACGTATAATGTTACATTCATTAACGTTACATGCGTTCACTTTACATTCGAAATTAAATCGATGTATAAAATGTGTGTTCTTGAAGCAAAATAAATATAGAGTCGCATGATATTTATACACTTATATATACATTAACAAAACGATTTACAAAAATCTAGATTTTTGTACATTTATATAAATCTTTAAAAAAAATGATTTTTCATTGAATCTTTCCTCGTTACAAATACTTATACAATTTCTAAATGAACTGTATGATTTATAGTAAAATTCTGATTAATTTAAACAATTCGATTTTTCTACTTAATGAAGATTCAATCATTTCGTCTGACCATACCTAGAAATGAAATACAATTGGCTTCGAAAGATAGATTTATAAATAAGTTGACACAAATGTATCCTTATAATACATAATTAATAGTAAAAATTAGGTACATCTTATAATAGGCAACTGGCTCTCGAAAAGTTTTCGCCAAGTAGGAATTCAATCCATCTGGGATAATCGCAAACACATTAAATCGCATGATTAGTTATTTGTAAACCTAAAGTAATGTGATATTACAAAATTGGGACCAAAAGTTTCATCGATTTTTGTAGCTTAAGTCGTATAGTGCACAAAATATACAAACAATCAATCTAAAACTATGTATTTAAAACTCGTGTCTTTCGTTATTTAAGATTTATGTGCAAGGCTCTCAATCCAATCCAATATCTATACCGCAACCACATACTACCCAAATAAACTCGGAACTATTGCCTCATCAATGTAAAATAAACATTTAGTCCCCGTCATATACAATGGAAGTGACTTTAGTGACTCTATCGCCTACTCGTTCAGCTTTGATAGTTGCCATTGAATTAAAATGGACGATAAAGGAATAGACTTCAAATAGTCATGGGATATCTTCGTATGGAATAAAGCCTGATTTACACGCTGCCAATGCCTGGAACGCCAGCCGGTAGGTTGATTGGAAGGTCACTGTCATATGTTAATCAGAATGCCAGCTTTGCGTTTATACAGCGCCATCACTAGAACAATCCCGCTTTTGAGCGAAATCTACGCCTCCTGTCAGTGGAGGTGACGGATGATGCAGTTGATGCGCCAGCATATAGAAATTTTTTGATTTACTAGAGCCACCAGCCAGAAGAGATCATATGACAAACTGGTTTGTCCTGAGACTGGAATGAAGTATTTGCACGTTTAAAGTCGGGAGATCTCGACTGGTACGTCGACTGGTAACGTGTAAAGCAGCCTTAGGTATCACTGATTCTGCCATGTAGTTTGGATGTGAATCCGCATCAGTAATTAGGTAGAATTGGTGGTTGGTTCATAATGGGGAGAAGCAGAACTTGGTTATCTTTCCATTGCTGGCTTAAAGAGGATAGTGTCTGGTATATTTCAAAATAGGATGCTTTTGTTGCGCTTGCATTTGCCACCCGTTTGGAATAATTACCCGTTTTAAAAGACACGTAATTTTTAACTAGTCATGATACTTAGAAACATGCGGATCAATAAGGGAATGTGTATAAAAAGCACCTGGAGATATAATAAATGTTAGTAGTGTTACCTGAAATGAAAATTCTTTGGCAACGAATAATATGGTTGGAAATATTGCGCTAAATTTAGTTTAATAATATCAATGTGAAAATACCTGGATTCTATGAAAATGTGTGGCATACCACATACTGCCAATTTGGAGATTTTGTGTTTGTAGTTGAGGTTTCAGTGTCTATTGTAAAAAAAAGCAACAGTAAAAGTGTCTATTGATTTGTCCTGTTATTGAACATTACCTGTCTGAGCGAGTTTTAGAAGGAATTTCAGGATATGTATTAAAATTAATTAGTCCATTATCTACCAAACAAAACAATTAAGACAGTTATTTTAAATCTAATAATCTAATATATGGTATCGCAAACAGCACAGAAAAATGTATAAAGATGACGTTCTATTATTGAATGCTTAATACATAATTAGGTTGTGCTTACTTTGAAATACTCACACAAAGGTTATTCTTCATTCTATAAGTCAATAATACAATCACAATAAAGTTATCAAGTACTGTTACCGATGAATTACAACAACGCAACATGATTCTAAACATTAGACTTTTATTGCATAACAACGTCTTGGAAAGAATTAATTAAATATATATTATTCAGTCAGTAAAGAAAATCATTAATTTTTAAACGTCTTGTTATTTATTAAATGGTTTTCTGCATACTAATTCAGTTTAATTATTCAACTAGCACTTGTAAATTTGCTTTGCTGAATTTAAAAATTTAAATATGCAACAAGATTATACAAATTTACTTTATTATATTTTGCTGCGTCACATTTTGGCTAGATCTGTTCACATAGGCGAAAAATATTTTTCAGAGCATTCTAATAAACATCTAACATTTGTATTATAGATACTATAAGTAATCTAATCAATTTAGTCATGAGCATATAATTATTATTTAGTTATTATTTAACTCATTTTAATTAATTATTAATTCATTATTCATTCATTATAAATGAGAGATGAAAGCGTTTTACCGATGGTTCCGAGAAGAATCTCTTTAATGAAATTCGAATTAAGAACAAACCGAAGTCGCATTCTCTCGAAGAAAAATTCTCAAAAGGAATAGCTTGATTTCCTGAAATATATCCAGCAATAACAGTGATAAGAATACCAACTCCCATGAGTACCTCAAGCCAAGCATAAACAACCAATAAACTTTGCAACTTAATTAAGCTTAAATAAACAGCAACTCTTGGCAAAACAGATTCTTTGAAGAATGTTCAAAGGAAAGCAGATGCCACATCATGGTACAATAGAAAAGTCACGCTTTTCTGGGATTTTCCTTACAATTGTTGTTCATGTGAGCAAAGAGAACATTTATAATAGAGTTTATTGTGAATATTAAGTCTGTAGCTTAGTTTTATGGTGCTTAATGGTGAAAGAAACCTTCACCTTCTTAAAGCATAGATTGTTTGGACCGTATACGAAATAGAATCTATTTTGTGATGAATTACTAAAATATACGCCCACATGATGGCTGTGAGGTTTGTGATCTGGCCTCGCATGCCAAAGGTATCGGATTCAAATCCAGAGTTAATCATGGATGCTCGTTGTGTTTCGGAATCCATGTTAAGCTGTAGGTCGCGACCTGATTAGACGTCAATGTACATAAAAATAAGTAGTTGAGCGTGCAAAACCGACCAACTAAAATAAATGTTGAAGGTTGTAAGTAGCTTGATAAACTTTTTGAAAATGTTTCTCTGTATCAAACATTTAAAAAAAAAAGACAGCTTTTGACACATAGGAAATAAATGCAATGCTTTTCTTATGTAGGTAACCTGCATTTTTGCATAAATCCATCCAGGAAACATGTAGCGTTAAAACTGTCTAGACTTTTTTTTTTTTTTTTTTAACTGGAGATTTTTGTAAAAATGTAACTGAAAATGTGATTGCAAATTCTGAGATATTTATTTTCTGAATTAAAATAATCTAATTTAAATATGAATGCAGGCCTCTTCTATAGGATAGTTAGACATATAAAAAAAGTACATGGATTCCCATGACTTACACTCTCAACAAAAGATTTTCTTTTTTAGATTTTGATTTATGAAATAATAAAAATTATTTTTCTTAATAATTTAAAGAAAAATCAAACATTTAATATCTGTAGAAATTATCACATTTATAGCGTTGAATATATTAAAGAAAAATAAGATGTATAACGGCGTATTCGGTATAAATCTGCAGCCCGCAAAAAGCTCTAACCTAAGTCATACGGCCCGTCTCAAAAAGTTAGTTAAAATCTAAAAAATAAAATAATTTTTCTTTTCTTTTATACCAGCTTTTTTATTATTATTATTCTGTCCCATTGTGCGATGTCAGTCAAATCCTTTGAACGTTAATGAATAGAACACACATTGTGATTGGTTAATGGAATGTTAAAATTTGACATTACTTTTAAAAGTGAGTTGTGATTGGACCATGGACGTCGCCATAGAGTGGCCATGGGGGTGGAGGGTCTAATTTTTTTTTTTTAAATTCAAAATCTAATTTTAATTTAATGCATTAATTGAAAAAAAAGTTTTAACTTTTCAACATTTTCAAAAATTTTGCAAGGACTTGAGACTGAGTAAGCCACAAAAATGTTCAACAAATTTCTGTGGCATTAAGCATACTTTTCTTTTCAGCTTCTGCCAACGTGTTCAGTATCAGTTAAATCAAAAGGCATTGTTAAGCACATATGTAAAACTTTATTATTATTATTATTATTTTTAATAACTATTGAAACGTCCCGAATATTATTTAAGGTTTTGAGATTTTTTCTCTAACTGACAGAATTTCATTTGTTTCTCTTCAAAATTAAAAACAACACGTTCTGAAAAAAAAAAAAAAAAAAAAAAAAAATTATAGTAAACCTTTGTTGTAGAACATTGTATATTTAGCTAATTATGGAAAACCCATCATATAAAGTGTAATATTGAGAATCCAAATTTCATCAGAGAGAAGCAGGTATTTGAGAAAAAAAAATTGTAGTAGATATGGTCTATAAGAATTGTATATAGTAATAGTACCCATAAGAATAGTATATAGTAATAGTATCTATAAGAATAGTGTTATTTTTACATTTATATTGAATAATAGTGTTATTTTTATATTTATATTAAAGAATAGTGTTATTTCTTATTTATATTGAGGCATAGTGTTGTTTTTATATTTATATTGAAGAATAGTGTTATTTTTATATTTATATTGAGGAAGAGTGTTATTTTTACATTTATATTGAAGAATAGTGTTATTTTATATTTATATTGAAGAATAGTGTTATTTTTATATTTATATTGAATAGTGTTATTTTTATATTTGTATTGAAGAATAGTGTTATTTTTATATTTATATTGAAGAATAGAGTTATTTTTATATTTATATTGAAGAATAGAGTTATATTTACTTTTTTTATTAAAGAATAGTGTTATTTTTACACAGTATAGAGGTCACCCATATCACTTGAATTTTCTCGAAAAGTGGAGGTAACTCTTGTAGTGATGACATCAACAACAGGCGAAAGATATTGACAAATGAGCAAATTTAATAATTTTACTTAAGGAAGTCATATTTATTTAATTTTATAGATTATGTTGCGTGTAGAAAATAGATGCCCTAAGATTTATATATTAACGTACTTCGACTTTTTACTTTATTTTATAACTTTTAAGGTTACAAATATATTATTATTTTCGATGTCATTTTCTGATAAACTAGTTGTTTATCTGGACATTCGTTAGTATACAATTCAGATTTCCTTGTTTTAGTTTAGCAATCTAATGTTTGGTTTTGAAACCAAATGCACTGAAACTCGGTATAAGAAGCAGATAAAGAAAATTTGATGTATTAAATTAAGTATAAAAACAATTTATCTATTAAAATTAATTAATAAAGATAACTATTTAATAATTGAAAATAATTATTAAACACAAATATTTAAATAATTAAGTAAATTAAATATTAAAACTATTTAATATAAATTAATCATTTAATTAATCATAGTACTTGCCCCCTTGTCAAAATTTTCTGGCGGCGCCCTTGGATTGGACACAACCGCGTTTTAAGTGTCGCAATCCGATGCAATCCCACTGGTAATAACGCTGCGCAAAAGATCCATCGAATGTTTTAATCTTCGACTTAAAACAATGTCCTTTACTAAAATTTAAGCTTTATCATAATTTTATCTCTTTTTTTTAATATCTGAATGGCAATTTTTCGTTCGTTCATTGGTTCGGAAAGTCCATTTAACTGTAAAACATTAGATTTGTAACCGCAAAGCATTTTAATTCATTATAAGACATTTCCATTCTATTTTAAAGGCGTATGAATCATTTAGGAACATTCTCTAAATTGATTTCCATTCTTATCGTTTATCTGAAAAGTAGTTCATGTATAAAAGTTATTAGTCTTCTTTTCAATATTACTGGTTTCCTATCGTGGAATATTTAGTCTGTATTGAGAATTATATCTGGATCTTATAACAAGGTCCTTCCTTAAATATTGATTACATGTTTTTTAAATTGTATTCTCAACTCGCATGTTTTTGTGAAATATTTAAACTGAAGAATTAATAACTTCGACGAAGTCGATTTTGTTACAAACCATTTTCAACAAATGTCGTTAGTTATAAAAGCGAACGTTTCACATAATTTAAATATGCTGCACTGCCATTTAAAAAAAAAAAAAAAATGTTGTATCTTTGTTTCACAAATATGAAATGAAGATTTTTGGTTTTTAATCATGTAAGTTCTGGAGTTTTGGCATATTTAATTTAAAGGAAACTTGATTTTTGAGTAATAAACTTTGTTGAAAAAAGACACTCTTAGCAGCTAACTAAAGTGCAATACGCCGGTGTACTTGTGTACGTCGCGTATTGCACTTGGAAGTAGATTTAGTATTCTGCATAAATCTTGAATATGAAAGCTATTGGACACATGGGACATTTCGACTTCTTTATTTTTCTATTCGCGTAAACAAATTAGAATTATAAAGTTATTATGAATATAGTAGTTATGCTTTTTGATACATATAATATTTGTCTGTGGCAAAGTTATATGAAATATAATTGTTTTAAGTAGGTCAAATATACATTTATAACATCGGGCTTCCATGTCCAGTATGTCGTATCTTCTACATACTAATATCAAGCAAAACAAAAACGTAACTACTGGATTACTCTTAGTATCTCAATTTTCATTTGTTTACGAGTAGAAAACCCCCCGCAAAACTCCAGATCATCACCCAAAGAAAAATAAAATAAAAATAAAATTAGAATTCATTGAAATAAAGTGCGTCAACCCTAAAGAATAGAAAAAGAGAAGTAAATAAAAACAAGAAAACCTCAGATCCCCCCCACCCCCGCCTCTGATTCCTATGAAATTCAAAAGAGATTATTCCCGAAAGCACAACGGAATTGTTCTCGAATTTCTTTCCCTTTAGTTAATTTTAAAGCTTATTATCTTTGCCATATTTTTTTTTTAATATATCTGTCATTAGATATCTTCAAGTTTTCTTTAGATCGCATCCAGTTTTTTTTTTTTTATTTTCTTGTAAATCATGAGGTGAGTTAGGCTTTTTATATCTTTTCAATCGAAAGTGCTGAACTATCTTCGATGAAGGGGGGGGGGGGAGGAGTCATCGCCCCTGGAATTGAACTATTGAACGTCATCGCCCCTGAAAGCTTCTACATTTTAATTTATATATATAAAAAAAAAAAAAACTTTTCATTTTGCACTCTTATTAGGAGCGGCTACAGAGAGGAGTGATGATGGCGACCCCCCCCCCCCTTTCCCGTCCCTCTTTCAGCAACTTCAGAAGACAAAAAGGATGATAAATTTCTTTAATAAAAGTAAGAAATAAGAATAACGCTATCATGGAGTAGCGTGAGGTAAAAGGGTTCTTTAAAATTGTTGATACATCAAAAACTTCGAACCTCAAATTCTAGCATAAAAATATTCCAAAACACATCGTTAGAAATAGTTTTACAAATTAAAAAAATATATATATATTCTCGAAGAAAATCGTTCCAGTGAAGAAGTATTTATCATAAATATACAACTATTATATTTAATACATAAATATACAACATCACTGATTTAAAAATTATTCATATTATCCTAAGGAACAGGACAGTTTCGTAAAACTAAATATATTAGGAAAAGCAACAGAACATCTTAATTTCTGCACTTGCTCAATACAAAAAATTTAATATAAAAGAAAGTATCAACCCCCCCCCCCCCACACACACACTCCCATTCTACACCAACCCGTTAGTTCGGAACGTCTTGTCTTTGCACGAAAATACTTGTGTTGATAGTTATTGCTATCGTTAGCAACACAATTGTGTACTTAGTAGAATGAGTAATAAAATGATAGGAGTAGAAAAAAAAAAAAGAAGAAAAAAAAAAAAAGAAAAAAAAAAAAAGAGAAAAGGAAAAAAAAAAAACATCGTTACATCAAACTACTAGATAATTTAATGCTATAAATCGTAAAATATGATCTACTTAAAATTTACAATAGCCATTTTCTTAACTCCATATTATAAATTTTTCAAATGAATAAATACTAGATTTGTATTTTTAACAGCTTTTTTAGTATTCACAACGAATCATACAAAGTTGATGGCCGAAAATAAACATTTCACAAAACATTCTGCAGAATATCAACCGTACTCAAAACGGAGGAGTTTCTCGGACATGATCAGAATCCCCATCTCGTTCAAAAGTCAAACAGTAAACTTATCCCTAACACCTCTTATGCTTCATAATGTCACTTTAAAGAGGGGAAATGGATTTCAAACGACAGTAACAACAAATACACCGGAAGCAAAAAGTCATAAACGTGCTACAATACTGTCAAAGCACCATAAAACACTATTTCCCGAATATTAAATTTTTCATTTTAGTTGAACGTTCGATTGAAATATACGTCGAATTCGAGATTAAGCTACTGTTTTTTTTTTTTTTTTTTTTTTTTTTTTTTTCCCCTATGTCATTTACTTTTATGTCGATGTGACCTGCTTTCGTGAACTAGATCACCGTATTTAAATAAATATTAAAATATATATATGTATATTAAATAATGTATTTCAGTGAAAGTATTCTCTATTATTTGTAAAGATATATTCAGATTAATATTTGGTTGTATATGGAAAACTTAAAATAGAAATCTTTCTCTCTCTTAACTTCTCAAAGCCTCCCAAGAAAGTATTTTTACTTATTTTTTGCTAAGTTGGCAATATTTTAGAGCGGAAATCCATTCCTAGGACTTCAAGAAAACATGGGGATCTATCAAACACCGTTTTAATTTAACATTTTGTAATTTTTAATTTTTTTTCTTCGGTTTAATGTACTGGAAATTATGACGATAACATCTCATACATCTCATCAGGAACAAATTAAAATACTTACCATTGTCTTCAATATTAATACAGAGTGGCCACATAACCGGGAAAATCTGGAAATCAGGGAAATGTCAGGGAGCTTTCTGATTCTGGAAAAAATCAGGGAAATGTCAGGGAACATTTTTTTAAATTTCTTGAAAATCAGGGAAATTTCGTATTGTTTAAGGCACGTTCATCCATATTTTGGCGCAATTTACATGCAGATTTGTAGTGGTAAGCCGTTAGAAGCTTAATGTTACGGATTAATTTAAACTTTTTATTACCAGCAAAACTATTTTTTAAAAAATTGCATATTATCTCTTTAACCTACATGTTCTATTTGATCAGGGTGTCTAGACATATGGAAAACCTAAGAAAATTAGGGAAATTTGAAAAAACGTTTGCCCTAAAATCGGGGAATTTTTTAGAAATCTGTCAGGGAAATCAGGGAATTATCAGGGAACTTTTTTTCCTGAATTTTGTGGCCACCCTGTAATATGTTTGTACAGTGAATAATTTCAATTTTCCGAAAATCTATTTTATTTTACCCCACTAATAGAACACAATATAACATTTTAAATAGAACTTTATAACAACCCTTCTCTAAAAACAAATTAAATAAGTTTATTGCAGAAACATTTACATGAGATTTAAGCTCATTGTCAATAATAGTTACCAGTTAATAATCAAAATACTTATCCAAACTTCTTTACTTGGTTCTTCATGTAAAATTGTATTAACATATAATCTATTGATTATTTATATATACCGGATGATTCCTAAAATCCTTTTCAGCCTTTTAAATGTAAAGCAATGTATCGTATAACCAGAGAAGTAACGTATTCCTATAGTGAAGTGGCTGCTGAATAGTTTAAAACTTCTTACAGCTCTCCTAGAAGCAATATATGGAAGTTACAAAAAATAATTAAAAAACTAAAAAAGAAAGGTAAAAAAAAAAATCCCATCAGAAAAAAATTTCACAACCCCATGAAAAAGTTTCATGAAGTTATCTGTAAAATTAGCGGATTCGTGGTTGAAATGATTAACTATTCATTACCTATAAAAGAGACCATCCTTTATTGTATAACACCAGAGTACACGTTTCTCAATTCAGGACGAGCACTTTTCTCCAAGTAGCAAAAAGTCCATGTTTCAAACACAAAGATCTTCCCCAATTTCGCAGATAACTTCATGAAACATTTTCTTGTGGGTTTGGCATATTATTCTTAAATTTTTTCTACCTGTACTTTTTTGCCAATATCCTTTAGTTCTTTATTTATTTCTTGTAACTTCCATCAAATTTTAAGGGCTGAAAAGACTTTAGGACTCACCGTGAATACATTATTTTTGTTTTTATAATTATCATTTTATTTAATTATTTTCTGTACACCACTACTTGTGTGCATTTTGAAATACATCATCGACCCCTTCAATGAAAAGTTTCAAAGGGCCTCAGTTGCTACACGTCTTAATTTAAAGCAGTAATGTGATTGCAACTAATTCGATATATGAGGCACCCTCTTTTTATCTGCTGCTTACTTTGCTCAACATCCACATCAAAAGCTTTGGTTTAAAAAAATAAAATAGCAGGAAATATTATTTCTTTTTACCAGAGTTGGAGTTTACTTTTGGAAAATCGTTGGAGGTTATCTAGAACGAACGTTCATGTAATTTTCCCGCGTGATTGCTTAACTAGTTATCACACAATGTACTGAATCAAGAGTGAAATATGCATTCAAACTTTTCTTTTTCGTTGCGTATTCAGTGTATTAGTTTGAATGGTACGCTGTCTGATTTTGTAGTGATCAGGTTTGTTTTTAAATAAATTTCATGTTTTGTTGTTTCTAATCTCCAATCCAGTCTGACTGAGTCAGATCAGGTCAAGGAATCCATTGATATACATACAGAAAGTCTATAACGAGAAAGGGAAAAGAATTGATTTCCTCCCAAAGGAGACCTAAACAATCCAGGATGTGTTTAGCTGAGGTCTGGTGTTGGTGGTACTTTGAGCAAAGAGTAATTTTTTTTTTTTTTTGCCTTTACAGAAGGTAAGACATTTAAGTTGGCCTCTGGCTAGGTGCGAGAGGCTGGTACATGATTTTCTGTCACATGCGAGGACTAAAGGAAGACCCGGCGTATTACTTAGTAGTTCCTCTATACCAGTAGTGGGTAGAGGGATCCAGCCAAATCTTCATATTTTTGGATTTAATCCGAGAGTAAAGTTCCAGGTAAGAGATCTCTGAAGAAGAGTGGGTAGGGTGGTTGCAACCCTCCTTTGCGAGTTTGTCCACAGATTCATTTCCGTAAAGATCCACATGGGAAGGAATCCGTTTGAGGTGGATATCATGTTGAAGGGAAATGAACCTTAAATTGGGTAATATTGTGTGATTTCTTCAAAAAATTCTTTAAATTTTTTCTGCATCTGCTTTAAGTAATAAACTAGCCTTTTTCCTTTAGTATTAATGGTTAAAAAAGATAAAAGGCGTACATGCAATAATTCTTTCGAAGAATTGTTATTATTTTCTCTTACAATTTTTTTTTTTTTTGAAGTTTTCTGCGCTTATCCACGTACGTATAATATTCACAAATCTATATTATTTACGGTTTTCAGAACTGCGAAATGGTGCTCTAAAATTACACCCGAAACACTATTGGTAGGCAATGATTTGATTCCGAAACATAACTAATTGCAATACAATTTTAGAGTAATAATCATTTTAATATTTCACGATTTTTAATTTTTGATTTTAACTTAATCTTAAAAAATTATCAAAAATAGCATAGCATCTGTAAGGAATGTTAAAATGAAACAATAAATTCATTTAATTAAATAAAATTCCCTAAATAAACGACTTGCATAGAATCCAGTTACACAATATCATCAGCTGTCACACATTATCCATAAAAAATGTCATAGCACCCAGCTAAATGGATGTACTCTATCCCCACCCCTCCCTGTAAATAATACTCAAGGCGCCTATGCTTGCCGCCGCTTGCCAGACAGTAGCAAATTCAGCGTGAAACTAACATATTTTATTTTTAGATTCTTTGGTTTAGTTTTAGTGGCGAAAGGGCATATTTGGGCCATAGCTCCAATATTTTATTTTTAGAAACATCCAATAATACGAAAAAAAGTGGAATACCCAAATTTAAGGATACATAAAAAAAAGAAGAAGAAAAAAAAGTAAGATTTATTTCTTAGATTTTCTTAATCCGAAGTTAGCTTACCTTTCGGTTGAAATAAACACTAGTAATTTAAATAACATATCTTATAAAATGTAATAGTTCCTTTTCGAAGGCAACTACAATGCAGACGTTTTCAAAAATAAGAACCTCTCTGTTTCATAAAAATTGCATTTCTAACAAAAGCTAGATATCTGTAAGAATATTCGTTTTAATTTAAAATAAGCAATGAAACATAAAAATAATCGAGATAAAACGGAGTACTCACCTGTAAAAGCTACATCCCAAGTGACATTTCAAGAAATGTAAAGTCGAATTGAAATGTGAAATACTTTATTTTTGCTCTATCTTATTTAAGGATTGGTACTCGATCTTTATGATTTTTTTTTTTTTTTAATTATCTATAACTTAAAAGATGACACATTTAAACAGAGTTATATAATAGAAGAGCTACAGAACAAAAACTTTTATAAACATTGTCGCTATATTTTGTTCAATTTTAGAAGAAAAGTAATAAGTGTTATGCTTTATTCTTGTGAGATTAAAAGAAGGGCGCTAGTTTAAAGAAAATTGTAGTATATTATTGATAAGATAAACACAATTTGTTCTAAATTATTTTTGAATTTGGATTTATTTTTGAATGACATAGAAAAGAATTTTGTTAAACATTGGCTTCGGATCAGATTATTTGGCTTTATCAGTATTTGATCTTTATGAATTTATCGGCTGATGATCAAAACGATCAACAACTGCATTTTCTGTTATAAAACTTCGTACCTTAAACTATTTAAAAAAAAAGACAAAAACTTAAATTCCTATTACAAACTATATCATTGTTTGATTCGTATTTTTATAAATACCATTTAATATAGTTCGTTTCACCATCCTCAAATTCCTCTACAAATTATTTAACGATGAAAAGTGCTGATAATTAGGGGGCATAAACAGATTCCAGACGCTTTTTTATGTAGTTATTTGGTCGCTTTTAATAGAATAATAGAAAAATTCAACTTTTCTTTTACTCACTATAATTGAAATCATTACTTTCTATTAAAATCCAATTAACAATCGTTTGTTTAAGTGACTGAATACTCTTACGCAAGCTACCTCGATTTTTTTAGTGATAAAAATTTACACGTCTATAGTTTGAAAATAAAAAAATAGTTTCCTTCTTGCTCCAATTTATTTACAAAATTGGGAAGATAATCACTTCTTACATAGTTTTAGTCTGGCTATGTTTTTTACCTGCTCACTCTAATAATCTAAATCAATGAGTTCTATAAATAACGGATAACTGTCATTTGGTTAGTAGATGAAAAATCGGCCGTCCTTGCCCAAACGAGTTTCGGTACTTAGGGATGAATATTTCTTGGTTCAAGACTCAATATTTCTTGTTTCAAGAAAAATAATCGTTTTCTTTTTCGTGCTTGGGGAAACGCAGAATTTCAAAATATTTTCATGGTAATTTTAACTAAATCGCTTTATAATTCTCCATGTCATTGGAATTTAAATTTATTATTGTATCTAGCTTTTTTTAACATGTTTATAAACAATACTATCCTACTTCTTCATTTCTAATCGTACTTTATACATACTACTAATTTGCAACTAAACTTAAAATGTTATGTAACAGGTGAAAATAAATATTTTCATATATATCGGTTCTTGGTACATCTATAAAAATACTTTAAGAAAATTCTATAAGATACATCGGTTTCGTAATAAATACTTCGTTCGTTTTCTTTCCTTACATGGATTTATCGTTGTTTAATTGAAACGATGTTTTTTGGTGTTATAAAAAAATTCCCAGGTTTTGCGCATGCACAAAAAAAAAAAAAAAAAAAAAAAAAAAAATAATAATAATAATAATAATCGAAGTATGATTTGATCGGTTTTTTGTCCGATGCTCTTAAATCATTAATTTATTGTAAATATAGTTCAAATGTAAAATAATTCATCTAAATTTTAAAACGAAAATATTTGTTGAGATTTTCACTTATTGAATTCAAATAACGATATTCCCTCATTAATTTAATTTAAAATAAAATAATAATTGATATTAGAAAAAGTCATTTTACTATTAATAGTACCCCGAAGGAACAATTTTAACGATACTTATTATGATTCACAGCAAGTTATATTTTTAACTATGCAAATAATTATTCATTACTGGAATATTTCGTTCCTGGATGAATTAAAAGTAAATTAAAATAGAGTATGCATACAAATTACTTTATTTGTATGCAATACGCTATTTTAATTTACTTTTAATACCTAAATCTTTTCCACGTATTTTCTTATAAAATAAATATTGTATGAGAGGGCTTATTTTCTGTTGATATTTTTCTTGTAAAATATTTGTAATTATAAACATGTCAGATATAAATTTTAAGCTACGTTAAGCATTTCCAAAGGACATTTTCCTTCACAGTTTTAATTACGTATTTCATGAGACTATAGTTCTACAATTTTTTTTTTTTTATTTTTTTTTATTTTTTTTTATGGTTTATTAAAATTTTTTGATTTTTTTGTATTTTATTTTACAGTTTCCTTAGTAAATGAAATTAAAAAATATTGAAAAATATAGAATTCGACAAATTTTTAATGAAAAATTCTCTTGATAGATATTGAAGTGTAGGTTTAACATATTATTTCAATAACTAGTTAACTTTATCTGCGCGTGTGGAAGAACTTTAGAATTCCTTTAATTACAATTAAAAATAAAACTTAATGCGAAAGCAATTTATATGTATTTAATTAACAAATGTATGTCACATTACAGATCTTCTGTAAATAAAATACATTGAAATTTCAACCAATCCGAAATTAGATTTGAGATTAATCAACCAATGTGCATAAAATTTCAGCTATATTGTGCATCCATCCTCCACATTAAATCCTTTCTAATTATTTGAGTTAATTTCAGTCCCGCTGTATATATTATTAGTTACGGTGACCATCTGTTCTTTAATAGTTTAAATTCCTTATATGGGTGTGCTGTTTGAAAACAGGATTTGAATGCGAGTGTCAGCCAACTAGAAACTACTTATATTCTATTAATTAGTAACCGTTTTTTGGAATAGTGATAACTTATCTTCTACATGTAGAATTTAATCATTCAATTTTTTCCGAAATTAAAGGTTAATTTGTATTTGATAAGCAATATATCTAAATTACTCATAACTAAAACAACGATTAGTATAAATGTTTTGTAATTACTTTTTTTAAAATACCGTATTTAATAGGAGTCTATTCTTTAAAAAAAATATCGAGTTCTTCTGAAATCTATTTAATAAATTTCTGCATAAATAAGTTTATCATTCGAAACTGTCGTACACATAAATTGGTTATCCTTATATGACGTAAAAATGTCTTTGAGAATAGTTGAAGTCGTTAAAGCAAATGTTTTTTTAATAAGGAAGTGGATCGTTCCTTTGAGAATGTCAACATTCCTGAATTGGAGATGAGTATTATATAGAAATGATAAAGTTGTACTTAAGTCTATACAGACTGAAGATAATCCAGGTAAGTAAAAGAAAAATAAGTTATTGAAAATAACGTATTTGGAGGTACTCTTCTAACTCCAAATAAAAGTATATTTACTCTGGAGACTTTCATTTAAATATTCAAAAGTGAAGTATTCTAGCTTATTACGATAATAGTTAGTATGTAATAAAATAGAAGCAAAAAAAAAAATATTTTGCTTGGTGGCTTAGCCAACCAAGGATGAATAAATACCATTAAAAGTCTCGGAGAAGCAAAACTAGACTAAAGGAAAAGATTTTATGTCTTTGTAAAACTATAAACTCGTACAGCTCTAGTTTTAAGTCCTTTGTCAAACACCGACATAAAAACACCAATATGTGATGTAATAAGAGACTAAAGAAACTTTTAATCACTTAGAGTTTGAACTAGATTATAATAATATGGGTTATAGAATGTCTTTTGAAGAGTGCCCATCCTAGGTATATTGATAGCTGTATAAATAATTAGAAAGTTGTAAATTTAGCACGGTTTTTTGGCAATGAATCTACATTATTTGATTTTTTTTAGTTTGCCAAGTTCACGAGCTTGGCATTATTTTGGATGACAAAAATAGTTATAAATTTTTAGTTTTGGCTAAAAAAGTTATTATTGTATTTGACAGTTAGATAGATTGACACAGCTTTTGTAGAAAAGATTATTGCTACTTAAGTACAGAAGCTAAAACTAAAAACAATTAAACAAGTTTGCTGAAAATAGAAATATTTTTAGTATCATAGAATGATATAAAACTAAAGATATGGATTTTGTGTCTAATATTGATTTTTTTTTTTTTTCTTCTTTGAACCATTTCCATGAAAGATATTCTTACCTGTTATCATGTTAAAGGTAGCAAAAATACCTTAATTTTAAGTGTCCTGACCTTTGCACGCACCTTAATCTTTGTTATGATCAAAGGGTGTGTGCGAATAGTTGCAAATTATTTTACCCTAACCGCATATACCTTTCGAATTTCATTACAATCGTTTCAGTATTTTCAAAAAATTTTGGAATTCTTAATTTCTGACGGACAGCGGGAGCAGACGTACAGTAGACATCGAGATGATTTTTTGCGATTTTAGAATCAGCATGTCATATTAGGCCAATTTACGAAAAAAAATCGAGGTCGTTTTCTTTGGACGATCATATCTACCTCTGATAAATACGAAAGTAAAAAAAAAATATATATATATATATATATATATATATATATATATATATATATATATATATATATATATATATATATATATATATATATATATATATATATATATATATATATATATATATATATATATATATATATATATATATATATATATATATATATATATATATATATATATTGTAATAAAATTGCAGAGTATATACACCTGCCACTTTGGAATTACGTTAATTACGATGTCTTCTTAAAAACTACTGTTTCAAAATGATTAATTTTCTTACCTGAAAATTAAGAAACTCCTGCAGGATCTTTCAGAAAGGACTCCCTAACTTTGAAATGACGTAACTAAGAAACAATACTACAGAAAGAGGCAAGTGGTATGTTGGAGAGACAAGTAAAGAATTTTAAATATACCGGTTTGAATAGTTAGTTAACATATTGCAATGTGGCAACAAATTGTTTCAATATGTTAATATAGTTGAAAGAGTTTATCCTTTTCCTCGTGGAAAAAGATCTCTACTAAGTCGGTCACTTTTGCCGAATGCAGTGGTTTTGAAAGACACGCAGGCAAGTTTTCAGTACCCAATATTCATCACTACTGTTTATTGACAAATCCGTCCAAAGGAAAATGGACCTTATCGATAAACCATATAGCAACCGTCGTCAAATTTGCTCTCATCGATCAATTTTGCAAACCGGTGTTAAAATTCCATAAAATTTATTTTGAATTCCATGCCTGTCTATTCAACATACTATTGTTCTTTCTATCTCTCTGTTTCGCAGTTATATCACTTTAAAGTCAGATATTCCTTCGTGAAAGACTCTGTATTTCGAAACGATAAAATATATTATTATAGCTATTATTACTACTATAAGAGTCCCGTTCATCACTCACTGTCTGAGTCACTCACTCCAAAACGCTTTCATTTACTTCTGTTCTCTTAGTATAAAAACTATTAGATTGCTAATGTTACGAATTTTCTGGATATCTGATATGTACACACAAAAAAACCTCACACATAATCTCACTATTTTCTATACGGTCCACATAACAAGTTAGATTTGGAAGCGAGAGAAAAGGCGAGAGAGTCCATTCCAAACCTTTATTGCCGTCACATTAAGCTATATATGCCATTGAAGTTGTTGGATTACGTAATGGTAACTGCGGTTTTCAAGTCACGGTCAATGTTATGTCCCCATAAAGCGACCTTAACTCTTAACGCATATCGCTGACCAGTGTTCCTTTCGTTTTCTGCAAGGTATCAACAACCCACCCCTCAGTTAAATGAATGGTACATCTTCTACCTCGTTGACCAAAAGGATTATTTTATGAAAAAGGAAGTGTTGTTAAGCTGCAAACTCTGAACTGAATACTGAAAATATTTCAATCTTTTTTTTATATCATTGTATTTTATTTTGAGTGCATTTTTTTTTCTTCTTTTTTTTTCTTTTTTTTTTTTTTTAGCCGCGTGTCTTTTTTTTTTTACGAATTTTATAATTCGTTTAGTTTATTATTCGTCCCCTAAACTTTTCAAATGTATTTTTTCGTTTTAAATTTATGTATTTAGACGGAATTTTAGTTTTGATTAAATATGTATTAATTTAAAAAAAAAAAAATATTGATAAGATTGATTTTGCTGGTCTTTGCTTCCGTGACGTTTCTTCGTTACAATTAGAGAAATAAAAAAGTATTTTTTTTTCTCAAAAAAAAAAAAGAGAGAGAAGGGGGGGGGGGAGAAAGAAACTAAGTTTAGCCTGGTGTCATTTTTTTAAAAGACGGCATTCTATCTCTCATTTTGTTTATAATTTAACCTGTAATCTTTTCAAAAAACAAAAAAAATTACCATGTTTTCCGAATGTTGCAAATTTTCTTGTCTTGAAAAAATCCCAACGTTAAATAAACAATTTAATGTAATTGAAAGAATAATTTTCATTTTATACTTCGTTAATTTGAGAAATTCCACATGTTAACTTATAGAGAAACTTTTGGGAAATAATCATTGCTGCTTTAAAATTATATAAGTCAAAATTTTAAGTCCACTTGGTGGACTTTCCGGTATTTAGTTCCATTATGAAATTACCCTGATCGATCCAAGGTTTGAAACTCTCAATTTCTGAAAAAAGTAACTTATGGCCTTTCTCAAATTACTAATTCTAAACATTTTTACCACTACTTATTTTTTTTATTTATTTTTAAATAGAGTCATATGTTATTCAGCGAGAGGAATTTGGACGTCAAAAATAAATTTTACTAATAGCTCCAAGGTTATTTCTTTCTTTAGGAAATAGCTTCAGTTGTCACTTTAGTTCCTTTCCACAATCCGGAATTCCTGAACAAAGTGAACGTATGTCTATCTGTAAATACTGGAGACAATAGAGTAACTTTCCGAATTATTACTGTCTTTGACTAACTCCGCTCGTCTAAATCAATCCTCATTTGAGTTGATAGCCACAAAAGGAGGAAAGAACGTTTGTTTCCTGTTCGCTTAACCATTGTTTGGAACAAAAGAGATTTGCCTGCAACGATCTTCTTGATGAAATGCAACACATAAAAGCAGAATTTATTACTATTTATTCCCTAAAAATCGATTCGTTTCTGCTATGGCGATAGTAAAATTTAAATTGCTATTCTTCGCTTCGGATAAATTTTTTAAAGTAGGGGAAGCTGTCGATACTAACATTAACGATCACTAAATTTACCAGGAAATAAAGATCCTGCCTTTGTGGAATTTGACATTATGTATATAACTTATAAGCTTCATTATTAAAGATCTGTAAATTCATTTTAACTTCAAAGAAGTACATGGTTAGCAAACTTTATAGACATATCATTTTAGATTTATCATTTTTCTTCTTAATGGTAATTTATTTATTATATAGTGCCAAATTGTACTCTGTAAAAGACATAAGCAATTGAAAACATACATTTTTATGAAAGTATCAAAATCCGTGCGGAATAAATGTAGTGCTTTGGTATTTATCAATAATGCAGAATATTCTATCAGTTCCCCCTAATTCTGGTTAAATTATCCTCATTAACAAAAACGCAAGAAAAACTTAGAATAATGTTCGTAACTCCGATTTCAGACCCTTACCAGTTACAAAAGACCTTAATATCATCTTCCGCAAAGTTTATTAACAAAGGGAAACCTTGCATTTGAGAAACGAAACTATAAACTTTTCCATTTAATTTGATTCTCTCTTTTCGATCTGGTAAACAGCGTTCAAAGATAAGTGCTGACAGGGAGCAATTTTTACTTTATACGTCCAGCTTAGAGCAAGTTCAACCATCTATCAACAAGAGCTGGTGAACTAAAAAAAAATCATTTTTACCAGCTATTTTTTTATTTGTTCTTACGGGTATTAGGACACTATTTCTGGTAATAGAAGTAAGCCTTTTCCAACAATTGGGGGGAAAACAACAGATAAGGAGGAGTTAAGAAAGCCTATGTTTTGCACTGCAGAGAACTTCCAAAAGAAAAAATTGGTGTAAGATAGTTTTCCGGTTTTCTTCAATTGTCGTTGTCTCTTTTTCGAAGGGATAAATTGGCTTGGAAATGTATTGTATGAATGCATTGAAGCAATCATTTTAGTGTCTAACTTGATTTGTCGTTAACTTTAGAAAGATTTGCGCAATAACTTTTCTTAAACCTTGTGATAATAAATCGGTGGTGACCAAAATTTTGCTCCTCTTCAATTTAAAGCTAATATTTCTCTCTCTTTCTTTCCCCCCTCCCCCCCCAGTTTAGTATTAAATAAAAATAAATTAGAACGGAGCATTAAAACGAAAGAATAGAAACACAATAGCATAATCATCAAACCGTTTTTGAGAAGTTGAGCAGTTTCAGTTTGGCCTTTTGGGTTCAGTTTTGAAGTGCATTTTTATGATGTTTCTTTATTTAGTTTATAACTTTAGTTTGATATTTTTATTGAAGTAGTACGTATACAAGGTCCCACCTTAACTTTGAAATGACAATGAGACTCAGAAAGACAAGACAAGTATTATGTTGGATACACCTGTTTTCAAAATCGATTGATTGGGTTGGTTGGTTGGATTTCTTGCGCAAAGGCTACACAAGGGCCATACTGCGCCGAACAATTTCATTGCTGTCAACCAATGTTAAAATTAGTTAATAAAAAACATGACGGTTCATAAAAAGTAAAGATGACAAAACAACGTACTCAAATCAAATGATAAAACCCAATCTCAAGTAAGAAATTAAAAAGATTTGTATGAGGGGGTGAACATAAAAGAAATGATAATGGAGGGTGATTCGCATTAAAATATCTAAATCTGATTGTATTAAAAGACGGACATTCAGATAAAATATGAACAACAGAAAAAATAAGTCCACAGGAATTGCATGTGGGGGCATCTTCTGCCAGCAGAAGATGCACATGGGTAAAACGCGTGTGGCCTATTCTTAAACGAGTTAGGAACACTTCCCTTTTCCGGGATTGCTGGATGGGCACGAATCCGGAAATTAAGGGCTGAAACGAACGCAGCTTGTTAGCTGTCTGCGCATCCCACATGGCCTGCCAAGTGAGAGACAGAGCAGTGTCACAAGCTTTATATGCGTCGTCAGGGCAGAGCCAAGTGCTCCTAGGTCCACTTGCTGATCGTGCGATGGAATCTGCGCGTTCATTACCCATGATCCCCACTTGACCTGGGATCCAACAAAAAATTACTTTAAAATTTCTTTCACAAAGAGTGAGGTGAATATTTAAAATTTCTAAAATAAAAGGATGGGTCTGATTCAGTGGATTATTTAGTGCGTCTAAACAACTTTTGGAATCTGTGTAAACAATCCACTGATCATAGCCTTGCTTTAAAATAAATTGCAAGGCCAGTAGAATAGCCAGGGATTCAACTGAAAATACGGAGCTGCTATGGTACAGTTCTCTGAACATGATGGTATCGTCATGAACTGCAGCAGCTCCTACATGCCCCTGACTCTTTGACCCATCCGTATATATTGCCTTAAAATTGGAAAAAGAATTTCTATGATAATAAAATAAATTTGTAAAAATTATGTCTGGCGAGCAGCTTTTCTTAAAATTGTTAAAAATATTAAGAACGATGATTTGATGGTGATGCCAGGGTGGAATGGAAAATGAAATGGGGCGAACTTTAAAATTGTCAATGTTGTGAGATGAAAGAATGGACTGAACATCTTAATGCAAAAGATGGTATGCAAGATGGACGTGAGTTAAAAAGTCGTTTATGTAAAGGGCTAAAAATATGTTCTAAAAGGGGATGAGATGGATGACTTTTGATTTTAAAATAATACTTTAAACAAAGCTTGTCTCGTCTCAGCCCCAGTGAGGCTTCCAGACAAAGCACATACAAACTTTGCACCGGTGATGTACTAAATGCTCCTGATGCGATCCTGAGACCTAAATGGTGAACAGGATCAAGGAGCATTAACGCCGATTTTCTGGCAGATCCGTACATCACCGAGCCGTAGTCAAGTATGGAACGGACCAGGCATATCCTTAACATGGAGGTAGTGTCAGCTCCACAGGAAGTGTTAGAGAGAACTTTCAGGATATTCAAGACTTTATTGCACTTTAATTTTAAATATTCCTTTAATTTCCTTCGTGGCAGGAAAGTGAGCTTAGAGTCAAATATTACACCCAGAAACTTATTCTCTTTGACTATGGGTATTTGCATACCATTTAAAAATATTTCTGGATCATGGGGAAGCTCATGTTTCCTGCAGAAGTGCATGGCGACGGTTTTTTCTGCAGAAAAGGTAAACCCGTTCTAGTTAGCCCAGTCTGTGATTCTCCTGATAGCCAGCTGAAGCTGTCTCTCTATGAGTGACATATTCGTTGAGGTGCAAGAAAGTTGGAAATCGTCAACAAACAACGTCCTTGACACTGATGGTGGTAGACAGGTCAAAAGGCTGTTGACTTTGACGATGAACAGTGCGCAACTCAACGCACTTCCCTGGGGGACACCTTGTTCTTGTATGAACTCGTCAGATAAGATCGAGTTTACTTGTACTTGAAAGATTCTTCGTTTCAAAAAGTTTGCAATAAATGTAGGTAAATTTCCTCGCAGACCTAGATCATGTAGGTCTTTGAGTACACCATATCTTTAAGTAAAGTCATAGGCCTTATCCATGTCAAAGAATACCGATACCAAATGGTTCCGCTTGATAAAAGCCTCCCGAATTGAAGTTTCGAGGAGCAGCAAGTTGTCAATAGTGCTTCGTCCACGACGAAAACCACTGTGAAACCGAGGCAGACTATTATTGGATTCAAGATAGAATAAAAGACGTGCATTAACTAGTTTCTCCAAAAGTTTACAAAAACAACTAGTTAATGCAATTGGGCGGTAACTTGAGGGATTCTTGGGGTCTTTACCAGGTTTTACAATTGGTATTATAAGAGCACGCGGCCAGTTAGCAGGAAATGTATTCTCCCGCCAAATACGGTTAAACAATTTCAATATAAGCTTGAGCTGGAGTGGCTGGAGATGTTTAAGCATGGAGTAATGTATATCATCTGGTCCAACAGTAGAATTGTTGGAACCAGATAAAGCTTGCATCAACTCAGCCAAAGTAAATTCGGAGTTATAGTCTTCCGAAGAAGCAGAAGCAAAATTCAACTTAGTCCTCTCATCTCGAAGCTTATATGTTGAGAACGGCTCTTTATAGTTGGAATTGCTCGATACCTTGGCGAATGCATCTCCAAGAGTATCAGCAATATCCTTAGGGTCTGAAACAACACCCTGATGGTTCTCTAAGATGGAGATAGAGTAATTGGGATAACGGCCCTTGATCTTATTGACCTTGTTCCAGACCCTCTTGGAAAACGTTGAGGAAGTTATGGTACTAACATAATTCCTCCAAGAATCCCTCTGGCTTCGGCGGCGGATCTGACGCACCTCGGCCCGTGCCCGCTTAAAATTGACTAGATTTGTCGCAGTGGGGTATTTACGAAAAATACCCCACAACTTTTTTTGATTTTTATGGGCAAGTCTGCAGTTTGTGTTCCACCACGGTTTGGATTGTTTCGGTAGTTTCGTTGATGATACAGGTATTGAAAGGTGAGCAGCTTCAATAATGGCGTTGGTGACCGATTGCACAGCTACATCGATGTCATCCTGGTCAACCATCTCGTCAGAAAGAGAAACAACAGAAGAAAACATGTTCCAATCCGCCCGTTCGATGATGAATCGGGGTTGGCGGATTACATGAGCATTTAACCTTCCTTGGTAGCTTAGGACCACAGGAAAATGATCACTGTGGAAAGGATCATTTTCCACAAAAAACGTCCAATCAGAAAAAAGAGATGGTGAACACAGGGCAAGATCGATGGCATGAAAAGTCCTCGATGGGGTGTGGAAGTATGTATTTTGCCCATTATTAAAAATACAGAGATGTTGGTCTGATATTAATTTCTCGATTTGTCTTCCATGATTGTTGATATCTGGGCTACCCCAAAGAGGATTGTGTCCATTAAAGTCCCCGATTAAAATAAAAGGGGGTGGAAGCTGGCCACAAAGCCTGTTCAAATATGTTTGTCTGATATTTAGATTAGGGGGAAGGTAAATAGAACAGATTGTAATTAGTTGTTTTGTAAGGCAACTCTGACAGCAACAGCTTGTAGATTAGTGGTGAGCGATAGCGGGGTGGATGGATTGCTATTAGATGTAAATATAGCGACACCACCGCTAGCTCTGTCGCCGCTGACATAGTCCTTCCGGAGAGGACTATATCCCCTAATAAGAGAGCTCTGAAAAGGCTTCAAGAGCGTCTCTTACAAACAGATACAAATAGGTTTATGTTCATCAACTAGATGTTTGATGTCTACCGAATTGTGGTGGAAACCGCGACAATTCCAAGAAAGGAGACTGAATTTTAAGATTTATTAATATCAGTCCGCCTTTCTTTCGACTTGCTCCTAGGTTGGAGATGAATAGGATTCTCCAACCCCAACTCTACCTCCATTTCACCGGAATCAGATAGCCCGGAAATGGCATCTTCTTCCGATGAGGAATCTGATTTAGTATGATCTATTGATTTTATTTTAGTAGTTTTTGTTTTTAAGGGTAAAGTATTGTTCTCAGGTTCAGCATTTTTTTTTTGTTTTTTGAAAGCACCTTAAGCTTAAGGGCTTCCCCAGGTTTACTTGTAGATTTTGTTAAAGGTTTAGCTATTGTGGTTAGAGGGGATTCAGTTTGTTGAGGTTTAGTAAATTTAATACAGACTAACTTTGTTTGTATTGCGTAGTTGTGGTATTAGGTTTGGATACCGATTTGGATGTATTAGGGATTTGCAATTGACAGGGATATGACAGATTGATTTGAATACTAATGCTATTTGATGGTTTGGGTTGAAGTGCATCTGAGTATGTTTTTTGGCCGGTTTTAGATGGTAATGCCGGCACCATTGCCTTTGCCTCGGCGTAGGACACATTGCTTTCTGCTTTGATGGTTTGAATTTTCTTTTCTCGCTGCCATTCGGGGCACGACCGGAAAAACGCAGTGTGGGCACCATTGCAGTTTACGCAAAGGGCATCTGCGGTGCAATCCCGATCGGCATGGCCAGCAATTCCACATTTAGCACATGTACCCGGCCTATTGCAAGTGTTTTTAGAATGCCCGAACCGTTGACACTTGAAACAGTGCAACGGATTCGGGATATATAGGCGGATGCGACAGTTTAAATAACCGGCTTTAATAGTTGTAGGTAGAACTAGGGAATCAAAAGTTAGGATTATGTGTTTGGTTGGCAGTATTTCTCCGTTACGTTTTATGGTGATTCGATGAGCCTTCACTACGCCCTGACTGGAAAGTTCAGAGACGAGCTCGGCTTCATCTACACATTGTAGGTCCGTTTCGGAGATAACACCCTGGCTGTAGTTGAGGCTCTTGTGAGGAATTGCTGATATAGGAATGATAGCTAGAGTTTTAAGGGACATGAGTGATTTTAATTGCAAAGGAGTGGCCGTTTTTATCAAGAGATCTCCAGAACGAAGACGCTTGATATTTTTGGCCTCTCCAATTGCACCTTGAACTGCTTTTTGAATCAAGAAAGGAGATTTAGTTTTAAAGGTAGGGTCATCGGACTGAACAATAAAGAAAACAGGTAAGTTTGTTGACAGTTTTTTTGACTGATTTGATTCAATTAGTTGGTCAGAAGTTTGTTTCTGTTGTGTTTGTTTGATTGGGTTTGGAGATTTGGAGGCTCCACCCGCGCCAGAAGAAATTGAAGTGGCCATAATTAAAGAAATGATGTTCATCTCGATGCGTCCCTACCCATCACAGAGCCCAACAAGGGGAGACCCTTGGGGTCTCAGGGATAGCATCGAGATATAGCATTACGGCTTCGAGTTGTTGATCCGAAATGCTAACCCTAACCGCAATGCTAACCCTAGGCAGTGAAGATGGAATTTGCACTACCTGCCGATTGACAGAAGGGGGCTACCTTCTGCCACCCGTCTACAGTGAATCCTGGGCCAAAGGGTACGCATGCGAGGACCCAACCATGTGAATCCTACGCAAGGTAACCCCAGGATCCCATTCTCCCCCTTACGGGACGCCACGCACTGCAAACAAGTGGGTTAGTACAATCCAACAGAAAATCATATAAATAAATCCACAAACATAAGTAATATAAACTAAATCCTGAAATGTAAGAAAATGAACCCAAAAGTGAAAGTAAACAAACCAAAAAGAAAAAGTTATGACAAAATATGGAATAAAATAATTAATAAAATCAAAATTAACAAAACAGTACATACGGTAGGGCCTAACAAAAAAAGGAAAGAAAAGAAAATGCTAGGCCCAGCTAGGGTACCTCGGGTTCGCCAAGCCCGTACTCACAAGAAGTGAGCCCCCGAGGGGCGATTGATTGGGAGTAGTGCTAGAAGTGTGGGTAGACGCGGGTTGATGCGTCCCCCCTCCCCACCCCACTTTTCAAGAAAATACCCACGCGTCTCCCAACTTCTAAAACCATTGAAATCCATCTACCACTTATAAACAACTGACCAAACGATATAGTAGTTAGCATGCTAAATTCTAGACCGCAAGGTTGCAGGTTCGAGTCCCGTATAAGGCATGGGTGTTAGTAAATGTATGTTGGCTTATCAAATGACGAATGTTTCGGCGCATTATAGCCACCGTGTTGCTGACGGCGCCAGATAATCTGAAAACAACCAAACAACCAACCCACTTATAAACACATTCAATCCATCTGGAAACTACTAAAGAAAAATAACACTAACCTTTTAAGCACTTCTTTTAGCACAAGAAGGTAAAATATCTTTTTGCAATTTTTTATTTTAATTTTATTTGCAATTTTTGAATACACGATACAATTACTTGTATTCTTGTATGTATATAACCAATTACAAAATTGTTGAAAATGACTTGACCTCAGATATCGATGGTTACGGTCATTCACTATGCATATAATATATATTTTTTTTTAAATGTTCTACTATTTTTTCAGTTTTTATCATTAAATTTTCTTTTAAAATTTCTTAAAATATTAAACAATACTGGCCATAGAATATTAGATCGTGGTAAAATTAGAGAAACATAGATATTTTCTTCCTGAAAATATATCAAGCATGTAGAAAAATGCGAAATGTAGTGATACTGAGAAAAAGGGATTTAAAGTTTTTAAACGTTAAAAAAAAAAAAAATCATGGTGTATATATATCATCCTGTAATAAAAATGTATTATACTACTTTGTATAAAGATAGAAGTATTTTTATTCACAAATGGAGATGGGGGTTGCTCTTACCACCAACTTTTGGTCATACCTCCACTTTTTTTTCCACCACTTCTACCACTGATTGGGAATCATATTGTTGACATCTGCTTATGGTCATTTTACTGGATAGTTCAGCACAAACGGTCACTTTTGTAGAATGCAGAAATTATGTAAGACACTCAAGGTTTTCAGTCACACATCCTTCCAAATGAAAATGGGCCTCATTGGTAAATCATATGCAGCCGTCATCAAATTTACTCCCATCAATCAATTTCGCAAACAATTGTATTTAAACTTCCACACCTGTCTATCCATCATACTAATTGTTTCTTCTTTCTGTCTCTCACTAATTTCACAGATACGTGATTTCAAAGTTAGGTCTTCCTTTCTGGAAAACTCTATCAGCTACGTGAATGGTACAAAATACAATATCTATTGACAATCTGTCTCGACGTTATGCAATCGAAATTTTTAAGGTATATTTTTAAGGTAGTCGTGTCCCCTTGATAGTAGTGTAGATCGAAGTAAAATCCTCGCAGTTCTAGACAATAATAATTTCCAATTTTGTTTCTGATGAGTGGTGGAAATAGTCGATTTTGTACATGATTCTCAGAGATTAAATACAAGGTGAATGACACTTGATATAGTATCTTATTATTAAATCCTTTACATTGACTTAATTCTTTTTGTGTTTGCATTTGGCGGGGAAATCTTCGGATGTATAATTAACCTACTTGCCGTCAACCCATAGACCTGAAATTCAGGAGATCGACTCGTTGTTAGTAACAAAGCATGTTATCAAGTTTTGGGACTGCCACTATAAGGTCAGTTTTATACACATTTCTGTTTTTGATTCGGAGAAATAATATAATCAATTGTCGTCATCGAATCAAGCTGAAACTTGGCAGATAGACTTGCCGATGATATAATCCCTTCTTTCAAATTTTGGGATCAAAATAAAAAGTTAATCGATGCCATGGGAGGGATGGTTTTCTTCGAAGTGGTCAAACATTAAGAAAACACGACCAGACCTCAAAATTGGTTAAATAAGTTGTGATTGCACATAAAAGCTGACATTGCATATAAAAGATTTTTATTAAAAGCTTTGTTTGAATATGGATTAATTTTTTCTGGCCTTCAAACATTTTTATCGTCAACATGAAGAGAGAAATTAATTATTGACTTGATACTTTCTGGGTTAGTAAAGGGGCTGCAAGCTAAAGCTTAGAAAATAATAATAATAATAATAATAATATAACCCATAAAAAAAAGTTTTTATTATAAATCCTTTATATCTATTGCCAAATTTATATTTATCAACATAACACCGATTCTGTTTTCTGGTATTTGCATCTAATTTTAAATAATAAAAACATCTATATCAGCAAAATATTCGGCAAACTACGTTTCAAAATTTATTTATTAAAAATAAATGTGAATTTATGCATTCGCGTCCAAATATCTTTTATTTATTCTGATTCAAACAATGTTGACAACAGGAAAGAGTTTCAACAATAATCGGTTAAAATTCTTTCACTTCATAGTTAATTTATACATTCACGTTCCACAGATTATCTTTTATTTATCCTAAGTAAAATAATTTTGGCGACAGGAAAAAGTTTTAACAATCATCGGTTATATTAGTATTCCAAAACGATTATAGAAACGTGTGTAAAAGCGACTTTTTAGTGACAGTGACTACCCCCAAAACTTGATAAAAGGCATCGAATCTATCAGCCAAGTTTCAATCCGATTAGATGATGGATAGTGGGTTAATTAAGCTTGTGCAGATTTGCCCGGCAGCCACACATGCACAAACAAATTCGAAGTCATAAAGGATTAGAAACATCAATTTGTGAGTGAAATAATTTTCGAGTAGTAAGTTAATTTACCCGGGGAAAACATTTTATTCATCCTGTGCCCTACCATAAATGTATAACAAGACTTGACTAGTTGGACTTTTGAAACAATCCAAATTGTTCCAAGTGATATTACAAAGCATTTTTTATCTATCTTTACCTTATTCTGCGCATAAATGGTGCCGTTTTACTTTATTCAAGGTAAAACATTTATCAAAATCACGTTATACTTTCACATTTTAATTTAGTGAATCACAAGAGGAAAAAAATACGAGCGCGTTTCATTTGTTCCGACTGTCGCTTTTTTAGTTTTTCGAATAATTTCTAAAGTTAAGCATTTTCATTTTAAAAAAGGAAAGTAATGGCATCAACGGCTCAAACTGAAAACATTATTTTAAAAAACAATCCAACAGTCAAGAGCATGTCTTTGTTAAAGAGGAAAATTCCGGAATGGAACTGTCAGAGAAAAATCTTTCTTTTTTTTCAAAAAAAAGCTCATATTTGTTTTCCAAAAGGCTCGTTTTAATCATTGTTTTATGAAACCTCAGGATTATTTTTGAAAAAGAGATGCAGTGGGAATACTTTTAAAGTGAATCGTTCAACTGCAAAGAGTGGTTTAATGATTAAAAACCTGCCGGAGTCTAAATTAAGAAACTCTTTAAATTCCCAGGTTAATTTTCGTAATCGCACCATTGAAAGATATGTTAATTATTGCTTATAGTATATTTATTCAGTGTAATAATGATTCATTTGAAAGGATGATGTTAGAGCGACTTACTTGATAAAGCAAGATTGAATTTCATAAACGAGGTTTTTAGCTCTTCACTTAGTAATATCAGCCTCAGTGAAAGATGGGTTAAGTTAAAAATAATTCATGAGTTTGGAAAATTTTAGTATTTATGTCTATAATTTAAACATGTGTTTGATATAAATAGGGATTTTCCTCTCAAGTTTACAAAATATTTAAATTTTGAAAGCAAATATATTTACGTATCTTAAAATGTACAACTTAATTTTCCGTTTATTTTTCTGTTTATTTTATGAGATTACAATATCAAATCCTTACGGATATCTGTTCAAAAAGTAACTTAAACAGTTTTGTGATGAGAGTATATTTAACTTAAGTAAAAGCAAAAAAAATATATATATATATAAGTTCCTAGTTAGTTTTTTAATTATATTTCCTTATTCACAAATTTCTGAATCCATTTGACAAACTGACTTGAAAAATGTAAAAAATAAAAGTAATGTTATTAGTTTTTGAGCAACATAACTTTAATACCATTCAGACTTTAAAAAAAAAAAAAAAAAAAAAAAAAAAAAACAAGGGAGGTCTCATATGCCAGTAAAATTAACATGAAATTATTATTTTATGTACTTTGAACTTAAAAAAAAATTAATAAAAAAAAAATAACTAAAAATAATTTCACTGTTTAATTTCAATTATTTATTTTATTTATTTAATTAAATACATGTTTTCATTTATATTAGTAAATCTCGCTTGTATAAGAAATTTTTCTTATTAACAAATGGTCGCGAAAACATGAAAAGAACAAAAATATATTATTCAATTATATAATACTCTCTAAACTTTATTTTTGAAAGAGAAAATGTCTATATTTCAATAAATTTAATTATTACTAGAACTAATTAAATTTTTGTGTGTATAAGTTTTTATAATGAAACAGCCAAACATTACAATCTGGAACCCTTAAGGAATGTAAACTAGAATTAGATTACCGAAGATAGCCATAGTTATATATTTTTCATAATAACATATTTACCCATAATTATGTTTTGCAATTTCTATAAAATCTAATTGGTTCTCCCTTGATAAGAAAATATTTAACGTAGTTATTTCCAATTTTTGAAATGTAACTAGGTCTCTATTTCAAAACGTTACAATACACCAGTAGAGTAAATACAAATAAATAAGTCTTTATCCTTTTAATATTTCATTTAAAAACTGGAAAATAATAAAAGATTATATTTAGTGTCATTAACTCTTTTTTTATCGAATTAAATGAAATTTTATGTACTTTCTCTAATTGCTTTGTTTAGAGTTAATATTTAGAGAGATGGTGAGAAAAATTAACCATGATCTTTGCAAGTGTGATACTTAAGCTGTTAAGCTAATTTTGGTTGTTAATTTTAATGAGAAATACAATCAAGATGTTAACTTAACATATACAAAATGAAAGAGCACGAAGGATTAAAAAGCTGTCCTGTAATTTTGAGACATAAATATAACGGGGAAGTTTAATTCTAAAGACAGAATAGTAATTTGAAAGGAATAAAAAAAATCAAACAGTTTTCTGTTAAATATTTTAATATCCATATCTAGATGGTGATTATAGGTAGATTACAATTTTTAACCTTTTGTAAATGTTTAGGCAATTTAATTCATTTGACAATAAATCTACTTTGAAACGAGAAAAAAAAATGCAAGTAATTGGTATTATTAAAGTTAATTATGCAATTCATGTACTTGTATTAATTCATTTTGAGTTTAAGCATTATTGCTTATTTTGAAATTAAAGTATTTAGAATTGTTGCTATTAATAAGATTAACTGAGTTTTGTGTATTCGTGCTTATTTAAAATTCCTTTTATAATCAATTGAACTCACATGAAAAGATTGAAAGATTACAAATTAAATTAATCCAGCTATCGAATTAAATTTGGTTTAGAAGCCAGAAGTAAATTCAAAACTGAATTGAAACTGCAATGTAAATTCGAAGTTACGATGTGTGCTTGATTAAATTTCTATAACATTGTATCAAAATGAGAGAAAAAACTTCTGCTTGTATGAAAGTTTTAAAAATGTTCTCACATAGCAAGTAGAAAAGAATTTTATAAACTAATCTTAAATTCGTTGTTAACCCAAAAGCAATTACTAATTAAATGCGATATTAGAATATTTTTGCATTGTTTTCTGTGAAGAAAATTGTTTTGCTCGTATAAAACAAAAGTTTTTGTTTTGAATAATGTAAATATTCATCAATAAAATTTAAACACTTCTTCGACAAATTAATCCATCTATAGACTTTCAGCTTCGACAAATGGAAACACATGCTTTCGCATTTTTAGTGTGATTTTTAAATAATTCTATATAATCTAAAGTAGTTTAATTTATTAAGTTTGAATTTTTGTAGAAAAGTAATTTATGACAGAATATATATTTCGATTACGAGTTAAAAATGTAATTTTAATGATCAAAATAAACAAAACAACTTAAGCAATTACATTTAAAGCAATTAATTTCGTAAGACTTACAGCTTTAAATTACATCCACTTACACTTTTGCATTTAATCTGAATATGATACCATTTATATAACAAGCTTTTTTCTTACATTTATTTTTTATTAAAAAGTAAATGTATCGACAAACATTATCTAAAGACATTTAAGTCTCTTATAAAACACTTAATTTGTTGATATGATCATAATAGTTTTATACGTCTTAAAATAATCTAATTACGATTAAAAAACATTACAATCGGCTTCTCTAAAGCATTTGTTCCATACGCATTCAATAAAAATCCAATTATTAAATTATTATAAAATGGCAACATTATACATTTTTGTTGTGTTTCTTTAGGCCATACAACCACCCATTTAGAATTTTACAAAAGCTTAAATACTTGTTAAACTAAACTCAGACTAACTATTCCTTCAACAATAAACACAGGACTCTATGTATTTATATATATACATAAATAGAGCTGGGTTTTTTTTTTTTTTCTTTTTTTTTTCTTTTCTTTCTTTAATTTATTTTTATAACTAATTGCATGAAAATATTTAAAAATGAAAAATAGCAGACTTGTAGTTTTATGTTCTTGTTAGTGTATCATTAATTCACTATATTTCACGGTTAATTTTTTTAATTAAACTCTCATGATTACTTCAGTTAAAAACATTGTAAAAACATAATTCTCTTTTTTTTATTTTGATTTTCAGCAGCGAAAAACTTTCAAAGCAATCCGTAATAGATAACATCAATCATTTTACAAAAAAGTTTTGCTCAATCGATTTAATCAATGTTTTTTTGTAGATTGTTGATAAATATTTCTTTTCGCTACTCGAGAAATAACTATCATATCCTCCCTTGAAATTGGAGAAAAAAATTTAATAATTCGATGAAATGCTGAAAAATAGTATTAATAAACTTCAAACTTTGCTTTCTCTTTTTTTTTTATGAACTCACACCAAATTGAAAAATTCTTATTTCTATACACAGACAATTGCATTTCATTGTAGTAATTTACAGGTATTTATTTAAAAATTTAATTAATTTTAGATACATCAATGAAGTGTAAAAACTTTAAAGAGATTAACAAATACATTTAATTATGTTTGCGAAACCTTTGAAACTTAAATATATAATATCCTTTGATCTGAAGAGAGAGTCAAATAAGCATCTGTAAGTAGTTTTAGTTTTCTATTTATAGAATTAATTTTTTTATTTATATGTTCATCATATTGGAGGGTTAACTTAATGTTTTCACATGACTTATACTATAATTTAAAAAACAAAATTGATCAGGAGTATTTATGATAAAAAAAACTTGTTTGGGTATTTGTTTTGTTTTGAAGTGGAGCTTAAATTTTGCTCAAAGATCATCGTTATGAAACATTTCTATTTTATACTGATTATATTGCAGTATTGGAAAATGACTCTTAAACACAATTTTTAATGAAACTCTATTATATATATACATTTTGGATAATAATAATAAACTGAATTTATACTTCTAAAGAAAGATAAAATATTTGATAAAAAATATTTTTTTTTAATTGTGTCTAATTTTAAATTTTGAGTGGATCTATAACTCATGAAACATTCGTCCTCAAGCGATTAATGGCGTATATCTATCGAAACAAAATATATACCATCATAACATATGAGTTTTAAACAATATATTACTGTTTGAAATTTTCTGGGGTATCTTTGTGCAAGCCACCCGTTTATGATTCCTCATAGAGTTTCTTGTGTGAGCGCTGTGAAATAATATTAGGTTTTTATCTTAACAAAAAAATTTAATAGCAATTTACATTTAATTGAATGATTACGATACCACGTAGTTGCAACTCATATGATTGTAAAATCTTAAGATATCACGATTTTGATCATAGGATGGTAAAATCTTAAATAAAAAGACATAATTTTTATATGGACCTCGCATATGAATAACTTATTAAGAAAAGTATATCTAAACCACCCTATGTTCTTGAGTGAGACTTACCATTTCTCATATCATTTATGTAAATTGATCAAAACATGTCCACCTCAAACTTTTAAAATGTATTATAGTTTTAAGCATTCTTTTAAAAATATAACTTTTATGTGAAATATAATATCATTAATAGATTATAATTAACAGAACTTGAAGAGGAAATAAATGGGTATTTTTTATATATATATTTTTAAATTTTTATAAGCTAGCCTAAAAAAAAAAAATTCTAAAAAAATAATAAACACTAGTTATTTTAACTTCGTAATTTAGTAATAATTTTGTATTAGTGATTTTATACATGGGGTAAAATTTATATTTTTAAGTCAATACTTTGGCAGATATTGTCACAAAAAAAAAAAAGAAAGAAAAAAAAAAAGCATATCATATATATATGGATCAAGAAATGGTTGATGATCCTTTTTAACTGTAGGTTAAATACAATTTTTAACTTTAACGAAAGTATTTTTCAAAGAGCAAAGTTTTCTAGCAATAAAATGAAAAATGTTAATATTTTAGGAATGCTTCTATTGTTGGTTTTTCTCATCCCTTTATGTTTTATCCCAAAGATTTCATCCTCAACTGAATTTTTAGTACTCAACTTTCTGCATGAGAGGATTCTAAATTTTCTTGCGAACCCATGAGAAAAAAAAAGTGCTCTTTTTAATTCACGCGTTACAATAATACAAAACTCATTGTAGAAACAACTCACGTAACTCTTTCATTATTTTAAGATAAAGTGCACTAAAACATTTTTCTCCAAGACACGTTTTTCAAGCTTTCTCTACAAAGGATTATCCAAAACATTTTAAATGTGCCGCAACTTTGCTTCTTTTGGATCAAATAACAGTGCATTTGTTTTTAAAAGAGTATGGGTTAATTCTCGTTTTTTTGTGTAAAAAGATCTTTCACTCAATTTACTTAAGTTTTTACTCCAAACATTTTTAAAAAAAAACTGTTTTTGAAACATTCATTTTAACCACGTTTTTGAAATAGTTTATTTCAAGGTCTTTTTTACAACTGCATATTTTACTTGACGCGGTAAATAGATTTCATGTAAAGCATAAATTCAAATTAGTCTTAGAAAAGAAAGATTATTTATAAAAATTCGTTGAGTATAAATAAAAGGTAGTTTTTATATTTTGGTTATAAATTTGTGAAGCTTTAAGTTAAATTATCGAGTTAGAAAAAATGGTAAATGTTATTAAAAAACTGTAGGACAAAGAAATTCTCTAAAAAACTATGTATGATAACTCCATAATCGAATATATAACTGTAGGAGTGTTATGATAAAGACGCATATATTTATATATTTTAATGAATATACAACTATAGACGTGTTATGATGAAGACGTACCTATGATTCCTATGATAAAGACGAATAAAGTGAATTTAATATTTAGATCTTAAACATTATATATGTCAAACTGATGACGGCAATATGCATTTAAGCAAATGGTGCTCACACATACTCACACACACATCTATCTGCGTCTGTAGCAAATATGGAAAATATTTTTTTATTAATATAAGAATGGTTAATCAAAGTAAATAATTCTCAGCCTAACTTTGTGCTATAAGATAATTATTTTTAAAAATAATAACAAGGATTCGATAACTATATTAACATCAAAGTGAACTAAAGATAAGGAGAGCAAGTTCATATAAATGCACCATAAATTAATAATACCATATATTTTCAGATATTTCTCTTTTTGCATCTTTGCATAAATTCCCAGATAATCTTTGTGATGTTACTAATGAAAGTATCCAAATTTAATACTGGGCAAAATTATATTTAAAGATAATTTTTCTGACAACTTACTTATGATATGACATTAAAGAACGCAGAAAAATAAAAATGCGCACAATTTTGCCGAAATATCCTACACATTGTAAAAGGCTTGTTCCCCAGTTTTAAGCAAATTTTAGATAACCAGTATTATAAGAAATAAATATAAACCATTCCATTTGTGTTAAGTTTGTGTTTCTGAATGCTTATCTACAGAAAATAACTGAATAATACACAGATATTTTATACGTTTCTCATTAAAAAAACATCATTGTTTATACAATATAAGCAAATAGTTTTCAATTGAAAACATGAAAATAAATCAAAATGAGGTATAAATAAGGCAAATATTGCTTTTACAAAACTAAACCCATTACGTATATGAAGAACTAAACGTGACTACTATAATACAGATTTTAGAGGTGATAAATAAATTTATATAAAAAAAAAACTTATGCAATATTTGTAACTGTATATATTTATCCTCCACCTTTTACCCGACATCAACGATGCAATTTATTTGCATTATTAACTTTTAGTAGAAACATGAAAATTTTTCCACAGCTGAATATTGTATCATTTGGGAAGTTTTCATGCATGTTAATGGAGAAAATATGGAAAGAAGAAACAAATAAGACCAAACTCCTATCGCCCGTTTTATGTGACAACAAATCACAGTTTGTTATCTTTATGATCCACTACGCGGAAGTTCCGCCATCTTTCGATGCATTTTTACGTGAAGTAATCAGTGAAATCTCTCGCATTATAAGGACAATGTTCCGAAGGTTTTTTTTTTTTACATAAAAAATTTACATCCTAAAAGTTGAAGATATTTTTGCGTGTGTGTGCTTTAAATTTTTAGCTAGATGGACAAATGAAAGTTACCATCACCCATGATTATATTATTAACAAAAAAAAAGTTTCTATTTTAAGCTTAAATTAGTTTGGCTTTGTGCCCATCACTAACACCAGATTCTTACATGATTATCTTGGACTTATAAAGCTAAGAATAGACTCGGAAAGTGGAAAAATATAAATATATTTTTATATATATAAGGAATTAAATATGAATAAATAAATTAACTTGTTTAAACAAAGTAACAAGGTTCCTAATGCATATTCATGTAAGAGAGTGAAAAACTTGCCTTGCAGATAAGCTATACATTGGATGCTACTTCCACTTCTTTCTTTCATATAGACCACTGTAAACATTTTAAAGATGTCCAAAAAATCAACAGCGATAAAAAAAAAAAAAATCCTTGAAAAGAAAACTGAGAAAAGAAAAATCGTGTTCCTCTTTAGCCACATTAATCACGTGACAGCTGGCAGTGAAACTTTCCGTGAGATAGTTGCTTGCCAGTCACTGAGATGTTCACAAGTAACTTGACATGGCAAACACAGACATTACGCTGTACAAAAACCGAGAAGATAGTGTACAACATAAATGAAATAAAAGGTTTTTCAAGTAAATCTTGTTTTCCAAAAACGTTTCATAGAGATAAAAATGCCAAAATGAAACTAACAACTAGCTGGAGAACGTAGTAATTTTCTATTATTCACGGTACTCTGTGGTTATGTAACTATTTTTTAACTTATGTATCGATTTTTTATATTGCGTATCTGTTTTTTATATTTTGTATCAATTTCATGCTATTTTTGGATACATACTTATATATTAAGGATATGTATATCTTTTGCGATTTTTCTTGATTTTTCAACTATTACTTTAATCATTGTAAGCTTTGGTTGAAATCTTCACCAAGTGTTATACTTTGAAATAACGCATTAATTTCATTCCTAAGTCAACATATATTTCTGTTCGTGTTTTTTTGTATCGTGTATTTAATTTTCCAATCATATTAGTCTATTCTTGAAACAAATTAGTGAAGTAGAAATATTATAATCATTATTGCTTGTATTTGGATGAGGCTGATCTTTTTGAATAATTTATCTAATTAAATTAAGTTTCGGTGAAATTTGAAAACGGGTATTTTTATATTTATATTTTGTTTAGTAGACTCGCAACAAGCCGTAAGCCAAAGGTATAAAAAGTATGATAAATTTGAAATTTCACTCATCACTAGTTTCCTTTTAAATATTAGAAAAGTTTTTTTTCTTACAGACTGACAGTCAGACAAGACAATGTTTCATTAATACCACAGCTTGGTAACGTTGAAATTTTTTTATGAAATGTCAAATTGATTAGTTTTACTTGATGTTACTGCAAGTTACTTGACTTTCATTTTAAAAATTCATTTATATTGCATACAGTGGTAATTTGTGTTCTTAAACTTTTAGAAACCAAAGCCTAATTTCTAAATAAAATAAATAAAATTATAAGAAGGAATTCTTGAAAGTATTTTATTCTTTTAAGACGCTTATACTTTTTACTAATAAAGCTTAAAACAACATTTCTCCGAACGATACTCAGAGTTTTACAAAAAATAATAAGAATATTTACTGACGGAGAATTTAAAATATTTGTCGTTAAATAATGTTATACGAATACTGGTAAGAACCTACGCATTTTAATTTCTACGCAATATAATATTACTTATTATGTGTTTATTTTCATTTTCTCATGGCAAACAATGTACTGAAAAAACAAATGCTCTTCCCACTTCACGAATATTCTTAATACTAACGACTATAGTTGGATCAAATAAATATTTTGAGTTAAACATATTATTGAGAAGGGGATAGTTAAAATTATTTGTTTACATAGGAGAAAATATAATTTTTTTTTTAAATATAAATCTGGCTGAAATATTGTTTGATAAGATTAAATTTGAAAAGTTGTAAACAATATCTATTTCTTAGACATTTCTTTAAAGGGATAATCTGTGCTTAATCTATAGAGAATCATAGTTTTGGTCTACTGTTACCGAAGCGTTTTTTTTTTTTTTTTTTTTTTTTTTTTTTTTTCATTTACTTTAATACATCTAGTAATATATACATTAATGCATACAATTCATTAATACATACATACATCTTAATATTCATTTATGAAGAAGAACATATGTCGATTATTATGTACCTTAAATTTTTACATGATTTCCTATTTAACTTTTATGACTCTACAGTTGTTTATACAGTTATACTTCCTAAGATGTAATAGTATAAACAACTGTTAGGTGTGTATTTAGTATGTACTTCTGAATAACTTTTATGCATAATTGCAAGTATGTATTTAAAATACGCAGCATTAACTTATTTAATTCTATTAAATAAATTTAGAAACTTAACGCTCCAAAGTTATTATATTTTTTTTTCTTTAGCAACGTTTTATTAAAGATCTTTTAATGAATATTCTGAAAATTTTAGCTGGAAAATTTAATCTCTTGTATTATCAAAGAAATAGAGAATATTCATTGAAAGACACAACATATATATGTTCTAAATCAGAATTATACTTATGATAATAATCTTGTAGTAACTTAATGGTCATTATCAAATCCATATTTCTATTTGATTTCATTCTTGGATTATTTTCTGAAGCACTCAATCTATTTTATTAAACTATTTTAGGCATATATTTTGGCATCAAATCCATAAAAAGTATTCAACAACCAGCAGATGCCAGATAATAATAAACGAGTATGTAAAATAATGACAGAAAATAAAATCGTACGTGCTTCAAGAACCTTTAGCAACTAGGCTCGCTTACAAACTATAAAAATTCTTTTACAATCGTATTAATATTTGGAGTTATGATAAGAAATGCACGTACACGTTTAATATAGTAATAACCTCATTCTCGCCGGCGCTTTATTTATGCTTTGAATGCGAAAACCATTTGGTAAAAGATATTTTAAAATATATTGTTGGGATCATCAATTTGAGAATGTAGTGTGTTTTTAATATGTTTGGTGAATTGCTTACGTGACTTAAACTGCAAAGAGTGAATTTTTGTGTTTGCTTTATTGTGATTATAATATATATGCACAAAATTTCTAAGACAGAAATTTTTTTTAAAATAAAAATATATACATAAAAATTAGAAACTATAATATAATAAACTAAATGAATACACATAATACACAATAAAATAATTAACTAAATGCATACAAATAATAAATTATAAAAATAATAAACTAAACGCGTACAAATAACAAACTATAAAATAATAAACTAAATGCATGCATATAATAAATTATAAGATAATAAACTAAATGCATGCTATAAAAAAATAAAATACATGCATTTCGTATTTTGTACATTATTTTTCATTGTCCTTTAACTGTCTTTTTACGTCATGTATAATGAATTTTCTTATAAGACTTATTAATTTGAAATTTGAGTCTTCTAAAATTGATAATAGATGACGCTACAATCAGAATAAAAAAAAATTAGTGTTAACTTATTAAATGAATCGATTCCTTAGTGTGTGAGTTTAAAAATCCTCACATGTTTTTTGGCATTTTTATTACAAAGAAAACTGCAATCATTTGATTTTCAAACTATAATATTTACTTTTAGTTGAAATGAAAGTTAATGATGCATACAGATTTACTTCCTTTTCACTAAATGACATGTAAATAAATGCAAATTGAACACGTTTCTAGTTTTCGGTGGGAAAATACCCAACGTTACGGTTCCAATTAGAAAATGGAGTTAGAAGGCCTGAGATTTAAATATTGTTTGAACATTTCCCTTGTTCTCTCCAATCCTTTTTAAGAAAGTCAGTTACAAGGTCTTTTAAAAGGATCATTTAGATCTTCTTCTTTTTTTTTTTAGTTAGTTTAAAAGGTAACTGGTTAAGTGACTTAACTTAGTGCGACTATGGGAACATTTTCTTTGTCTTAATGCGTTTAACCAGTACAGGAATTGAGAATTTGGTTTTAAAGCGAAGAGATAATTGGAATATATATATAAAAAAAAAACTGAATTAAATGACGGAGAAGGGGAGTAGAGAGGGGGGGGGGGTGCATAATTTAAAGTTTAATTTATTCATGGCATGTTTTGATGAAACGGTTACGATTTTAACTGAAAGAGTGATTGAAATAAATTAGCGTCCAATTCTTTCATTCCTTATAATATGATTGTATTAAAACTAATAAAAGTGTTATCGATATCTTCATTTTAAATTTAATTCTTGAAAGTTAAAGGAAGGTGAGTATAAATTTAGATATATTGTGAAAACTGTAAAAATATCATGCAGAAAGTAAAGAAACGTTTTTGAACTTGGAAAAGCTTACGTGATCTATTTTCAAAAACGTTAAGTTTTTTAATGTTTATGATATCCCAATTAATCACAAAATTCATTTAGAAATTGTGGTTCTTAGTACAACGCTTTAAAAATTAGATTTTTGTTTTTTTAAATATAATAGATAAAATACAAATAAATTAAAAGCCTAGTAAAAAGTATTTTTATTTATTATCAAATTATTTATTTCCTAATTTTGAATGTGCTTATTAATTGAACAATTTAAATGAAATTATTAAAGTATATAAATATCAAACTTCTATCTATAAATTGCTAAATTTTATAGACCTTTTTTTAGTTTGATTTCCTTTTTTTACGCAAGAAAGATTTTCTGTTCATCTCCAACAATAACTTTTATATTTAGGGGTAAAAGTAATTATTTTTAAACAAAAATATATCTAACTACCATATAAAATTACCAAATAAAATTTTATAGCATAATTTTTTAAGGTTATTGAATAGTAGGCACTGTTAGTGATACCTTTTTTTATTTTAAATTTTGTAATTTATATCCTTATTACAAAAGATTTTGATCTGTTTACAAACGATAAAACTCTAGACACAAAATATTTCTGAGAAATAAGACAAGCAATCATAGTTTATCGACTAAAATGAACAATTAGTGACATTCCAACAATCCTGATTTAATAATTCATTTTACTTAGTTTAGTGAGATAAAGAGTCATCTTTTTCTTCCTCAGTCCCTCTACAATGCAATACTCTGCAACTGACATAAAACCATTGATACATATCAGACATATTGATTAGGATAACACCCTATTTACAATAAAAATGCTTCCAATCATTGTTATTTTTATCATCCAATACGCAACCCACTATAAGTAACAACGGTAAATTTTAATTTTTTTTCTGAAATGACTAGAGATTGATTTTTAAATCCACGGAGAAATGCTATCTAACACACTTTAAATCGCTTAGGGTGTGGAGTTAGCTTCGGTTGATGTCTGTGTTCGATCCTTGAACTTCAAGAACATGTGTACAAGTCATCATTTCAGATGTTTTCTATATATCTGAAGAATGTTTCCTTATTGAAAAATTGGATGATTTATATCTCGCCTCTGATCTAGAAAGGCTCGTTCAGATTTTTATTTTGGGACGATATTTTCTGTAATTCGTCTATAAAAACCTTTTAAAGAGAAATTGGATTTGCCAGTGTTTATTACTGTTGCTTTTATCTTGTTTTTATCAGCGACATAGACAAGTGATAGACTTTATTAGTTAAAGAAATTTCCCAGTTCTATCTGGACTTTTCGGCAATGAATCAAGTGTTTTTGAACTTGTTAAATTCGGCGACAGTCTGTATAAATGGAAAGATTGAATTTCTGTAAATAAATAAGCTAAATGGAGTCCAAAAATGGAAAAAAAAATTAAAATTCTCGTATTCAGTATTAGAAACGTTATACTAAAGAAGCTGTGTCTCAGAATAAAGAGTTAACCAAAAATAGAGAGACATTTGAAAAAATCTTTAACTCGCAAACATTTGAGAGTGGGCAGAATTTTTTTTTTTTTTGTTTGCTGTTTTCACAGAAGTTTTCGGAAAAAAGGGTGTCGTGAAAAAAAAAAGAAAAAAATCAAAATATAGTGCTTAAGGCACATACACTTCTCAATGTTATTTAAAGAAGATACATGCTACTAATTATTTAGATTTATTAAGCACCATATGCCCATAAATAAACGATTTTTTTTTTTTTTTACTTTGAGTTGGAAAAAAAACAGTCCCCCCCCCCTAGGATCTCTGTGTAAACCGCCTCCTCCTATTGTCAAATATTCGTGATTTATCTACTTTAAAAATGTCCTGTTACTTTTTGATCATTCTGTATAGTGTTTCACATGAAGTTATCCCAGTTTCGCAGCCTGGTAGCAATGTTTTAAAAATTTACTTTTCAAAACGTATAAATATAACGAAAATTGCGTCAGATATACACAATACTCAAATAATTTATTTATTTTTTTGAAAAATTTGAGACCTCTCGGAATTTATCTCATAATATGACCCATTTTCCAGATAATTTTTATTCTTCCCTTATCCCGCAGTGAGAGTCTAAACATTCTATGTAATTTTCAGAAATGGATTCCCTTCCATTCACTTACGATTGCCTCTCTATTATTATTTTCTACAAAAGTTATACTTACTAGCATACACAATTTTTCTTATAGTTATTGATTGAAGACCATAGCTCGTACTGTATTGCTCGAATTACTTGGGTTCGAGAATATTTCTTCAGAAGTATTAATCTTTTTTTTTTTTTTTTTCTTTCTTTCAAACCAGCAGGTCTAGATTTATCAGTATTTTAATCATCATCAACAACCAACTATAAAACCACACTTAATTTCAATTCACTCAAAGAATTACCATGACAAAGGTTTTAAAAAAATATGGTCGCGACTTCAGCCCAGATATTTAGCAAGCGTTGCTACATCATGGATACATTATGAAAAAAGTCATACATATTTTTACGTCAAAAATTTGAAAGTTGTTTTGAAGATTTGCTTTTTTTTTTTTTTTTTTTTTCTTTCCTAACTTAATTTTACTCTTATATCACTACTAGCTGAATACCCGTGCTGCGCTACGAAATTTTACCATTAGCATTTTAGCGATCACAAGACATTCATGTATTCTACACTTCAGACGTTTGCTCCCATTTCGATCCCGACAAATTGATTTATCAAAATAGGAACTTTCCTTTGTTGACATTTTAAACGAAATTTATAATTGTGAATAGTAAACTGGAATAGTTTATTGTGTTTATGTTTGCTCTTAGTTCTAAATTTCAAAGTAGTAGCTGTATTGGAATTAAGTTAATTAGACATTAAGTTAATCATCGTATAGTTTCAATGTTGCGTCGTCTTTTCATCCCTTAAAAATTCGTTAATCGATATTGGAATGACTTATTTTTTTAACATTTGCAAAAAAATATCAGAAAAATGACTACATTGGAAGAGGAACATTCGGATATCCCTCGTTTGGAACATTTAACCCCTTTTCGACCACTTAAAGTGTGTTAATCGAGATCGGAATAGTTTACTTTTTCTATTTTTACCATTGTTGATATTTGTGCCGATTTTCAGAGTTGTGACTATGTGGAAAGTAGGATTTTCGAATGTCCCCCGTTTGGAACGTTTGACCCCTTTTCGACCCCTTAAAGTGTGTTAATCGAGATCGGAATAGTTTACTTTTTCTATTTTTACCATTGTTGATATTTGTGCCGATTTTCAGAGTTGTGACTATGCGGGAAGTAGGATTTTCGAATGTCCCCCGTTTGGAACGTTTGACCCCTTTTCGACCCCTTAAAGTGTGTTAATCGAGATTGGAATAGTTTACTTTTTCTATTTTTACCATTGTTGATATTTGTGCCGATTTTCAGAGTTGTGACTATGTGGGAAGTAGGATTTTCGAATGTCCCCCGTTTGGAACGTTTGACCCCTTTTCGACCCCTTAAAGTGTGTTAATCGAGATCGGAATAGTTTACTTTTTCTATTTTTACCATTGTTGATATTTGTGCCGATTTTCAGAGTTGTGACTATGTGGGAAGTAGGATTTTCGAATGTCCCCCGTTTGGAACGTTTGACCCCTTTTCGACCCCTTAAAGTGTGTTAATCGAGATCGGAATAGTTTACTTTTTCTATTTTTACCATTGTTGATATTTGTGCCGATTTTCAGAGTTGTGACTATGTGGGAAGTAGGATTTTCGAATGTCCCCCGTTTGGAACGTTTGACCCCTTTTCGACCCCTTAAAGTGTGTTAATCGAGATCGGAATAGTTTACTTTTTCTATTTTTACCATTGTTGATATTTGTGCCGATTTTCAGAGTTGTGACTATGTGGGAAGTAGGATTTTCGAATGTCCCCCGTTTGGAACGTTTGACCCCTTTTCGACCCCTTAAAGTGTGTTAATCGAGATCGGAATTGTTTACTTTTTCTATTTTTACCATTGTTGATATTTGTGCCGATTTTCAGAGTTGTGACTATGTGGGAAGTAGGATTTTCGAATGTCCCCCGTTTGGAACGTTTGACCCCTTTTCGACCCCTTAAAGTGTGTTAATCGAGATCGGAATAGTTTACTTTTTCTATTTTTACCATTGTTGATATTTGTGCCGATTTTCAGAGTTGTGACTATGTGGGAAGTAGGATTTTCGAATGTCCCCCGTTTGGAACGTTTGACCCCTTTTCGACCCCTTAAAGTGTGTTAATCGAGATCGGAATAGTTTACTTTTTCTATTTTTACCATTGTTGATATTTGTGCCGATTTTCAGAGTTGTGACTATGTGGGAAGTAGGATTTTCGAATGTCCCCCGTTTGGAACGTTTGACCCCTTTTCGACCCCTTAAAGTGTGTTAATCGAGATCGGAATAGTTTACTTTTTCTATTTTTACCATTGTTGATATTTGTGCCGATTTTCAGAGTTGTGACTATGTGGGAAGTGGGAGAATTAGTGATGAGTGAGTCAGTGAGTCAGTGAGTGAGTGAGTGAGTGAGTGAGTGAGTGAGTGAGGGCTTTGCCTTATATATATAGAGATTTTATAAATAGCGCTGAATCATTGAATTTTAAAGAAAAAGTATTTGAATCGAAATCATTGCAGCAATATTCGATCTGAAAGGTACTGAAGCATCATATAATGATAGTAATTTCTAAATATAATTTTCTCTAACACATAAATGTATGTTGTGACCAGAAAATTTTAACTTTAATAAATAAACTGATTACCCACAATTCCCAAGAAGAATTTTAGCTAAATTTCAGATAATAGGTCTCAAATACAAATATTTCAGCATCGTTTTCTGTTGGTTTTTTTAAAAAGATCTTTCTATTTTACATTAAAAGCCTTCTCATTGGAAAATTAAATATTTCTTCTTTGACTTGAAAGAAGATAGAGTAATCAGCTAATGGAATGAAACTCTTCTGCAAGTAATGAGGGTAATATTATTAATGCTGGTTTTTATTTTGAAAGGGAGCTTAGAGTTAAATTCAATCGATTTTTGTTTCATGGCATAAAACTTTGAAGATTAATTCTTTATTGGAATACTATATGTTGTTTATTTTTATGCGTTCGACTTACTTTGGATGCTTAATATGATGAGATAATGTCATTTTATTAGCATTGTTCTGGAGAGATAATTCCTGATATTTAAAAAATGTTTCCGAATATACGTTTAAATTTGTTTTAATTTTAGAACTCGGTGGAATTAAGAAAATGAGAATTTGAAAGAAAATATTTCACAAATTCTTTTGGAATTATTAAGTTGTTGTTTTTTACAGTTATATTATTGTGCACAGGGAAGCAGAGAACAGAATGAAACAGTGCTTGAAATTTGAAGTGAAAGGACTTTGCGTGTTTTCAAAATATAGTCCTCAAGTTTATTTTCTCACATGTTGACGTGATTTGGTATCAACATCAGTTCTTATTGGATACCTATAAATGAAACTTTCAACGTATATAATAAATTTCCCAACCTGCTAATTTATTGTACATAACTTCTTATTACCCTAGGCCTTAAGCCCAAGAGTATTGTTTTCAATTGATAAAAGTGTGGTCCAGTGTCCTCAGGGCCGTAAACGGGGGGGAGGGGAGGCTACCGAAATCGTGTGAAATCTTGTTTCCCCCCCCCCCCTCCCCCATTTTTTTTTTTTTTTTTTTTTTTTTTTTGTGCTAGTGTATAACTTGTTATATGTATTTAATCAAATTTTCGACAAAATTCCTACCGAAAAAAAATCCTGGCTACCGTTTTGGGTGTCCGTCCCCACTTAATGTTTGGATATGTGCCAGTTAGGCCTGCTTGTATAAAACGAGATGTATGATGATATTATTCAGTTGTATTGATGTTTTGCAACACTCAAATAAAAAAATTTAATGGCCTTGGACTTTAGGCCCAGGGTAAACTGTACATCGGCCCTATTTTTATTTTTTTATTTTATTTAATTAATGTCTTTTTTTTTTTTTTTTTTTTTTTTTTTTTTTTTTTTTTTAAAGAAATAAAATTGATTTTACTAAATTATTTTATTTAATTTGTAAAATAGTCCAAGATGTGACTTCAAGTTTAAGTACCCCCATCAAACATCATTCTGAAGCTCTTTTTTTTTTTTTTTTTTTTTTTTTTTTATAGGATGTAGGTAAATGTAAAGTCATCCCTTCAGTATAGTGGTTAGCGCATCAGACTTCCACGCTGGTGTAGTGGCCAAGTGCGTGCGAGCCCATTGCAAGTGACTGCAGGTACTTGGGCCTGCCATTAAAAATAAGAAAATGTAAATGCTAAAAAAACTATGAATATATTGGGCTGCCGGGCAAAATAACCGAAACTGATCAAAAATTGACTTTAATTGAAGTAAACTAAATCCGATCGCACGTATGTTATAACTTGTCAATAATTTGCATTCTTTTTAATTGGTAATCCATTGCTTTTTCATTTTCAATGAAGAAATGTGCAGACGATTTCAGATATCTGGCCCCAAGCACTTGCTAAAAGTTAACCAAGTTGGTGATAAATATCGCGTCGCTGATGACGTAATATTTGACTCAATTGTAATATTTCATGAACGTACAGTCTGTATTTCTTCTAGTTTCGTTTTTTAATTTTTTTTTAGAATCGGAACATTCAATAAAATTAACGCTCTTTTTTTTTTTTTTTTTTTCTTCTTTTTTTTTAGGGATAAATATGAATTTATTTATTAAGTATACGTGCAATAATTACGAGCATTAATTCACTGCTCTAAGATTTCTGAAAGAGAAACACCAGCCGTGCCATAATATTATCCGAAGCGTGTTTCCTTCACATAATATCATATTTTTCTTTTTCACACAGAACATTTACCATGGCTGCAACTAAATCAGGAAATTTATACTAATTCATTATTATTTTAAAGAAAGTATAGATATATTTTCACATTACTTACTCATATTTACTTCGTAATTCTCTGGCTGAATATACTAGTCCATTTTTCTCGTGTTTCAAGTTTAAACTTTTTTTCAATATTCACTTAATTATAATTATACTTCGAATTTAAGGCGTCTTCTCACTTTAGGCACCTCAAAAATAGGCTATTTTCGCGATTTTTTTTCGAGGATTTTTGCAAACAATTATGGGATAAAATGGATCCTATATAATAAACACATCTTTCAAGTACAAGAAAAAAAAAATTATTTTTTTGAACAATTATTATAATAAAACAGTAGCATCGAAAAACCTGTGTAGAAATGTAATGTTCGTGGCTTGTTGATGGTATCTCCGAGATAGGTCATCTGAAACAAAAAAATAAAACAGTTTTAGATTCAGTATGTCAGTGGCTATAGCGCATATCATCAGATTTTTGATATTCGCGAAAATAACAAAATGGCGCACGTTTTTCGAAAAAGTAAAAAAAAAAAAAAAAACGCGTTTTTTTGCAGTTTTTTGCAAAAAAAAAAATACTTCAAATCAAAATTTCAAAAATCTGATGATATGCGCTATAGCCATAACTATGAAGAATATGTCATTCAAATTTCATGACAATCGGCCGGATAGTTTCCGAAATTTCATCAACAAGCCACGAACATTACATTTCTACACGGCTACTGTTTTATTATAATAATTGTTGAAAAAAATAAAAAAATAAATTTTTCTTGTACTTGAAAGATGTGTTTATTATATAGGATCCATTTTATCCCATAATTGTTTGCAAAAATTCTCGAAAAAAAATCGCGAAAATAGCCTATTTTCGAGGTGCCTAAAGTGAGAAGACGCCTTAACAGCTTCTTATTAAAAAATCACTTCAAAAGAACCATCTGTTACTAACCCAAAATTTCAAAAATAATTGAATATATTAATATGCATATTGGTATATTGGTCGAAATAAATAACTAGGAGTAAAACCCATTTGAAGTTTGTATTGCTATAATAGCAATTTAAAAACTTAATATGATTGATTTCAACATTATACATCCAAATCAGATGTAGTTTCGGTTAAGTAAAAATGTAAACTGTACCTCAATTAATATTTTTTATTTGTTGAATTAGCATTATATATTATTGATGATAGTTTACTGAATTATATTCCTTCACATCGTTGAGCTCTACGCTATAGTTGTTTAAAAGATTGTACTCTGTGTGAATTTTTTGAAAACGTAGTGTATGTAAGCTAATTAAGATAAATTTTACTATTTCCAGATCATCCTTATGTAGTTTTTAAAAGTACATTTAAAGAATAAGATCATTACAAGATTGTATTCATCTTAGCAATAAACATTTTAAATGTAGAATAGTTCCAAAAGTTTTGAATCAATACAATGAGAAATGCGAGTTTTTAATAAGCAAATTAAAATTTATATAAATATATATCAATATTTTGCGTATATGTTTCTAGCATTATACTTAATTAAACTTCAGGAACTGTCTATCAATCTAAAAGAGCTTAAAGAAAATAAAAATGAAACCTAAATTAACTTCTTTAAGTTTATCAAAGACAAATTTTCAATGAAATAAGAACCTGCATCACATTTATATAAATGCATACAAAACCAATCAATAAAATAGAAATACCTAGATTTAGTAAACTATATTACAAAATATATATTCCGAAATACAATACCCTTACAATGCATCCCAAACCATGAAACAGGCACGTATTTTATAAGAAATAAATAATTTAATATCTCGGTGAACCATTTTCCCCGATTGTCCACCTTCACATCATCTTAATTTAATTGTACATCTAATATGCGTAAACAAATGGCGGATCGATTCCCGTACCAAGTACTCGCAATTCTCGTATCATAAGAATCAATCAGATTAAATTTAATAAAGAGAATAACTTCGCGTATGCGCTTTTCCCGAATTCGTACTGCAAAGTAGATTATAGAATAAGATCAAGAAATTCAAAATATTTCAGTTAATTGACTTCGGTCTATATCACGCTGGTTTAATGCGATACTATTCGATAGTTGGTATATTGAAAATTTACACTCTGTAGAAATTTTAGTAATTGAAGTAGCGGAATTTAATTAAACTGAGAAGCATAAATTATTTTATATAGTTAACTATTTTTTTTTTTATTTATTATTACATACATTGTTCGAATTTATTTATAATCACTGCTTATCTTTGATTTGTTTTTAAAGATTTCATTAATGATCTATGTAATTTATTAGTTATGTAACTGCTAATTTTATTCAGTAATAAATATATTACTAAGAAATAAAATAAGTATAATGTGAAATATATGGGTTTTTTCAAAACAGTTTACTAATTTAAATAATTAAATTAACAAAAAAAAGTACAATTGAATTTTTAACATTGAATTTTATTTTTTCTTATATGAAATTAATGTTATTCATATTCTAACTGATAATGTGCCTTAAATGAAATCTGAACGGTTTTACATTCAAAGAGTAAAACAAATTTTAGTACTATACTCAAACGGTACCAAAACAAATACAATATATATATATTTAAAATTTTGAATCCAATATAACCATAACTTTATATTATACTACATCCTACTTATAGTTCTTTTCTTGTATGATGTTGAGTATTGAGTGTATCCCACAACACTTTTTGGTATTCAGCCAAAAATATGTTGTTTTACCGATTTCGAAGTAACCTTTGATGTTGCATTCCCTAGGCACTAGTCACTTAAGTACCGCATTTGGTATCCGAAGTACTTTCCGTTCTTATTTTATCAGAAACACACATAAATTTTAAACATGCACTCCACACAATTCTTTCGAAGAAAACTGGACTTCGAAATATTCATACCGAAATAGACTTTTCAGTTGCCCCGACAAACTATACTTCTATAGGTGAATATTTTCTGTTATGGAAGATTATTGAAGCAACTGAATAACATTCTAAAAAGTTTATTATTCTACTGTAGATGAAAGGGCGAATACCGCTCCTGTATGGGTAAAACACATTTTAGTCATATTTTAGAATAAGTATCATAATATTTAAATATTGATAAAAAAAAATATGAAACAATTTTTTTTTTATTATTTATTATCCTCCCATTCATCCCTCGTAGCGGTGTTGGAAGGAAGAAATTTAGCGTCCCACAAAAAAATCTTATCGATAAATTAATTTACTTTCAAAAGGTTCGCAAATAAATGCTTTATTATGGCAAACAATCTATCACTCTATTATTATTTATCTGTTTGGTGCTCTTATTGTCATTTTTTTTTTGCATCTAAATAAAAAAATTGCTCCATTTATTTTAATATGTACTTCAAATAGCCAGAAAATCAATCTTCTTTTAATTAGTGATTTTTTTTTTTTTTCATTATTACGCTCGTTACCCTGCCCACTCACCTCAAATTCTTCTAATTTAAAGGAACATGTAAAATGCATTGTCTCAAGTCATTATATAATAGTTTTTTTAAGAAACTGCATACAATGAATTAAAATATTTCTTTCGGAAAGTAGGAAGATTTATTTCGCTATGCAATGCTTATGCTTATCAAATATAAATGCATTGTTACGAAACTTGAAATGAACATATTTATATATAAATAAATATAAGTATAAAAATTCTTAGTTAACATAGTTTGTCGCTAAAAATTCTTATCATAATTTGTCACTAGAAACAGTTTGCTAATTTAGCTATCTAAAATAAATATTATTTACGTATTCAATATAACTAGATTTATATATCACAAGTCAAAGTACCAGTTAAGGTTACTAATCATGAGATGTCAGAGTTTGGCAGCGTGTAAACTCATCATTCCAGTCACTGGAATACCCAGTTTGCATGTAGTTGGCTACTCCAGTAAATAATTTTTTTTTAATTTCTAGCTCATCAAATTCCATTATAAATGCTCTCCCGTTACCACCTACTGGCGTTGTATTTCTTAATGGCTGGATTGTTCCAGTTGCGGAACGGCTAGCTAGCATTCTAATCAACGCGTGACCATCTCTCAGCTTGCATTCTAGCCATTAGCTACCTATAAATCAAGCTCTATAATTTATTCGTTTATGAGGTAAATTTACTTTCAGAACTCATTATTTGGAAGGAAGAGGAATTGCCAATCAATCTTTTTAAAGGATACTTCGGGGCGAACATAATTTTTTTAACGGTTTTAAGGGCACTCAGGTTTTGTTTCTCACAAAAAGAGAAACAGAAGCTATATATTGGCCACGCCGAGTATGAAACGTTGAAAACCAGCTTTTGCTTCAGATATTGGTCAATCTTGAACAATGCCAGTTAATCTATAATACTTGAATTGTTGGATGCAGTTTTAATACGGAAATATTTTGTTTATAGTAAAAGAAGGAGGTGAAATATAATTTTTTTTTGACGTGTTTATTTAAAAATATATATATATATTGGAACGATGCTCGAGTTTCGGTCTGAATTAACCAATCTTCCAGAACCCCTACTTCCGACATTAGACAATATTGCTATGCTATCTGTGATGCCTATCATATGCGCGAGCAAGATATATATATATATATATATATATATATATATATATATATATATATATATATATATATATATATATATATATATATATATATATATATATATATATATATATATATATATATATATATATATATATATATATATATATATATATATATATATATATATATATATATATATATATATATATATATATATATATATATATATATATATATATATATATATATTAATATATAAATTTATTTTTTAGAAACAATAATTGAATTTCCTACTCTATTATGAATTAGTAGTTATGCATTAATTTTCAGTTCATATGTATAATTTAAACCCCTTATATAATCCTCAGTAATAATAATAATTAAGCCCCATAGCAAACTTCTTTTTTGTTGGGAATTTTACCATTTTTCTCCATTTTGTTTTAAATTTTCAAACGACGAAGGAAGAATGTTCCCTCCACGGGAGAGAATGTTCAAAATGACTTATATATTAGGGTTAATTTACGTTTATTTTTAGGGTGTACAAAATCAGATACATGCAAATTTTACAATAAATTTTATAAATGTGAATAAATGTGAAAAAACTTTTGGTAAAGTGTGGATTGAAAACTTTTGATACTAAAATCTGATAAATATAGCAGCATAAACGTTTATGTAAAATTAATTTATTTAAAAAAACAAAATTTAAATTAACCTGTTTTCCATGTGTTATAAGCTAACGTGTAAATACAAGGAGTATCTAGTTATCAATAATTTATTAGTACTTTGTATAACCACTTTAATTTCGAAAGACTATTTTAATATTTGACTAGTTGTGAATTTCATATTTGCTTTGCTCTTTGACTGAACCAAAAAAGCAGTTACATTTTCTTATATTAGTGATTGGGATACAATTAATAATTGGAGAATGGAACCTTTGTGATAGTTATAATAATATTCCCTTAAATATATTACTTTTCGTTTCCAATATGGTATTAAAGTAATTGATATTCAAAGATTAAATCAAGAAAAATGAAATTATTTTATAAGAAATGAGAGCGTGGAACTCATTTCCTTATAATAACTATAGTTTTGTATTCCACTTGTATTACTCGGAAGAAAATTAAATTAAATTTCTTAATCTCGGTTGCAATCTAGTTTCATTTCTGGATTTCAAAAAAAAAAAATCCTAAATATTTTGTAGAATGTAAATTCTTGGTATGTGACAGCTATACTCAATATTGATTGGAATTTCATTTATTGTATTGTGTGTGATGATATTAAAAAGAAATTTTTCGAAATAATATATATATATATATATTAATATGTATTTTTACCACTTTGAATTTTAAATGCCTATTTGTGAGGTTTTTTATCTTTACTGCCTCTTTTAATATGCATTTATAAATATTTTAATTTGTAAACGTTAATAAATTTTCAACCAATTTCATTTCAATATATATATATATATATATATATATATATATATATATATATATATATATATATATATATATATATATATATATATATATATATATATATATATATATATATATATATATATATATATATATATATATATATATATATATATATATATATATATATATATATATATATATATATATATTAATTATGTATTTTTACCACTTTGAATTTTAAATGCCTATTTGTGAGGTTTTTTATCTTTACTGCCTCTTTTAATATGCATTTATAAATATTTTAATTTGTAAACGTTAATAAATTTTCAACCAATTTCATTTCAATATGAAATGGATCTAAAGAGTAATTAGTTTTAAAAATATTGAATTCCCTAGTTAAAGTAATATTTGCATTTATGAATGGTATATAATATTATTAGTTAGTAATTAACAGCGCTTTAATAAAAAGTATTAATATTTATTCTATTTACAAAATAAACTCCATTTAAGTATTAAATTATTTTTTTAACAAATATTGCTCTATGATATACTTTAATACACAAACAAATGAAAAAATATAATTTTAATTTAAAATTATCTTTTTTCAGGTAATTTTTAAATGAAAATATCTTGGGGAACGCCAATGCAATTTAAGTTTCAGCAAGAATCTGCCGCAAAATATTCGTAGATCTAAATTTAGGATGCAGGATTTTCCAAACGATCCATAAATACCCGATACAACTAGCTTCATTATAAAATATTCATAGTTAAATAAATAAAACTGCTATATTATTGAATTAATTTAAGTCTCCTGGAATAAAAGTAATATTTCATATTAAATGTTTAAGTCCAACTAATTATTTTTGTGAACTTTATTATAAATAATTGTAAAATAATAATAATAATTGTAGTATAGAATAATTAAGAAGAAATTTTTTTTTTTCTTCTGAATTTTCAGGCTAAAAAAATTTCAAAAATAAGGAATATTAACTCTTTAATAACTCCAAATGCTACCAGTACAATATTTTTCAAAAATAAAATCTTCTAAGTTGGTTTCTTGTTTCCAAAAGTACAAACAAATGGAAAAATAGCAAAATTCTCTCTCCATTTCCTTAAAAATCTAAACTATTAATATAATCATCTTTTATAAATATAGTATAAAATATATTAACTTTTAACTGCTGTGGTTGGGTGGTTTGAGTTTTTTTGCGCAAAAGCAACACATCTTGCGTATTGCGCAAAACAAATTGGTGAACATCAGTTTAAAGTTAAAGAAACATAGTATCAGAAAAATTCATATAAAAGTCAAAGATGAGATATTTTAGGGGGTGGAAGCATTCCGTAAAAAATTACTCGCGGTCTCTTAGACCGCTTACAGCAGTTAAAGGTTAATAGCAAATGAAGTGGTATATGTAGTTACTATTTTTATGTCTCTATTGGCGCTACTTGAGGATTTTCCTGATTCTTGCACAAGTCTGATTATTTGTAGAAAATTAATTTCGAATAATTACAGATACAATAAATAAAATATTTACTTTCAATTACCCATATGTATACATAGAGTAATGAAAGTATAGCATTCGGTAAAAAAAAAATCTTTTTTTTTTTTTTTTTTTGTATTTTTTCACGTTTTGGAACATCCTGATTTCAAAAAAGTGATATAGAAAAAATTTCTGTCTGTGTGTCTGTGGTCAGCATAACATCCGAACAAATTGACCTACGATGTTCAAATTTGGTATGCGGGTTGCTGGTGGCCATGGGACCTACATGTAAGGTATTCGTCAAAATCGCGCATGCGCATAAGATAGCTGCCAATAAAAAAATCATGTTTTTTTTAAATTTCTAAAAAACGGCTCTAACGATTTTGATAAAAATTGCTGTGCTAATGCCTCTTACGGTGCTCTAAACATCCCCACCTCCGAAATTCCCGTAAAAATGCTTTAATGGCGTGAAAAGTTGCAAAACGAATGCTTTCAACACAGAATTCTCTTTCCTTGAGTATAATAACTCATCAACGATCGTTCTTTCTTCTTTCCTCAGTTTCACTTATCATATAGGATTATCGAAAAGTTTATCGCTAAAATCACCATTTTGGCTAAGGTTTTTTTTTTTTTTTTTTTTTTTTTTTTTTTAAGACCAGTACAAGAATTATTGCAAAAAAAAAAATATCGCCAAACTGGCCATTTCTTCTAAATGTATGATGAAAATATAATAACGGTAAATGACACAAATACGCGTCAGTATTATAGTGTAATTGAAAGTTGTGCGATGTTCCACACCCCTAGTTCTACCAGGAAATATAGTTTACAAACATAAGAATATTGATTAATTATCTCATATCATTTTTACAAAAAGAAAATACCTCTCGCAGTTTCAATCTATGGATGATTCAGTCAGAAATCAAGCCATTTTTCTTCAATTACAGGTAATTAACAAAACTAATCAATTATAATTATTCCACAGAAGACTCCGCGTCAACGGGATCATTACCCATTCTTGTATAACTAGAACACCTCATTAATAACCTCTCCTTCATTACATAGTATCTTCATTAGAGAAAATGTAATTGGCTAACTGAAGAAAAGCGTACTCTCCAAATGAAGAAAACTTTTCAGAACAATTTTTCATTCGCTTGCGCAATTTCTACTTTAATTTTGTTACGAAGCGAAATTGGGAGAAAAGTTTTTCCGTGATTGTAAATGATCTTCAGTTGATTTCTACGTCAAGAGTTTCAGAGTATTCATAGAAGTCTAATGTTAAATCCCTTGATTTTGAGGCAATTAAATCAAAATATGTCATTTTGAATTTGTACGACTTTGAAAACTTTAAGGAGAAACTTTTAAACCAGATTAGTTATACATCTCCTGAGACATTTCTCATGGAAATGTTCGCTTGTTAATCTACGAACTACATTTAAACTGAAAGTCAACTCCGAAAGTGTGCGAATACATTTTTCAGTCTAGCCAATCACATTTTGCCGACCCACATATTTTTTATTTTTTTTTTAAATATTAAATGGCTTTCCTTTTATGTCAGATGTTTAAAAATCTTTTCCATTCTTATCTAAAAAAATATTTATAGTTAAAAGTCTATTTAATGGGGCCGTATTTTTGGTAGTTGATGTTAAAACACACAAAAATGGTTTACCTGTTGTGCTTTGTATTTGAAGGAACAGTATTTTGTGGTGAAATACATTCCTTAGGAGTTTTAACTCTTTAAGATAACAGTCATTATTATGCAAGCTCTTATAATACAACCATACTATAGTTCTTTATAATTAGGTTCTTTAACCTCAATACTACATGGACATTACTATTAAATAATTGCATAATATAATTATCAGCCATTCACAATAACTATCATCGACTAGCAAATAGATTATATATAAAACTCATATTTTATTATTTTTTATAATAAAATTTTGTACTCCAGTTTAAAGACTGGTGTTAGTTCGTTTTCAAATATAATTTTAAAATTCCGGCTACAATTTCCATTTTAAAGTTTCCGTCATTGTTATTTTCACACAGACATTCTAAGAAGAAAAAAAGTCGTTTTTCTGGAGGTTTTTTTTTTTAACGTTAACTTCAAAGCTAAAAAGGATGCTTTTAAACTCCTTTATTTAATAAAAGAAACCTTTCAAAAAAAGTTCTTTGATCGTAAGGAAATCATAAAATATCACTCAGTAATCTCGGAATTCCTTTCAACCAAGTTCGATTTCAATGAAATGTTAGACGTAGGATGATACAAAAAGTTTGGGAAATTTTATTTGTAGCGACAGTTTGCGCATTCAGTTACGGTAACCGCGAAGGAAAAGAATGGTTTCTTGCACTAACGTGGAACAACTTCGCGCAGCTAGAGCAGCGCAGTAATAGTGCTGCATTTCCTTCGAATGGTTCTTTGGTCAAACACTTCATCGACAACTTTCCAAATAAGATTCAGTCTGTATATTTAACTTCCATATAAGCTTTTTAGAGAATGATATTTCCATCTTGTAGGGAAAAATTGATATCATGTTTATTATTTTTTTTTCCTTAATATATCATTTACCCTTGGTCTAAATAGTATGTGGGTCATTCTCCACAGAACGCACTATTTCAGCACCAGGAGAAAAAAAAAATTGAAACTATTATAAGCTTAGAATTTTTTTCCTCCCATACAATTTATTAATTGCAATCCAAGTATGAGATTGGCAGAAATCGTCTAATAATATTGTTGCGTTGGACGCGTTCGAAAGATTTGACGCCAAAGCAGATCAAAACTTGCAGATATTTATTCCAATATCACTCTTCACAGATTCTTTTACAACTCCAGAACTTCTCGTTCTAGTAGACAGAATACAGCTCTTTTCACAATAATAGAGCACAAAACAGCAATTAAAAATTTGACGAAACAACTGCTCAATCGCCGCAAAAGACAATGCGATACAATTCGCTTTAGAACTACTCAGTAATTCCAGTCAACTAATGGACTCAGCTAACAACTAACTCAGTGACTCAAAATCAATCAACTAACTAACTCCACTCACGGCCGGGCTTATATAGGGGAGGCTGCGAACCTTCTTGAAACTTCTAGAGGTCGATATTTGGAGAACTTTCCAGATCGTAGTCGAAAAGTCCTATACATGTATATGGGGACCGAAAATGTCGCTAAATGGTCGCCAAGTTTGGCGACAAAAATTAGTTGCCAAAACCGTCGCCAACTTGGCTCTATCTCGCCAATTTGGCGAGATTGCCATTACCATAATGTTAAATGCTCTGCTCCTTAAAACTCGCTTCCCAGAGTTACCTCTGTAAAACTCGTTATCAAGCATCAAGAGATTCATTGCAGGGAAACAAATTAAAGGCGAACTATTGCACTGCCTTATGCGAAATGTACATAAATTTTACTATTTACAAAATTAACACTACGAAATATTTACAAATATACAAAAATTCGTAACAATATAGAGAGATTGTCCATAGTAAAACCATGGATTGATGTTCACGGACATGACAGACTTGACGATTTTCTTGTTATTGTTTAGTTCCGAGTGGAACTGTTGTTTTACAAACATGAGATTATTAAATTAATACCTGTGAAACTTATACTAGCAAATAAGTAATTAATAATAAACATTTAATTATTCTTAACTAATTTTATCTTGACCACGAAGCACGGACATAACGGTATGTTCCTTACAGTTACACTTATTTCTCATATAAATAATAAAATGCTATTCTTGTATTGAAAAATAGAATAAACAACGTGTATTGGAACAAAAATTGTCACATTAGACTTCTTTCCTATAGCCTAGTTGACTTGTTGTGTTACTTGGTGGGTTGTTAAACAACTAAAAACTGTTGTCCACAGACATGAAGCGTCAGCCCTGCGACAAGAGATATTACATTAATTGTAATGAAATTACTATTCATAAAAGATTTATACGCAGATTTATAACAAAGCTTAACATATCTTAAAACTAAAAATAAGTAAACATAGACATCAAGGAAATATGAAGTGAAATTAAAATACTGATAAAGCAAGCAACCCTGAGGTTACGAGAGTTCACGGACATGACAATTCCGTTGATGTATTTTTTTAAACACACACACACACACAAATCTTTAAATTTATATTACTTGTTTTAAACAGTTTTGATCCCATTAAAATATATCCTATGGTTAGCAGAAATTTCCAACTTGTCTAGTGGTGAAAAAAATTACTGCAATAAGTTTTTGTGCGTTTTACAGAGAATGACCCATGTATATAATGTATATGTTATAGCTAATATGGTTAATTTTGATATTGTAGATAATAATTGGTTATTATGAATAATAACGAGATTATTAAGTATAATATTATATATAATAAATATATTATTATGTATAATAACCAATTATTAGGTATAATGACTTGTTATGTATATTACTAATCCTATTAGCTATAACATATACATCAGTTTTTAAGTTCATTTGAACCGTCTCTAGGTCTAAACAGGTCAAAGGTATGTCTAGGGATTTTTTTAGGGTTCTATATTTGTTAATTTTTAATCCTTTTTTGTGAAAAATAATTTTGTGTAAAATGTAAAATTCATTTCTAAAAGAAATGTGCAACATTCCAAAGAAGGAACACTATTTACATGAAGGTACGCAATTACATGAAAATATACATCAAATTACCGCGTATTAGTTTTACATGGTCCTATTTTTAAACATGCAATTTTGTGAGTGATTTTTTCGAAATTTTGATTTTTGCGAAGGGTCTTTTTTCCACACAAATTTTTTTATGATGAGTCAAACTCGACATTTCCTGAAAGATCATAAAAGGACCCAAATTTCTCCTAAACGGATACCGGCATGTGAAGTATAATTATTTATTTATGAGCCTTTAAGTAATTTAAACGGATCTATCAGAAAATTATTTCTCGTGATTGATTCCCTTTATCAAACGGATTAATTAGTATCATTTACGATACATCTAACAGAAAAAGCACCGTGGTTCTATACGCTAATTGAATAAATTAGTGTGATAAAAAAAGACTATGATTAGCCGATACAGTTAAAGAGAAGAGCCTTGCGGTAAAGACACACAAAACAGCTTCGGTTAGGTCAACGTAGACAGCTAAGAATAGTTTACTAATATCATATCATTTTCTTATTTGCATAATTGAAATCCCACTACATTCTCTTTGGCACAAAAGGAATAGAAAGAGAAGAGCTAATTCAATTTCAGAGTTATCAGCAGTTATCATAAACCTGCATTTGCGCTTAATTACGTTGGAATTGCAGTTTCTCTGACAAAAAGTTGCAATACGCTTCCTGGATTAGTAGTCTAACTTTCATCCTGGAACAAGTTGAAAGCTTGAATTGGTGGGTAATTCTTGGAGGTAATAACAAGTGCTCCATTGTATGTTTCGGCTTTTGCAGTCTATGTATTTTAAGCTTATAGCATTTCGATAAAAAAAAAAAAAAAACGTATAAGATTTGTTTCATAAAAAGAAATTCAATTTCTTCTTCATTCTGGAAAGAAGAGTTTTCGAAAAAAATAAATTCCTTTAAAAAATTATAAAAAATATAGATTTAAAAAAAAAATTATTTAGACTTAAACTCATTTGTCATGTATCCTTTTTCATGTGTAGAAAAAGATTTGTAGCACTATAATAACATGATTTGCGTTTGTTACAGTCTTTTTAAGGTTGTAGACTTCACTACATTCAGGACAGTACGATTTCTTTGGTTCTTTGACTGCATTTCTTTAAAAGGTTTTTTTTTTTTTTTTTTTTTTTTTTTTTTAAGTTTTTCTTGTATTTCTTTCTTTCTGTATTGTTTTTATACTTCAGTTTGCCTGTTATTCTTGATTTTTTCTGCTCTATTTTCTTCCCACTGTCTTTTCCTTACAAGCTTTGCAATCCGCTTTTCTGCTTTCTATTCCCCTTTGTTTCCCTCTGAACTTTCGTTCACGTTCATTGAAAACCAATACCTTTCCGAACTCGAACACCTAATAAAATAATGATTTCACAGTATTTTCATAAACCATACTATATCTTATCTTCAAAGAAAAAACTTAGGAAGCAATTTAATAAATCTGAGAAAAACCTTCTAAGACTATAAATTTTTAGTGTAGTTCTTAGATTTACCTCAAAATCCTTCAGTACTACATGATCAACAGCTTATTGAGTGAAACTGTGTGTCTTCAGGTTATGCTAGAAAAAAGTTATCATCATATATATCTATAGGTTACTATTCAAATATATGAAGTAATAAAAGCGCCAATGGAGCCCACCTGATGGCTGTGGGGTTTGCGCTCTGGCCTTGTAAGGTAAAGGTGCCGATTTCGAACACTGAACTAGACATGGATGTTCATTGAGGGTTCGGGATCAACGTTAAGCTGTTGGTCTCCACCCGATTTCATTTAGGAAAAAAAGGAAGAAAGAAAAAAAAGAAGGAGAAAAAAAAGAAGAAAAAAAGATCGTTGAGCGTACAATCCAACAAATTAACCAACCAAAAGCACCAATGAAGCAGCACAGGTCTTGTTATTTCAGTATAAAGTGAACAATTTTCATGAAACTGAAATTTACTGAATGAAAAATTTACTGAACAACTAACCCTAATCTTTCCAAAATTTAGGACTTATTTTTTATTTTGCAGGTCTGTATGCGGAGAGCCATGGTTTTGTTCAGAACATGATGTACGATTATCGCTTTGGAGATTTCTTCTTGATGGCACCAAATGACACTGCAAACGTCCCTCACTGGTGGAACAGTGCCGAACCCCTTTGGATAACAGCCGAAAAGAAAGGAATTCGCAGTGCATTGTATTGGTGGGATGGATGTCAGGTAATTTGAATGTAACCAATCGCATTGCACGCTAAATTTGAATCATACTTGATATTCCGAGTAGAATAATTATTTTTGTTTAAAAATATTGTCTCAGTCATTTACATTGTTTTATTTATGTACATTTGTTTTTAACAGGATTATAAAATACTTTTTTTCTAACTATTTATCGAAATCAATTAAAAATATTTTTATTTCACATCATTAAATAAAAAACTATACATTTTTAATTGTTTTGTGAAATAGACGTTTTTGAACAATTAACTTTGAACTTCAAAGAATTTTTTTCTACTTTTGGTTTATCACGTATAAGCATGACTTATAATGTACAAATTGATTTTTAATTCTCGACTATAAACGAATTGATTATGTGAAGACAGTTACAATGACCTGCCTTATTATTTATAGACATTTTAAATGTGAACAGGAATTACTTACGGTGTGTGATTACTGAAAATTACACTGCAAAGTACAAATGCCTTGCAGCGCCCAGTACAAGATTATACGGGAAAAGATGAAGTCATAAAAAAAAAAAAAAAAAAAAAAAAAACCTCTGAACTATCAAGCCTTATTCCATTGAAGAAAATTCTAACTAATAGGAAATTTACTCGAAGTATTTTTTATAAAACTGAGATAAATTGTAGATTTTAAGAAAGTATTTATTTATTTTATCGCTCTAAAGTACCGCTGGATTCACTTCTGCATATTTTCAACTTTTATTGTATATATAATTGTCGATTACTTCAATTCTTCGAATAATTTATTGTTATTATTATTAGGAAGACCAGAATCGAATTTGTCTTATGTATTTTAAGTAATGAACTCATATATTTTCAATGACCACTATTAAAGCAAATAAAAAATATATTTCCCTTATTCGTTTCAATTGCAGACAGCAGCGTCTTTTTGTTCAAACTAATTCTCCGTAGGTAGAACGAACTTAATCTGTCTTATGTATTTTAGACACTATACTTTATTTTTTACAACCTCTGTTCTGTAAAAAAAAAAAATGAAAAATGTCCTTTTCTTGTTCATTTACATATTAGACAGCAGTATTTGCGTTTTGTTGAAACCAATGTTTCGCAGGTAGAAATTAGAGGCAGAAGATCCACATTTTGCCGCAAGTACAAGTACGTAGGATACGCATGGCCGAATGTAGTGGAAGACACCAGAGAAGCTCTATACTCTTCCCTGCAACTGCTGGAGAAGAACGAAATCCAACTGGCACAGATCTACTACGAACCGGTGGATTACTATGGTAAAGTATACGTGCTTATTATCTCATTTAAATCTGATTACACTTACATGACCAGTTTAGATTGCCAGTCATTAGACGCCAGCGCCCTCACAGTGTAAACCTTTCATTCCAGTCCTAAGAGAGGCCAGTTTATCACGCGATCGCCTCTTGCTGGCGATTTTAGTGGATTGAACATCTCTATTTAATGCCACGTCAAATATCTTCATCATCCAATCACCTGCGCTCTCCTGTAACCAACGATTTAGGACGTCATCTTGCTCAATAGCTGGATTGTTCCCTCTGCTGACACGATCTAAACGCAAAGCTGGTAGTCTGGTGATAGTGACTTCCCAATCAATTAACCGGCTGACGTTCTGGACACTGGCAGCATGTAAATCAGCCTTAGATTAAAATGAATAGTTTCCCATGTTTTCTCTAACATCGAACAACAAAAAGAAATGATTATTCTATCTCAAAAAAGGTACTCTTAAGTAAAATGTGGGGCAGTAACCCAATCAACACATCCAGTCTTTTGCATGAACGGAAGAAATTAATTTTGTTATTCATTAATTTGTATTAATAATCGTTAAAATAAAAAATTTATGAAAATAAATTTAAAAATTGACTACGAGTGAAGCTAACTACCTCCTATTCCAATATTACTTTGAACTTTAATGAGGATAAATAGATGTAAATTACTCAACATAATAATCCTAATCTCTGTTGTGCAAAAAATTGTGTCTCTCATTACTTAATATTATTGTTTTTTTTTTTTTTTTTTTTTTTTTTTTTTTTTTTGTATGCCCCAAAATCAGAAACAATAAAAGATCCTTTAATAATTATCTAAAATAAAATTTAAAAAAACAGTTGGAAAATGTTTCTTTTTAAGAAAATCTTATGCAAATAAATTAATAGATTGTCATAACGTCATTTTAAAAGTCATAACTTTTAAAGAATCTTTTGACTTGCTTTCTAATATCTTGTATCTGTATGAAATGTGTTTTTAGTCATAGTTTGTATTCTTTAATTTACAAAAAACAACTTTGTGACTTTATACGAGTTGAGCTGCAAGCGAAGGAACATATTTCTAATTAGACTTTTTTTTACTATAGACTTTCGATTATATGACTGCTTAAAACAATAAAATGCTTTTTTATTATAAAAAATTTATTTCGATAAAAAAACTCGCAATTAATTATTTTTTAAATGTCATCTCAAAAAAATTCTCTCATGTAATGATTTCCGATTTTCTACTGAAAATTTTTGCTACTTGCATTGTTTACCTACTGCCATGCATAAAAAATAAATTACGCCTACTACCTTTTAAGAATATATTAAATAATTATATAAAACATGCAAATGTACATGAAAATAAAAAATATAGAAAACATGTATTATAATCTAATTTTTTTCTACCAATTACGACTTATCTAAAGAAGAAGCGCAAGTCCTAAAATAAGCAATTCGTGCTGAGCATGCCAAGTTCCTAATTCGCTGGGAGCATGCATACTAAAGGTTTTGGGCGTTATGCTATCTCTCCCTTCACACTCCTTTCAAAGATCTTATTCAAATTTAAAGAATGCACCCGCACGAACAACAATCAAGATATCTCTTCACAATGATGCCCATCTTGACAGGTGGTGGGTTTGGCTCTCTTCCACTTTAAGGGTGTTATCCCGTGAACTCCCAAAGTATTTTAAGATTTCTGTGTTTTCTGTTCGGTTTGAGTTGTTTTTTTTTCAGGACCATTCTTATCTTTCTTTCGAGCAGGTGATAAGTATATGAGAGTTGAGTTTTTACGGAGCTATCTTCTATCAGTTTTAGCACCGTGTACACTTTTACGTATTTTAGTATAAATTATTAAACGTTTATTGGCAACACTAAACTTTTAGTAGTCATCGAACATATTAAGTGACAGTATTTAAATAACTATATAGTTAAGGTTGACAGTGAATTTTGTGTATTTACTTGAAGTTAGAATGTATTATGACAGATAAACTTATAAGTACCAACTATCAAATAATCATCCCCCATATCGCCCCTATACTACAAATGTGGCACAATTTCTTCATGTTGAGTAAAAGTATGTACAGAAAAATATTTGTAAAAAAATATAAAATAACTGAAAGCAATAAATTAAAAAAGATAAATAATCGGCTTAGTGCCGATGTACAGTTTAACCCTGGGCCTTATGTCCATGTCCATTCCTAAGTTGTTTTTTTTTTTTTTTTTTTTTTTTTAATTTTATTTGAGTTTTATAAAACATCAATACAACTGAACAACATCAGCATACATCTCTTTCAATTCAAGCAGGCGGAGTTGGCGCATGGCCACACAATGCCTTTTCTGCGGATGCCCAAACATTAAGTGACGACAGACACCGGACCACACTTTTGACCAAATGAAAACAATATCCTTGGCCTTAAAGCCCAGAATAATAACAAACTGCATGTACTTGATAACTGGTTGAAAGAACTGGGCAAAAGATTGATTACTAGTGGAATTCAAGTTGAAACTGACTTATGCCATTCTATCAGATTGAAGTTCATGCCCCAGGAGTACAAATACGCTGTCCAATATCGAGACTGATCGTTGCTACGGATCCTGGCCAATCTGGCCCACTGATGGGTAAAATATACTGGGAATTTAGAAATGTTGATGCAGAGTTTAAAAATTGAAATATATTTTTATAAGAAAGGACGGAGGGGTAAAAAAAATATGTTTTGTAATGGTTTTGATGTGTTTATTTTTTTAAAAAAATCGTGTATTTTGGAAGGATGCTCAGGTTCCTCATGAACAGGCTTATCTTCCCAGATACAATCTTCCCAATGTAGGAAACATGAACCCCTGTTTCCTACATTGGTTAATACCGCTGTGCTATCTGGTTGGAGTCTGTAATTCTGTGCACACTTAAACTCAAAAATGAAGTATTTTGAGTTGTGTAACTTTTTGTAATGAGGAGCGATGTGCTAACATTCGTTATTCAAGAGTTGAAAAAATATCACGGTTCACTTCAAAAAATTATTTGGAGGTTGTTTTTTTTTTTTTTTTTTTTTTTTTTTTTTTTTTTTTTGTATTAATGGTTGCACATTTAATGCAGAGCTTAAGCAGATTCAGAAATTTGCACAATTCTGTAGTGCACTTATAAATTGCGACAATATCCAGTTGGTTAGTATAATTTTTGTTGTAATCTTCTTAACCTTGAATTGGAAAGAAAAGTATGCTTTTAGAACCTATAGCCTAGGCTCTGAATGTTGCACATCAGCTTTAATTTAAAGTACAGGCTTTATGAAATTAATCTTTTGATTTACAAAAAAAACAAAAACTTATCAGTAAACAAAAGGTTTATTTGCATAAAATTCAGTAATATATTGTTAATTAATTCGTAACTTTATTTGTATTAGTTGATAAATAATTTTTTTTTTAAATAGGAAATTTCCTATATGGGAAAATTTGATAGTTCTAATACTAAACGAGTAGAACACAGCACACATTTAATTTTGCTTGTAAAAAACAATTATGCTTACCATTAAAGCAGGATAGCCCGACTTTATAAGCAGTGCATTTAAATTTTGTACTACCGCAAATTTTAAACTACCTCAGTGGTACAGATGTTTTAAAGATATTTTTATAAAACAAAACCTTCAGGTGAAAATGATTTCGCCATGAAAAATTCCAACCACCAAACATGAAACAACATGAAAACAACATGTGCCCAACTTCATAATCTGCATAGATTTTTTAACCTATGAATTCCAAATGATTAATTAATTGTTTTCTATGTAATCTGTACATTTGCCATCGAAATAAAATAAATGTAGGGTTTTTAAAATATCATAAAAATTCGGGAGATTTTGTATAACATCAGGTTGGTCTTGAAAATGGGACATGATTACATGTTCACTAACATGACCATATTGCGATTTATACGATAAGAAGCGAGGAGTTACCAAAAATGCAAATTGGAAACTGAAAAGATAAAGTTAATCTTGAAGAATACGTTCTGTACAATTTTATAGGACTCGACGGGTTTCTATAGATGCCTCTGCAGAATCCACTCTATATAAAAGTTATGCGTTATAAATTTTATAGCAATAAAAATAAAAAATATTCTTATAGAAAAGTAGTCTACAAGAAATTTGGATACACCTCTTACGATACTTTCTAAACATTTCTGAAAAAAATGGATCCCGCTTTTATCTGATGATTCTATAGAAATGTAGACGAGTTTCAGTTCTTTTAGGTTCTATAGAAAATTTATTTCGGTAAGAGGGTCACGTTTTTCCGTTCTTTTCTTGAACAGGGCACAAGTATGGACCTAATTCGTTTGAGCTCAAACAGGCTGTGAAAGAAATCGACAATCTCCTGGATTTAGTGCAAATGGAAATGGTGCATCGTGGACTCCACAACAAGGTATATTTCTTGGATTGTTTCCATTTTCCATTAAAAAAAAATTTTTAAAAATGGTGGGTACGCAATGTAAAATAGTAAATTTCCTGCTTTTTATCAAGCAACTGAGTGTCATACTCCATTTATATACAGGGTCTCCATAATTAAAGTTCAACTTTCAAGTTGCTATAGTGGGGAGGGGGAGGGGGAAATAAAAAAAAACACTGTTCAGAATGACCTGAAAAATTTATACTCGAAGACGGGAAACCGGTACGGCATTAAAAAAAAAAAATATTTCAAACAATTTTATAACTTCCACTTTTCCCCTTTTCGTGTATTTTCAGGTCAAATTGTATGTCATTCTGGTTAGTGCTTCTTATTTTTACAGCTTTTTTAAAGTGGAATTTTAATTAAAGTTCAAGCTGATTATAGTTCAGGTTTATTATAATTAAAGTCCAACTTACAAAAAGCATGATTTCAAAAGTATGGCATTTTTTCTTATGCCAAATGATGGCTTTCAAAAAGCTATGGAATGGCATTAGAAAAAAAATTAATTTGAAATAGTTTTTTTTCCCCTCTCTCTCCCTCTCTTTCTTTCTTATGCCATTTTTCTCTTCTTCGGTATATATCGAGGTCAAATTTCATGTTATTCTGACCCGTGTTTTTTTAACAGCTTTTTGAAAGCTGAACTTTAATTATGAGCACCCTATATTTTACACATAAAAGGAACTTTATTTGTAAAAGTACTATTACTGGGTTATTAATTTCCTCCCCTAAATAAAACATTGCAGTCTAAATCTCTAAATATATTCATCTAAAAACTTAAGTTCCACAATTCTAAAAGTTAGGTGGAATAATTATACGATAAGACATTAGTTCCAATAAGATATTATATCTACTTAGTTATATTTAAGCGATTCATTTTAATGTATCAAAGTCATTTTAATGTATCAAAATAGCTGCAATAAAACCATTACCTAGAATGATAACCTATTAAAGGATTAATTATTAAAAATTATTATTATAATATAGAGGTATTATATAATTTCCTTTGGGTCTTATAACAATTATGAATCTATTCCTTTATATCTGACGTATTCCACTAGCATTTGAGTCAATAAGGCATATCGTAAAAAAAATGTCATTCCTCAAAAAGTATTATCATCAAAAGTGCATTGACTCTATGAACTTTATTACCCTCATCCGGTTATTTTGATAAAAAAGAAACAAACAAAAATAATTTAGTGGTTTTCAATGACATTTTAACAATATTTAATTACAAACATTTTACCCTCATCCGGTTATTTTGATAAAAAAGAAACAAACAAAAATAATTTAGTGGTTTTCAATGACATTTTAACAATATTTAATTACAAACATTTTCTCCAAATTTCCGATTTCGGGAACAAAAAATATTTGCTAATTTCATGTTTAGATTAAGAATCTCAACCTCGTACATGACATATACATGAATTTAGCTTTTGCATAAACTTCCGTATCATAGAGCTACTATAGTATATTATAGTGTATTACATTGCCATTATATAGAAATTAAAACTAAAATGACCTGAAAACTAAAATGATTGATTACAAGAAAATTATTGGAAATACCAATAGAAAATAATATTTTAAATGTTTTTTAAAAAATGAATTGATAATCCATTGTTGTGAAATTATGTTCACCAATTATTGTCGTGGAAATTATTCATTGTTACCACGTTAAAAGAAACGAACGAAAATCTCTCTTTCTAAACTTTTAGACATTTACACATAGCGAAATTTATGTTAGGATCCAATTGAATACACCTTTCCAGTTTCTTTAAAATCGATTCGATATTTTTAAATTTATGAAAAATACCATTTTTAGCAAAACATGCGGATGTACTGACAGACACCAACGATATTTTTAATTACATTTCTCCAGTTTCACCTTTGTAAAAGGTTGATTGATCTTAATAGTATAGGCAAATTTAGACCCAAATTTGGGTCTAGACGGAAATAATTATTAGAAAGCTGAATTCTTCTGAAATAGGTCTTTAGGTCCTCCTGAACTTCTCCAGAAAAGTCCCAAAAAAATCCTCCTTGGGCAACATTTTTAAATTTTGAGTTTAAGTCCGCCATCTTGGATATTTTTAAAAACGCTATAACTCAGCAATGCACGATCATAAACAGGTTCTGTTGATGTCAAACGTTTCTTTTTAGCAAGAAGAACTTGTTACTGCAATAAACAATCTAAAATAGAGAGTTGATATAATTTTATTAACATAAAACAGGCCTAAAACCTGCAAAAACAGCATTTTTCCTCTAAAGGTTTGTAAAATTTGAAATTTATTCGATTAAAATCTTTCGTTTTCGAAAAAACATGCATCATCCTTGTATCTAATAGGTTTTTTTTTATTTGTTATTGATCACTAACAGGTTTTGTAAAGCTGAATAAAAACGGGGAAAAAATTTCATTTTCTGCGGTGACGGCTGAATGATAGACAAAAACAGTGTCAATGTAACAAGAGGTTTGGAGAATTTAAGGAATATCAGTATAAATAGAAAAGATGGGATTGTGAAAAAAATCGAAGACGTTAATCATGTACGAGCGCATGTACAGTGCAGAATAAATTATACCAGACATGGGAGTTACATTTCAGCAGCTCTACCTGGAGGAGTAAATGCAACAAAACCCCTTCCCAGAAGTGATCTATATCTCTTCAACTTTAAAACATGCTACCTTTTTTGTGGAGAGACAGTTGATACGGGAGCTTGCAAAAAGAAACCACATCGTTACCCAAACATTTGCAAAGTGGAAAGTGTCCCAAAAAATTCAAGTATTTGGAGTACGTGTGAAAAGAGGTGTGTAATTTGGGGGAAATTAGTTCTAACTTGCATTGAAAGCGAATGTGATCTGATAGTGGTTGAAGCGCAATATCATAAAAACTGTGATGCATGGTTTTCAATAGTTGGCTCAAGCATGCCAGCGAGCCATCTGAAAATGTGGTCTGAATATATGTTGGTGAGTCGAAGTTAGATGCTTTCAATAAATTATGCAACTTTCTGGATGCCAACAATGACTGCCAGTATCTCCTATCTGATCTTATGGAGATGCTCTCGCATTTTAATACTAAAAGGGCCAAGTTATATGCAGTGAAGCGTCGGAGGGAGCTTTTAATAGCACGCTGCGGCAGTATCGTTCTTATTTCAGCTAGCATGAAGTGTTTCGAGACAGTTTTTTCTTTTAGGCCAGTTGCATTGAGGATTTTGGCGGAAAATTGGTACGCTAAAAAAAGACACCTTTGATGAAAAGAAAAGGATCATAGATGTGGCTATTAGCAACATTCAAGAAGAGATAAAATCTCAAGTTTATGATTGCTCGGCATTTCCAACCTGCGAAGAAATATCAAAAGGGGGAGAAAATGAAGTTAGTGAGATGCTTATTCATCTGTTTTCTGGTATAATGAAACCAATAAAAGGTTTGCTTTGAAATCAGAAGGTGTTGAGTGCTGCGCACTCCAGCATTTCTTCAGTGCGTCCACGATCATTTGTGTCAGCTGTACTTGTTGGTATTGGAGTGTTTATTCACAGGCGTTTCTGATCAAGACATCTAATTAACCGTCTACACAATTTTGGCTGGTCTGTTTATTACAGGGAGATTTGTAAGTATGAAACTTCCGTAACAGTGAACACTTCAAGAGAAGTTAAGGATAATGGATTTGTGCAGTATGTCTTTGATAATGCCGATCACACACTCGAACTGTGGATGGACATGGGACTTTCCACGTGATGGGAGGGGTACAGTGTGTGACGACTTCTTCAGCTGTTCAGACGAATTCACGTATTCCCCGACCATAGAATCTACCAATGTCAACTGTTGTTAGAAAGTTTAGATTCATACCGATCATTACTTAAGAACCGTGGATTAAAGTGCCTAGTTTTGGAAGACGTCCTTTCCCTGAAATTGAGGTCCGTGGATGCCGAAATCGGAGACGTATACTACTGGATTTGGATGGTGGGTCCCAAGTAAGCTGAAGAACCCATACAGGATGGAGTGATGTGATGGAGATTGCCGCAGGAAAAAAAAATGCTGCGAAAAGTCAGCAGTGATAACCTTACCCTTCGTCAATCTTCAACCTTCTAACCCCACATCAATTTGCACCTGTCTTCGTTTTACGGCTGAAGAATGCAGGAAGCAACAACAAAAGTATTGTAACATTTGATCAGCCGCTTTTTATTGAAGCTATATATTTAGTCTCTCAGGCTGATGAAACAAATGAGCTATCCAATGTAATTGTAAGACTAGGTGGATTTCATCTCCTTATCAGTTACATGGGGAAGTGCGCAAAATCATAGCTGGCATAGGTATTGAAGAAATGAGGGGTGAGGTATTTGCTAAGAAAGCCGTTGTTCACATGGTTAATGGGCATTATTCAAGAGCTAAATTATGGCTGCAGTACTTCAAACAAGTTTCTATAATACATGATTTTGTGAAAGCAGAAAGAACAGGTGGCTGGTATCTTCATCTCTTTTCTGTCCAACGCATGTTAGTTTATCTCCATGCAGCTGGACATATTCATCATGCTAAATCAGCCCACCTCTACCTTTAGAATATGGCTGAAATCAAGACTTATTTTACAGTTCGGCGATCGGATAAATTTTGGAGCCGAATTTGGACGGACGTGACTATAGAGCAGGTCCTAATGCGATTTATGAAGGTTAGCGGTGGCTTGAAACAAGGGAGAAGAATGTCTGATAGTGTCGTAGTGCGTTGGATTTGCTTAATGCCAGGAAGTCTCCATGCGACGAAAGCAGTTGAAGCTTTCGTAGGAGTGACAAGTGAATCCTCCGACCAGCACATTTCTTCATCAAGATCGTGGCAGACTCGAGATACCAGTGATTTGAAGAAATTTTTTATTTCGTACCTGCGTTTCAACAAGATAAACTAGTGCAAAGCGTACACGAGTTTAATGAAAGACAAACATTTTTCAAATACATTGAACACTATCTATGTTTCTTTATACATACTCATTTCTAAATCTTTTAAACGAATTCTATTAAAAAATAAGTTTCCAAACAACTTTTGTTGTGAAGTATTGTCTAAAAATTGCTGTTTTTAATGTTTACAAACCGATTTTAAGTTAATAAAATTATATTAACTCTCCATTTTAGACTTTTTATTGCAGTAACAAGTTCTTCTTGATAAAAAGAAACGTTTGACACTAACAGAACCTGTTTATGATTGTGCATTGCTGAGTTATAGCGTTTTTTTTTAAATCCAAGATGGCGGACTTAAATTCAAAATTTAAAAATGTTGCCCAAGGAGGATTTTTTGGGACTTTTCTGGAGAAGTTCAGGGAGGCCTAAAGAAACTATTTCAGCAGGAATTAGCTTTCTAATAATTATTTCCGTCTCCAACCCTAATTTGCCTATACTATAAGGGGAAGCCTAACATTTATATTGTTGTTTATCAAAATTTAAATTCTCCCATTTAAAAGAATGCCTAATTTGTAATAATGCCTCAACTAGAAGTATTTTAAATAGTTTTTTGAAAACAAAATGGGTAAATATTAGTGTAAATAAAGTTTTCTTTAAAATGCATTTTTCTCAAAACTACATTTTTCATTATTCATGAACCTTTTTCTCGGAAACTGCACAAACTATCTTTCTAAGATTTTTACTACATATTCCTTTTATGTATCTGTAAATAATAAAGGAAGATTTTGTTCTTATTTTGAATTTTTTTTAGTTTTGGCTTATTTTGATAAAAAAAAAATTTAACAAATTTGAGTTACTTTCACGAAAATTCATTTAAAAAAAGCAAATGAATTACAATAAAAAAGCTAAGTTTAGTAGAATAGTAAGTGTCTGCTAAATGGGCACTGAAAAAAAATTAGGCTTCTATGTCAATTACTTTCTGAGAAAAAGGCGCCTGAAATATTCCAAATTAACATTACCGGTGTCGAGGGTATCAACTCAACTTAAAAGCATTGCTTTTAGCTTAGTCTCACTTTCCAGAACATTCATTTAAAATAAATTATTTTTAATCTTATAAAATAAAAATTCAATAAACTATTATCACACAAAAACATATGCAAATTATAATATTTCAAATTATGCAATATTTTTGAAAGTCATTATAATGAAACCGGCAAAAATCAGAAAAAGTTTGAATAAATTGAACTGAACATATTTGCAGTTGTCTAATGACAGATATGACTTAGATACGACAGTGAATTGAAACTGATTTTATTTCATTTACTTTCCTGAATGAAAACATGTGTTTCAAATTAATTACTTGCTTCTCAAACTTAATTAAGTATTTATTGCTCGAAGTAATAACCTAATTTACGTTTACAATCTCCAAATGTCCATTGAGATATAACTTACTAACATCCAAGCTAATACATCTCTTTATTAAGTATTTAATCATGCTTTTCTTGAATAAAAAAGTTTCGCAAATTATACTTATTTCTAATACATGGATTGAAATTTCAATTTTATCTCAAGAAAGCTTAAATTTGTATCGATCAGTACCTGCTGTATTTCTTCCAAATGATACTTCTAGGGCTCTCTCTCCTCTTGTTTAATAAACCTCGGGGGATGTTTTGAAAAGGAAAGAACACGCCTTGTTAGCATATACTCTCGTCATCCTTTATCCTTGTTTGCGAAGTTTATTTCCCAACTAAGGACTTAAAACTTAATAGTGAAACAACAAAATAAAACGTACGCTTATCATCAAAATGAATATCTTGCACTATATACTTTCTGTTAAAGAAGGGACGCGCTTTTATTATTTACTTCCATTGGGACATAAATTCGAAAAGTTTTTAAATAACAACTTAAAAAGAAATCTCAGTAAAAGATTCATTCGATCGATTTTTAAGAAATTCCAAGTTTTAAATTAGAATAAGGCCGATGGGAAAAAAGAGCAAATTCTTTTTTTTTTTTTTTTTCCCTTTCCACCTTTCCTATCGTAATAGTCACGGATCATATTTTTAAAAACAGACGAGGACAGTAAAATATAAATCGCAGGTCATATATATTGCACTTGAAATGGAAATTAATATTGACCGTGATATAATCTGACTTGTTTGGGAGTGAAACATTTGAAACTTAGAAAAATACAATGAATAAATATGTAAATTTTGTTTGATATTCACAATTATTGAATTCGAAAATTCGTTGTAATATCTTAGGGCAATAAATTTATATGCATATATAGTTCCATTTTTCAGTTTAAAATAACAAAAATCAACTGTCTTCATCATTGATCACAATATGAATAGACTATAATATCGCTAAATTAAGAAATACAGTGATGGTGACTTTTAATTGTGATTCAAGATTTTCAATACAATTTCTGAATTTAATATTTGGCTAGCTAGATTATATCATTGACCAACCGTAGAGAGGGGACATTTTAATCACATCGAAATGTATTGGGTATTTTAAGATTTGATTTTATGATATAAGAGATATTTTGATTTATTTATGAGTTTAAATATTTATCTATCCATTGAAATTGCTCTACTGTAGCAGCAGAGAATTTAACTTTTTATCACTTTATTGAAAGAATCTTTTACCATGCTCGGGCAAAACAAGCGTTGTTTACTATAAGGAATCCAGCATAGCATTTCTCGAGTTTTCATTTACTATATATCTACATTTCGCCTTCGGTATAACCAGAAAAAAAATTAGAAATGTCTTTGTGTCATTTTATGAGTTATTTTAATACGTAGTTATGGTTATTAACTCGAAAGATTTCTTCTTAAACTTTTGAAACTGATGCTGCTTACCTAAGTCGTGCAAAGAAATAAATATAAAATGAAAAGGAATAAATATGACACGTTAAAACTCTCTGTATATTTAATTAAACGTACATTAGAATTTGCTTTTAAAATTCATAAAAGGGCACGGGTAATCAACAAGTAAGTACCATATATTCCTCCTCAATAAATAATAACGATTAGGAAATCCTCAACGAAAAAACAGACACCAACTCCAATAGCTGCAAAGGAATATCCAACCAAAACTATACACAATTAAAGTTCAAAATATTTTTGCGTGGATGTGGGTTCGAAAGACTTGAAGCCAAAGCAGATCAAAACTTGCAGAAATTTATTCCGATATAACTCCAGAACTTCTCGTTCTAGTAGACTCAATACAGCTCTTTACACAACAATAGAGCACAACAGCAGTTAAAAACTTGTTGCACAACTGCTAAAATCCCCGCAAAAGACAATGCAATACAGTTCGCTTTTAGAACTACTTTGAATGCCCACTGAGGGACAACTAACTCAGTAACTCCACTAAGACAACTAACTCAGTAACTCCAATCAACTAACTCCATCACCCGCTCTCTTGGGCTTATATAGGAAAGCTAAACCTTCGTGAATCTTCTAGAGATAGAAATTTGGAGAACTTTCCAGATCGTAGTCGAAAAGTCCTATACATGTACATGGGGACCAAAAATGTCACCAAATTTGGCGACATTTGGTGATTTCTCGCCTAATTTGGCGCCCAAAATTAGTCACCAAAACCGTCGCCAAGTTGGCGAGATTGCCATTAACCATAATGGTAAATGGCCTGCCCCTTGTAAAATTCTCTTCCCAGCGTTATTTCTGTAAAACTCATTTCAAGCATTATAAGACACATTGCAGGAAAGCGAAGTAAGACAAACTATTGCACTTCCATAAGCGAAATGTTCATAAATTTATCTTTTCACATAGTTAATTCTATGAAATATTTACAAATATACAGAATTTCGTGACAATATAAAAAAAACACGAACTTCCTTGTTGACTCATATGAATTTGCTATATAGCATTAATTTGCGGAAAAACACTCTTATTATACTAAAATAATGTTTTACACCGTGTGGAATGGTTTTGCTGAAAATTGTGAATTCTCTCAGTAAAGTCAATATTAATATCATAATAATCCAGACCAAATAATGAAGTTTTTAGGCCACTACTGTAATAAAGATACAAATAGGCCTTTCATTCTGAAATTTACAATTAGACAAATGTTTACTTTTGAAGCGTGTTGTGTAAATGTTTATTCTTTGTAGACTATTAACTTATTACTTAGCTCTAATGCTTGTTTTAATATGTGTTTCTTTTAGAAAATTTCATAGTTTATCTTTTAAGTAGTAGAACATTGAATTTCGATATTCATTAGATTTAGCTATTAAAATTGGTTTTTAAGGAATAAGAATAGAAATCATTAAACATTTCGTGGCAATATTTCAGAATACAATTGCATAAACTTCGTTTAGAAACGTTTTCAATAAAATAAATATTTGGTTAACTTTAGTATCTAGTGCGGATTCTGTGCCAATGTGTTTTAAGTCAAGAAATAGCAGTAGCCTTTTTTTTTTTTTTTTTTTTTTTTTTTTTTTTTTTTTTTTACAAATAAATTAATGGCCTTTGGTTGCCATGACTTGGAGTGATTTTATGTAAACAACGCTTGGTCCGGAATCCGCACCGAGTTCGAAAGTTTGAGCAAATATTTATATGCACATGGTATTGTCTTTATCAGGTTAATATGGTAGTGGTATCAGACCATGGCATGACATCAACAGATACGAGAGGACTAAGCATCATTAATTTACAGCAACTAATAGACATATCTGATATCAAATATATGGTGTACTATGGTGCAACAAGCATGCTTTTACCCTACGATGGAAAAACAGAAAAGGTAAGAACATTTAATTAATTTTCTTGATATGATATTAAACAAAAATTGTACCAACTCTCGCAACAAAAGAATGGGTTTATTTTTAATCTCTTTTGGAAATTAAGCTAAAACTATTTCTAGAATTAGCTAGTGCTATCTACTGGGTGTCTCAAAAATGACCGACGATTTGAAAAATCAATAAAAAAAAAAATTTAAAAATTAATAAACGGAAGGCGATAGAAATATGTAAGGTTTGCTGCATTATGCTTGAATAACCAGGGAATTTAATCTCACCAACTTTCAAAATTAGTTACAAAGCTCATCAATAGATGGCGCTGCTATTCTGTACACATTCCTACCATTCAGATCAGTATTATTTCTACATCCTAGCATATGCTTCGAAAGTATGGTTTATTTACTAGAACAGTGTATTCTTATTGATTTGGAGTTCCATCACCTGGACCACAGTTAGTTTCAGACTGCGCCACATTGCTGCTGCAAATGGTGGTTATTTTAAAAACATTGTTTTGTAGTTTTCCCAGTCATCAGCGCCATCTGTTGACGAACTTTGTAACTAATTTTGAAAATTGGTTAGCATAAATTCCTTGGTTACATAAGTAGAATGCAGCAAACCGTACATTTCTATTGTTTCCGTTTTTATTTTTTAAATTAATTTTTCAAATTATCGGTCATTTTTGGGACACCCGGTAGCTTTGTTAAATTAATTTCTAAGATGAAATAATGTTTGGCACAATAAACTTCTCGAGTCTGTGTTAAATACTGATCATTAAAAATTGGGTGTAGTAAAAATTGAATTAAACAATTAATTTTTAATTTCTTAAAGTTAATTAGCCATTGGTGATTAAACAAATGGTGAAAATATTATCAATTCAGGAAATGTTCTCATATACAATGGTTTTTTTTCTTCTGTTAGTTAACTAAAATGTATCTCGCTCTTCTTAGAAATTTTATATCAAGATGCTATGTTTTTATTTTTTACTTTATAAAATCGATTTGTTAAATTATTTTTGTATTGCAAAATGATTAAAATTAATTGCACAAAATTAAATGCAGATCTTTCTGATTTTTTTCAAGCTTAAACAAACTCCTTTAAATGTGTCTTTATGAATTCAACTTACTTTGTCTTTTCCCTTTTTTGTCTTTTAAGTGTAAGTTTATATTCTTGTGTGTGTTACTTTAATTTTTAACAAAAGCTTTATTTTTGTATCTGGGATGTTTTTGCTAGAATAATGAGTCTACCTGAGGCAAAAGTAAATTTTTATTTTAACGTTAAAAATTCTACTCATTTGAAGGCGGGAAAAAATTATAACAACTAGGTGTAGAAAAATGTACACTCTTCGTTTTATCACTATATTAAAAAAAAAAAAATGAACAATTCATAGAAAAGTATGTATGACTTCTTAAGAGTTTTTTTTATTCCATAAAGAAATAGAAAAACTATTGCTTTTCTTGATGTTTGTGCGTCCATCTAAAAATAGCAAAACAATCGAGAGTGAGAAAGAATACGGACAAATGATGAGGAAATTCATCATGAGGAATTTCATATTTTTTGTATTAAATTGAAATCTCTTTTCAACTCTTTGTATCTAATCATGTCAAAAAAAAAAAAAAAAAAAAAAAATAGAAAGAAGAAAAAAAAATAGTAATAATAATAATATGCTGGAAAACAACCATAGTTTTATATATTTCTGATTTCACCCATTCTTAATATTTCCTTGATATATATTCTAAATCTTTTCTTACATCTGTTTCAGAAACATCTTGCAAATTTTTCCTAAATAAATGTGTGTGTGTGTGTGTGTGTGTGTGTGTGTGTGTGTGTGTGTGTGTGTGTGTGTGTGTGTGTGTGTGTGTGTGTGTGTGTGTGTGTGTGTGTGTGTGTGTGTGTGTGTGTGTGTGTGTGTGTGTGTGTGTGTGTGTGTGTGTGTGTGTGTGTGTGTGTGTGTGTGTGTGTGTGTGTGTGCGTGCGTGCGTGTGTGTGTGTGTGTGTGTTTGTGTGTGTTAGTAATTAAAATTATTATGGTATTTTAAAATGTCTAGGGGATTTATTTAGAGAAGCAAAAATGAAATAAAAAAAAGAAATAAACTTCCAAATCAGAAACAGAAAGTACAATTAAATTTATTAGACGAAACATCGCAATCACTTTTGAACAAAACAAAGGGGGAAAAGTATTAAATACTACTAGCCAAATGGCAACACAAGTCCATGAATCCTATATATATATATATATATATATATATATATATATATATATATATATATATATATATATATATATATATATATATATATATATATATATATATATATATATATATATATATATATATATATATATACAAGACTGATTCTTCATAAACTGGATTTAAATCAGCCTTTTTAGTAAAAATTTCCCATTTCGGACAGATATTTTCGAATTGTTATTTGTTGGTGAAACTTTTTTCTGGAAATATCACAATAAATGCATTTGAAAAGAAGATTATATTTATTGAGGTATTCCCTTGTGAATGAAAGTATAACTAAAAATTGTAGCATTCCACCAAATTTCAAAAGATGCCGAAAAAGAATTATTTGAAAGTTTCCCGAATATTTCTCGCCATAATTAGTATATTTCGTTCAAAAGATTTCCATTACTACAAATATTACTATCCAAATCATTTCAGTAAAAAATAAAAAAAATATCATAACATTTTTTCGGGCATAGAAAATTTCTTGTGTAAATGTGTCAAAGTTTTTTTTTTTCCTTTTTTTTTTTCCCCTTAGGTGGTTACTTATCTAATTTAATTCATTTTTACTCTATTATTTAAAGAAGATATATTGCAGACGGCCATCTTTGCTTACTTAATATTAGTAAGTCTTTCAAAACTGCCATCAATCTCTTCCTACGACTAATTAATAACGGTTGAGTCAACTATTAATCATTAGAATTTTTATTATTAGAGGCAGTTCATCAAAATTTTATTCAGTATACTTTTGAATAGTTTTGTACTTAATATGTCAAAAATGAAACAGTTGTTCCCTATATATAAAAACTATAGAAATATTTTAAAAACGCTTTTTTTATATATTATTACCACACAAAATGTGTTTAGTTACAGAAAGCTATCGACAGAAATATTTAATTCTGATATTTCACAATCAAATGTTTCAGTGATTGCTTATAGCTTAACTTCACAATTGCTTGTAAGTGTAATTTTTAAGCAATTTTATTATTATATGCATATAGTACTAATTTTTATTAGTATATGAATAAACCACGATGTAAACAGAAAAAAAGGAATTTCCATTCACAACTTAAATGACTTTAGTTTTTAAAATAAAGTTCAATTATTGATCTTAACTATACTCTCTTGAAATACACATGTACTCTTGTAAATACACACGTATTTAATAAGATATCAGGGTTGGACTTGTACATTTTTAAAAATGACTTGTATAAACAAATAGTCGTAACAAACATTATCTTAATAATTCTCTGCTTTTTTATCATATTACTTGATCCAAATTAGACGAGGATCATGAAGGGGAGACTTGTGTACCTAGGGCCACCCCACTTTTATTGAATAATGTTTAGTTCTAAGTTTTTTTACTCACTTGGGTAAGTGGCAACACCCAATTGCTCTTTTGGTAGCCATTTTGAAATCTTAGAGGAGAAAGCTGCGACAAGTTATAAGTGGAAAACGTTTTTATATGGTTTGCAGTAACATTTTGCAGCTCATGTCTTTTATTGTTTTACAAAGTTAAGAGAAATACTTTTCTTTGAATTCTAGAAAATAATTTTGTTTGCAACATTAAGTACTAAATGAGATGTTTAAATAAGTCCTTTCTCCATGTGCATTTTTAGTAGAAGACATTTTATATGAAATTATCAAGTAGGTACCTAGGGCCAAATAATTGCTTATTGTGTTCAATTTTCCAAAACCAAAATCTGTTGGTGCCTCAAAGCGATAATGCGTGCAGCTCATTTTTTTTTTTTTTTTTTTTTTTTTTTTGGAATCAGTTTTTCAAGTTATGAAAATACCTGTAATTCACTAATAATTTGATACTTTGCAATTTATTATATGATAAACTAATGACTGATAATTATTTGATATTGTCATAAATTATATTGAATGTAGAGGAGTTAACATAACCGAAAATTTACGATGCTGAACTTGGAATGATCTCTTGAATTTAAAATCTGATGCGTAAAATTGTGAACCAAGATACAACAGAGTCCTCTTCTTGTTTTCCAAGATTCTAAGTTAAATTTTTAAGCGATATCTCAACGACATTTTAAATTTTCTCATTTAAAATGACGATTAACATAACCCATAAAAACACAGTTTTAAAAATATATCCTTTATATGTATTGACAATTTTAATGTGCAATTGCAACTTCTTGAGCTCAGATCGAGTTTTATAGTGTTTGATCACTTCGAAGAAAACACCTACTCCGAAATCTTTACTAACCTCTTCTGTGTCCCCCAAAACTTGATTCAATAGATTGTCAATCACAACAAGTCTATTTGCCAAGATTCAGCTCGATTTTATCACGGAAAGTAGGTTAATTGTTCGAAGATTTTGTTAATTAGTTTTTCGATGTTTTAACCATCGATATAGATAAACAACTGGATAGACTGCTCCATTGTCAATGAAAAGAGAAAAACCTGTCGGGGATTGCGAAGCTGGTGGGAAGATTAACCAATCACAGTTCACATTTATAGTTGGATGGGAATGCGAAAATCCTTGTAAAGTGTTAGAGTATATATTTTTTTGCACATTATTACTAATTAAGGTTGCGTACAACCCAAAATTTTATTTTTAATCCTCGGCAATCCGTATTTTTTATCCCACCAATTGCATCTGGCAACGGCTTCATTTTCCCAGCGTTAAGCAGTCTATCCAGTTGTTTATCTATATCGATGGATTTAATAAGGGAAGGTTTCAGTCATTGAACACCGCTAAATTGAATATTTTTTAATTAAGCTTGTATCTGGATAATGGAACGTAAGTAAAAGTTGATAAATCTGAAGTAAGGCAATAGAAACGTGTGTAAAGGCGGTATTTATGTGATAGTCTCAAAACTTAATAGAAAACATTGTCATCGACAACGAGTGTACCAGACAAATTTTAAAGTTTCAGTTCGAGTGGATGACGGGAAGTTGTTTTATTCTTATTGAGAAACGATTACAGAAGCGCATGTAAAAGCGGCCTTTAATGATAGTGATGGCCTCTAAAACATGATAGAATGCAATCGTTTCGATAACGAATCTATTTGTCAATTTTTAGTGCGATTGGATGACAGCAAGTTGGTTTAGTAGTATTCTGAAAGTAGAAGCATGTGTAAAAGGGATATTTTAGTGACAGTGACGGCCTCCAAAATATGATAGAATGCAATCTTATCGACAACGAATCTATTTGTCAAATTTCAGTGCGACTGGATGACGGCAAGTTGGTTTATTAGTATTCTGAAGATAGAAGCGTGAGTAAAAGTGATATTTCAGTGACAGTGACAGCCCACAAAATTTTATAGAAAGCATTGTCATCGACATCGAATCTATCTGCTAAGTTTCCGCTCGATTGGATTGCGAAAAGTGATTTTATTAGGCCTCCTCAAATATATCCGGCAGGCACAAACATACACATACACACTACCACCCACCCACACACACAAATTCGAAGTTAATATAAAGTATTTAAAAAGAAAGGAAAGTATCATCTTGCAAGTTATTCACAAAAATAATTACAATGGCTAAAATGTCCAGATATAAATATATTTAGTCGAGAAAAATATAATTCGCAACTATCTAACTCTCTTGCATAAAACTGTATTGTAAAGGTTTTAAAAGAACTTTAAATGTTTGCTTATCAAACAATAGAAAATTATAAATCTCGTAAAACTATCTAATAAGACAAATATTTCAAGTTAAAAGTTTTTTCAAAAACAATTCTTTATTATTTTTGTTTTATTCAACCTTTGTGTAATAGTTTAACTTTTCGTAACTACTGATTTCATTATACCAGATTTTAGTTTGTCATTTTAGAAATGTATAGTTTACGTTCTAACAAACTATAAAAATGTAGCTTTTGTCATAGAGAATTACGGATCCTATGTTTTCATACATGAAAATGACCTTCCGTTACTCAAAATTTTTATGCCTTTTTTTGTTCAACATTTGGTGTTATTAAAATAGAAGAGACCTCATTCTTATGAGTTAATATTCACTCTACATTTAAATTTCATCAATCAACTTCTACTATTTTTCTTAAATATAGTACAAAGCTCCAATAGTTTCACAATAATACTTTTACAAGCAATGTGATTTTGTAAATATTAAATCTATGCAAGAAAAAAAAAGTAATAACGATCACTCCTATTAGCCATGGGCGCCGACAGGACTTATTATTTGCAGGAAGGAGGGGGGTTACAAGACTACTAGACTCTTTTTCTTTTTTTTTTCATCAAACAGTTAATATTATAAAAATGGCGATTGAATTTCCTTCTAAAATACTATTCGATAATTATACCTTAATTTTCTCTTTGAAAACATTTATGAAGTATATTTTTGAAATCCCTTCCTCTGTAACCGTAATTGGTACCAACACCTTCATTTTTCTTACCATCTGATGTCCAGTTACTCCCGATATATAACATCTTTGTGATACGAATTAAAAATGAAATTTCTCATTGCCCTTTACTTGACAATGAGAAATTTAATTTTCTTTCATATCATCCATTTAGCTGCTGTTCACCTAAAAAGAAAATGTTAAGTAAAATTTGCATAATGCAACAAAATATTACACAACTGCAATGAGAAAATGAATTGAATTTAAAAATGATTGGAATTTAATTTAACAACTGATATCCATTGACTACCGATATATTATGTCTTTCTGATAAGAATTGAAAGTAAAATTTCTCATTGCCCCTTCCTTAGCAATGAGAAATTTAATTACCTTTCGTATCATCCCTTTAGCTGCTCTTCATCTGAAGAAAAAAAAAAGGTTAAATAAATTTTGTGACTTAAAATTGACATGAATGTGCGCGAAGAACATGGACATGGGCTCCAACAGAATTATTTTCAGAGGGGTGCGGATGAGACTCAAAGGGTGGAGGGAATTGCCAAGACGGTTATTATTATTTTTCAACTGAATACCTTAATGAAATTTTAATAAATAGTTATGCATTAAATTTCTTATCCATTGGATATTTTAAAACCTTACTCATATTTCTATTTCCAGTGAATCATACTATTTTTCTGCACATTATTTTTAATTTTCAAAATACAGGAAGGTGGTACAAGTACACCCCCTTGCACCTTCCTGGTGACGCTCATGCTATTGTCACAATTATTTAGGCCTCTTTCACACGGTGTGGACGCGAAAGCGAGTGCGGGCCCGTAAAAAGTTTCACCAATGCATTTTGAATTGAGTTTTTCACACCGTGCGAAGAGCTGTCCGCATCTTTTAAACCTCGTTAAAACTTTTCATACGGGCCCGCAGAAATCGGTTATATCTCCACAATTTCCATCGATAAAATCAGTTTGAAATAACTAATTACATTTTTTATTTAAAGTGTATAGTGCGAGACAAAAAAAAATAAAAAATACTGGCATTTAATTCATCTATGCAATAATTGAATTTTAACTTGATTTTGTATCTTGACGTTTTCATAAAAAGTTGGTAATTTTAAATAATTTCAAAACAAAATTATATAAAAAAAAAATATTTCAGTTAAATTTTTAATTCTAATCGGTTTCTTATATCAAACCATTGTGTATCGTTTGTAATTAAATTAAAATTTAAAATCTGTTACAAATTGAATTATGATTGGTGCAGGATTATATCCTTTAGTTAGTTTTGAATTAATCAATCCTCAAATGAATAATTTTTTTGCAGATATGTTAGTTTACTATCACTTGTTAAGTGTAAAATTATGTGAATCTAATTGAAAAGTTTAGGAAAATTTGTTCAATGCATACTAGTATTGAAACTTTTTTTCTAAAACAAAACATCGACTTTGAGTGAAAAGGTCTTAGCTCCACTTTAAGTTTCGAACCACTTTTCGGTATTTTGGAAACAAGAAGAGAATCCCACATCGGTAAGTAAAAGCTGCCGACTATATATTAATACTACTAATCAGTAGTGACATTATCTTAGCTGTTTGTTTAACTACAATGCCGGCCTAAGAGCAAAATCCTGTGAGTGAAGAATAAGTTATAGCGCCACTTACAATGAAAATGGATATAGAAAACCCTCCGAAAATGGTAAGGGTGTTCTATCACTAAAATTTGCAAGAACTTAATACCTAAATTTGGCATTTTAAAGGGATTAAAAACTAAAACTAATAATTAGTAAAGTATTTAGCTTTTCATTATTTTTTTTTTTAATGATTTCTTATATTACTAATTCTTTTAACGGATTTTTTCAAATTTCAATCGGAATGGTGTACTGTACTTCTGTAAAGAGAAAGCTCCTAAATTCTTTTATTCTGTTTATAGTTTTGTCAAAAAATAAGACACATTTTTTTAATTACAACAAAAGTTTTGATTTAATATCCATGAATAAAAAAAATCTAAAAAAAATCTTACAGAAAATTGATTAAAATAACCTGCATTACATCACTTAGCAGCGGACCTTCCTAACTTTAGTAGTGGAAAATGTTAATATTTGTTTACATTTTTACAATATTATTTTTTTTAAATATTTTTTCTCATTTCGGCTCTCCTCACAAAATCACATGTGTGCGATCGCACACGCTTTAGGCCGGCCCTGATTAATACGATGATTCATCAAACGCCTATATCTCCGTTTCCTTCTGGATTAAAGGAGATATAACCGTAACCTTCTTTTATCCATACTTAACCCTTTGCACTCCAGGCCTTTTTCGCACGGAGGAATCAGCAACTCGATACATTTTAGGTTTGGCTGGTGTTTATGGATTTGCTTCATAGAAACTAAACACAGTCATTGGCCTTGCATCGAATTTCCGCATCACACCTAATGGTCCTCTCGTGGTTTGGCATCCAATTGTGTGGCGCCTGAGAGGCGCCACTGGAGTGCAAAGGGTTAAATTTTACACTTATATTATGAAGTAAAACTTAAAAATAACTAAATACTTTTAATCAACGCTTATCCAGATACTGCATTCACTGGTTGAAAATAATAAACTCTTCAAAGATGAGGGCGAAACGTCCGCAGATATGTACTGTGAAAAAGCATGATGCGTTTGCTGACATGCACGCGTCCGAGCCTTGTGAAAGAAGCCTTAAACTTCAAACTCTTTATTCTACAATATTAGTGACTTTTCGATCGCTCTTAAAAGACCAATATTTTCTTACGATTCTATTTAAAAAAAAAAATAAGCTCTAGAGTAATACGGTTAAATGCCACATTAAAAGTATAAGTAATTAAGTTAAAAATTATCCTTGAAGCAGCCCTTCAGTTTAAAACCCTAAAACATAGATACAAAAGCTTGTCTGTTAAATTTTATTGATGTATTTCATTAATACATACAATTAACAATTGCTTTTACATTAGGTATACGAGGCACTCAGATATATTCCAGGCCTTCGTGTTTATCTTAAGGACGAAATACCAGAGCACTACCACGTGAAGCACAATCGTCTCACGCTGCCAATTCTTCTGGTCGCTTCCAAACACTACTACATACAAGGAGTAAGTACCACGTCAATTTTCTGCTAAGCCGCGTTCACATTAATCAATGCAAGTGCTTAACAAGCTTTGCTGGTTGCTCGATGTTGCCAGTTTTCCTCCTAAAATTAAAAGTTTAGACTTTGAAGTTCATGTTTTTGTAATCTAACATCGCTTTAACCTTTTTATAATCCCCTAATGCTAGAACTTTCCTTAGCTTCCTTTTAAAGATATCGACCCAAGTAGAATTAGTTGCGTATTCTGGTAAAATGTTGCTTCTTAAATACTTATATTTAAAAAAAACAACGTTTCCTTTGCATTGTGGACAAGAGTAAAGGTAAGTAAGACATTTGCCTTTTGAAACTAGTTACTTTAAGTTCCTTTATATCCGAAATTGGACAAATCAGTCGAAAGATTTTGTAATTGGTTTATTTGTAATAACGGTTTACTATTATTGCTTGTTGAATTAGAATTTCCTTTCGTTTACTTTGGCCAAATAAGGGTAAAAATTATATGAAAATGTAACAGCACTTCTACGCTGTTTGAGGAATTGTTTTATCTAGTTTAACCGTTACAATCACATACTAGCATTTTCTTTTGATATGTCTTATGAATTTGGAAAAATAGTAAAAAAAAAGTTCATTCCTTTTTATACAGGTTAACCCTTTGCACTCGAACGTCGTCTCTCAGGCACCACATGATTGGATGCCGCAACAAGAGAAGACTACTAGGTTTGATGCGGAAATTCGATGCAAGGCCAATGATTGTGTTTAGTTTCTATGAAGTGAATTCTGAACCTCAAACTGAACCAAAAATGCCGCGAAATGTCTCGAGTTGCTGGTCCCTCCGCTCGAAAAAGGACTTGAGTGCAAAGGGTTAAAATGTAACAACAAATTAAATTATCAAAGTTAATATTTCAATCGATTATAAAGTTTGTTTTCAAGAGCAGTTCTTCTTTTTAAACCCTTAACCCCTTGCCTGTGACGCCCGAACTCAGTTCGGGCAACGCAAATGCGCCAATTTTGGAATGCCCGACCCGAGTTCGGCAAGAGAAAAATCGGTGCTTCAATTCCGTGAAGCCTGAACTCAGTTTGACAGTATGGTCCTCGTGTTGCCCTTACAACGTTAAATCTCAACCAACCCAAAACAAATTTTCATTTTTAGCACGTTTTTCTCAAATATATTCCACAGGAAAAGGGGTTAAACTTTGGCCATTTAACACTAAGTGACATTTTTCTTGTTATGTTAAAAGTTATGATAAATTATAAAAACAACTTTTATAACACTAAGTTATAACCTTATTTCTTATAACTTATCTATGATTTGAATATCTAGATATTATATGAAATGAAAATGTGTATTAAAAATGGTGCATTTTTTTTTTTTTTTTTTTTTTTTTTTTTTTAATTCAAAACATTTTGACTGTTTTAATCTATACAAAATAAGATATTTTTAAATCTTAGAATATGCTTTTAAAAATAGCGCAAAATAATCTATAGTAGTATTTTAATATTAGTAATTTTTAAATATAATTTAATAAGTAAAACCTGAAGTGTTATTAACACAATTACAAAAATTTTAAACACTATTCTTAATGTTTATATTGCAGCTAGACATTCCAGGTAAGAGCATTCCAACTGGTTCCTCCATATCCCTCGGATCTCACGGATATGATCCATTTGAAGTGCCGGACATGCGGGGCATATTCTTCGCCAGAGGACCCGGTGCGTTCTTTTTTTTTTTTTTTCTTTCCTCGCTTAGTTAATTTAAACCATTTAAAAGTCAATGTTAACTAAGGGAAGGGGGTTTTTTTGTCCTTAATTTTCAATTTATAAATAAATAAAGGAGAAAAGTTTGAAATTACTAAAGAGATATTCATATCTAGGTTTATGAACATCTACCTATATGGTACGAGTGCATACTACAAGATCCCCAATAAAAGATCGATTCATTTTTATAAACTATTCACCTCAATCCGATTTTTCAATATTCTGTAAAGAAATACAAGAAGATCCAAAAGTAACGTACTTTTTGAAAACGAGCACGTGAGGTTTTCACAGATGCTGAAAAAAAGTCGAGTTTTTCCTATACAGAATGCAAAATAGTTTGTTTGTTTGTCAACAGAAGGCACTATCTATCAAAAACGAGCCTCAACCAACTTAAATAGCACTGAGCAATTGCTCACAAATACCTAAAGTGTCATATATTAAACAACAACAAAAAACCAGCAACATATATTTTTGTTGTTGGGGAAAAACACAAAAAGAATTTTAAGAATGTTTGAAGAATATCATCTTTTTTTTCTTCAAAACGTTCGTGAGTTATCGATTTTTCCAATATCCTTTTACTTTTCATAACTCTACAAGTAATAGTAAAGTAGTTAAATTAGAAGTTGTTTAGTTACTACTTTTTCCAAGAAAATAGCACGGAAATATCGAAGAATAACCAAGGAAAGCCGTAAAAAGTTCCAGAATAACAGAACACACAATTATAAGTTGTTCCATTTTCAACTATCTAATTCTCTTACAGAAGTAATTCTCTTGAAACCGAGTTACATCTACATTTATTTAATTTTAAATTATGTTCCTTTGTCTTATCAGCTGTATAATACTCAAATCCCCTCGACTCAACGGAAATTCAACAAGTTCAAATAGTTAAATCCCCTTTACCCTTCTATGTAAGATTGTATCCTTTTGGAAGGGCCTTCTATGACCTTCTATTTACATCAATAGACAGAAGGACTAGAGGGAATTTCATTCAGAAGCTCATGAATAGAGCGCATATGTTAAGGATAGTTTATACGTCAAATCTGACTTGATAAAGATAGTTGTGTTTGATAAAGCAACTGGCTTTCACAGATTTCATCAATTTCAAAGTTGAATAAATTTTGTGTAATTCTATTTCAAAACAACTAAAAGTTCACTGCATATGTTCCACAGTTCGCATTAAGTAAAAATTTGTACAAGAACCAGTGGATTTTTATTTCTTAAACAAGTTTCGTTTTGATGATAATAAACGTTAAAAGTTGTAGCTTTAATGAATTTTACAATTAACTATTTACATGCATTTTACAATTACTATCAGACAGCGCGAAATTGAAATGGAGTGATCCTATTCTGCTGTTCTTCTTAAATCTTTTTTAGTAAAAGAGAGATATAAAACACTTATATTTGGATTGCATGAACAACAATTAAAAGTTCAAGAAGCTAAAGCCGCGGAATTTTTTGCAACCAAAATAAAAAGCAAAGAAATCAAGATTGATAATTACTGAAATGTATACTTATAAATTTGACTGATACTTCGTGAAATAACTTTCTCAAGTTGAAACACATGAATTTACTTTCTGTATACAGTCAACTCGCAATAACTCGAAGTTCAAGGGACTGGCGCCACATTTTTCGTGTTATCCGAAGTTCGAGTTATCGGAAGTCACTCGTCAGTTATTTTCTATTCAAGGCATATTTCATCAGATATCTTTTGCTCGTTCTTGTGGAGTCCGGAAGACAATATTGTGCCCTTCTTTAAACTTTTCTAGCCATACTGCACTTGCTATAAATTCTTCCAACTTTTAGTTAACGAGTAAGTGTCATGTAAATGAGTGACATACACTCATTTACAGTTACACGATGGATCGAGTTTCGATGCATGTCTTCTCAAAATCGTCTTTATTTTTCAAAATGGTTGAAAGAGTATTCGGAGGAATTCTGTTCTTTAAAACAACGTCTTTCTTCTTACATCATATATTTTATTCAGTGTCATTGATCAATTTAACTCTTTGAGTTGGACTAAGCGTATTCAATTTACGTTTTAACATTATTCAAAGCCAAAGTAAACCAACTCCATTGATTCACACTTAAAATATGGAATGGAATGTAAAGGCAAAAGCCTGTTTACTTTCTATACGCGTCAATGCAAACGGGTTTTTAACGGTAACAAGTTAAATTGTAAAACACGATGTAAAAAGGAAAAAATAAAAATCGGGTTTTTTTTTTTTTTTTTTTTATTAGTATTTTGTCCGTGTTTTTTTTTTTTTTTTTTTTTTTCTTTTTTTTTTTTCTTTTTCTATGTTATGATACTAAAAGGTTCACAAAAACTTCGTCTTAAAAGATCTACACTTCGAGATATCGAGATAATTTAGAGTTGAAAAACATTAAATTGTCTTGGGACCTAATGAAAACTTCCAGATAAACGAATATTCGACTTGTGAGACTTCGAGTTATTGCGAATTGACTGTATTAGTAAATTTTGGCTAGCTATTACACGAAATGCCTAAACTATGGACTATACATACACTGAGCAAAGAAAACAACGAACAATAATAGCAGTCAGTTGTGTGTGATTTATTGTATATCCATATCAAGTTGAATAAAACTATTCATTTGTACTTTTTATTATTGTAAACATTTTACAAAAAAAAAAAACTGCCGATAAAAGAAACTCTAAAATTCATCATGCTAGAAAATATAGATTGGATATTAAAGAAGATAATAAAAAACACCAATGTATCACATTTTGGCGATATTTTAGCAACATTTCATTCCAAAAATATCTGAAAATCAATGATCTTGGCTACATAAGAGATTTCTGAACTCTATACTATCACGCAGTACGCAGTTTGTTCCGCCAAAACGTTAACCCCTATCATTGCGATTCCAAGTACCTAAGAGATTGTAATAAACCATCAAAGTTTGAGGTTTTCTATCACAAAATCTAAACCAGGACCATAAGGCGTCGTGTCATTGTAATATTCCGATAGCACCTGGAATTTCGCCAGGAAATTTTCAACGTAATCAGATGATGCAGCGCCTACATTTGAGCTAGCACCTCTCTCTTTCCATTTTCATCCCACACCAATAAGACAGCAACCTCGACGGATTTTACGGACAGCGATCCCCATTATTTGGCACACCAGTGTTATGGCAGCGCGCTGGAGTGATCCCACGATCTCCTGGTCAAGAGACTGACCCCTCAGGCAAAACAAGCCAGGGGGACAACCAAAAAATTCAAAAATCTCATAAATGTGACCTCTCAATTTTTGTTCCGATCCTCCCTAACTATCTTCAAAATTGACGTAGCTCTTCTCAATGACGTATCGATGATCCAACACTCTAGATCAGCGTTAATCACCAGCCCGCTAGCCGGATTTGGCCACGATTTGGTCCGCGACAGATTTTTCTGCGGTCCGCCGGCACCACAAAAGATAAAAAAATAATCAAATTTCCCGGTATGGACCTTTTTTTTTTTTTTTTTTTACATAATTGTAGTTTATCCGAAATAATATGTTTTAACTATGTAAAACTGAGTTCTCCACTACGTGCCCGAAGACACTATATGAAGAAGCTTTTAGCAAGGTGGTTTTAATCAAGAATAAATACAGGAATATCTTAACTGAATCTCATTTGGACAATTCATTAAAATTGACTCCGACAAATACTTCAAAAGACATCGACTCTTATTATATAAAAAACTGAACGATTTCGACCGCCATCGTATCGCAATTAATATCGATCAAAATAAGAGTAATCTGGAAGTACAGCTTAAATACTTTTATTAAAAGTTAGGTCAAGTCGCATTGTCACGTTGAAACAATGGATTCACTTCTTTTTTTTTTTGTCTTCGATTTACTAATAATAAAAACTATTATTATTTTTTTTTAATTATTTGAAGAAAGGAAAAAAAAAAGAAAATATCGAATGTAATTTTATAAAGATAAAAAAAATAATAATATTTTTTTTTCCAGTTTTCTGAAGTGCAATACATTGTTATATCGATAATAATTAAAGATAAATATTTTGGTGTATCCTCGGCCCGCGAAAAACTCCGACATAAGTCATAAGGCCCGCCTGTAAAAGTTAGTAGCGTACGCTGCTCCAGATGAACTGAATATAAACTAGTCATTAACATCTTACTTCAATATCCTTTCCACCTCCAAAAAATTGGAAATCTCAAACTTGCTTATTGATTTTTGTTCTAATGCTCCACATTTATCAACAAAATTGACGTAGTTCCAATTGTGTTTCCTCGATGACTTTATGATAGTTCAACACTTTTGATGAGCAAGAGTACTTTCACTTAACATTTCCTTGCAATTCCCTTCCCTTTTTCTAGGTCTTCGTAGAAAGTACGTGTCCCATCCACTACAAATGGTGGACATCTATGGTATCCTTTGCGAACTTCTTGGTATACAGCCTCTTCCGAACAACGGAACAAAAAGTGTGACGCAAGGAATAGTCGCCCTTCCCTATTCATCCGCCAACAGATTGGACCATCGCTTCCTCGCAATAGGAGCCATGGTTTTGTACGCGATTTTCCACAGACATTCTCTAATTCGGACGTGATAATTTGAGGGCGTATAGTTTTCTACCATTATTTTTTATCAAGAACTCATAAGAAAGTGGTATCTTGTGGGGGCACCTTGTGTGAAACTCTCTTGATGTGTCTTGGTGAATTGAATTATAAAACTTTTACCGGTGAAATCGTTCTTGTATACTGAAATCCAGAAATACTAAATTAATATGATATTTTTATTTTTTTTACCTGAACAATTCATAAACCCATGGTTGTATATCATATTCAAAGACTCATTCTTCGCAAAATCTTAGACGGACCAAATAATTACCAAAGATTCACCCAAACACTCCAACATCACTACTCATTTATTCCAACGTTAACTGCGATCTCTTATTAAGCGTCACCTTAATTAACAAAGGGAAGCTAGGAAAAAGAAATGAATATATATCGCTTGTAGCTCAAAAGGTATAAAAAACAACGTCAATCACTTCACCTACATAGTCAATTTACGTAACATCAACAGGCAATGTAATAAAAAAATTAACACCATAATCACATATGGATCAAATAAGTGGAAATTTAAAATTTCATCACTAAATAGATTTTATTTATAGTTAGTTTTGGTCCTTTACAGCAGAAGTTAGGTCTTACCTTACGTATTCAGTTACAAGTCGTAAAACTCATCAATTCAGAATTTGAAAAAAATTACACATTTTTTACACCAAACGGAAATCATTCCAAACCAGAAAACCCCCTTTCCCAAAAGCAATTTCCTTATTATATCCTGATACTCTAATGACCGATTCCTGTAGCAAAAGTAAAGCTATCAGCGATGAAAAGGATAAAAAAAAATTACAGGGGCTCGGTTGCTTTCAAACCTAATTTAAACTTTTGCAGCAAAGTTTTCTCAATGAGCTGTTTTGTGTAATAGTTAAAAAAAACCAATGGAGTCTTATTCAAAGAAGGTAGCTATTCGGATATTTTAAAAGAGGTGACATGCCTAATAGTATAAAATAACGATAACCTCCGTAATAATTTTTTTGAATAATATTAACCCATAAAAGCAACGTTTTTAATATAAATCCTTTATGTGCATTGCCAATTTTTATATTCATTAACATATCGCCTATTCTGTTGCCAGCGTGTGCTTGTTTTTAATATTTAAAATTAGATGCAAACAAAATCTCTATCAGAAAAATATGCAGTAAACTACTTTTCAAATTTATTCATTAAATATGAATGTGAATTTATGCACTCCCATCCAAATATTTTTTATTTATTCTGATTAAAACAATTGTATTATTTATTTATTAAAACAATTTTGGGAACAGGAAGGAGTTTCTTCGATGATCGGTCTAATGCTATTTCAGCGCGATTGATGACGGTAAGTTGGTTTATTAGTATTCCATAAAAGTGACCTTTTTGTGACAATGATAGCCACCAAAACTTGATAGAATGTATTGCCATCGACATCGAATCTATCTGCTAAGTTTCAGTACGATTGGATGAGGGGAAGGGGGTTAATTAGGCTTCCGCAGATTTGTCCACCATCGACATACCCAGCGAACCACTCACCCACACACACACACACAAATTCGAAGTTAATATAAAGGATTTAAAAAATATCTTCGCTTTTTATTTTTTCGAATTAATATTTTAAAGTTTTCAGGCTAATAATCACATGAGATAACGATTATTCTCAAATACAAACATTCAAATCTAATAAAACAGAATAAATTAGACCCATTAAATATAGAGGGGTCCGGGATAATATATTATTTATGCATATTATGCAATAGAGAAAATAATGTGCGCAAGTCAACATCAAGAAATATCTAGAGCTAAAATATGATTTGAAAACAAATTATGTCACAAAATTAGAAATATTTCCAATGTGCCCTAACTTTTTTAGATATCCACTAATTTTATTTCCCTGATAGTTTCAAGTTGCCATTTTTCATTTTTCTAGCAACACCTACTACTTAATGTGATTGATTTTTTTTTTACAAAATTTTTTTAAATTTTCAATCAAAATGCAAAATATAGTGGCGCCATTTATCTAAACAAAAACGAATTTATTTTCGGTCGCTATTTCCATCACATCCAGTCATGACTTCTGGTTGAATTTTAATATGGTAAATTTCATTGAGACTTTTGCTTTGACATATCAGACTCCTCTGGAACATTTAAGCTTCTCATTAAACTAGTACAAATATAAAAATTGAAAATGGTATTTAATAAATTAAATGTTATTTTCAAACAAATCTTGCAACTTTGCAGTTCCGCTAAATTTAATGTATGCAGTGGTAGATGTGAGAGGGTAAGGGGGGATGCCCAAAAGTTGGTGTCAAGTCGTATCCCCAACGATCAATTTATAATTTCATCTCTCATAATAAAAATATTAGCTAATAACGAAATAATTCATACTTCTAACACTCACATTGAACAAGAGTCCAAAATTTACTATTATTTTAATGAATATTCTGGAAGTAAGATGTACATGGAAGTAATAACTCAACAGTATACACATAACTGTTTGTTTAGATTTAAATGGTGCTTTTAAATGAGCATACTTTCATGAAATTAAATTAATAGAGAACTCGAAAATGCTTCTTTTTTTTTTTTAATAGCTTGTCATCATAAGAAACAAAAATAGAAACTTAACTTAAAAGAAAGTTCCTCCAAAGCTAAAAGTTGACCTAGTGTATGAGTATTTGTTAATAAAAATACTTATGTCGTTATAGAAAGTAGTATAATACATTTTATAATAGTATGATATATATATATATATATATATATATATATATATATATATATATATATATATATATATATATATATATATATATATATATATATATATATATATATATATATATATATATATATTTTACATTTGAAAACTTTAAATAACTTTTTATTCGTGTCTCTACATGAAAAGGTTAATGTTATTTTTCTTTAGTAGTTTCTGGACGGATTGAGATTTTGTAAAAGTGGGGGGGTGGATTTCAGTGCTTTTAGAAGTGGAGGAACGTATGGGTTTTTTCTTGAAAAGTGGTACTCACACTTCAAGCACTGTCTATATGATATTGCGATTTTCCTACTACATCCAAGCCGACCAAACGGTATAGTGGTTATCGTGCTAGATTCTAGACTGCGATGTTGCGGGTTCGAGTCACGTGTAAGGCATGGGTGTTTGTAAATGTATGTTGGCTTGTCTAATGATGAATGTTTCGGCTCATTATAGCCCTCGTGTTGCTGACGGCGCCAGATAATCTGAAAACAACCAACCAACCTGCTACATCCAAGTAACTATGCTGTCTGGAATATCTTTTAACACGAAAGTGAATGGCTCTCACTAACTTTAATGATTGTGAAATAAAATGTTAAAAGAAAATATATTCTGGTTGGGAAAACTTGGACTTAACCACAATTTTGATGGTTGCCGAATAACCCTAACAAGAAAGGATTATTACAGACTTTATCACAAATCGAATTGTATCAAATATACATCCTAAACAAAACATAAATTGATCTGTTACTCAGATCGCCAACATTTCTAAAAGTAAGAACTAAATGTACCTTGTTGGTTTCCATTTTATAAGACATGAAACCGTATTCTTTTCTTCTTTTTTAATTATTATTTGCATTTAGTTATTTCATTCGAATTCTAGCAGTGAAGAAGCCTAGCTCTTTCAAATGTCCTTTAAATCCAAACTTCAACAAATAAAAAATACTTACACTTAATGCTTGTGAGTAAAAAAGACTTAAATTCCCTTGCGTGTTTCAATTAAGCCTGTTGAAAAGGTCCAGAGAGTTATTTCTCGTCTTTAAATAAAAGGCTAGTTTTAAGGAATTATTTCCCATCTGTGGTAAATTTATAAAACAACTAGAGGTCTGCTATTTATTTGTGCCAAAAACAAAACTCTAGACATAAAAAAAAACACTTGAAAATTGATAAAACTCGATACTCTTCAGTTTTGAGTTAAAATATGTCATCAGAGTCAGTGACAGAATATACTTAAAGCTGCAAGAACTACCCTTTAAACTACTAATATTCATAAAATCAATTAGGTAACATGTTTACTCTTACCATATTTTTATTCAATCACTCGAGAGTATTTCTTTATAAGTAATTATCATCCAAGAGAGTTTTACATAAGGAATGAGGAGAGTAAAGAAAAGTTGGTACCCAAAAAATGTCCACAAAAGTATGTGATTCAATCACGAGTGTCGTGTTGGTCAAGACCACAAAGTATCATTGTTGGTAAATGTTGAACTGTTATTGGTACCATACATTTAACTTTAAGTAAAATTTGTATAATTAAAAAAAAATTTAAAATTAAAAACCTATTTTTATCTATGAAGAGAGAACATTTCGAAATCTTTAATATGTACTTGTTTTAAAAAAGAAATCGATTTTAACTATGTTTTGAGGTAAAATTTTTCAAAGTACAGAAAACAACAACAACAAAATTGAACAGTGGCTATATTAGCGGTTCTAAATCTCTTAGGATAAAGGTGCTTGTACCCAAGCATTTAATTCATAATTTTTTTACAATTCTGAAAAAAAAATTCGCAAAAGATCGTGAACTAGTTAATTTATACAAAATCTAAGAAACTGCAACACAAACTTATATGCACAACACTACCTATACAACAGCATATGATTCAGAACATTTCATTTACCCTTAATCCAAAATGTAATTCTTGTATGTTGAGAAACACACCGTTTATGTGCTCAAAATGTATTTACAGTTTATATCAATATGAATGAGCACTAAACTCATTTTGACGCTCTTCTTTATGGGTATACATCTTCATAAGACTACGTTTTCAATTAATCTCTAATATTTTTGCAATCAAGTATCAGAATATAAAGATAAAATTATTGTGCAGGTTTTTCTACCATACTGAATATAATGGAGGGGGAATATACTATATATAATTATTATATATATTTTTTTAATAATTTTAACTATTTAATTATTAATTTTGATTATTCATAATTATGTTATTTATGTTTGATCTTTAAAAAACTATTGTTTAAAACAGAAATTAATATATTTTATTTAGTTTACCATTGGTGTTAAAAAAATCAATGTCTCGTCGTTTTAACATTAATTGGCCATTTCCTCGCTAAAACTAAAATTATTAACCATTCTTTAAAAATTTATGAAGTTTGATTTACCAACTTTTTTGGATACTAAATCGGTATATGATCATAATATTATGTGCTTTTCATTGAACTTTACAAAGATAAAATAATTGTTAATCTAAATGATTCATTATGACAAAAAAAGACTTCCAGAAATTACACATACACTTTCGATTTATTTTTCAATTACAACAAAAGATATAGCCAACGTTCGGATACTTTTTTTGCATCTACTGTAAGTCTTTTAATCAGAAGTTCTAACTATGTCTATAAAAAATGCATATCAAATATTCCTTTTATGAACGAATTAACCTTTCCTTTGAATTAAAATATAAATTACGTTTTCTTTGCACTCTGTACTTGTACAATACATACTGTATAATATTAATTTTGAAATCTGAAATGTAACTATATATTTTGTGAATAAAAGTTTTTTTTAAAAGAAACAAGTCTAAAAATTTTGTGTAATTTGCTCTTAATTTTTTATCGAGAAATTATTAATACAATTCGACGTTCCTAGAATTATATTTTAAATCTTGAAATACTTCTAAGAAAGGTAAAAAAAAAAAGTTATTTTAAGTACTTATCTACTATTTTACTTTTCTGTGCAAGATAACATAATTATACAGAACTTTTATTTGGAAGATATTATTATTGTTATTATCATTATCTACAAAGTTTAATACTAATGATGGGAAGATTAGAAGTATGTATTCTTGTGGGCACAAAAAATATATATTTAAAGTAATTTAAGAAGATTCAACAGATATTAGTCCTTCCAGAGTGTAATTAGAATATATTTATGAATAATATTGTGTAAAACAATGTATACGATAAAAATGCTGTGAAATGATTCTGCTTGTTTAAAAAAATTCTGCAGAATTATCGGTATCTTCAAGAAAATATCATTATATTTGCAGTTTTACTAGAAGAATTATCATAGCACTTTTCCTATACAAAATATTCGAAAGGTGCTCCCATTTGAGAGTCCTAGCGAGTAGCACCCTATTAAATCCATTATCTCTATTTATAATATACAAAGACCTCAATCACTAACTGACTTATCACTAATTCTCCCACTTCCCATGCAACCACAACTCTAAAATTTGGTACAAATGTCAACAAAGACAAGCATAGAAAAGGTAAGTTATTCCGATCTTGAATAATTAACTTTCAAGGGTCAAACGTTCTGAATGTAGAACGCATGAAAGTTGTTTTTTTATTGCTAAAATGCACATGATAGCATTGAAGCACGGGTATTCAGCTATTAGATATGATCATGCTTATATCTATGATTTTCAAAATAAAAGCTATATGTATGGCTGTTTACATTTAGGGATCCCAGATCCCACGTCCTACGCAAAGTACTCGTGAAGACAGTGTTCAGTATTAGTGGTCTGTCTAAACTACAGATTGTATTTTTTTGCGTTTCCTACCAAAAGACTATGTATTTCTAATTCATGGTCGTCTATTTTACTATCGTTTGAATTGTCTACTTGATATGAATTAAAATGACGATTTTTTGATATTTTTTTTTTCAATTTGACCTCAGAAAACATAGCAGAAGTTCATAAAACTTTTAAACTAATATAATAGCCACTTACAAAATAAACCGAAATATGTCTCTAAATAACGAAAATAAAATAAGAAAAAATTAGTACAAGTAGAAATGAGCTAAATATGTAAGCTTAAATCTTCCAATTATATAGTTATATCGTTATTATGAGTCGTCTAATTAAAATAACCTTTCAAATTCTTGAGGGTTAAATTAGCAGCTAAATGAACAAAGTTTTTTTTTCCCCTTTTCATTTAAGTTACTTAAATTAACAGCTTTCCGATTAATTTAGTTACTCTTTTTACAGCAGGGGGGGGGGGCACTTTTAGTACCCCCCCCCCCCCCCCACCTGTTTGTTTAAAATTTGAAAAAGTATTGGAGAAAGGGTATCATGTGTCAATTCACAGAAAGAAAAAAGGCATATCAGCCGTTTTAAAACTGTTTTTCTCACTCTGTAATGTGCATTTTTTCTTATTTCTTTTTCAATCTCTTGTGTATGACTTTTTTTGTTTTTACAGCCGATTCTTGCACCTGCGTCTTATCTTTATGTAGGACAACTGAGAATTGAATACAAAAAGAAATATCTATTCCTTTCAATGAGAAATCATTTCCTAAGTTGTGCTTGCAATTCCTGCAAAATGCTTTGGTTTTTTAATTACTAATGCATCAGATATGAGACCTTGAAATCTATTCTTATATATACCATTTTCTATACTGTCTTTGAGTTTCATTTTTTTTTTTTTTTTTTAATTTTAATTCTTTTTAGAACTAAGAAGAAATAAAATGTTACTCATTCGCATCTTCTGATTAGCTCTGTTCAAAACAAAGTCTCTTGATCGCCGCGTGAAAAAGTTCGTTAATAAAAAAAAAAAAAACATACAACGAAAAAAAAAAATTGTAAAAAAATTAATTTTTTGTATTTTTACTATTTTTTTCTTCTTTAACGTGATAGCATTTGTTTCCAAATAAAAGCTAGTGGGGAGAATTTCACTACTACATGCCATGAATTATTATTATTATTATTATTTTTTTTTTTTTTTAAATCTCAAAAAGAAAATTCCTGCATAATTATTAATATTTCAATAGGAAATGTAATCAACATTTTTGAAAAATTAACGTTTTGGACAAAAATCTAGGGGTCTTGCACACCCCTGAAAATAATCCTGTCAGCGCCAATGTCGGTTCAAACACATATAATGAATAGGCATACCTTGACCTTTTGCAGTGTTTGCCACAAGGCGGCCCGCGACAGATTTTTCTGCGCCCGCCGGCACCACAGAAGATAAAAAAAATTACATTTTAGGATATAGACTTTTTTTTATATATTATTGTAATTTATCCGAAATAATATGTGTTAACTATGTAGAACCGAGTTATCCACTACGTGCCCGAAAAAACTATTTGAAGAAGCTTTCAATAAGGTGATTTTCATCAAGAAAAAATACAGGAATAAGCTAACTGAATCTCTTTTGGACAATTTATTAAAATTGACTGCAATAAATACTCCGAAAGACATCGACTATACCATAAAATTAACTGAACAATTTCGACTGCCATCGTCTCCTAATTGATATCGACTAAAACGGAGTAATCTGGAAATACAGTTAAATACTTTTATTAAAAGTTAGATCAAGCCGCAATGTTACTTTGAAATAAAAGATTTCTCTTCTTTTTTAGAATTTGATTTAGTAATAATTAAAATTATTATTTTTTCTTAATTATTTGAAAGGAAAAAAAGAATCAAATATCAATTGTAATATTATTAAGATAAAAAAATTAATATTTTTTCCCCATTTTTCAGAAATGCTATATATTGTAAAATCGATAATAATTAAAGATACATATTTTGGTGTATCCGGCCATTAAAAGGCTCCAACATAAGACATACGGCCCGCCACCAAAAGTTAGTGGTGAACGCTGACCTACAGGCATACCTTGACTGACATAAGACAAAAAGATCAACCTGGAGAAAGAGAACACTAGTTTTCTTGACGAAGGTCAACCATGGTAAACAAATACGAAACCGATTTTTAATACATCTTTTAACAATCACGAACAACTGTTCATACATATTTGTATCATTTTAAGAAAACTGTCGGGCCTCTTTGTGTTTGCAATTCCGCAACAGATGTTGACCACTATATCACTGTAGTATGCAAATATGGATTCACCACTCGCTTTCATGTTTGCGAGCAATCAATCAAAACAATGCTCCGTGGTTTGACTCCGTAATGGAAAATGCAAAGGAATGCTTCCATATCACCGAGCAAATATGTAATGCTTGATTTTTGACTAACTTATTTCAAAAAACCCTTTCTTCACTCCTCCTCACCTTTTAAGAATTATACAAATTTTAGTTATTAAGAAATGACAATATCTATTATATCTGAGAGCAGGCGAGCATGCTTGGGTATTTGCCTTGCTAGTTTTGGTTTCCGATTGTTAAAAGTTTGACGTTTTAGAAGTAATTGAGAGTTTTATAACAGTTTTCATAAACTGCGCTCCTTTTCGTATGTCTAACTTACGGCATTTTAGGATCGCAAGAACTTTTCCGAAATGTTTCTTTTTCATTCTACATTTTTCTTTTTTACTTTACATACATATCTCTATCCCATTGTTTGTCCTAGTATTGACAGCAAAATACAATGGTTAAGTAATGCTTCAACAGTTAATACGAACTGCATCGGCATTATTTTCCTGAAAATAAAACATTTTTGGTAATTGAAAAATTGTAGTTTACTTAAAGAAAAAAAAAACTTGAAACAAAAAAATAAATCATGAAAAAATACCACCCTCCTCCACCCCCACCAAAAAAAAGTAAGTGCTCTGTAATTCTCAAATTTTGAGTATCACAAAATTTCTAGGTCATTTAAGAAGTCCTTGCAAGTTTAAGCAAAAATATTTCATAGGTTTAATTTCCAAAATCCCTGTAACTATATTTCAAAAGGCATGGGCGCCCCCAGGAGGGTGCAAGGAGGTGCACTTGCACCCCCTAGCCCTTGAAAATTTATATATATATATATATATATATATATATATATATATATATATATATATATATATAAGGTGTAAATTCCAAAATAAAAAGAAAAGCACATATGCCGATTCGGTTTTTATGTTATAATAAGCATTTGTTTTCTATTATTTTAGTCTTGTTTCTTTTCTATGTCGTTTTTTATAGCTACTGGCACCTATTGTCTAGGATTATTGGAGGCTAAGTATTTACTTCTTTTATTGTATAATCATTTTCTGTGTAGTTCCCAAAATTCTAGGGAAAATATTTTTCTTTTTAAGTTATATACTATCTTGAAATCTATTTTTTTATGTTATAATAAGCATTTGTTTTCTATTATTTTAGTCTTGTTTCTTTTCTATGTCGTTTTTTATAGCTACTGGCACCTATTGTCTAGGATTATTGGAGGCTAAGTATTTACTTCTTTTATTGTATAATCATTTTCTGTGTAGTTCCCAAAATTCTAGGGAAAATATTTTTCTTTTTAAGTTATATACTATCTTGAAATCTATTTTTAGAATTCAATTAAACGTATCCAATACTGCCTTTGTATTTCATTTTTAATTTTTTTTTTTTTTTTTTAATTATTTTCAAATCTTGAAGAAATATAATTTTACACTTCTGTATTTTTACATCTTCAAGTTCCTCTGTTTCAAACACTGTCTCTTGAATGCCGTGAGATCTAGTTGGATGATAAAAAATCGTTAAAAATATATTACTATTTTTTTATTTTTAACAGGGTTGCGCTTTCAAAAATATGTATTATGAATTTTTTTAAACTATTTTAAAAGAGTATAATTTAAAATGCATAGCTATTAATAAAAATTTCTAAAAAAATAATGATTTTGATAAAAATGTAGTCCTGCACCCTCCTGAAAATATTTCTGAGGGCGCCCATGTCAAAAGGGCACATTGTTTCTCTTATTCATTGTGCAAAAAGCAAAAAATTAGAAACACACAAAAAAATACTAGATAATAAAAAAAAAAAAATTACAAATAAAAACGTAATAAACTGAACTGTTTATTTAATTAACCCTTTGAGTACTGAATTATTTGAGGATTTTTATGCCCATGGGACAGATTTGGATGGACGGATGGCTAGTTAAGACTCATCCACAATAACTTCACCCAAGTAAGCAGATGACGAGTCTCACTCATCAAATGTACCCTAAGTGTTAATATATATTCTTGTGCTGTAAAGATACCCGAAATAAAATATACACATCAATACACACAGAGAAGTTTCAAATATAATTTCCTTAAATATCAGCTAATGTGGTCATTAAGTCAAGCCACTAAAATTATATTAATTACATCTGTTGCCAAGATTATATACACAGATGAAAAAATTACTCAGAGTAAATTGCTAATTTTAGAATTTATTGAAGTCCAGGAAACTAAATCTTAACCTCTTAAAATTTCAATATTGAATATCATCAGTTTACAAGTGAAACACACAACATCAAAAACCTAACTGAACAAAACCGAAGAGAAAATGATATTCAAATTTCATGATATACAATAAGCAAATACCTCCAAAACTGAAAAAACTGACTTGGAGTGTTTCACTTGTACACTGAAGATACAATTTAGTTGATCTTCTGTATTTCTATACCTAAATGAAGTATTAGGCAAAATAAATTGCAAAAAAAATAATTAAAATTAAACTGGCTTGAAAGTTTTAAATGCTATCGATGATACAAAATAATTATCATTACTCGAAATACCTCCCGTTTCAGCTGATGCTCTTATTTAAAATATAAATCTTAAATAAAATGTTAGCTGTAAATAAATTAAACTAATTCTTTAAAATCAAATACTTTTTGATTTAATATGCATGGCACACAATTACTTTTGTTTTTTAATAAATGCAATAAAAATACATCATTCATGCATGCAAACATACAGATTTAGAATTATTAATTCTTCTCAATATTGTCAAGAACTGTAAGTAAAATATATAAATTTATTGAATATACAAGCAACATATACTATTTATGCTGATAAAATGTATAATTGTAACAAAAGATTGTATATAGTTTATTAAATGTATCTATAAACAACAGGTATGGTCCATCTGCTGGTGTTTGAATTTTAATACAGACAAATAATTCAAGCAGTTTGTATCAACAGTCAATATTTAATAAAATCTGACAGTCAATTTACGTTAAAATGTAAGCAGTCTGAAAAAAAAAATTCAATCTTTGAATAAAAAACAAAAGTTTGCAAAGAGTGCAAGATATATTGTTAAAAATTCGTTTTTTTTCTTATGACTTTTTATACTTCTCACAAGTAGAATGTTCCAAAAAAGTTGTTTGAGTCAATTTCTTTTGCTACCAGAAGTAAGACATCAGTGTAAATTGAAGAAGAAAAAAAACCAAATAAGATAAGAAATCGTAAAACAATGTTACTTTTACAAGTAACTTAACATCTGAATAGGGATACAGCACTCATTTTCAGATCACTCCAAAACAGTTGATTTCAACAAGTGTTTTATAATTAACATGATTAATCCCAGATATACTTTTGCACTTGGCCTTCCCCATTAAGTGTTTACAAAAATTAAACTACTATAAGTTTTACAGGGTTCCCACTCAAATCACAGAATGAAAATCAATTACCTTTAAGGACCTAAATAATGCTTTTTAAGGACCTTTGAAATTTGGTTTTCAGGCATAATGTCTATAGGTAAATTTTTAATAAAGTATATTCTACCAAAAATGTTACAAGTTGGTGCATGCATGATACAAATATGTCAGAGAATTCCGATACAGTGCGGATAAGTTGTGGTAATGCAGGGATAACAAGTCAGAGTTGTATTTTTATAAATTTTGCAGTTGGGCACACAGCATTCGCAAAAATTAAGGACTTTTAAGGACCTCTAAGCATTTTCAATGACTTTTAAGCACCTCTAAGCATTTTCAAGTACTTTCAAAGCCTTGAAAATAAGTTCAAAAATATTAATCACTTTTAATTACCGTAGGGACCATATTTTAAAACAAATAATCCGTGCAAAATATACTATGCTTTTATTGTTCCTCAAATTAGTTCGAGCAATTTTTGCAATTTCACCTGAAATGCAACTCCTAATAACACAATAAACCCAGTAACAACAGTATGACACCAAGTATATTTATCATTATTGAATATTTGAAAGGTGTTTTCTCAAATTAGGCTTTGAAATAGCTCTTTTACTACTTTTATAAATTACTGAAATCCACAGCATTAATTTCAAAGATATTTGTTGAGCATTGACACTTTTCACAACTATACACTCATTAAAATACACTTAATAGAAAAATGTACATTTAAAAGCATTGACATTGCAAAATTTCACAATGCAAATACATAGTTATCAGAGCATGCAACACTTTTAAGTAAAGGCTATAATGATGTTTGTCTTAACAATTCTAACTTATTTCAATTTTAAAAGTAGCAGCAACAGTGCAAATTTGTGCTGCTTTATTTTTTCTCACAGAAAATAATTTCTTAATTAAAATGTTTGAATAATTTCTATAAAATTAATCCTATAGAAATTTTAATAAAAAATTATGATTTATTCGTGTATGTGAACTGTGTTTTTATGAAATAAAATATTCTACAAGTTAAAATCTTAATTTATTTCTTCATAAATCCAATCGTAATAAAAGTAAAGTCAATGTAATTTACAAAAGATAAACATCTTATGTACTTTACATAACTGCAAGATTCTTGTAGGGTGACATTAAAACAACTTTTTTGGAATCATATAAATTGAGATAAGTGAAAGAACAATTTTGAGGTACCTTAAAATAAATTTACACATGTAATAAAATTACAAACTTTTTTTTAATTAAAATTTGATTTAAAAGTACCTTCTCAGTTTAATTACAAACATTTTAATTTCATGAACATTATAAGTCTAACTATATGAAAAATTGAATATATTATAAAACTGGAAAGCTGGCAGTTTAGCTTTTATATGAAGTGTTTATATTGCATAAATGTGTTTGAAATTTGTAAATGTTGGTGCCTTAAGTTAAGTTTGTTACATGTTATAGTTGTATAGAAAAAGAGTAAGTTTTTTTTTCATTGTGAAGTGTTATTGGAAACTTGTTCTAAAAATGCACAAAACTTTCAATAATATGTGAAATTATACAACATATTTCCAATTTATAAAATTGATCAAAAGATAAATGCATGCATTTGGGAAACCATACATTTGTACAAACAAAAAATTATACAAAACAGTTATGTTTACTTCTATTGAAAAAGCAATGCTTACATTATTATAAAATTGTACAAAAAAAATGTGTAATTAAATTAAGAAAGTAACAGTTATCATTTCTTAAGAAACCTTTCAATACTTTTTAATATATCAAAATGAAGGCAAAAATCTTGCATTAAAAGCCAAACACTGGTGGCTTAGAAATTTATAAAAACTAATTTATTAAAAATATAGGAATAGCCAGAGTACAAACGAGTATACTTATTTCAAATTACAAAGTTTGCAATATTTCATGCACTCAATAAATTTACTTTTTATTACAAACTACACAATTTATTGTTCACAAAAGAATAACTGAACTCAAATTTAGTTTTAAAAAAAAATTATTATACTCATGCAAACTTTAAAAAAACAATAAGGAAATACACAACTATATACCTCAAATGAGAAAATAGCTATTGGACAATTCTCTGCTGTAAGCAAGAGACATTTTAGCTCTTTTTTTTCTAAACATAAACAAATTAGAATTCTAAAATTATCGATCTAGCAATTATTCTGACGCACAGGACACGAACGTGTCCCATGCATCAGATGATACAAATGCATATTTGACCTAGTTAAAATAATTATTTTTCCTTATAACTTTGTCACCAAGTAATAAGATTCATCTTAATTTTATAGTTCTTATCTGTTTACGAGTAGAAAAAAGAGCCAAAATATCCCATACGTTAGCCAGAGAATTGACCTATTAAATTAAAAATAATTATGAAAACTAAAAATTTATATTTTAAAACGCGTCAAAGATTGAGCTAAGAATACAATGTATAACTGAGATTTACACATAAACATTTCTGCAATACAGGCTATTAAATAGCAAAACTTTTAAATTTTAAACACCTTTATATCACATTTGGTAGCCAGAATAAAAGGAGAGAGAAAAAAAAATACAAGTATGAAAGTACAAAACCGAGTACAAACTGAGGGCATAAAAAATCCTTACAAAATATAACAACTTGTTTTAAACACAAATATACTTTGACAAAAAAGTGAAACAAAACATCAGTGCAACACTGTACAGAGAGAAGTTTACTTAGATATGTTTTATGATGCGACACTTTAGCAAAGAATGAGTAGCTTGATGAATGATATCGCTACGCACTAGCTTAACGTAGAGAACTGAACCATGGCACATAATGCAGCAACCAATTTGAGCCTTTTCTTCTCAAACACACTAAACGACGAGTGTTCTTGCATAGTTGGAGAGAGCCACTTCGGTTTGTATTTGGCGTAAAATTACTTTACGCGTCAGTGTCATCAAATTGTTTTGTCTTGACAGAAAGATGGTCTCAATATGCTGTCATGACAGGTGCAAATCTGAAATCTGCATTGCTCTTTTGGCATGTTAGTTTTTAATATTTTTTTACTTAAACTTGAAGATATTCATTGTAAACAAGCTTGTATCTTTTCTATCCATTCTTGAGCTGCGACGCTGTCAGCTGCCATGAAATTGTAGGTTCTCCTGACAGTACGCAACTGAAAATGGAAATGTAAAAACATTAATAATGAACATTATTTGCAAGTACAATTAAAAATGTGATATACACATTTTTATACTTGACCTAGTTCTTTGAAAATACTTTAAATTAACTACCAATGTTCAAATAATGCTAAAATAGAATGAAACATCAATGAACAGAGCATTGATTATATGAAACTATTAAAAATAGGGTGTTTGAATAACTGCTTTTTCGGATAAATGATCACTTACGGGGGGAAAAAGCAATATGAAATAAGTAAACAGTGATATTAAATACAAAACTGTTTATTTATCACAAGTCTTACAAATAACCTTACAGAAAGTAATACTACTTTAAAGAAGCCCTAAAGTTTCGAAAAAGAAGTTCAAAATGTTGAAATTGCTACACAAAATGGTTTTGGTTCACTGGCGTTTCAGTTGAATGGTATTTGAAAAGCTCAGATGCTCTGGTATAGTATATATTATAACTTTGCACAAATAATTTACTTTGAATAATTTTGCAAAAACAAAGTCTTAATGACACACTTAAAGAATCTTCTATAACAATTTACTTTTAGGATAAACATATCTTAGAATTTTGATCAAAAGTTTGAACCACATAAAAATAGAGGTTTAAAAATAATAAAATAAGTAACACTAGGTTAAATTACTCCAAAAAATTATAGTTATTATTACAATTCCCTTAAAAGCTTACATTTTGTTTAAAAAACCTAGAATGACTTTCAAGCATATTTATCAAAAGAAATTATTTCAATATTAGCCATTTTTGAGGAGTGTGATGACAATGTTTTCAATTATAATCTATATATCTATTCCCATAGTTATTTATTTCAAGATTCCAACTTTAAATAAAATTTATGAAAATTTTGTTTAAAAGGATATACACACCTTATTACGATTACAAATATTGAATAAATTACTCATAAAAAATACATTCTATTTAAAAAAATATGCTTAAAACAAAACTAATGCAGACCACCATTGATGTTTATAGTACTATAGGCTATTTAAACAAATTTTTGCAATTTTATTCATTGCAAAATTAACACAATTCAAAATTAGATGGCAATACATTATCTTTAAATAACATTTCTGGATAAGAGTCAAACTTAATTAAACATTAAAATAATAATTATATCATAATTTGTTTAGGAAATCTTTATACTATATCAGTGATTCTCAACCTTCTTTTTGTTGCGGCACACTTTTAATGATTTCAAATTTTGGTGGCATACAAAGAAAAAGATAAGTTTAAAAGTTGTTTACTTACCTATAATACACTGTGTAAAATAGTTTATGATAATAATTTGGAATGTAAAATAAAATAATATAATAAGTACTACAAAAACAACAGTACGTTTATTAAGGGATTAATTACAAATGAATAATAAGAATACTTATAATGAGAAATTTGAGCTTGATGTTTTTTGATAATTTCATTTATATTTGGTCGTAAAAATGACAATGCTACTCTCATATCGTCTTTTACATTTAACAGTCTCGATCTGTTTTTCGTTTTTATGTTGGTTATTAATACTGAAAATCGGAATTCACACAAATAAGATGTAGAAAATTGTAATAATATTTTTTAATTTTTTTCGGCTATCACGGGATAATCGCATCTAATGTTAATCCAAAAGAAATTAATTGATTCTTCTGAATATTTTAAATTTAAATCTCGATTATTAGAAAGCGAAATTAGTTCTTCCTCTTCATTCAAAGTTAATTCAAATACAGAAGTATTAGTTATCACAAATGGATTACAAACCCAATAAATTTTTTTAATATCTAAATTTGGAAATAATGATTAATTCTCTCCTCTAATGTTGTCAAATGGTCAATAACAATTTTGTGTAGAAATCTAATCCGAAAGTGGCGAAGTGATCTTTGAAATCGCTCACGGAATTCGTGGGAAACAAAGTCGCATAAGGATGTGCTTTCCAAACATCAGACAACAAGACGCACACTCACACACCTGCAGGGGGTTGTATGTAAAAAACTAGAGTAAAAAATAGGTCAAAAACGAGACACAGAGAAATATGTAACGAAGAGGTGAAAGTGAAAAATCTTAGTTACAATATTCATTTATATATAAGTACTTTTCTTTAATTTAAACTTTACTTGTAATTTAAAAAAAAGCATTATAATTTTTACTATATACATTTCTAAAATTTGGCTGCACATTAAGAATTTGGCGGCACACAAAAGTGCCACGGCACAGTGTACTATATGAACTGCATTCGTCTTTCAATAAAATCATTCCACAATTTGCTTAAATTACATAATACAAATTTGGAAAAGGAGAATTCTTTAACCCAAAATTAAGCATTGCTGCAAAAGAGTATTAAAACATTTAAAATAAAGCATACAAACAGTTTTACTTACATCAAAGAAGGCTTTTTCGTCTGCTTTTTTAGGAGCACCTTGAACAGATGTTGCAGGAGTAACAGACATTACTTCAGCTAGATCAACAAGTCCTTTACTGTGAGAATCTTCCATTGCATCATAATACCTCAGCTATAGTATTAATAAAAAAATATTTCATTTCATTCTTTCACAAATAGATTAATTACCTTAATTCACTTTTGGAAATATGCAGTAAAATTGTAAGTGTGTAACAAAAAAAAAATTTAAAGCAGATTGTTCACTATGTTTATGATTTAAAATTAAACATGCTTAACTGTCAGCATGTCAAGTCTATATTGTATTTATTGACATAGTCCATAAAAATTCATATATTTATTTCTTTTATTGAAGGAAGATAGTGAAAATAAGGATATTTAGTCACAGATAACAAGGGTAAGTTATGTTCAACATATTTCTGAAAAAAAAAAAGAAAAAAAAAGAATTTAAATTTTAACTCCAAGAATTGAAAGGAAAAAAACCAATCGGGTTACTTTTTTCCCATTGTTTTAACTGGATATGAAAAAGTGAAATCAATGAAGATCCTTGTTTTTATATTTTGAATTCATTTTAGTGAAAAAAAAATTGGAATTTTCTTATTTTAATGACATCTACTATATGCAATTCAACTAATATTAAAATACACAAAAGGCTTTTAATCACAAACAAATATTTATTGAGTAAACAATCTGAATTAGTATTCAATTGCATTGTTATTAAACCTGCCTAAAAATTATGCACTCTATCAAACATAAATTCAGTTATCCTTTGCGTTAAAAGACAGAAAATGTACTCTTTTTCAATAATTGATAGTCTAAAGATACAACTTGACAAAATTTATAGCAATACAAACAGACAATAAAAATGATATTTTCAATCAAAAAAGTCAATTTTCAGGAAACTCAAAAATTTTGGATCATTTACGGAGAAACTCAAAATAATGGTTGTTGGTCTGTTCTTGAATTATCAAACCTCCAACTAAACTACTCTTCCTGTAAAATCTCCATAACAGAGTATATTTGCTTACCTGATGCTTAATTGAATCCAGAACAAACCACCGCTGTTTCCATCCTTTGAGCAGAGCTCCTCTCTTGTACAGGTATCCTTCGTGTGTTCTGTTCTCGGCCACATTTGAAGAGAATTGATCGTAATACTGGCTGCTTGTCTGGAGCGCTGTAACACCTGGTTCAAAATGAATCAATATTATAATGACCCTCATACTAATCGAAAATAGCTGCACTCATATGTGCAGTTTTTAAGATTTTAGAGCAGTGCTTGCAGCAGCAAGAATGACAAACTGGATCCATATAAAGACTTTTTGGAGCAAATAAAAAGGCCAATTAGGAGCAATATATTATAATTTTAGAAAAATTGAACAATGAATTAGAGAAATTATTTGCGATTTTTAAACAAAATATCTCATTTACAGAAGGGTTTATCATCTTTTAAAAACAGCTTATTACATTTAATATTTTTAATTTGTCAAAGAATCAATAGTCGAAATATAAAATACACAAATTTGTTAACTGCCAAGGCAAATTTTTTTCAAATGGAGCAGCTTTGAGGAAATTTAAAGATGAAATGGTGAACTAGAGCAGTTAGAAATAATTGGAACAGCTACAACAACTTTGCATACAGATAGTTTAAAGTATATTTGGCAGAAATATTGATTCTTGTGTTATCAGGACAAAAGGATGTTTACAAATATATTTTTATGAATATTATAGATTCTACAGCACTATTGAAAAAATAATTAAAAAAATTAATTTGGTTCTTTTAGCTATTTAAATGAGACATTTAAGTGCATTTAAACTATTTACAAGTACTTTAGGTAAATATTTAATTATTTAATACTTGACGTGGCTTGTAGCTAACATCCTAGTAAGTTTTAAATAAGATTAATATCTGGCTCTGAGAAGGTCAGTTAAATTTTTGAACATCCATACCCACAGCATGGATTGGTACCTCATTATGTTGGAACAAAAACAGACACTCGTAGAACAGTTGCCAAAGTGTGGGCAGAGTAGAATTATCCAGATAAATTGACAGGTATGAATATATATATATACCTTTATTCAAAATACATTTTCTATTGAAAAGACTAGATAATTAATCAAGTGAAGAATGATATTAAAACAATTCAGTGATATGCTTATACATTAATTGATTTGACTTTTGATTCCTCAAAAATTTATTATAAAAATAATATATTGCTATTTGAAGTAATCTTTACATCATAATACAATCAGACAATCTAGGTAATTTCAAGAAAACCTGCAAAATGTTCTTACTTGAAGTGACAGAGGAACTTTCAGCGCTGCCACCCTTTGAAACTGAAACGGATGCAGCACCTGAATCGCTAACAGATTTATATTTCGTGCAGTTCTTTGGTACTTGCTCTAAACACTTTTCGTGACAATTGTAGCCACAATCAATACATCGCATACCTAGAAAATTGGAGAGTGTAAATATGCAATATTTTCTCATTATATGGAAAAACAAAATTAATTTAAAAACATGAGAATACATTGCATTTATTGCACTTCCAACACAAAATAAAACATTTCTTTTACAACAAAAATTCAGTGAAAAGTTTAAAAACTATATTGTAGAAATGGTGGATCAACACTGTAACTGCAAAAAGTGGAATTTTCAGAAAATGCGAAAAACCAAATTATAAACTTAGTGACGCCAACCAACTTGGAACTAGCGTAATATTGTTACAATAAGAGTTAGTCAAGTCTTTGTTCTCCTCGATGCACTAGGTTAGTTACGTCTTTGTTCTTCTTGATGCACTAGGTTATTCTCTGATAGAATCAAGACTTTATTTCTGTTTTGACAAACTTGCAGTTGGTCATTGTTCTATCATAGCAGCGTTTCGATAACTGCATAGTTCATATATAAGGTGGCTTATTAAATACGAGCCAATATCTATAGACTTGAAATAAAAACAGTTGACAATTTACAGGGATGAGAGTGATCAGAGAGCAAAAAGGAGGAAATACAAAAATTTGTTAAAAAAAGCAAGCGCCTCCGATACCCAAAAGTTTTGTCAAAAAACTCGCGGAAGGAATACGCAAAAATTCAACAAAAAAGTATGAAGGAAGGACGATTCAATAATTTTAAAGATACATTGAAATTTCTCGTACCATATAATAATTAAATTTCAAATATTAGGAGCTTGTAAAATAATCTGTGAGGAAAGAGGAGCTAAAAGGGAAAATCTTTTGTTTAGACATGAGGAAGAGTATACTTTTTGCAGGAAAAACTGGTTCAGATCAGAAAAATGTGAATCCTCGATACAGGGACAAAGAGAAGGAAAATGTTACATAAAACACAAAAGAGGAGGAAATCCTCCAAAAGGAAGAAAACTCTCATCCCAGAATTTAGTATCACATATATGCAATATAAAGTTAGTTTCCTTTTTTACCGAAAGAGTGCATTAATAATATTATAGTTAGGTGTATTTTCCCAGAATTGCTAGGCTGTTGTAGCTTTCAATAAAATATGTTGTTGCTTTATTTCTGAGGCATGACAATTTCCCTGATTAAACCTAAATGCAATTCATAAGGTTACTTTGTAGACAAATGAAATCTTTAAAAAAATGACAATAAATGATTTTAAAACAATAAAAAAAAGTACTGAACTAGATAAACACAAGTATTGCATCTTGTACAAGTGCATCCTTAGATCTACAATTCAATAAGCACATAGAAAATCAACAAAAAATTAAACTGTCAAAACTATTCACAACTCCAATAACTATTCATTTTAATAAAAAGCTATATGTAAAATAAAAATCTAATCATAGTACAAATCTGCTAATGATTATAAATTTTAAAAAATGTCCCCAACTCGCCTGTTTTCACTAAACCCCACAACACATGCGAGCAGTAATCGCAGTAAGTAGGCGTTGTGTAGTTGTACTTTTCGAAGCGATGTGGATGCGAATAAACTTGGGGTTGAGTGGCCTCTCCCACCATTTTACCACGGACTAATATTTCAATGGTGGATCTTTTGTGGAAGGATCTACCGTGGGACCTCACCATTTGAGTGGTGAAGGAAGATTGACGCTAAAAAGAAATTAATTATATTTTAATATTGTTATTTTAATATATTTTACTTAAACATAAAAAAAAAATATCCTCTAAAATCTGCCAATTTAACATTTTTGTTAAGATTTTGACAAAATAAAAAGACAAATATTTTTCATATTAATTGACTTAGAAACAATATTGTAGACAAAAATAATTGTGAATAGTTTGGCTTTGAATAAAAATATTGACCTTGTTTAACATTATATGGCAGAAAAATGGACATAGCCTTAGTATAAAATTACTAATATAATAATATAGACGATAAAACAAAAGAAAAATAAACTGATATGCTTAACAAAATTTAGGTTGATCTTTAATATGTAGGACAAGAAAGCAAAAATCTAACATTATGTATTTTGGTTATAACTAAAAACAATATTTCTGAAAAGCTCTCTGTGAAAGCAAGGGTAAACTTTTAATTAATGTGCAAGAAAATTAAACTAAATTTTAAAGGGTATTTAAATTTATGAACACCAATTGAAAATGGTTCTTTAACAAAAATTCTGAAAAACAATATATTTATTGATCTATCAAAATATAACAAATAGCTACCGTAAGAGAATCAGTCCCAGGAATTTCCATTTTCTCCCACAACATCAACCACTTTTGTGGAAGCAAACCTAATTCTGTTTCCAAATTATGTATGGTCTGAAATGAAAAATTACATGTATTTAAATAAGACATAATGTGTGAAAGTTAAAAACAATGGCAATACAAATTATACTAGATTTTACAATTGAATTTCAACAAAAATTTAAGAGTAGAGGTTTGGAAGAAATATTTTGTTCAAGCAAACATACATTATTACATTGCACAACTGTAAAATGTCATAATTAAATTACAGTTTAAACTGGAAAGAAAGGAAGCTTCTCCTAGTGTTACTTTCCCCAATATTAAATAATAATTTGAATACATCACTTTTAATAAATTAAAAAAAAAAAAAAACTAAAAAAAAACTCAAAAAAAAAATATTATATTCTTAGAAAAAAACTATGCAGAAAGGGAAAAAAAAAACTTCACATTTAAGTGTTAGCTAAATTTAAAAAGTTAAAATACAAATTGCGTAACAAAATGAACAACGTATTTATTGAATTAAAAATAATACTTTACACACGAGCAGTCATATTAACTTCTTATAAATCCTTTTAAGCTTCCCAATTATCGAAAAGATTTGTAATATTAGGGTAAACATTTGATATTTTGAATTCAAAAACAAAACTGAACTGATTACCTCCAATATTTGAGTGAAGAAATCTGGCTGAACCGTAAGGATGCTATCGTAGCAGTTATTTATTATCCTGCGAGAACTGAAATGGGTACTCCCATCAGCAGCTTCCGATTCCTCCTCTCTCTGTCTCTCCATGGCTACCAACTCGAGGTCGTATGATGGACCATGGGCCAACTCCTCTTCCAGATAGTAGTCCCAAATAACCAGGTTGGAGATGTTGGAGTAGGGTCGAAGAACCTGGTACAAAAAAGAGAAAAATCGTTTGTATTCCTACTTAATAATGTAGAATTACTCTGAAAATAAATAAAAAATGTACTATGAACGTTGAATAAATATATTCGAGAATATCAATTTTTAATTTTAATGTATTTTTTGAAAATTTAATGTATATAGTTTTCTCAATACATTTTAGAGGTAATCTTATCATTTTAAAATTGGAGGGAAAAATAAATATTAGGAGAAATTGACAAAAAGAAAAACAAACCTACACAAAACCTACGCATTCTGCTACTTAATATAAAATTGATCAAAATATTCAATGTTCAATATGGGTTAAATTAAGAATAGAAAATCTTTTTGTTTGACAACTAATACTAAAAACAATATTAGACAAGCTTTCTCATTGTGTATATCTTCCTAAACCTTTTTATCAAAGTTTAAAAACCAGGCAAAGGTTATAATCTACACTTCAAATTTGGTTGCGCACTAAACATCCATAACAAAGATATTAACCCTTTGGGTCTGGATTATGTTTCACTAAAAAATTTTCTTTATTACAAATGATAATGCCAGTAAACAATTTAAAATTACTTGAAAATGTTGCAAAATCAATCTTACAGGGTTTCTGCCAAAATAAATGTCACAAATCCATAACATCCCAAGACTGAAGCAAATAATTTTCCATGACTCAAGAAATCAAATCAGAAAAAAAAAAAAAAAAAAAATAATAATAATAATAATAACCCATATGAATTTTACCAACACGAACACAGTAAGTAAGCCACTGTACCATAACATGATTTTTATAAAGTTTTATTTTAATTTAAGTAAAAAATCATTATTTCAGTAACTTCCAAATCAGAAGGAAAAGGGGAAAATAATTTTCCATTCTTTGATATTTCAGTGTTAAAAAAGCTAATCAATCTTTAATAATAAAGAAATATTAATAGAAAGAATAAGTCAATAATAATAAGTTATATGATCAAAAATAGAATGTTTTGATATCAACAATGCAAAAGAAAAGAAAGAAGGCGCAAAAAAAAATTTAAACAAAAGCTTATCAAAACTCTTCATTTCAGTTCTCATATGAAATTGTTTTTCACCTACGAGACCTTACTCGTGTGATGTCCCAAATTTGGAGTTCAGAAATATTTCATTGGCTGTGGTTTTTAAATGTGATCTTTGTTTCCGTCACAGCGTAAACAAAAATACAGATGAATTTTCGATGAGCTGAATAGTGATCATGGCGTTTATGACATCACAGTTACGTGTTTTAGCCATGAATTTTCACTGTATTTCCATGACTTATGGCCATTTTTTTGCTCAAAATCATAACTTTCCATGACAAAATTTACCCAATATCCAAATTCATGACTCTCCATGACATTTCCTGACTTTCCATATGCGCAGAAACCCAGAATGTAAAGGGCTAAAACTGGTTCCTAAGAGTTTAAGTGGTATTCAAATTGTAATTGTGTAAAAAGGAGATGAGGGTTAAATTGCCTGAAACATGGTCACAAGATCTAGACTGATAAAAGCAATCTAAAGCGATTAAATTGAAGCAGAAATAGAATTTTACATGTGGATTTCAACCACATCCTTCACTGATTAATGAATATCAACAATACAATACTTACACCATCTTCATTAGCAGAGACACTCATGTAATAAAAGTTGTAAAAAATAGGGCATCGTGCCCACAGCTTTTCCACGTAATCCCAGAAAGAAGGTCCGTTGGTGGACGAGTTGTTCAGAGAGTTTGTCTTGAGCGAAAATCCAGTTTCGTCGTCCGATCCTCCGTCCAATCCACGGTGCCTTGTGCATCTGTCTTCCAGTAACCAACCCACTTCGGCTCGTTCACATTCGTTGTCCAATAGGAAAGTTCGAAAGCGGCAGGAAACGTAATGATATGCCAAAAACTTCAGGTAATACTGGTTGAACTCAAACGACATAGGAAATTGCTTATGAATCTAGAAGAAAATAAATCATTTATAAAACAAATACTCAAAATAATCATTTACATTATAAGAAATTACTTTGGAAAACGTAGGTTTTGGAGATTAATCTGTACATTTTCTCTTTAGGAGTATTATGTACCTAATTTTTAATTCAGATTTTTAGTCAATAAAACATTTACTGTTGAAAAATGAATATTCTTGCATTCATAGACGTAAAGTACGGGGGGGGGGGGGCAGAGGGGGCTGGCCTCCCCCCCGTGGCCAGAGGGGGCTGGCCTCCCCACTTTTAAATTCTGGGGGGCTGCCTATCCTGATTTTTGTAACACTATCTCCTTTTTTTTCTTCCATTCTCCAAATCAATTATAATAACTGTTTATTGTTGGTATTATATAAGAAATTGTGTCATACCTAGATTTTCGAAAAATTAATAGATTTCGATAATTTTTCGAAAAATTTCATCTTCCGTCAAAACTTGCCCCCCCCCCCCATGTTTTTTGAAAAGTTGACACCTATGCTTGCATTCATGTCAATAAAAGAATTTTCATTAAAATAAACCAGGGTCTTGGTTTTTTGCCCACTTAGTTTTGAAATTTTAGAACTCTATCTAAAGCTTAAATATTAACTAAAGAAAATTCTTTATAATATACATTTTTAAAAAATATCATTTACATGATATCTTTCAAAAACAACAAAGAACAACACACAGCTAATACAAATCCAAAATTGCAGTTTCTGAAATACATATTAGGATTTTATTTAGTGACTGATTTCTAATATTTCTATGCACTAGCAATATTCTCATTTTCATTTATATCGTCCAGTACCCAAATTATTCCACATTTTATGCTTTAAATAAAACAATAGGTAAGGAATCGATATATGACAATACAAATTTAGAAATTGAAAATTGTAATAATTTTACTGCACCAATATTAAACAATATATTCAACTGAGTGGCCTAACTAGAGATGCCAACTTTTCTAACGATTTTCCGTATTTTTTACAGAATTTCCTTAGTTTTTACGAATGGGAGGGATATCCTTTGAAATCTATGGAAAAAACTAAAAGTAATATCTTTTCTCAATCTTTTGCCAGTATAATACTCTTGAACAAGGTTCCCACTCAAATCACAGAATGAAAATCAATGACTTTTTAAGGACCTAAATAATGTTTTTAAGGACCTTTTAAAATTTGTTTTCAGGCATCACGTCTATATGTAAATTTTTTAATAATGTATATTCTACCAAAAGAGTTACAAGTTAGCAGCATACATAATACAAATGTGTCAGAGAATTCTGATACTGTGAGGATAAGAGGCAATTACGCGAGGATAGCAAGTCGGAGTTGTATTTTTATAAATTTTTGTTGAGTACACAACATCCGCAAAAATTAAGAACTTTTAAGGACCTCTAAGCATTTTCAAGGACTTTTAAGCACTTTTGGGCATTTTCAAGTACTTTCAAGGCCTTGAAAACAAGTTCAAAAATATTAAGCACTTTTAATGACTTTCAATGACCGTGGGAATCCTGTTGAAATTCACAGGGGTAAAAACAGCAGGGGTGGGAAGTGCTAAAGCCCAGTTTGGAGCAATTTTGGAGCAGCAAAATTTAACGTTTGGAGCAGATTCGCAAAAAGTTGGAGCAGCAAAATTTAACTTTTGGAGCAGAATAAGAGAAAATGTAGCAGCAAAATTCGAAGATTAATAGCAGAAATATAATAAATTGTAGCTGATTTAACAACAATTACAAGAATTAAAATTTAAACTTGTATAATTTTATTTTTCTACAAAAAACATGTATTATAAATTTAAAATTATAAGATATACATACAATTACAACATAAATATAATTTGTAAATTAGCAACATTAGAAGGCCAAAACTACTTATATTGAAGATTTCATAGCTCTAGATCTATTAGAAGACACTTTGTAAAAATATTAATTAAAAAAAAAATTAAAATTTTTAAATTCGGTGTTTCAAAAGTCTAATTAGAAGTCCAAACATATTTAGGTTGAAAATTTCAGAGGTGAACCTCTATTTGAAGTCACTTTGTAAAAAAAAATGTTAATTAAAAAATTTATTTAAAAAAAATAATAACATTTTGACATTCTGTTTGTCAAATGTACAATTTGAAGGTCAAAACTACTTATGTTGAAAATTTCAGAGCCATACCTCTATTTGAAGTCAGTTTATATAAAAAAAAATTTAACTTAAAAATTAATTAAAATTGCCTTTTTGTTTATCACAAATGTACAATTTGAAGATCAAAACTACTTATGTTGAAAATTTCTGAGCTGTAGCTGTGAGAATATGTGTTCTGTTAAATATTTTTTTTTTGTTTTGGATTTCCGGCGCCTCTGCGGATTGCCGCCTGATTTATTGTTCCACCAATCTTTGGGTTGGGTGGCGCTGTCTGGGTTGCTTTATGTGATGTAATGTTATATATATGTTTTGTGTCAGTTGGAAATTGGAATTTGAATAAAGAAGTTGAATTTTGATTTTGGCCGAACTAGTTGTGTTCTTTGGCCGGCGTTTCGAAGAAGCGAAGCGTTTTGTTTCATGTGCTGACATGAAAAGTGGAGGCAAGCCGACGAGATAGAATGATGTTATGCTTGTTTTGTGACGACAAGTTTTATGATTGATTTCAAGAAATTCGATGCGTTGCTTGTTTGTTGAAACAACTTCGGAATTTGGTGATGTGCTGATGAAAAGCTGCATATTGCATTTGTGCTATTGTTCCTGGCAAATGGTGATTTGCTGAAAGAAATCCGGCATCTGCATATTGTGTTTTGTGCAATTGTTCCTGGCAAATTCTGTGCGTGTTGTGTTTTGGTTTTGTTGGATCAAGTTGAGTAAGTAATGGTGGTTAACGATGCTACACAGCTCAAACGAAAGCTGGCCTATGTTAAAGGCCAGACCACTCAAATTTCTACATGGCTCACCAATACAGATGGCAATACTTTGGCTGTCGAATTCGAAGCCAAGTTATCAACCGTCACAGGGTTAAAAATTAAGATGGAAGAATACGCGGCCGTTGCTATTTCGTTATTAGATGACGCGGCATATAGTGTTTTCTCACAAAATTCATTGGAAGTTTTGGGTGATATAGAAAGCCTAGAAGCAGATTTGCTTCACAAGGCAGGTACTGTAGCTGATTTACTTAATCTAAATAATGCTGAAATATTCAAAGTAATTATTCTAATAATGTGAAGGTAAAACTGCCTGAAATACCATTGCCTCAATTTTCCGGCAGTTATACCGAATGGTTTTCTTTTAAATCTCAATTTGTGATGCTTATTGATGAAAACGATCAGTTGTCAGACGCCCAAAAATTATACTATTTAAAGTCTTCACTTTTGGGATCTGCAAAAACTGTTCAGACAACTGATGATTCATATGCATCATTGTTTAATGCTTTGAAATGTAGATTTGAAAATACTAGGTTAATTGTAAATGAACATATTTCTGAAATTTTAAATTGTAACAAATTGAAATATGAATCGGCTAAAGAATTGAGAAATTTGATTGATAACTTGTTAAGCCATTTAGAGCCGAATAAGTTTTGTGGAATATTATTGATAAATATTATTGTTCAGAAAATAGATGATGAGTCTAGAAAACAATACGAGATGTCATTAGGTTCAAATGGTTTGCCTGATTTTGATGTTTTTTTGGATTTTTTGTTGAAAAGATGCCAAATTTTGGAAAACATGCATAATTCGGTTTCTAAAGTAAATGATGGTTTTTGGAAGGTCAAACAAGTTGATTCCAAATTAAAAACTAGACCAAATGAATTTGGTTCGATTAGAAATAAGCCATTTGAAAAATGTCCGAAATGTTTTCTAGGTCATAAATTGCATAATTGTGTAAAATTTGAGAACATGAATTTATGTGATCGTAAGAGTTTTGTTAAAAGAAATAATCTTTGCTATTTATGCTTATCTCAACATTATTTGAAGGACTGCACGCCAAATTTGAAATTTTCTGTTTGTTTTTTGAAACATAATACATTATTACATGAATATGTTAAAAGCAGTTCGTTAATTTCTAATGTAACAGGGGAGATTCAGAGTGTTGTGAGTAATTCTGGTCAAGGCCAAATCACTACTCCTGTTGCTAGTATTTTGAATGTTGAAAAAAATGATGAGTTGGTAAATCTGTCATCTCCGAGTGAGAATGGGATTTGTTTATTGCCAACTGCATGCGTATATGGGATTTCATCTTTAGGTGAAAAGGTAAATTTAACTGTTTTACTTGATAGTGGGTCAATGTTTACTTTTATTTCTGAAAGGGCAGTTAAATTGTTGCAGTTAAAGAGGAAAAATAATAGACTTGTTGTTAATGGAATCGGTAATGTTGTAACGACGCAAACTAGGGGATCTGTTTGTTTTGCAATAGAATCAAAACAAAATGATAAAAAATTAGAGATAGAGGCTTTTGTTTTAAATCAGTTAACTTCAGTATTGCCTTTCAAACCTATTAGTGTAGATCATGTGGATTATATTAAATCCATTCCTTTGGCTAATCCAAATTTTTCTGAACCCAAAGAGATAGATATAATTTTGGGTAGTGATTATTTTTTCTCGGTTTTGCAGCAAGGTCAGATTATGGGATTGCCTAATCAACCTATTGCTCAGAATACCATTTTTGGTTGGGTGCTCGCTGGGAAAATGAAAGGCGTTGACAATGACGTGCCCATTTGTTCAAATTTAGTTAGTATGCCGTCTGACATTAATCCAGTTAATGTAGACTTAATTTTGCAGAAATTTTGGCATAGTGAAGAATTACCAAATAAATTGTCTGTTTTCTCGGAGGAGGAAAAATTTTATGAGGAACATTTTAAGTCAAACATGGAGATTAATTGTGATAGGCGCTTCGTTGTCAAATTGCCTGTATACAGAGATGGGAATTTGAGTAATTGCAAACCAGCAACTGTTTCGAGGTTAATAGCTATGGAAAACAAGTTTAGGAAAAATCCAGAATTTGGTATCGGTTATAAGCAGTTTTTAAAGGAATACAAGGAGCTTAACCATATGTGTCCGGTGACGGGAAATTTAAATGTTGATAAATACAAGGTACATTATTTACCGCATCATGCCGTCATTAAATCAGATAGTTCTACAACAAAACTAAGAGTAGTTTTTGATGATTCGTGTAAAGGCCCTCAGGGAGAATCATTAAACTCACTTCTGGGTGTTGGTCCCACAGTTCAGCCAGATATTTTTTCGATTTTAGTTCGTTTTAGGATACCAGAAATAGCTTTTTCATCGGATATTATGCAAATGTATAGGCAAATTTTGGTTGATCCTGAAAGTCAGGATTTACAGCTTATTGTTTGGAGAGAGTCAGAAAAAGATAAAATTAAAGAGTACAAGCTTTGTACAGTCACATATGGGACATCATCAGCTCCCTTTTTAGCTACCAGGTGTTTACATCAAATTGGCTTGGATTGTGAGATCAATGAACCTGAAGTTGCTTCTATGATTAAGAATTCATTTTATATTGATGATTTAATGTCTGGATCGTCTAATGTACATATGGCCATAAGAAATACCAGGGTGTTAATAGATTTGTTAGAGGCAAGGGGCTTCCATTTAAGGAAATGGCGGTCAAACTCAAATGAATTTTTGGCACAAATTGCAGGAAGTGTTCCAGTTCTGGACAGTTTAGATATACTTCCAGATGAATGTTCTAAAGCTTTGGGATTGTTGTGGAATTCCACTGAAGATTGTTTTATTTTTAAAACGTCTCTAAAATTTGAGGAAAAAATTACTAAGCGTATATTTTTATCGGAATCTGCTAAAATTTTTGACCCCTTGGGCTTTCTTTCGCCATGCACAATTTCAATTAAAATATTTTATCAACAATTATGGTTGTTAAAGTTAGGGTGGGATCCTTTCCCCCCAGAATCAGCACATAAATGGTCCAAATTTCCTCACCAATTCGAGAGGTTGACAGAAGTTAAAATTCCTCGTAGGGTAGGAGTCGGAGGGAAAAATATTTTCCTTCATGGCTTTGCTGACGCTTCAGAGGCAGCTTATGCTGCAGTGGTTTATGTGGTACAAACTAGTGAAGGACACGGTGACTCAGTGAGACTTTTAGTGGCGAAGTCAAAAGTGGCTCCAATTAAGCCACTGTCCATTCCTCGACTGGAGCTCAACGCGGCTCTCCTTCTTGCGGGACTCTTAGACACAATTTCAAAGGTACTGTCCGAGTATCGAGTGACTGTGCAAGCCTGGACGGATGCCCAAGTAGTCCTTGCTTGGCTCAGTTCCCCACCTCGTGTTTGGAAACAGTACGTTGCCAATCGTACTGCCGAGATCTTGGAACTTGTGCCCTTTGATCGGTGGGGACACGTCCCATCCCAAGAGAACCCTGCCGACATTGCTTCACGAGGCACTTCTCCAGATAAGCTACCTGACTTTGGATTGTGGTGGCTTGGTCCTGATTGGTTGGTTAAAGGTGAGGCTGAGTGGCTAAAAAATAGTAAGGTAACCTCTTCAAACTTTGAGGACTCTGACATTTTAGAAAGAAAAAAAAAAAAAAATGCTCTCCATGTGCTCTTTCAAAGGTAGTTGTTAATAATGATAATGATTCTTTGTTTATGAAATGTTCTCATTTATCTAAAATTGTTGCTGTTTATGCTTATTGTATGAGGTTTGTTTTGAGATGCAAACAAAAATGTGCTGCTAAGAAAAGTTTAGTAGACACGAATGAAAGCAACATTTCATTAAATGCTTCTGAACGGAAAAATGCTTTGCACCTAATTATAAAATATGTGCAACAGTTGTACTTTCTTGAGGAAATTGAATCCTTAAAAGGTAATAAGAGTTTGAAAAAGAATAGCTCTTTGGTTTCGTTGCTTCCATTCATTGATCCAGATGGTTTGCTACGGGTGGGAGGAAGACTGGATAATTCTCAACTGAGCTATAATTCTAAACATCCAATTATCCTACCTTCTAAACATCCTTTGAGTGTCTTATTGGTTCGAGAATTTCATGTGACTCATTTGCATGCTGGTATAAATGTGTTATCCAACATTTTCAAGCAAAACTTTTGGATCATCCAGGGTAAAATGTTAATTAAGAGTGTAATTAACAAATGTGCTGTCTGTATATGTTTCAAAACTGATTTTTTTATTCAGTTATTGGGGTCTCTCCTTACATTTGAAGAACTATCAACTTTGCTCAGTCAAATTGAGTCCATTTTGAATTCGCGTCCATTAGTAAAGACTAATGAGAATGAGTTAGACAGTATAAATGTACTTACTCCTCAACATTTCTTGTATAGGAGAAGTTGTTACTATTATTCCTGATAATGTAAATTCCACTAAGCCAAATTTGTTGAAAAGGTAGGATTTGATTCAATATATGAAAAATGTTTTCTGGAAACGGTATTATAATGAATACCTAAACACTTTGCAAACCAGGTCAAAATGGACTCAAGTTCGAGATAACTTTAAAGTAAATGATGCGGTTCTGTTAAAGGAGGATAATGGCCGGCGTTTCGAAGAAGCAAAGCGTTTTGTTTCATGTGCTGACAGTAGCCTTATTAGTAGTAGTTTTGTAATTATTTTTTTTTATTAAAAAAAACTAATTAAATTTTAACATTCTGTTTTTAAAAAGTCTAATAAAAAAAAAGGCCAAAACTACTTATGTTGAAAATTTCAGAACTGTACTTCTATTTAAAGTCGGTTTGTAAAAAAAAAATTAAATTAAAAATGAACTAATTAAAATTTTAACATCCCGTTTGTCAAAGGTACAGAAAAGGTCAGAAGGCCAAAACTACTTAGGTAAAAAATTGTAAGTAAAGTTATACACCTATTTTAAGTATCTTTCTATAAATCCACTGACTCTTTGTTTTATTATTATATAAGACTCATTTGTATAAAAATAGCAATTCTTATAGCAAAAATAGCAATACAGTAAAATTAAAATAAGATGTTTCTAAATTTTTTGTGAATATTCTAAAATTTTGTAAATTTTTTTTTTTTTCCCCACATCGGGTCAAATTCAGCGTAAAAACGGCGATTTTACCTTACATGCCGTTCTGTAAACTTATAAAAAAGTTTTTTTTTGTTTTTATCAAATCGGAAACATTCCAGGATTTTGATTACATTTCTGTGATACTTAATTCCAAAAGTAAAACGGCCGTTTAAAAGTTAATTACCAACAGGCAACAATTAAATTACAAAACACATCCCTAAATTTAATAGAAGGTATCGTCATTACGCGTGTCGGAGCGGAAATATTCTTTTTAAATGCTTAGTAAAAACATTTGATAGTTATACACCTTTAACTTTTTACCAATTCCTTTCTTCTTTATATTTAAACCAAAAGAGGGTGAGTAAAAATCCGGCGAAACACACTTAATCAAGGTACGTACGAAATGGCCATCCGCCGTGCTAACTAGTAATCGGAAATTTTGAGGCTGCCCCCTAAATATTATCTAGCAATAACGCACGGGATATCAGCACTCGGCGATTTGAATTTGTCCCGATGCAAGGCGCGTTTGAACATGAATGCGCATGTGGGAATGTCGATTTCAGAGGGATAATCCACACATTGCATTGTTAGCGGGAAAAATCGAATGTTTTGCAAATTCGTCCGAAAACGGCCCATGAGGTTGCCGTAATTTCGTCTCCACATAGATTTGGCGTGAGCAAGCTGGTTTGGTGCCTTAGCATGCACGTTTAAAGGAAGATTTAAAGCAAAATTGGCGCAGAATTGCACTTAAATGTGGTTTTGTAGCAGGTTGGAGCAGGATACCACTTTTGGCGCCCGCTGGCGAAATTGGCGCAGAATTCCCACCCTTGAAACAGTCAAAATGTAAAAAAGAGGAAAATATACACAGCATTATTTTGAACTACAAAAACAGCTGAATACGAATATATTTGTATACTAGTGGGTGTACAGAACAGTGATGCAGCCAGCAATTTTTTCTAGGGTGATTTTAGACAAGTTAAGTCTGATAAAGCCCTAAAAAGTTCAATAAAAATAATAATTGCAGAAAAAACAGAGCTTTAAAAAAAAAAGAAGAGGAAATCGACGTAACTGCAGAAGATTTTAACCGCTGAATTCACCAATACTTTCGTATTATCAAGATTTACGTCATTTCCACTGAATGTTGCGCATTTGTAATAGGTGCTATTGTATCTCGTATTCATTTATCGTAATGTAAATATTGGTCATATGTAAACAGTAAAAAGAAGTACAAATCCATAAAAACAACAGAAAATCTGTAAAAAGTTGCCAGTTCTACAAAACCAATATTATGAATTGGATGAACCAAGCTTATAAAGTAACACCAGCATATTCCTATAACTTAATCCTACTTTCTGTCCTCATTCCCTTATGTAGCTGTAATAAAAAAATATTCCCAAGGCCTCAGGCAACTTACTTGGTGAACAGCATCTAAAAATTGTAGAAAAATAGGAGCGAAACCACTAGCTAAAGTTGCAGCAGTGTGATTACTACGGTGAGTAAACCTGTGGCCGAAAGCCAACCATTCTTTCTCAATCAAAATTCTGAAGCCTTCAAAGGTTCTGTAATAGGGATCCAGACACAACTCTGCAAGGGAGATAACCTGAAGGACAGAAAATGTAAATTTAATTAAATAACAGTTTAAAAGATGTAAAGTAACTATCAACAAAGAACAAAAGCATTTAAAAATGTGTATAATGAGCTGATATTAAGAAGATTAATACCAAAGTTTATGTCATTCCAATTCATCTGACAGCAAGGGCAATACAAGTTATTTATGAATGAGGTATATACTTATACAAGTTATATTTGAAATTAACATAATAAAAGCGTAGGTAGATTTTGATTACTTTTTTCAGTATGATGAAAAGAAGTACAATTTTTACCAAGCAAATGGGGTATACTTGTAAATTTGGCCTATGGCTGTGACAGTTCATTGCAATACTTTCAGTTTTATACATCAGATGTGAAGTAAGTACTCTATATGAACTGAATGGGGCTAATACATACATCTCAACCTTCAAAAATATTTTGGTTGAGCACACAATTTAGCAAGCCTTTTTTTTATATATATCTTTAATATTATGCAAATTTCAAAATAGTAAATCCACAACTACAACCAAATGAAAATGTGGAATTCATTCTTTTTAAAAATTTAAAGCTCTAAACAACAAAAACTATTCCCACCTGTGTCGTTACATCCCACCCATCTTCCAAGCAAATCATGACAGATGACCCTTGCACATCCATCAAATCTACTACAGCTCCAGACAACTGGAGGATACCTTGAAGCTGCAAGAAAAGGGTCATTAATTTCTACAAGCACAAAAGCAAAAAAATTAAATTTACAAAGGAAACCATTTCACCAGTGGGCCTAACCTGAGTGAGCCATTCGGAATTTTCAACGGCTCTCAAGAACGACTGATCTGGATCTGTGACAACTGCACTGGGCACGCACGCTCTGAGGAGTTTCTTAAAACTAGCCTTCACGTGTCTCACTTCTGGGAATTCAACTGGGATGAAGTCGCAATTGGGAAAGGATTCAGCTTTGATGCCCTAGGGAATAAAAATATGTTTTAATTTTTAGGTGATTTCAAAGCACTTTTTTTTTTACAGAGTTTCAAAACTCCAGTCAAATATTGCCATCCCAGACACATAGTTGAGCAAATCTTAATACTCTTCATATGAGAGCATGCTGCAAAGTGAAATACTTCCAAAACACCAGTAAAGTTCATTTTAAAAATATCTCTATACACAAGGTGTCCCAAAACATACCTACTAGAAATAAAGCTTTATTGAACAAGGGCATAGAGGAATAGACAGGTTATAAATAAGGTGATTATCAGGAGACAGGTTATATAAGGAGGTACATTCTCAATGTGTTTGCCATCCATCTCATTGATTCTCAGCAAACAGACAACAAAATTGATCACCATCTTCAAGATAATGTCTGTTGGCAAAGCCAATATTTCATGCTCAATGTCAATTTTCAGTTTCAAAATGTCTGCCAATAGATTTTGTCTATAGACCATATCCTTCAAGTAGACCGTAAACAAAAATCAACACCTGGGGTTAAGGTGGGCCAGGGGAATATGAGAGCCAGTCTAAGTCACATCTATAAGTATTTTGATAATCAAGTGCAATGACATACTCCCAAAAGTGTTTATACAAAAATAGAAACAAACATGTTCTAAAAAAAAGCTGAAACATCATGTACATACCCCCAAAAAATCTCCCTATTATACCCAAGTTGTTACTCGAGAAAATTATATCTGACCTTGATAGATATAATTTGAGACACCCTGTTACATCAAATAGTTTAAAAATCTTAAATTTACTTTATTATCCACAATTATCCTATATTTTTAAAGATAATATTTAGTAGAAGAAATTATTTTCCAAGTAACTTTAAAATAAAAATAAAAAGGAAAGTTCAATTTCTTATACAGATTAAAAATTATAATACATCAATATATTTTATCAATTAACAAAGATAAAATTAAATTATAATTTAAAACTGAATTGAAATCAATTCTAATAAAGCTTCAAGCACAATAGTATTTTAAACATATGAAATATAGCTAGAACAATTCAACTAAAATATGTCACTACAAAAGGCTCAATGGTGACTTTGTGTAGTTGCTTTTATCCTTCATTCAATTATTTGTAGTTATTTCAAGGTAAAAATATATCGGTGTAATTTAGATCACTTAATGCAAGTTAAAAAACATATCACAAAATATAATTAACAAATATTCCGCACACAAAGCAATTGAACCAAAATAATTTAATTAACTAACTTCAAAGTAGAATAGCTCATAAATAAAGAAAGTAAACTTAAAAAAACTGTACCTTAATTTGAGCTTTCTCTCCGAATACATAGAGGGCAACTCTATGCAAGGTGTGTGTAGTAGCATCCAATATATCTGGTATATCAGATAGTCTAGTACCTCTGAACTCAGAACCTAAACTGTTTGTAGACCCCTGTCTTCGTTCTTTTAAGCTTCCCCATCGAAGATCAGAAAAATTAGCTGTCCCTCTGTTCATTCGAAAGTCCATTTTTGTTGAGCTAACACCTAAAGCAGAAATGTTTTCAAACTTAAATCCAACAAGCTTTATAAAGAAGCTTTAAAATACATCCAATTATTAAAAAAAAGAAATATGAGGCTGAGTATTTAAAAATAATTTTAGATCACAAATAATTTCAATAACACAAACTATCACCAAAATAAAACTGTATTTTTTAGATAGAAATTTATTCTATAATTAGCTAAGCATTAACTTTCTTCTTTTTTCAATGTCTACTTAATAACAATAACATAATACCATTTGAATTCTGAAGTGATCTTTTGTGAAGTACTACTTTAATTATGTGTAGCTAATCACAGAAAGCTACTACTCTCACAGGTTAACATTAAAAACAGACCTTTTTTGGTTGATGCAAGACAGGGCAAATGATATTTTGAAGTACATTAAAAACAAATGAAAGCAATTTGGGACATAACTTATAATAACAATTTAAGTAAAACAAAGGACACTTATCTACATTTTTTTTTCTTTCTTTTTTTTTAATTTCTAGTTACAATTGTGATATTATGTGAATTTTGCATTCTTTCAAAAGTTGCTCAAAGCTATCTCATAAAAGACTATGGCAATTTTCTTTCTTGGAGTACAGAAAGAATAGCATCGTTAGATCTCTGAAAAATTATGAAAAATGGAAATGTAATGTTTTTTTACCTAATCCCTTAACTTAAGGTAATCTCATCATCTAAGGTATTTCATCTGGAGTATTTACATAATGATATAACATGTGATAAAGAAAAATTGTTGAAACCGTAACCTTCCTTAAGGGGCAGTAAAACGGTCAGTACGCTCCAACAGAGAATCGAACAGTTTACTGTTCTGGAAAGTACGCCTCTAGTGCAGAGTTGAAGATAGACGGTTAGTAATTGAGAGTTGAATGCGTTTTTATTCTGAATTGGTTGAGAAATGCGAAGAAGTGTTTGCGATTTCATAGTATGTTGGTGTAGGACGCTGACGAAGCTGTGGGTGAATTAATTATGTATTTGAACGAAGAATTAAAAAATATTTTAAAGAAATTGTGACAATTTGTAAAGCCTTTTATTTAGGGATTTCTTGGCACAAAATAACCACCACTGGTGTTAAAAAATAAATACTTAAATCTAAGAAGAAAATAATTTATAAACTATATATATATATATATATATATATATATATATATATATATATATATATATATATATTATTTTTAAAAAATGAATACGAAGAAAGAAAAGATTTTGAGAATAATTAATTTATATTTCTTTAAGTTATCTGCTAAGGCATAAATTTCATCATACATAAGTAAAAATACACAAGTTTTTAAAGGTTTTTATATGTTTAATGAATTAAAACTTACCAAATTAAAAATGGATGATCTAGAAACTACCATTTCTCTCAAAAACGAATCTACAGAGCTGAACCAACTTAGTTTTACTACATATAATTCCTCAGCTCACTTTCCAGAAGTTTTAGAAGCAGCTACTTTATGATATTTCTGCTTATATGTTGATTTTTTGCTTTTTAATTTATTCCTTAAAAATGAAATATCGACTACAACAATATTCATAACAACTTATAACTAAATCTTCATAGAGCTTCAAAAGTGCATTGTCTTTTTTAATTTTATTAGAATAATTCATAAGGCAAATATTCCATAAAACTTCATAATTCTGAAAAACTTCTAGAAATTTCGATACATCATTGCAATTCCACTTCGATTGCATCTTTTTCAATTTAATTTTTTAAACTAATGTTTTTAATCACACACTCATTTTTAATTTAATGTTTTTAATACTAGTTCAAATTGAAATGGAGCAAGAAAAAAAAGAGGAACAATTTTCGTTGGAAGGGAGAGCAGGAAGAATATTGGCTGTCGAAGGTCATGCGAGTCTCTTCACGGACAGAACCATCTCTCACTTAAAACATGCTCAAATTTACTGTACAGGCGAATTACTGACTGTCACTAGTGGGGAAAAAAGGAAATTGAAGGGGATTTTCATAGTGGACAGTGCTGTCGATTGGCTACTGTCGATTTTACTGTTCTCGTGCAAAAGCCCCTTTCCTTTAGATAGACGAAAATTCTAAATAACTTTCCCTTCCAAATACAATAATGAAGTTACTTACGCCTCCCCCCTTTCCCTCCAGACGATCTTAGACTATTAACCGCTTTCTGGAGTGGATTGCTCCTGCGTGCAATTTCTGGCGTCAGGGTGGGAAAGTTGTCCAAACCACCAACCCCCATGACCAGCGACGTTATGCTGAGCGTGGAGTCATGCATGTCGCCCGTGCAGGTGGCCCGCATTGTGGAAGATGGAGTGGAACCCACAATGGCCGTCATGAATTTCTCCTGCTCCAGGTGAACAGAGGTCTCACTGGAAGCACCTGAGGATGATAGAAAAAATATCCATTCAGAGTATGTTATAGAACTGAAAATTATTTTAGTGTCAGACTACTATATTAAGGAAGGGGAAAAAATGATTAAAAATCACAGTTTTTATTTTGGTTCAAAGAGTATTTTGTAGATAAATAACATTCTCAGACACAAACAATGAAATCTAATAAAATAGTATCGAAGACCTATTAAATATAGAGGGTACCGAGATATTTTATTATTTATGCAAATTATTTATCTATGAATGTGCACAAGTACTATATTAAGACAACATCAAGAAATATCTAGAGCTAAAATGCGATTTGAAGACAAATTCTGCCAGAAATGTAGAAATATTTTCAATTTTCCCTAACTTTTTAAGATAATCACCAATTATTTCCCAAACTATTTCAAGTTGCCATATTTCATTTTTCTAGCAGCACCTACTACTTTATGAGCTCTTTTTTTTAACAAAAAAAAGTACATGTACAATGATAGCAAAAATTATTCCTTGTGTTCTTCTGTTGCAATAAACCCACATGTCTCCTAATTCATGCAATTTTATTTATTCCTGTGAGGGTATGCAAAGAATAGAGTTAATGTACCTCTAGTGCCAACAACACCACAAGAACTGAAGGAATGCATCACTGCTACCGCGAAAAACATCGACAGGAACATGCTACAGAGCATATGGAACAAATTGTATAACCGTTTCAATGTATGTAATACAACCAATACACACGTGTTGAATACCTGCAGTGTGTACACTACCTGAGCCTTGGCTAGTACTTGTATTTTTGTATGTATAACACTTCTAAATAAAAATTGCTTTGATACCAGATAAAAATCATTTATGCGAACTCTATATGGCAAAATGTAGTCCGGGTTGAAAAGTCCATTAAATGCAGATTAAAGAGAGAAATATGCTTACTTGTTGAGGACGGGTGGCTCTTCAACATTCCAATCACACCTTTGCCATGAAAACAACTTGCACGTAAGAGCAATGATTTCGTTCGAGGATGCCTCCACGTGATCACTGGGAATCTACACATTACGCAATGAATTATCTATATTGTTGGATAATTAAAACATGCAAGAAAAACGCGAAAAAGATACAACAAACAATCTTAATCCGAAGCAAAAATAATTTGGTATAATGTACAGCTATTCTAAATGGACTTGATTAAAGAACTCTGGAAAAAATTTTTTAAAAAAAAGATTGGCAAACAATAATGACTGCAAAATTTGGTTAAGTTCATAAAATGAAAATAATATCCTCTAATAAAGTAAATATTTTTTCCAAAAAAATGCAACATGATACTAATTACCCAATTCATTTACAATATAATAATTATGTATTTAAAACAACTAATTTCTTCCCTTCTTACACTAAAAATACACTTTTACTTACTTGTAAATTAAATTACTCTTACACATTAAATAATAATTTCTGCTCGATATATTGAATATAATTAAGAGATGAATATAAAAATAATTTTAAAAAATCATATGCAATAAATAACCAAGCTAAAAATGCAAATTTTGAAACACTTAAAAAATAATAAATTTTTGACAAACCTGCCATGTCTGTGACATCTACATATTTTTCTTATACTTTCGTCACTTATAGTTTGAGGAACTACCAATAATGCTGGATAGCTAAAAAATACACAGAAGATTAAAATGCGACAATAGCCACACAAAAAAACTCTTATTTTGCTGAAAGTTTCAATGCAATTTAAGATAATTAGATTGTGTTTTTCCCTTTCACTTAGCTTTTCCCCCTCAGTCCAATTTTAATTAAAAGAATCAACTAATAAATAGTATGAAAATATTTTTAAAAAATTTGTTTTTTGAAAATTGCAAAACCCATGAATAATGAAAGTGACATTGATTATTTAAATATATAACATATAAACCCTTCAAACGTCTTAAGATTTTTAGGATATACTAATTGTTCTTTCACGATAAGATACTTGAAAACCAGATGTTGAATTCCATAAGATTAGCCTCTAATTCACTGTTAATATAGATGAAGGAGAGTAGCAACCAATCAAAATACAAGTTTTGAAATATTGGCATTTAGTTTTTACTTTTGCATGTAACATGCTTCCTTCATCAGTCAAAATAAATACTGTTAAGCATTCTAGAGAACTATGTTAGGTGCTAGACGCTAACTTAACGCATACCCACTTCATTCATTTTAAAAACTCTAGACTATTGAAAATTGTCACATACTCCCACCTTCATCTATTTTGCCTTTTAAATATTAAATTAAACAAGCCGCAATAACAATAATTGTAGGTAATACAGACAAAGGCTAAAGAACTTTAGAAATGCTTCATCCTTCTCGAGTAGAAAACTACATTAAGAAAAAGCACACAAAAATATAAATTATTATCTTACCTACGGCAAACAGTATAAGCACTGTTTGCAGACGAGATTCTAAAACCTTCGGATTTATTTTTATTGCTGGTACCGTTCAAAATTCCTAGACCTAATCTTTGGAAGTCTTTACAATAACTCCTTTCAGAAAGCTTCTCTAATGTTTTTGAATCCATATGCTGGGCATACGTTGGGATGTGAGGGGTGGAAATGGCAAGATCACTCTCCTCTATCACTGCAACAAAAACACAACATTGAATATTTCTATAAACATAAAACTTAAAACAAAAAGATAACTTACAATATCCAATACATTCACAATATACAAGAATTAATTACAAATTTTAAAAAGGCATTTTTATAAAAAAATAAAGTTTATATTGTTTGAAAGGCAACATCTGGAAGAATAAAATATTTTCATTTTATTTAAGAAAAAAAAAAACATATTAGCTAACAGTAGAATAGCCAAGTCTGAAGCCACGGAATAACCTTTAAATCTTAATTTTAAGATCTAATGATATTACACACAAAGAATCCTTTCAGTTTATTTTAAATTAAAAAAAATTACAGAAATTGAAGCATATTTTTGTGATCTGAATTTCTAGAGTGAAATGTATTTTATTTTTTGCAAACAGTTGATTTTTTTCAATATTAATGTACAAAAGTCATAATTAAATAATGGAGATAAATTCAATATGAAATAGTATTTTACATTCGGCATGAAGAATGAAAATTCATTGAAAAGAAACAGTTAACAAATAGAAAAATTAAATTAAAAAAAAAAGATAAAGATAAAATCATTAAATGCCAATACAAATTTAAAGAAAATCTTTTCTTTTTTAATTTTATGTCAATATCAAATGTTTATTTTTAAAAAAAAAATTGTGTGTACAACAAAACAAATACTTAGAAACTTTTTAATATTTGTAAATTTGAAAATTTCTTAAACTATCCTAAAAGAAACCTATACAGTTGTTTTAAACATTAAAACTCACTTGATAAATCATCCTCATAGAGAGATGATGGTCTATCAGATTCGCTATCAAATGCAATAGAGGGGGGCGTTCTTCCAGGACTAGGCAATGTTCTTGAGTCATGGGTACCTTGAATGACATACTTCTGTTTTCTTGAAGATGGCTTTGGTTTGAAGCCTGCTTTCATAGCAGTCTTTAAAAGTGTCTTTTTGGCTATGACTCTAAACAAAGAAAATATGTGTTACAGATATTAAAAAATTATTTAAATTAAAAGCCTCATTGTAATTTATAAGATAGCTAAATTACTTATTTCCTCTGTTTAACCCTTTAAAACACAAGGAGAAATAGATGTGGATTACAACAAGTAATTTCACAAATAGTACAAGTGAAATAACATGTAACGCTTGTTTAACACTACTGCAAAAACAAAAAATTACAACAACAAAAATCAAAAGTGAGAAATGTTAGTATATCTGGATGCAAAAAGGTCAAATAGTTCATCAGTTAATAACATTGTTTCCATAAAATTCGAAAGTGCAAGCATTATTATTTAGAATATAAAAGGGGAAAAAAACATAATAGAGGTCACTCTAATAATGTTTCTGGTTAAAAAATAAAAAGGTAGACCAAACTCAAAAAATGATCGAATAATTCTCGGTTATGCAAGTTCATATATCAAAAAATATTATAAATTCAAACAATGTCAAAGTTAAGCAAACATAGTAAGATGATCAATGCATTTTAACTTACTTTAAAGTTGCATTTTTTTCTTTCTGTTTATGAAGAGGGGTCTGTGGAACGGCAAGGTGGCCACTAAATGCAAAGACGTGGAAAACACTAGGAGGACAACGGGCCCTATTGATCAATTTTCGGAAAGTCTCGATGTTATCTGAAGTTACTTCCTCGTCAAATGCGATTTTTATAAGCTAAGAAATAAATGTTTAGTTGCAATCAACTAGTATTTGCATAATTTTATGTGAAATACCTAACTTAAGAGAAATGGAATAAAACGTTTATCAAATAAAACTAAACAGAATTCAACCAACTTGGAAAGTGTTTGATCGTAACTGAAGTCCCTCCTGCAGAAATTGATCCACTTGAGTAAGGTATTGAACATTGACTCTTTTCTCTTTAGTTAGGGTAGATATAGGAAAGCTGCGCACAATGACTTGTTCACAAGCTGTAAAAGAAAATAAATTCTATTATAGAGGGTAAATAAGATTAAATGTACGTGTTCACCAATAACTAAAGGTGATAACCAAAGATCTGTGTAACACATAAAATCTTTCCTCAATTTGTGTCACACTTCTTAATTCTCTCTAATGAGAGATAAGCAACAAATTGGTGCAAGCCACATTTTTACTACTTTGAAATATAGATATTAGAAAATTTAAGCAGTTTAGTCTTCTATGTCTCACAAATAATAATGATGTAAAATTAACATTGCCAACTTATAATTGTCACCAATTTTCATAAAAATATTCTCAACTTCTAGAAATGCTGAAACCAAAAAGAACAACAACATATATTGATTTACTAAAATTTTCAAATTACAATTTGTAGTCTGACCAAATACGTGACTTGGCACTATTATTTTTACTACACTACCTTGTTTTGTGATCCCCCAATTGTTAACTACCATACTAAAAAATTTTAAAACATTCTGTAAATTTTATTTTAAAATGAAAAAAAAAATGCAAGCAAGTAAATCATGATACATCTTAAGGGGTTTAAGAAAACATTAAAAAAAATTCAAATTTTTTTTAAATGTAAAATATACCGAAAGGATCGCATGGTGTTCCTTTAAAGATGATCCTGTAATTGCTAAGGAACACAGCTCCTTCAGCAGGTAATAAGCTAGGTCCCCCAAGCAGTCCACCTGTTCCTTCTTCGCGACCATCTGGAATCAAATAGACGCGTAATCCCTCCAAGAGCAGTTCTTCTCCTTGGAGCAAACTGGGAGTCAAGATCTTGGGCTGCAAAGAAAAACAGACGGACGGATTTACTAAACATTCAACAAAAATAGCAATTACCTTGATTTAGTTAGGGAGATTAAATTTTTTTGAATCAGAAATGAGAATGAATTAAGCCAAGTCAAATACCAGGGTTCCCACACAAATCACAGAATGAAAATCACTGACTTTTCAATGACTTTTAAGGACCTTTGAAAATTTGTTTTCAGGCATCATGTCTATATATAAATTTTTAATAAAACATATTCTACCAGAAAATTTACAAGTTGGCGCATGCGTAATAAAATAGGTCACAGAATTCTGATACAGTGCGGATAAGTGGTTGTCAAGCGGGGAAAGCAAGTCTGAGTAGTATTTTTAAATTAATTCAATTGATAAAATTTGTGGTTGGCACAACAACCACAAAAATTAAGGACTTTTAAGGACCTCTAAGCATTTTCAAGGACTTTTAAGCACCTCTAAGCATTTTCAAGTACTTTCAAGGCCTTGAAAACAAGTTCAGAAATATTAAGCACTTTTAATGACTTTCAATGATTGTGGGAACCCTGAATACATTAAAGGTACTATAGAGGTTGAGTTTTCATTGTGTTCAGAAGCATTTTTAAACATCCAGTGCACAGTGTAACATATATGCTACATAACTTGGAAGTAAAATTTGAGTAATAATTAATATATTTATTGCAATTAACTATATCATTCATACTAACATTGTTTATACTTAAAAAGTACTTTTAATAGTATACTTTTTGCAATAAACATCAGTTAAATAAACACTAGACACACCATAAAGAGAAAAAATCCTGCAATAAAGCGTTAACACGTTCAATTAACCTTTTTGGATTTTTTTAAATGTCGAAAATTTTATTACATGATATTTTAACTTGAAGTAATAGTTTGTCCCCTATCATCAATTCAGTGTAGCGCACTTTTAAATATATATGTACCAAATACCTTTTCACAATTTGTAAAGTAAATTTTGAAACTAGCAAAATAATTTTCTAATAAATCAAAGCACATTGAAATTAACTCTATAATATTAAAAAAAAAAATCTAACATAAATAACTCAAATTAATAAAAAAAAAATATCATTCCATGTACCTTTGTTATTGGAGGAAGGCGTTTACTCTCTTTGTGAACTGCTTCAAGAGTTTCCATCTGCATGGCAACAACACCTGTAATGACATTATGCACATATAAACTTATATTTAAAATTATACATTAAAAATTAATACACTAAACACTTATGTATAAAAAAAATATTGTGACAAACACTACTACCGAGCTCTCATAAAAAAAAAATTATTTGCTTATTTATCTTTTGAAAAAAAAAAGACTCAGGACCTTACCAGGTATCATTTGATGTAGGGCTTTTATGTGACTCTCGGTAACACCGCTATCTGTGCAAACTTTGTCAACAAATCTTGAAACAAATTTTATAACTGTGGCTCCAACTTCAGAGTTATCTTCTTCAAAGCCACTTTCAGCATCAGCACTATCAGTTTCAGCCACACTATTAAAAATATATATTTTACATACCATCAATGAAATCTCAATACTTAAAAAAATTGCAAACTCTCATAGATATTCTCATAGATCTCATAAACATAATCCAAATTAAAGCCTTCAAAAAGAAACTTGCTTATATGTAGTAGAAGTAAAATAAAATTGGATACTTGGAAAATCCTTAGCCAAAGGAAATTGGAAATAAATAAAAAAAAAATTGTGTAAATGCAAACTTATAGTATCAATGCTGTTTAAAATTATTTCGATTCAATTAGCTTTCCTTTTCTAAACTATATGCCGACAAGGAATCCACTGTAACTATAATTTGTACTAAGTTCATATTATAAATCATTTACCAACAAAATGACTTTGTAGGATTTATTACATTGCAACAAAAATCCAAAAAAGATTTTATGGTTATGCAATTATATCTTAGACATATAAAGTGCAGACAAGTTAGGACACCAATTGCAGTTTTGCCAATTAAAAACCTATGCTCTGATTATTATCAGAACTTTGAGAAAATTTCCCATACTTCTGAAATAAAAAAATCCCCACATTATAGATTTTGTGTATTTATCACTACTCTGTATTAGATTTCTATATTTAAAAAAAAAGCTACCAATATTATAAAATCAAGACTTTGAACTTTGACACTTTCAGCAAATGACATCAAGCAAACGAATTTCTATATCAAATCAGACAACACTAATACTATACCTATTAGTGACGATACTGTTGCTGTTGCTTTCTCTCTCCAGATCATGAACATTTTTGGCACTTTTACTCACGTCCAATGGCACTCGTAAGGCAACCATCCTGTTGGCATAATGGATTGCTTGACTATACACTGTAGATTCTTCATTCTGCATCAATTCTCTTTGTTGCTCTGTGCCTAAATTGCTCCACAAGCGCATCTAGAGGAAGAAATGCAGTTAATGAATTTGAGATTTAACAATTTGAGGTAGGTTTGAATTAAATTAAATCCATAAACAGTTTAAGATTATATCTCTGTATAGAACCAATGACAATTAATTTTCAAAGAGATTTATTTATGTACAAGGCGGGGAAGCTTTGTTATTCAAGTGTTTCATGTGCAAGGCTACAAGTGTGTTATTTTCAGAGTAATTTAAAATCTATCAACAAATTTCGAATTGATACAATGCTGCTAACACTTTTCTTTGGCCTACTTCTCAAAACTGATCAGATTGACATTTACCATTCTTCACGATGCAAATATATAACAACGAAATTATGCAATTTAAGACTTTTAGAAACTGGTTTAATTCATGGAAGAAGAAAAATACTTACATTTTAATACATTGTAATTTATCCCACTTTTAAATGGAAGTATATCATGTATAAAATATATTTAGAGTGGTCATTTACAAAATTATAAATGGGGTACCCATATATGATGCCACTCATTTTCTCTACATTTTTGACCCCCTCCCGCCACTATGTCACCAAGTGTTACACTTAACCATACCCTCTGTCACATGTTAAGTTCATCTTAACAATATAAATAATTCTTCCAAATAATGTGATACAAATACTGGCAGTTCAGATTTAAATCACTAAGTTATAGATGATATTTGAGGTACATGAAATGTTATTTTATAAATTTTAATTAGGTGAGCCTCAAGGGTAAATGTGGGATTTATGTCGACTTTGCTAACTCTACAGTCACGCTTTTTGACACGTACTTTTTATAAGAAATAAGATTAGACGTTAACAAAAAGACAACAAACAATGGGAAAAAGCAATAACTAAACAAATACAAAAACAATAATTAACAGGTTCTCTTTATAGTAAAACATTTCTTTTATCATAAAAAGTAGTATAACAGTGTATTTTACGAACACTTTACTGACTTAAAACTCAATATTTAAAAATTTTGTCGAAATTTATGATTTAGCACGGAAGCTAAATAGTTTCTTCTTCTGGAATTATTTTGCTCATTGTTTTGGTATTCTGATGATGATTTTTTTTTTGTGTGGTATTCTTCTTTTAACCATCCCTCTCCTCCCTCCCCTTCAGAACAAAATTAAAGTCGCCATTTTGCTGCAAATTTTCTCCTCAACAACATCATCATAAACGGATTTCGATAAAAAGAATCCTTTAATTTATGACAAAAGTAGGAATCATTAAAAATACAAAGGGGGGGGGGGGTCCTTCTCTCCCAACAAAATCAGTTGAAATGTGCAAAAATTATTTTTGCATTGGGCTTCTCATATATATTTTCAAAAGAAAAATCCTTTTTAAGTTCTAAAGCTAAAAACATGTTATCGAAAAGTTTTTCTTTTATGTTCCTGAGTTACAAAAGATAACTTACTTGCTCAGCAGCAATTTCTAAAGCACTAGGTTCAGGCTGTCGACCAAGGTTATTATTACTATGGTTTGAGAACGAATTAGATGTCCTATGCTCAACTCTGGTCCAAGAATTGCTTAAGTCTTTACTCTGTTGAAAGATAATGAAATTTATAATTTGCACTGAAAATTTACTATGCAACAATTTATAGATGGAGATTTTAAATTGAAAGAATGGTTACCTCACGTGGACTGATTGGGGATAAGGACGACTCCCGGTCGTTTAAAGTTGTACGATTAGGAACATAAAGAGCTCGAATATCTCTTTGAACATCTTGGTAGAATGCAGCTTCCCAAAACTGCTGATTTTGCCACACAGGGTGTTCTTGAATACATGTATAAGCAAACTGTATCACTCCAGTACATAACTTCTGAAATAAATCAATATAAATAACAATATAAGCAATAATAATATTTAACAATAAAACTAATAAATAACAATATAAGCAATAGACAAGTCTTAAATAATTGTAAAGTTGAAAAGCCAGTCAGAAACAGCTAACAGAAAAGTCATCTATAAGATCATTAATATTAAAACTTTATAAGATTTTTTAACACACGATATTTTTATCAATTTTTTAACGAAGAAAAACAAATAGTAGAATAAAAGAAATAATTTTACTCTGCAAAATGCCATGGCCAGTGGTAATATTGCTGCAGCTACACCATACTCATCCATGGATGAATCATCCTGAAATGTTAAAATAAAAAGTTATTAATAGCAAACTAAAATACTTCAAAAGGAAAGTTATTAGTCAACACTATTTAATTATCATGAATATTTCTACATCCCTAAAAAACGTTTTTAAAAACAATTGAACAGTGCAAGTTATTTTTTTAAACCAATTGTAGTAAAATAGAAGATTTTTTATTTGGTTGTTCCAAGTTCATTTAGAAGATACTCGTCAAAGTAAAATATGATACATAATAAAAAAAATTCCTCTTGCATCCATAAATGATTCCGATTCAGATACAAACTAGGTGTTCAATATGCGAGCCTTTGGTCACTAGACACACTCCCAAAGTGAAATTTTCATTGTTACATACGTTTAATAACATATTGCCGTCAATGTTTGTGCCATGGCTTGAATTAGATGATGCCATAGACAAAGCTATATCAGCCAATTTCCTCCACACATATTGCATCTAACTGAATATATTACAATTGTGGCAACAAACGTAATTGACTAAACTTTCCCAATTTCATAATTGAACAGGACAGAACAACACTTTACTGGAGCACAATTGTTCACATCCACTTCACTAAAGGGCGTATTGGTATGGATAATATTCCTCTGATGTCATGGCCTCGCAAGTCTCCACACTCCTGATATCACAATATGCAATTCCTTTTTGAGAGGTATGTGAAGCTATTTCTATAGAAAGTATGAAATGAACTAGAATACAATTGTGATGTGTAGTTGTTGACCAAAGGTACATTGAACACCCATTGTATGTTCTTTTAACTAATCACCCATCTTTGTAGATTTTGTACTTTTAAATTATGAGTATTTTGAAAATAGGTGAATCAGTTATGTTATGCCTGTACAATATAGATATAATTTTTTTTAATTTTTCAATTACCCTTATTTTAAACTTCTTAACTCATTCAATTAATTACATTCTTCAATACGATTTTATTCACTTATCAATTAACAGCAGATGAATTTAAAGGGGTAACGAATATGCTTCCAATGTTTTATTAACTCGTAATATGATATAACTATAAAGTGAAAAGTCATCCAACAATCACACAATTCTACATAGCAGAAAAAATGTATTATCCAAATTTTGTATCAGTTAAAAAAAATATTTAAGTTGTTATGATTTTATTAAATAATTAATTTACTTATTAATGAAAATTATACTTACTTGTAGAGCACAATTCATGAGCCGAACAACTAAATCAAACTGTTGATGCTCCAACATTGCTTTATTTCCAGTAACATGTAAGGCAAGTTCCTGTGTGAGGGCTAAACGTGCAGTTTTATTTTTTAATGCTCGAAGAACAGCTGGAAAGGTCTAAAATATAAACAGCACTTATGTTAACATCAAACATTTCATATAAAATCACTTTGTACAGGAAAGTTACAAACATGTGCCATGAAACAAAATGCATATTTTTAAAACATTAGCTACTTTGCTCTCACAACAAGCTTTTTCTTCAGAAAAGTAAAACTCTTTTAATCATTTTCTCTTGCTCTAATGCTTTCAAGCTTACCCACAAAAAAATTATAGACTATAAGTTCTCTTCAAATACTACTAGATAGGTAGAGAATTTTGTTTTGGGACTGAACTTGGCATTGTGCCATTGTCCCCTTTACCCTTCATACAAAACACTAAAGCCTATATAGCACATTTAACAATAAAACAATACATAGAAGTAAAGCCTCTAAATTTGTTTGCCATTATCATATAATTGAAAGGAGAATGAGGTGGAGGGAAAGACTTCCAAAATAGGACATACGCTATTCCACCATTGTATGTTTTGGTATTGAACATCTAATTTCCTTGTTATCTCATCCTAATATATTTTATGATGAGCTTGCCATTTAGCTTAAATCACTGAATCACTCGTAATTCTAATCATTTGATTACAATGGACATACCATTCTTTCAAAGAGCCATAATACTTAACTGCAGGATTAAAATTTCTGGCTTACACAATTAAAGTTCTTATGCAACTACTAATCTATTAAATTTGAGTCTCATAGAAGCAGGTTAACAGCATACCTTGCGAGCGTCAGATATTTTATTTTCAAATATACAGTTTACGCAGCTTCTGAGTACTTCAAGACGTCTGGCACTGTTTGTGACTAAGCCTCTGTTATCGAGCCAAGATGACGCTTGGGGTCCCATAGGCACTATTCTAGGCTGCTGAGGCTTAATTGCAGAGAGTCTGAAATAATTGAAGGGAGCCATGAAATTAAAACTAAATTAAATATACAATGTAAGAGGAAGAACATGCACAATGAAGATAAATAACAAGCCAACAGTGAAATTTTAAAAGCAATCTTGCTGGTTCGGAATTTTAAAAAATTCGAAATAACTGCATAAAAATAATGCTTTTAATTAGTTTAAAGCATGCAGGTGTGCATCTTCACTATAAATTCACTTAGGTGTCGAGTGAGCAGTCAATTTTAATTTTCCTGGCAAATTCTCAAATATTTGAAGTACTTCTGCCTATGTAAAAAAATTTGATTAACCTCATCTGAAGGAAATTTTTATTTTTAATCATCTTTAAATTTTGAAATTATCCAATTTTTTTTTTTTTTTCAATTCAAATTCACTGAAACAATTCCCAGAATCCTCAATTTTGTTGAAAAATTGAGGTTTTCCTTATTTCCTTTAATGCTTTGTCAGCCTAATTACTGAATATGGGCAGTTAACTACCACTAACCAGCAAGGTAAGTATATTATTGCACCTGATATTTAAGAGTTCAGAAAATGCAGGACATGGTCAGTTTTATAAAGACTTACATCAAAAACGACAAATAATACAAGTTAAAACAATTTTTATAATACTTTTCACAATATTAATCAAAAGAAAATGTGAATTGAGATGTACTTTTCTATATACATTTCAATTTTAAAAAAAATAGTTCGCATTAACAAATACTGTATGCTTACTTTGCCCTGAGTGACTGTTTAGACATTCCTGCATCAATAATTTCCTGTACAGCTTTAGAATTTATAATGGGAAATGTGGGTTGGTGGATTCTGGTGAAAGCTCCTTCGGTAGGTTTGGGTATTTTTTGAACATAGGGTTGGGGATTTGGATTTTCCTGCAAGACATTTAAAATATATAATTACAAAACACTTTTAACCACAAAATTAAAATAAATTTAACAAAGAAACACAAAACCAAAAATCATCAGATCTGTTATGACAAAAGTTATTATTTAAAAAAAAAAAACAAGTATGCAATGATGATGTCTCTTAAAATAGATTTTAATTACTCTCAAAATTGAATTCACAATATACTTCTTTCTCATAAATTGGTCAATTACCAAAACTCAAGTTATTTTTTTCCATTAGAAAATGTTGAAACATAAACATTATGGACTATTTTCGTAAATATTCATTATGGCAAATCCATGACAGAAAAATTAATTAAATAGAGTTTAAAATGGTGAGGTTTCTGATCGTAGTCATTGTGAATAGTACTGAAAGTTAATTTACCTGAGCACTAGCAATACTAAAATAAAAATAAGGAGACAATCTACTTCAATAGAAAATAATGACGCATGACACAGATTCGCCCAGAAGAAACAAACAGCAACTTATTATATAGGAATTAAATATGAAAACCTTTACAATTAAAATTAATTACATCTTTGAATAAATCAAAACAATACACTAGGTATTAAGTGTGTTAGAAGCCCTTGAAGGTGAAATTGAGGAAAAAAATTCCCAAAATTGAAAAATAACTGTTACATAGAACTAGAAAAGTTTAATTAAAGTATGATTGAGAATTCAAAAGAAAAAAAGAAACAAAACAAGTGTTGACCAAAATAGTGCAACATCTTAAGCAGAAAGAATTAGAAAGGAAAAGAAAAACCAAGAATAGACATCCATGTCTAAGTGGTAGTCTGGCTCGAATCAGCTCGGTAGAATGAGATCAGGATATAACTAGTGTTGACTAATCACTTGGGAATAAAAGGTTGGTTCTTGAAATGTATCTGGGATTAATGACTTGGGGATAATGTTCCTGACCTTTTAACAAGCATTCCACATGATAATCTTTTGGAAATTTGGGTTGAAATGTTCAAAAACTATCTTACTGATAGTAATTTATTGTTTACAGACTGGATTGATTTGTGCAAGTTTAATATTTTTAAAAACTTTTTTTTTATTGGAAAAGTTTTTTTTTTTTTTTTTTTTTTTGACAAAACAGAGGAATTCTTATTGGATCCAGTTTTTCACCTGCCTTTACCAATTTATAAGAACATTTCTATGAAAAAAATTTCTTAAAATAACAGAGATCAAAGATTTCAAATATATTGACGATTTAATTCTGTTTGATTTTGATGGTCTGGAAATTTTAAAGGATATTTATCCAAATGAATTGAAACTAAAATCGAAAAATTCCAATTCCAAATCAGCCAATTACCTGGATATAAAAATTGTAATACACAATAACAATATTTTCACTGGAATATATGATAAAAGATCGGATTTTAAATTCGAGGTAATTTCTTTTACCAACTTCCACAGTAATTTAAGCAAAAAGATTTTTCATAACATCTTCTTTAATCAATTTAACAGAATAAAAAGGATTTATAACAATTTGAAAGATTTTAAAGAAGGCTGCAACAATTTTACAATAAGTTTGACTGAGAATTATTTCGGAATAAAATTTTCTTCATATTGACAAACTGACTGAGGATTATATTTCAGACCGACAGATGGTGCAGGATGTTATCGAATGATATTCAAGTTTAATTTTTAGGACACGTTTCACATTGAAACAGACCAGCCATTTTTTAAATGCTGTAAGTTTGAATCTACAAGTTTCTATCTATTCGAATTGCAATTTTATTATGTTTCAGTTTGCTTTTCTCACAGTAGTTTTCATATTTTCGACTTTCAAATCTTGTGGAACGAGAATTTCAGGGTAACATATGTTATTTAGGCTTTAGCCATGGCATATACAGAAAAATTCTCATATTTTGGCGTTGATTATGGCAGTCATCCTCAGACTAAGTTACCATAATCGACAAATATGTCTTTTTTCCAATTGTTTACTTTTTGTTATTTATTCATTATTTGCTGTAATTTCAATAACTACTAATGTCGTTGAGCGGCTTTAGACCTGATAACTTAATTGGTTGGTTTTTACTTAAATTTATTTACAGAGGTCATGTTTATTGTTCATTTTCAATGTAAAATATTTGTCATCTTAAACACTAAAACTTACATTTAGATACAATTGTTGAGCTAATTCTTGGATATGTTGTAAGACTAATGATGTATCTTTCGATTCAGCTTTCAAAGTATCTTGCATTGTAGCATATATCTGTAAAAATTTATACAATGAAATTTATATTTATAAAATATTTATAAATTACATTAATACAATAGACTGATCAAATTTTGGCAATCAAAATATATATTAATTTTAATAAAAGAAATATTAAGGTGGAGGGGTGGGGAGAAATAACGCTTGTGCTATTGAAATATAATAATTTTGAAATTCAGTTAAATTTTTCAACATACTGCTTTAAATGAGAAAATATTTCACATTTGGGTTAAAATTGCACTTCTAAAATGTTTATAACAGAACTTTGTGTGTAAGGCAACTGGATATCAATGATCTTAGAAAACTTTTATGAGAACTGGATCTCAGTAGCTAAACTTCCACAGGAACTAAGGTATTATTGGTCATTAAATACTCATAAAAAAAAAATCTTGGAAAAAATATGATTTAATTTTAGGGAAGGGTTAAACATGTTGATCATATAGGCTACAGTCTCGTTGATTTTATCTTGTTTAGTGAATCAAAAGTACACAGAAACATTTAGCATTTTCCAGTTACTCAATTCCAATGAATTATTTTAAAGGAAAAAAAAATCATCATACAGATTTTTCTTTGCTAAGTACAGAAACGTAAGATTCTTTACCTCATCAAAAATATCACAGACTCTATAGGGAGGACCTCTCTCGGATACATACGTGTTGAAGAACATGCAATCTAGAACTTTGATAACGAAGTCACAATCGGAAAATGCTTGCTGTCCAAGAAAGGCAGCCTGAAATGGTGTAAGGGTTGTTTGAATTAGTTTACATTTATTTCATGCACTTTATCTTGCAAAAAATATCTAAAATATTTTTTATTTTAAAAAATTATAATTTTTATTTAATTTTTAATGGTGGTAATGAGAAAAAACAGTAGTGAGGAATATGAACACATAATTAAGTCAGAGTGTAGTATAATGCTAAATACATAACACAAATAGTCTTTTATTATTGTTTTCTTCGGAATAAATTGTAACGAGAAAACATACTGACATTTTGTATTGCATTCTTTTTTTCCATTTATGCAAGAGAAGTAATCAGGTACAATAAAATAAGTATGATTTATTAAAAAAAAAGTAATTTCAGTTTTAATAAAGAATATTGTATTTCTCCTAAAATATAAAAAGTAAAAAACTTATGAAAAATCGAATGCACTAGAGTTATTCTCTAAATTTGATTACTAGATTTCAAATAAACTTTCAAATCATTTGTTTGCCATAAAATTTGAATCCACCTTAAGTGCTTATTTTAAAGCATTAAAATCTCTTAAAATTTTGCAAATACGTAACTCAAGTATTCCTAACATTGAAAATTTAAATAAAGCAGAGCATCCATAACTATGCACCTAACTTAATAAAAAGTCAACATTAAAAATTAGTGAATAGTTTAGTACCACCAAAGTATTTTTCAATAAGTCAAGAATCATATTTCGGACAACATTAAAAATGCACATTCAATAGACATTACAGTTAAATAATATTTGTTAAGACACTGCAAAATTCTTTGGTTATAGGAAACAAAACCATTCGAAGCATTGTTCCACAATTGAATTTTTAGAAAGATCAACCAGTTCAAAAAGTAAACTATGACAAAGTTTCTTCACACAGCATACAAACAATTATGAAACAAGCATAATTTTTTATACCATTTAAAAATTTTAATTAAATTTTTTTAATTTAGTGCATAGTTTGATCACTTCTTGAGGTACTTATTTACCCAAATTAAATTTTGAATATATTTAAATTATGTACATCAATGAAAAAAAATATCCAATATCCAATTTTTTTTTAAGGTGCATGATTTTTTTTACCTTTGAGCATCTTTGAAATGTCACTATTGATCCCAAGGTTTAAGCATATTACCAAGATTGCAGCTATTACTATAAGCTATTATATTGGTATAAGCTTATTTTAAAGCATTGGAACACCATCAAATTTTGAGTTTCCTATTCTTAGCAGCAACCTACCTTATGAAAAGCAATAAATGGTTTTGGATGAATGCGAATGATTGTGAGACAAGAACGGTATCCTTGAAGCAGCTGAGCAAATGCCCGAAGGAAAATAGCTCTGATTTCTTTGTCCTGCAATAAAAAATTAATTCATGAAAAAAAAAATTATTAATTAGTGATATTTTTAACATAAAATTTTTAAATCTGAAAATTGATAAGAACTTACAAGCATACTGGGCTGTGAAGGTTTTATCTGACCAGGAGGAAAGGCATCATCAGCTGATCTTAGTTCGGGTCGCATAACCTAATAAAACGAAATATTACAATAAGGAAATAAGTCTAAAAGCATAATAAAGTTATATTATTTTTGAATACGAAAGCTTTATAAAATATTGATAAATTGAACTTAAATTCATATTTAACACTTAAACCCCATGAGAAAATTAATAAATGGGAAACATCAGTACAAAATATTAAATGACAGTATCATTAAAATGTCTCAAAAATAAAAAAACTTCGTAAAACAATTTCAAAAGTAAAACAATTTAAATTTACTAGTATCTTTTTAAACGAAGAAAGCTACATAAATTAACATTAATACTTCCCCTATATCACAAGTAAATCATATTGCTGATACTCAAAAGCAAAGCATTTGTATTTAAATAATAAACATTTTCACTTATTACAAAAAATATTTATACAACTTCAATACATACCCCACACATATGAGAATAAAGTTGACTGTGTAGAGGTTCAGGAAGCCTAGAAACATTTATACATTCAGGAACTACAAGTGATCCGCCATCCAAATCTACAACAATTACATCTAACTACAAATAGAAAGACAAGAAGAGTTTAGGTTTTGAAGTGTCCAGATTTATGAAACTGTTTTAAATAGAGACACCAATTGAATACTCACCAAATCTAAAACTTCACCTTTCAAAGAAGAGTGAACCCCCATTATGAAAGGAGTTGGGGTGCTCAACACTTCGATTAAAGCTGAGGGCAATAGGGGTATATATACATGACTGGAAAATAAATAACACTGGTTAAAAATCTTTGTAAAATATTAAAAGGTTATGGATAAAAAAGGTGCCTAATAGTACATTAAAAATATTTTAAATAATATTGTAAAAAATTATATAATATAAAGGTAAGTTTGCAATATAGTCAAAGTTCAATTTTAAAAAATAAATATATAATGAACATCAAGTTTACAAGTGAAGTGGAGGCAGAAAGCTGAATTATCATTTTATAAGAGAGGGTTGATATAAATTTGATTGCAGTCAACATTTTTCGGTTGGATGCTAATATCCAATGATGAGATTGACTTATTTGTTTGGCTCTACACCACACATTTAGATGGTTAACATTAAAAAATTAGAAAAACTTTAGACATTAAATGTGAAAAAATAAATAATATTTCAAACAACACACTGATGTGAAAAGCTTGAATTTTATTTTTTTTTAATTGTACCTTCTAATTGAATTGTTGAATGTAAAAAGGGAACATGTCAATAGCTGTTCAATTGGACAATGACCCCATTTTATGTTTAGCCATTCAAATAAAGAAAAGAAAGTAAATTCATAGCACAAACTCAACACTATTAAAATTTTAAATGAAAAAATACTAACGTAAAAATAATATACAAGCCATTTATATACACAATGAAGGTATATTTTGAAAAATTGGGCTACCATTAAAAAAAAAAGCTTGTGTTGCTATAATTAGGCATGGCCCCATTTTATATTTAGTCATTCAAATAAGGAACAGAAAATAAACTAAATTCATAGCACTAACAAACTCAACACTATTAAAATGTTAAAAGAAAAAATACTGACATAAAAATAATATAGCCATATACGTACACAATAAATGCAAATTTAAAAAAAAAAAATGACTTCCATTAGGAAAAAATAACTTGTGTTACTATAAATACTTATGGCAAAAGACTTCCCACTCATTAACAGTGAAATTACATTTCTGTTTTAGTGGTCTAAAAATAGAATACACAGAATTCATTTTCATTACAATGTGTGACCAACCTGTATTTGAAGGGATACATCAAGGCAGTGACTGCATGACAAGCATCTGTAAGGCGAGAGTAGCTACTGGAATGAAAGAGAATTTTATGTTCTGTCATGGCAGCACAAAACAAAGTGACTACATTGTGGATACCTGAAATAAAAGACACATCATTACTCACAAAAACTCATCAAAACTCCCATTACACACATGTAATGCAAATAAAAGCTGAAATATTTATGTCTCCAAAATAAAAATAAAAAGTTGCTTAGTCTTATCAGAAAGAAAACATGTACAATTCCCAATTTATGAAAAGGAACATTTAATTAAACTTTATTTCTAGAATTTCAATCTGTTTTAACTGCTCAAATTTTTGAAAAATTGTCATGCAGATATCCAAGGTTAGTTTTAAGAGGACAAAAATGATGATTCAGAGCAAACAATCAATTGTAATCAAAATCCTATTTGGACTGTTTTAGTGCAACTGAAAAACAATGAAACCTTCCTTGTGATCATATTCTTGGCTTATTAGTATTTATAACAACCTGTCAATGTCAATACAAGCAGTCACATGCTGAGTGTTCTGTAACCAAAAACTAACTCCATACAGGAGTACTCGCTTTTGTTATCAATTCCTGAAATACAGCAATTAATAAAAAGCTAATTTTTTAGATGGTAGCTCTGTCCAATACCCATGAAGAAAAGGGTTGAATATTAAATGCTTTAAGATTATTTTTTTTAAAAACATTAAGGCAAAAATTACCTGTTTTGAATACCTCTTTTCATAGGTTTTAAAATTAAGATAAAGTAACATATATTTTCCAATATTGAAATAATTGCTTTTTAAATTCTATATTTCAAAACTCTATGTCATCAATAACTTGCATTTATGCCCAAAAATAATTTTGTTTTAATCCTAAAACTCAAACGAAAATGTAAAGTTCAAAATTTGTATTCGTTTAATTTCAGTTATCAGGGGTTTATCCAGATTTTTTTTACAGGGTCCTATTTTTGTGAAAAAATATTAATTTTGTGAAAAATTTCCAATTTTATATATTTTGAGCATATTGTTTGGCATCCATGACGTCATTTCTTTATAACCAACATGTGGGCAAGTGAGCAGTTTTCTCCTTTTAGCATAAAATAAACTTTGTAATTTAGTAATTGGTTCGTTTTCCAACTGGAAATATTATGAAGGTTCCGTTTTTTTGACATTGGAATTTTGTGAAAGGTCAGTTTGTTGCACATGGAATTTTGTGAAGGATCCTTTTGTTAATAATGAAATTTTGTGAAGGGTCCGTTTTTTGGACATGGAATTTTGTGAAGGGTCCTTAAAAGGACCCAAATTTCCTTCTGCATAGACCCCTGGTTATACACTTTTGCCAATTTATGAACTGGTTGAGTATAAAATTTTCAATCATTTAATCTATTTTTAGTCAACTTTCATTTTTTTTTGGAAAACAAAATAAGAGCAATTTTATAACGTGTTTTCCCCAATTAATGAACCAAGCAACAAAATGTAGTATTTAATTGTTAAGAAAAAACCATACTTAAGAAGAGTTTCTATACGAGATATCCAACATCAACATACCTAGTTCTTCAAACAATTGAACAACTGTAGTACCAGTAACAAGAAGAGTAGAACTCAAAGGTGGCTGAAGAGCTTGCCTATCTGTAGCACCAATGGTAAATCTTACTTGTGGTCCGCCTAGAAGGAAAATCGACTATCACCATCAGTAGAATTTAAACAAATCCACTAAAATGTTTTTACAAACCTACTTGAGCCTCTCATTCACTTTAATTCTTCAATTTACAAATTCTACTGAATTTTAAAAATCATAAAAATTAAATTATAAAATGTCAATGCAATCTACTTGATTAAAAAGAAACATGTTCAAAAAGTAAGATTTCAAGTTAAAACTCTGACAATTCCTTCCAAATAATAAAAGTTACAAAGAAAACAATACAAATATCCTAATATTGTATTTGTTAAGTCTCAATGTGTTGACAGAAAGACATGTTTTCTTTGAGCTCGTTATTTTTGTGTAATCAGGGGACACATGCAAACCCTTTATTAAGGCACTGAACTCTATTATTTTTTAAATTGATTTTATCAGTAGGCAGACAATGAACTTTACCAGGAGGGGGCACTTGAACACAGCCTAATATGTTTCCTATCAATGTTTCCATCTGTGCAGCAATATTATCTATATACACTGTGTAAATTATTCCTAGACAATTCTGAAAAGAAAAGTAGAGTTTTATAATTTATTGCAGAAAATATAATGAAAAGTTTTGTATTTAACAAACTTCACTAAGATATATTGTTTAATTAAAAAACATAACTTCTTGAACATGTAAGTTCTCTGAATTTCTAAGAGCTGAAAAAGTGCTAGTATTGTGCTATTTAATAATATGCTTGTAAAGCAATGAAATGCAGGATAATAAGTGGACTAGCCTTGAAACCAGCACAAGACCTAGAGATCTTTAAAAAGTTTTATAACAAAAACATTGACTCCAGTCTTTATAAAAAATAAAAAAATACAGGTTACCAGGACAAAAAGCAGGTTCGTTAATTGTCGAGTCATTAAAGTTTGCAGTTTGTATTTCAATTCTTTTAGATTGGTCTGCCAGACAGTTCAGGCTAAAACAAGCTTAACAAACCAAGGCATTTTTAAATTAAATTTATTTCTTTAGATTCCATAAACATTTAAGAATGTATAAAAATCAAATAAAATTGGTGACGAAGAACCTGCACTAAAGAGAGCTTACCCTAAACGTGGGAAAGTAGTCCAGCCTTGAAACCAGCACCAGACACTTGGGTGCATACATGATGGAATGATGCTGTACCAGCCCCCCAGTGGACTCCAGCGTCTCCTCTTCTTCCCCCTCTTCATCCGGGGGTTTGCTGGGGGTGATGGCAACAGGCTCGTTGAACGACAAGCACGCACAATAGTGGCGGTTCGCGTCGATGTCCGTGAGAACAGACACAAAGAATGTCGGCTGCTGGCGGACTGTGGATAGATTCCAGCCTTGAGGTTGGCAAAACTAGAAGGGATATTGGTATTTAAAGTCAAAAACTTGAAAGGAACAAACATCGAATAACAGTGAACAGCAAAATTAAATAGGAAAAAAATAATAAATTATGTACTTTACAGTGTAATTTAATATGATTTAGTATAATATAAAGACACTAATTGGTAGTCCAACTAATATTTACAATGGTATAACTAGAAAGTCAGAGGACAGGAAGTACCAAGAATTGGACAGAGCTACCATCGAAAAAATTAGCTTTTTATTAATTGCCATGTTTCATGAATTGATGACAAATGTGAGTTCTCAATATTTTATATGTTTATCTTATTCCACTATATGCTACACTATTTTTCATTATTTAAAAAGTTCAGAATAAAATATTTACTATATTACACAAAAAGAGCCGACACGAAATAGTCTTTATTTTATTTAAATCTCTCAATATTTTTTAAGGTTAATCAGTTTTAGGAAATAACTTTTTTTTTAGGTTATTAATCCTTTACTTAGTAAACTTTATTCAGTCAGAAAAGAAACAAACGTTGAAATAATAAATAAAAGCTTGGCACACTTACTAATTCAATACCATCAATAAAAGGTGTATCATTCCAATCAACCTCAGGAAATCTTTGAAGTACTTTGCCAGAACTCAGCCCACTTCCTAAATAAGAAAATAAATTTTTATTTTGTTAGAATGCTACATTTATTTTTAGAAATCTACCATTGAAGTACATAACAAATATGTTGTAAGTTTTTGGTGCTTATAACTCTCTTAAGCTTAGTTGACAGTTCAAGCGTCAGTTTCATTTAGAAATTATAATCAATATAACAAGTATTAAATTTTAATTTAACAAAACACAGAAGACTTTTTTTTTCAACAAGGCTATAACTAGGGTTTAGATTTTGTTTGCACTAAGGAAAGATTATTTTTATATGCCTTCTACCTACACCTTGGCTGACAGTCATGTCATAAATTAGACTTAGAAGAACAAAATACTTCTAACCTTTAATTGCTGTGGTTAGGTGGTTTGAGGTTTTTGGTGCAAGAGCAACACATGATCCATTTTACGCCAAACAAATAGGTGAACATCAGTTTAAAGTTTAAGAAACATAGTATCAGAAAAATTTATATAAAAGTCAAAGATGAGATATTTTAGAGGGTGGAAACATTCCACAAAAAATGACTTGCTGGTCTGTCAGACCGCTTACAGCAGTTAAAGGTTAATAAACTTCAAAAAGGTGAGTTAGGTATATGGGTTTTTATGATTTTACAGTGATTTCTAAAGAACTACTTGTTTGATATTGATATAGCTTTTTGAATAATTTTCAAGGTAGATTTAAGAGCTGAATTTTTTTTTTGAAATATAGCATGTAAAATACACAATTATGTCATGGAAACCATTCGATTAATTTAAAAGTATGCTTCTTGGTGGCACATTAAATTGCCCAAGAAAAGGTTTTATATATTGGCGTTCGTCGCTATGCGGCCCACGACAAATTTTTCTACTTCTTGCCAGCAGCACCGAAGAACAAAGGTCAAATTTTGTCATATGAATGTTTTTTTACAAAATTTTCATTCGTCCAAAATAGTAAATATGTTTAATATCTAGAACAGCATTCTCCAATACATGGCCAGAAGAAACTCACGGGAAGAGGATTTTTACAAGTTTAAATACAGGAATAACTTCATTAATGCTCCTTTGGACAATTTATAAAGATTGGCTTTGAACAATACTGTGATTGTCATCAAATGTACTCTATCATAAAAGAAACTGGACAATTTCTACTGTCATCGCCTCGCAATTGATATCTACTAAAACGGAGGTAACTATAGGTATGTCTTAAAACATCTCTATTAATAGTTACGGGACGGGGGGGGCAGGCAAGCTTAGTCCAATAAAGCCATATAAAGTCCACTAAAAATAAAAAAAATTGTAGAAAAAATGTGGAACTTCTCTGGAGAAAAAAAAACGGAAATCTGCATAAATACTAAAGATTTTCACTCTGGCAAAAAAAAACATAGTGATTAGCCAAGAGAATTGAAAATTCGAAATAGTTTAACAAATATGGGATGGTTGGATTCAGAAGTTTAAAAAAAAAAAAATTCTATTATGCGGAGGGGTTTAGAGGTAGAATGTTTTATGTGGGAGCTATATTTAAAAAAAAAATATTAAGAATTTTTTGATGAAATTTATTATTTCAAATTTTGTTACGAAAAAATTGATAGATGGAAGGAATATATTATTCAAGTATTCGTTCCGAATATTCATTAATTTTTATTAAACTATTTTATTGAATGATATTCACTTAACAAGAAAACTCATGTATTTGTTTTGCTCACATATTTGTTTTCGAATATTTTCCCTCCCTATTATAAAATATTAATTTTTTTTAATAACTAAATGGGAATACTCGGTATAAAATAAAATGTGTGCGCTTTGAACCCTAAATGGAAAAAGTGTACAATCTGTTTTGTTGACTTTATGATATTTTAACCTTAAAATAGACCCTTACCTATTTCAGACAGCCATTTGAGGAGTTTCACCCCAAAAATAACAAATGGTTGTCGCAAAACTCGATAAAATGTTCCCGAGAAAGCTTCAAATTCCATTAAAAATATATTAGATTTCATAAAATTATAATTTGAAATTTTTTTATAAAAATAACTTTTAACTTTCATATAAATAAAAGTTTCCAAACGTTAATTTTTACCTCGATTTTTTATCAATAAAAATTGTCCGTCAAACACAAAAAAAAAAGGGGGAAAAACATAGTTTAAAATATCGTAGCTTTTGTGATGTCATGTTTAAAAATTTTACATATAATTCTTTTTATAAAAAGTAAAAAGACTAAACATTTTACTAGCTGATAAACAAAAGTTCAGGTACCATTAACTGGCATAAATCTCCTTGGTGCAGAATCTTGCACTATACTTAGAATTTCAACCAAATTCTCAATTTAAAAATAAAATTATAAGACTTGGAAAAACTTTTGTGGTGAAGCCAATAAGCTACGCTAAACCACTGAGTGTGAATGAAAACTTTCAGGAAAACATTACAATTAAAATGCTGGTAGGTAATAAAAAAACTAAACAATATGAATACTACTAATACAAGTGCACCACAGACTGTATGTAATGTTGGCTTAACAGCAGTAAACATTGTTGAAGCACAAAGTCTAAAGAATATACAAAAAAACTAATATATTAGTGAAGGTTAAGGAAGTTAAGATTGCCATGAATAATTTCAAAATAGAGTAATGCAAGTGGTAAACATGAATTTTTTAAATAAACATCAAATTTGTGAAATGAATATATATAAAAATACATAGAGTATATATATGTAATCCAGCAATTTTGAAAGTACACTTGAGCAGACAAACCATGCTGGATTAAAGAAGATTCTCACAAGTGTCCTTTGTTGATAAGCAATAATAAACAAACCAGCCCAACAGTTTTTGCAACAAGTGAAGAAAACTTTAATGGATTAGTTTGAATTGAATAAACTTGTCGAACCATCCGATATTCAAAACAATCAAAAGTAAACAAAGAAAGCGCGGTAACTGCAGTAAAAATATCGAAATATAAAATCCTTGGGAGTGAGTCATATTTGCATTCATAAACAAATTGAAGCATGTCAAACAAATCGAAAGACAGGATAACTTTAGGATCCACTTACGTTCTTTATCGTGGTCGAAGCCGACTACAACAAAATAGTCAGCTAGGCGTGACATTCTTCCCACGCAAAACACAAATATGTAACTCCCAACATAATCATTACGAAACCTCCATTTTTTTAAAGAATTACCACTTCATTTGACATCCGACTCCCATGCTTTTCAAGCAGACTACTTTTTCAAGAAAAAAAGATTTGATTAAACACGAGACCAAACTTTCCTCTTCCGTATGAGAGCTTTCTATATTACACACTAGGTAGCGCTCCACAGGTTTTTTGTTTTTAGGAGATGTAGTTGCGTTGGGATAAAAATGTTGCAATATATTTGCACAAAAGTAAAAAACTCTTTCTTTTACATTAAAAATGAAATTTCCTTGCCGACCAAACGGTATAGTGGTTAGCGTGCTAGCTTCTAAACCGCGAGGTTGCGGGTTCGAGTCCCGTGTTAAGCATGGGTGTTTGTAACTGTATGTTGGCTTGTCTAATGACGAATGTTTCGGCATATTATAGCCCTCGTGTTGCTGACGGCGCCAGATAATCTGAAAACAACCAACCAATGAAATTTCCTAAGAACTGTCTATAAAAGCTTGGAATCTGATTTGGATATCAGATGTTCTTTACAAATGAAGGTACCAGAACAGTTTCAAAATGTCTGATATCATGAATAACAGTTTTTTTTTTTTTTTTTTTTTTTTTTTTTTTTTTTTGACGTTGGCATGTTAATTTTTTTAAGGGCAATCTGGTTTATACTTACAAAGTGATCTATATCGAATATCCTACATACGTTTCAACTACCATATTTCGTATGCATGGGTGCCACCAGACAGGAGTGGGGGGGAGGGGGCTTGTGCCTCTCCTGGGAAAATGGAAATATTTATTAAAATTAAGAAAAAATAATAATTTCGTAAGAAATCTTGAAAAAAAATTTGAATTCTCAACTTGTGGTGTGGACAATCCCACAACTTTCAATTATACTATAATATTAACCCTTGCGTTTAAATTTGATGTGAAATGGTTTTATTTACAGTTTTCCTATTTTCATTGCAATAATTTGTACATAGGCCGAGAAAAATCTGTTGAAATAAAAAACGAGCCTTAAATGGTTGGTCCCATAGCTACCACGAACCCGCACACCAAATTTGAGCATCATAGCTCAATTTTTTAGGAAGTTATGCTGACTACGTAGTCACAGACAGGCATTTTTTTGTATACCACTTTTTGAAATCAGGATGTTCCAAAACGTGAAGAAATGCGCCAAAATCGCTTTTTTTTCTTCTATCTGATCGAATGCTATACTTTCATTACCCTATGTAAATATATGTGTGTAAATATAAAAGTGGTCTAGAAAAAATGTCTGTGTGTATGTGGTCAGCACAAATTGACCTATGAAGTTAAAATTTGGTGGGGATTAGTAGTGGCTATGGAACCTACCATTAAGATTTCGTCAAAATCGCGATTGAGAATAAGGTTGAAATCATGAGAAAATCGTTTTTCAGCAACTGCGAAAACACGGCTCTAACGATTTTATTAAAATCTCTGTGCTAAATGCTTCTTAAAGCTTTCCAAACGTCTCCACCCTCGAAATTCCCATAGAAATGCAATAAAAGTGTAAAAAGTTGAAAAACGAGTGCCGTTAACACAGAGGTAGCTGTCCTTGAGCATCATCCATTTACTATTGATTTTTTCTGATGTCCCTAATTGAAATCATGATGTTCTGAAACGTAGAGAAATGAAAAAATAATCGATTTTTTAAAAAAAAAATTACCGAAAACAATACTCGCATTGCCCTACGTTAACAAATGGATAATTGAAAGTAAAAAACTGTTAGTATTGGCGATCGATTACCTCCAGATTTCCCTCCAAGAAATGAAATGTACAAATCTCATGCATTACAAAATGAGATTATCGACGCAAACTATTTTATTTTTTTCTTCTGTAAGACAATACGTGTTGTATTAAGAATATTTATTATTTTAAAATTCTGCGTTTCTTACATTTTATTACAATTAAGTTTAAGACTATACTTATTGACAGCTGACATAACTATTACTGTTTTCAACTCTTTGAGACGAGTAAAGATTTGGGTACAAAGTTCAACGGCAAATTCCACACTTAACACACTCGGTTTACTGTCAGATCATAAGGATTTGATTAAGAAAGCAAAAGAGCCTTTACAAGATCCATTAACTTGTTTGCCAAAAACTAGGGATATGGCCAGGCGCGTAGCTAGAGGGAGGAATATGGGGATATAACCGCTCCCGAAATTTTTCTTTTCGCTATTAGAGTGGATAGGATTAAAGGATTTTGTTGTTTAAAATAGTAAATTTATTTAAAATGTTCTGAAAAGTTGAAACATGCGTAGAAAAAATATCTGCTATCTTGATTGCTAAATACATGCGGAATTAATAATACAAATGATAATCAAGATTGCTTTCTTATCCCCTCAAGAAAAAAGATTTCTGGCTGTGCCCCTGGATATGGCCCATCGCCCAACTTTCAATTATACTATAATAATCACTGCACTTAAATTTGACGTGGAAATTATGTTATATACCCTTTTCATATTTTCATTATTCAGAGTCCTAAATATTGCCCACTTGATGGCTGTGGGGATAGAGCTCTAGCCTCGCATGCCAAAGGTGTTGTTGGTTTGGCATGGATGTTCATTGTGGCCCGAAGAACTTAGTGTCTTTTTACAACGATGTTTTTGTTGGGATTTCATTTCTTTTTTACGGTACTAATTTTGATTTATTACTTATTTGAACACCGATAGCAAGCTCTAAAATGTTTGGTGTTCACAATTTTAAAACTTGCAAGGAAATTTCCTAGATTTGAAAGGGTAAAGTATGCACCTTTTTTGAGTACTTACTTATTATACTATCGACCGTTGACGAACTTTTTGTCGGTGGTTGGCAACAAGAACTATAGGATTAGCCGCCTATATTATGCTTTTAATTTAAATTATTATTTGATTTTAAGAAAGTTTAAAACATATTCTCAACGACATCCAATTACCGGAGATTTACTGGAATTTTTCTAACTAATAGTTATTCCGATTTATAGAAAATTTTACCTAAAAGAAAAAAAAAAAATCCACAATTGATGATCATTTCGTAGCAGATAAAAGTTTGCCAATGGTCGATGGTATAATTCGTAAGTATCCCTTTTTTTGATTATTTCTTGATTCGAGGGGCCTAGCGTTGTGTAGTGAGTTTCTCCTCTATATATAGTGTTACGCAAATTTTCCGTATATAATTATAAATAAGAGTTCCTATTTCTTTTAAAGTTCTATTTTATTAAAATTATTTGTTGACAGCGATAATATACGCTAGAAAAAGTTGGCAACACCTGAGTCAATTGGAAATTTCGAGACGTTTCCAGCGCATGGTCGATTTCTCTGAATTTTTCGAGAAACTTCACTCGCGATGCTATAAATACTACTATGGCGGATAATCGAGTCAGTTAAATTTGGAGAACTGCCGTAAAAGTATCTCAGTGTTTGTTTACTTTCGTGAATTTTCGTTTTGTCAAAGTTTGATAGAGAGTATTGCAGTAAAAAAAAAACTTTTATGAGCCACGAAATGAAAAAATTATGTTTATTTTATTTTGTAAAAATTACATCATATTTCCTCTGAAAAAATTCATAACAATATATAAAATTTATAAATCTATAGTATTCTGAGTTTTATAAATCTAGCCTTATAATTAAAAGATTATATTCCGAGTATTGCCACCTCCAGGAGATTCGGGGGCTAAAATCTCGATTTTGAGATGTTTTCGTTAATATATATGTTAAACCATACCCATTTCCATAGCTCTAGCTATAGTAGAAGTACCTCATGATCAATCACCGAGTGAATTTATCTCAAAATTTACCCTTTTCGAATTTGATTTTCTCGACAACCAATATAATTGGCGCCATGCTACATCCGTCCATACGATCTTAACATTCGCTCTTGAGGCAACGATCAGACTGCTGAGAGTTCCGTTTATCCTCCGTTTATTTCCCGAATAAACCCGATTTCCTCCTTGACGGAATGAAATGTGGAAATGACTGAGGGAAGTTTCATCTACTCTATAACCCATCGGATGACTGTGTGGCTAGAGCTCCGGCTTCGCATGCAATATTCGCTGAGTTCGAATCCCGGATTATGCATGGATGCTCGTTGTGGAATGGAATACAACGTTAATTTGTAGGTTCAGCTTCTTATAGTGACCTATAGGGATAAGGACTAAGGCACATCTGCTTTTTAAGCATTTTGTACCAATCGTATAACCTGAATGTCGGTAGTGGACAATACTGCACAAGGTGTTAGCACACACTTTCTCGTGAGAGGGAGTGCGCTAGTCTACCTATAACCACCGAAGAGTTCATTTCTACCTCTTTTCGGTAGCTACCAGGGTAGATGGCAGCACTACCGACCGTATGTGGAACTTCTGAGTTTAGAGGTAATACCAAGCAGAAGACTTGGCTTTGTCACCCTCAGAGGTATTGATTTGTATGAGAACTTGGACGACTTTGCGATCATGACGAGTTTAACGTGCCCCAGTCACCATTAACGAACACGGCGGTCTTTAGTCGGTCTCAGGTCCTGAATTCTTCAGGTCTGGAGTTCTTTATAGCTGAAATTTTGTCCTCCAACGGTTTTATACCTTCCTCACTAATTTCGTATCCTATTAACTTAACCTTTGCTTGTCCAAAGTTACACTTGGATGGATTGATGCGGATACCATTGTCGTGGAGTCTTTGAAAAACTATTCGAAGGTGTTTCTTATGTTCCTCTTCGTCTTTAGATGAGATGAGGACGTCGTCGATGTATGCCAGGCAAAAATCATAATCCTGCAGTATTGAGTGGATAAATCGCTGGAATGTTTGAGCGGCATTGCAAAGACCAAAACTCATAAATGGGAATTCGTATAATTCAAATGGCGTAATGACTGCCGTTTTCTGTATATCCTCTTCTCTTACTGGTATGTGAAAATAGGCTCGAAATAAGTCTACGGCTGAGAAGATTTTCTTTCCTTCCAGTAGCTGAATCAAGTCATGAATGGGTGGAATAGGATATCTGTCCGGTTTTGTCTTGGCATTCAGTCGTCGATAGTCCCTGCATGGTCTCCAATCTCCGGTTTTCTTGGGTACCATGTGTAGAGGTGATGCCCAATTACTGCTAGATGGCCGGCATATTCCTTGATATATCATTACCTGAAATTCTTTCTTTGCGATGGCCAATTTTTCAGGATCCAGTCGTCTGGCCCTTTTGAAAATACGGGTGGTCCAGTTGTCTCTATGTGGTGCTCAATCGTATGCTTGACTATAGGTTTTCTGGCCACTTGTATAATTTCAGGAAATTCTTGCAAAATATCTTTGTAGGGCGAGTTTTCATCGATGACTGTGATCCATCCGAAATTTCCAGTTCTTACTTGAACAGTAGATTTCAGCCTGGTAATAGTATCAATGAGAGAACTGTTCTTCATGTCAATAAGCAAACCAAAATTTGTCAAGAAATCGGTTCCTATGATTGGTTGAGGTACATCCGCTATGTTGAATGGCCAAGGAAAAGATCTCCTGAGGTTCAAATCCACTGAAAGGAGTTTTTCACCAAATGTAGGTATGATTGTCCCATTAGCCGCAAATAACTTTAGTTTACTAGGAACTAGTTTTATCCTTGCGAATGCTTTAGGGATGATGGAAACCTCAGCATCCGTATCAATAAGAAACCTTAAACCACTGTTTTGTCGGCCATGAAGAGTCGCTTTGTTTGGCACTGATCGCTTGTGGCCGCAAGAGTTGGCCCATCTAGTTTTCCGACTGGAAACTGCATGGTTTGGTACACTTGTTAGCTCGCTTACCAAATCTTTGATGATAAAAGTAAATTGTTGGGTTACGCTCGAACCTTGGTCTTGATGATGACCGAGAACCGCTTCTTGAGTATCCCCTTTGACTTGAATTTCTCTTCCGATTTCTTCCGATTCCTTGCAGTTGCTTCACAGATCTCGATAGCTCCAAAATTTGCTGTTGAAGTTAGTGGCAATCTATGTTGCTGGTACTGGGTTTATCTATCGCATGAATAGATGCTGGCTATGTTCGTTACTTCTTACACTTTGTCTGCCATTTTTGCTAAGGAATCCAAGTCTTCAGAACTGACGGCCTAGATCTGCTGAACAGGTAAGCGTTGTAACCAAAGATTCTTCAGCATGTGTTCTGGAACATTCGGAGAGAGGTTTCTCATTTTTCCGAGGAGTTGTGAAGGGCGGTCGTTTCCCAATTGAAGTTCTTGTAGCAGAAGTTTCATTGGGTGAGTTTCAGTGTCTTGAAACTGCTGTATGAGACGGTTTTTCAGAACTTCGTATTTTCTCTCCTCAGGGGGATTCAGGATAATGTCACTTACTGTAGCAATGATGTCGGTTTCTATCGCAGAAACTACGTTGGTTTCGTCCACAGTGATACCCGATATAAGAAATTGACTTTCAATTTGAGCGAAATATAGCTTCGGATTTTTTCTCCAAAACGGTGGTGCTTTGAATGAAACTCTGGACACAGTGGGAATTGCAGGGTCATCGTTTTTCTCCTTGGCGTCCATTATCTTACAGAGAGAATTTCAAATAATCAAATATATAAATAAAAAAAAAGGAAACACTTTGTTTTGTATAACATTGCATTTCATTATAACAATGTGTATATCTGTGACGACAATATCTGCAGCATTATTCACAAGTTCAGAGTCGACATTTGCTGATCTCAGTATGAATTCGTCAAGACTTCCTTTTGATTTTTTCCCCCTCTATCTTTCAAAAAAGCTTGTGTTTCACGCTTTTAAACGGTTTATTTGAATAAATACACTCTGGGATACTAAAGATGGTTCAAGATCAATACGAAATGATTTTTATGTAAAAATTATTTTATACAGGTTATAAAAAATATTTACATAGCTTTTGTGGAACAAAAATGGTTTACAGCCAATTTAGGGGCCCCCTAAAATCATGGGCTCAAGGCCCGGGCCTTGTGGGCCTCGGCGATGATCAGGCCCTGAGTCGCGAGTCTTCTCCTCGTGATCCTCGAATCCGTCTTCTTAAGTAGTCTGGTTAGCTCCGAATATATGCATGAAGGTCATTTGCATATCAGCTAGCTTCATCGCCTGCAGTGAACCACATTAACCTGCGTCATGCTGTGGTTTAAATGGTGAGCATTTGGCAACACAGACTTTAACAGTTCGTGGAGATGAGCTCGACGAAGCTGTTAGCTAGGTAGTGATTTGAGATGTTTTTTGGCGGTGTTTTAGCTTTTGCCAAACTTCTTCTAATTGCTTCCTAGTATAGTGTTTAGACAGGAAATGACTTTTGTAGAGGTAAGTGATGTGGCCTCTACAAAAGTATATAGAAAAAGACCGATGTTATACCGATGGGAAATTAAAAATTACGCCACTCATGTGAGAGTAAGGAGATATTGTCAAACTAAAAAAAAAAAATATATATATATATATAACCAAGGATAGAAACTTTAAGAGGTCAATGTCGTTTGCAAGCTAAGCTAGCGAACATTTAAAAAATATAATAGAACTGCAGAAAGTACTAGTCACTGATTATTATTGCTCTAAAACTCTTTGAAAAGTAAAGATGAAGGATTGCAATTCGAAGGTAAGTACACGAAAACGTGCTGTTGCGTGGATGGGTTCGAAAGACTTGAAGTCAAAGCATATTAAAACTTGAAGAAATAATGTTAACTCGATGTAACTCTTAGCAGATTCTTTTACAACTACAGAACTTCCCGTTCTAATCGATTCAATACAGCTCTTTACAAAACAATGGAGCACAAACAGCACTTAAAAACTAGATACACAACTGCTAAAATATACGCAAAAGACAATGCAATACAGTTCACTTTTGGAACTTCTCTGAATACTCGCTGAGAGACAACCACGTCACTAACTCCCTCACTAACTCAGCCTTTTATAGGAAAGCTAATCCTTCGCGAATTTTCTAGCGATAGAAATTTGGAGAATTTTCCAGATCGCAGTCAAAAAGCCCTATACAGGTACATGGGGACCGAAAATGTCGCCCAATGGTCGCAAGTTTGGCGACATTTGGCGATTTCTCTCCAATTATGGCGACCAAAATTAGTCGCCAAAACCGTCGCCAACTTGGCTCTATCTCGCCAAGGGAGTGAGATTGCCATTAACCATAATTTTAAACGGCCTGCTCCTTGTAAAACTCGTTTTCCAGCATTATCCCTGTAAAACTCGTTTTCCAGCATTAAGAGACGCATTGCAGGAAAGCGAAGTAAAAATAAACTCTTGCACTGCCTTATGCGAAATGTATATAAAATTTTCTTTTTACATTACGAAATGTTTACAAATATAAGGAAATTCGTAACAGTATATATAGTACTTATGTACCTGTAGGACATCTGTGTACTTTTCAAAGCTATAATCAGAAGATTAGATGTTTTGTTCACAAACTTTGTAATAACATTGAAACTTACATTAGCTAAAAAAAACCTGCTTTTTAGTTTTTACTACAATTATAACCTTATAAGGAAGTATCAGGGGTGTACTGGTCATAGAATGGTCTGGTGCAAACTCCGGGCCGTTCAGTGACTGTAAAAAAAAGGGTGGGTTCAGTACGGAAGTCTTTTGTTGTTATTAATATTATTTTTTTTTTTTATTTTTTTTTTTTTTTTTTTTTTTTTTTTTTTTTTTTTAAATGTAGAGAGAAAAGTAGATGAATTAAGATTTATATATTTAACTAATTTAAAACGTTAAAGGTTAATATCTTATTATTTCGAATGTCATTTTCTAATAAACCTACTAGACATTCTTTATTTTACAACTTGGATTTCTTTGTATTAGTTTTTGCAACAAACGGTTTATGGAAATCAAGCTCATACAAAAGAGGTATTTATAGTTGAGACATAGAAAATTTTGTTTAATTAAACTACTTATTAAAACAATTCAATTATGAAAATGTATCAATAAAATTTATTAATTATTGAAATTGTTTATTAAATGTGTATATTTAAAATAAAAAAAAAAAAAAAAAACATTGCAAAATATGGTAATTATTAAAAGTAATTATTTAATTATTGAAGTTAATTTATTAAAAATAATTATTAAAACTTTATTAATGATTTTATTGAAAATTTGGGCTGGCATAAATCAAAAATCACCGGGCTGCTTTTATGTTCCTGTACGCCCCTGGGAAGTATTCTCATAATTTATTTCTCAATAGCTTATGATTGCTTGAGTTTTTTAAAGTTTGTAGTTTTGTATAACAATTAATTTATAACTTAAGAATAAAGAGACTCTTTCGAGAAATATTAATCCATTAGACAATTATGGTATACATTTTAAAGAAAATTTTCTTTTATCGGGACCTGGCAAGTCATGTTGTTCATTTGATCCAAAGATTATTTTACAAACAAAACTAAAAAACATGTGAACTACATAAAAAAAAAGCAACATATATTTTTCTGAATTTACTGAATCTAAGAATGTGTTACCGTTTACGTCATAAACCAAACAGTCCAAACTTTCTTTTCTAAATAAGAATCGAGATATTGAGAAAATGGGGGAACCAAGCCATCCCTCTTCTATTGAAGGGGGATTATATAATGTGCCTATATCCGACAAAAATCACCGACGAATCGCTTTTCTTCTCAACCCGTCCAGAGAAGCTCAAAGAAAAGTGAGTTTTACTTGTCGTTCATGACGTCACAGAACTCAAATAACGAGAACATTATTTTTTGAACATTTCAACGACACAAAAAATATTTACATTTTAGATAAAAAGCAGCAAAATGATATCAGCAGAATCGGCAGCATATAAAATCTTCTCATAGAGTTTTTTAGTTTTTACTGATTTAAATTACTTTATTTTTATAAGTCCTCGAAGAAGCCAGTATCACACACCAAATGACAGAATGAGAAAACTCCTAAATATGAGGCAAACTTTGAAAGAAAAACATCACTTTTGGGTTTTAAAAGGATTAAGTTTATACAATTTATGAACACAATATAAGAAATTAAGAGCTCTGAATTTAGTATGCTTCTATTTGGGACAAGAGTGTATGAACAACACAATACCAAATCCAAATTCATGAAATTGCAAGGTTTAAGTAAATTATATTGTGTACGCTTTTGGCGAAGAAAAGAAGAAACATATCCTAAATATTCAACATTTGAGTTTGTAATTCAAAATTGTTATTGTACTTTTTCAATTTTGGAGGAAGTTTGAGCAGTGTGTTGAAAACAATGAGACAATGTGAATGCTCAAACAATTTTGAGTTAGGTGGGTTGGCAGCGTTTGTTTGTACAATTTGCACATTTGTGCTTCATTGTAAAGTTTGAGTGTTGAGAATTCTCTGTTCTCTGTGAAGCGCTCAAGCTTTTTATCAATGAGCTGGAGTTAGATGAACAGAGACTTCGAACTTGGAGGGCTGTGTCGGAGTTGTTGATGTTAACGTGTTATTGTTGAGTTGAAAGTTTAATTATTGTGTGATGATGGAAGTTGATCCCAATAGTTCGCCGACAAATGAACAAATTGCAATGGACGAAATAAATGATGGCCAGAATTCGAATTCTACGCCTGGATCAAATGAACAAGTGACTACATGCGCTCCAATTACATCGGATGATTTGTGGCTTGACTTCAAGTGTGTGTTTTGTAATCGAGATTTAAAAAGTATAATTGAACCTAAGTTGTTACAGTGTTTACATACTGCATGTAATCTATGCTTGTCAACAGGATCGAAAGATTCCCCAACAGGAACTCCATCATCAACAACAGGTACATTTACCATTCGGTTTTGATTTATTGAGTTTGTAAGATGTTAAACCGGCGGTATTGTTTTGGAGTATTCAATTTCAAAATTGGTTAACATGAAAATTTATTGGTTTCCAAAATATTTTTTTTTCTCAAAGAAAAAAGGTTATGTGGAGAAAATTTTGTAATGATATAATTTCACCTACAACAGTTATGTTTTCAATTTCAGTTTGTTTTTAATTTTTTATCACTTTTGTATACATATTTAGACAGTTTTTTGCAATAAGTTGGTAAGCTGAATAATAAGAACATTACTCTTGCATACTATTTGCAGTAACATAATCCCTTGTCCTGTAATAAAATATACATGAATCATGATTTTGCAGTTGATTTCGACCGCAATAAGTTGACTCCCATTCTGACTTAATTTGCAGATTAACCAAGTACCTTTTTTTTTTTCAAGGCTGCACGAACTGCTTTAAGTGAACGAATTTGTATTGAATTCCTTTGACTGGAACTTGCTGATTATTTGTAATCAAACCAATTCTATTTGAGGTCCGTAGTGGCCACACAATCTGGAAATTGGGGAAATATCAGGGAGATTTCTGATTCTGGAAAAAAGTCGGGGAAATGTCTGGGAATTTTTAAAAATTCTGCGAAAGTCGGGGAATTTTTCTATTGTTTTGAAGGTATGTTTCCTTGTTGTTGGTGCCACTTTCACGGAGAATTCTGGTGATCGTGTTCAGTTACGTTATAATTTAAACTTTTCTTTACTGCCAAAATTATTTTTAATAAATTGGTATGGTATCTCTTTGACTTAAATGTTCTATTTGATCTATACATCTTAAAAAATTATAGAAATTTAAAAAAAAGTTTTCCGTAAAATCTGGGAATGTTTAGAAGTCTGTCGCGGAAATCAGCGAACTTTTCCTGAATTTTGTGGCCACCATGAAAGTTGCAATTGTTTTGAAAGTCTGTACAGAGGCCTTTTTTATAGGGTCTTTTAAATTCTTGGATAAATCTTTTTATCAATGTTACGTGGTAGCTATATTTTTAATACAAACCTTTTTTCTTTTATGTAGTAATATTAATCCTGCCTGCTGGCCATATTTTCAATGATTTACTTGTCAACTTGTACAAAAATATATATGTAATGTTCTCGGATATTGGCGTAAGTTAATGCAATGTGGCAAGTAAATAAACTAATTTTTTAGCAGTCGAACACACTGATCTAATTATAATTCGAACACACAAAGAGAGGGGAAAAGTTACAAGTGAATTATGACAGATAGGAAACGAGTGAATGTCGCGTTGTCTAATAGAGCACTGTAAACTAGCATTGTATTAAACTGTGAGAATTACTGAGTTAGCACCAAAACTGTGTTAAGTAATAAAAAGTCAATGCAAGAACGATTAAAACTGAATACTAATTATAGGACACTCTTGCGAAAACGCTGACACCTCAAATCTCACACAATTAGCTTAGCGTGGGCAGTTATTTAATGAATTGGAAAAAGAATTAAAAAGAGGAATATGCACTCTTTGAAAAGATTAAATAAATTAATATCGATTCTAAAAATTGATTGCTATTATGTATATATGTAATGTTCGCATGATTTTGTAAGTCTAGGCAGTGTGGCGGGTCGGAAAACAGTTTTTTAAGTAGCAGTCAAACACATTTATTGGTTACTTGGGAAAGAGTGAGAGAACATTTAGAAAATGACCATCGAATAAATGAATCGTTACGTGAAACACACTGGAAACTGTGGGAATTGTGCTGAAGGTCTGCAGGAAATGAGTGTGTGAACAAAAACAATCTGCAGAGTGACAACAGAATCTGGTAATCAGGCTTTCTGATTCTGGAAAAAATTGGGGAATTTTTTTAAATTTCATGAAAATCGGGGAAATTTGTTGTATTTGTTTTGAAGGTACCCCCATTCATCTGTATTTTAATGCCATTTACCTGGAGAATCGTACTGTAATTGTTAGAAATGTCATGTTATTGGGGAATAATTTAAACTTTTCATTATACTGTTAAAACTATTTTTTTAAAAATTAGCATATTATCTCTTGGGCATACATGTTCTATTTGATCAGGGTGTCTACACATCTGAAAAGTTGGGAAAAATTGAAAAAAGTTTGCCGTAAAATCAGGGAATTGTTTAGAAATCAGTCGGGAAATTTTTCCCCCCGAATTTTGTGGCCACCCTGGTCTGATGCTATGAAAAGCAATACTGAATATTATTTATGAGACTCTGTTAGATAAACACGGACGTATTAAATTTCGCATGAATGGGACAAACTGCCAAATAAATGTTAAGTCATGGTTGTAGTCCATTAAAAGTTCTAAAAGTCTGGTATCCAATTGCCACCCCAATTGCCACCGCTTCCTTTAACTTTGTTAAAAAAAAAAAAGAAGAAGAAAAAGAGCTTGTCCAAGACTATTATTATTAAACAATTTGTCTTTTTTTATCATTATTTGTTTGAATAGAAAGTACTTCTGTATTACTTTTTTAACTTGCTGTTCCCATAATCTCCAAACCTATTATCACAAATTTTTTATAAAATACTGTTTAGATGTTCTATATCCATAGTTCTTAAATTTTTATTTTCCTTTAACCTTTTGATGTAGAGGAATAATGATTTAAGACTTTATATTTTTTTATCATCATTGTTCACCCACCTTATTTTAGTGCAAAAATGTTTAAAAGATGTAAAAGTCCACCATAGCCCTAAGTGTTATTCAAGACACAAATTTGGTTTCACGCTGAAAAACTTTGCATAAGACATCCCCCCCTCCCTATAAATATTTTCAGTATTCTTAACTATGGTTTGGTTTAGTATCTGAAAAATTCTATACAACCAATCTAAACACCAACTTGTCAGCAGGCCACTATTCTCCATACAGTATCCTTAAGTTGGAAGTATTGTCTCATGAGAATAGCTCCCCCCAGATAGTCTGGATGGTGGTGGTTGCTTCAGAAACGATACTTGTAAATTAAGAATAAGGGTGATGCATGCAGCAGATTGGCTACCAAAAATGTTGTTATACAGCTAATGATTTATTTCACCTGGAATCCCCTGTAGGAAATGTGACTAGACTGGCGTCCTCTACAACTGACAACACTAGGCTAAGTGGCAGAAGGTATTTTTGTGATTGACAGACAGTACCTCCATTTAAAGAAAATTTCATTTCACAGGGTTCCCATGGTCATTAAAAGTGCTTAATATTTTTTAACTTGTTTTCAAGGCCTTGAAAGTACTTGAAAATGCTTAGAAGTGCTTAAAAGTCCTTGAAAATGCTTAGAAGTCCTTAATTATTACAGATTTTCCCAACTGCAAAATTTATAAAAATACAATTCGGATTTGCTTGTAACCGGCTCTTATCCGCTTCATATTGGAATTCTCTGACATATTTGTATTACGCATGCTCCAATTTGCAACTGTTTTGTTAGAATATTTTTTATTAAAAATTTATATACAGACATAATGCCTGAAAAGAAATTTTCAAAGGTCCTTAAAAACGTTATTTTTGTCCTTAAAAGTCATTGATCAGGGGTCTATGCAGAAGGAAATTTGGGTCCTTTTAAGGACCCTTCACAAAATTCCATGTCCAAAAAACGGACCCTTCACAAAATTTCATAATTAACAAAAGGATCCTTCACAAAATTCCATGTGCAACAAACTGACCTTTCACAAAATTCCAAGTAAAAAAAAAAACGGAACCTTCATAATATTTAGAGTTGGTAAACGGACCAATTACTAAATTACAAAGTTTATTTTATGCTAAAAGGAGAAAACTGCTCACTTGCCCACATGTTGGTTATAAAGAAGTGACGTCATGGATGCCAAACCATATGCTCAAAATATATGAAATTGGAAATTTTTCACAAAATTAATATTTTTTCACAAAAATAGGACCCTGTAAAAAAAATCTGGATAGACCCCTGTTGATTTTCATTCTGTGTTTTGAGTGGGAACCCTGTTACAAGTAGATAATCAATATAAAATTATTCACATCCATAATCTCATACACACCCCATTATTAAAATCAAACTTAAAAATAGGAAATTTGAATCGCTCTAAAATTTATTTACAAAAAAAAGCACAAAAAAAAAAAGCTTGTAAATAGGTTATTTATGTTTTCATATTTTTAAAACACTATTCTAGCCTAACTACAAGAATTATTTTCTTTATATTTTGCTATGTATGCATGTTGCTTTTGTTTATCCTTATTTTTATTTATTTGGGGACTTTGCTTTATAATTTATGTTGCTTAAATTTTATCCCCTTGTAACTGTTAATCACAGGGTATTTTTGTTTCAACAGTTATTAAATTAAAAATTGATGGCAGGACTAAACGTGTGGCTAAAAATGTTTCTTGTCGAGGTTAGTATAAATTATTGCTTGTATAATCATTCTGTTGAATTTCCCATCAGAAATTAATTATAAACCTAAAATTGGTTGGAGCTGAAAGTTATGCAAATTTTTTTGCTTGAGTCATCAGTTTTTTCATTTTAATGATTGTATCTATTAGAAAAGCCATTGACTAAGTCACAAATTAAAATTCTGAAAAACTTATCAAAATCTAAAAAAAAATTATTTAGAGAATTTTTAAACATGTAAAAAAATTAATTTCGATTTTAATCCTTCAAAAGAATTATAAGTCCTTACCAAATTTAAGTTGTTCAATAATTACTTAAATTAATAAGTTAAGAATTATAATTTTATGTTTGCTTTGTGTGTGCACTTTTAATTCATCATTTTCTAGCATGCTTGGTGTTTGTTTTAATTCTTTGGTAATGGTGTTATAGCTTTTTAATTTAATTTTTCTGCATGCTCTTAATTATTGCACTGCTTTATTTGCTTATGCTTTTCTGACTGTAAACTTCCAGGTAGAAATAAGCGTGGTGGCAGAAATTCCTTTAATTCTTATCAAGGAGGTCAGTACATGTTAAATATTTGCTCTGTTTTCACTTGCATTATATTTTGCTGCCTTTAGATGTGTCTTAACTAAAATATTACTTTGGTTAAAGCATGTTTCATTTCTAGACATATTTTTGCCCATCAGAATAATGTGCGTCTTGTATGAGTTTATTAGATATTTTGATACTTTTTCAGTGAAGTGACAGAACACACTTTCTTAAAACAGTTTATTTCTATGAAACCTGTTCTCAAAAGACCATTTCAAATGTAAAATTAATGAACAAAGTATTTACTTTAAAGAAAGACATTTTTACCGATAAACTATAAACATAAATCTAAAAGAAAAAAAAAATCAATAACATTTTCTTAAAAACATCCCCGTTTATTGAAATAACCAGATTTAAGAATTACATTTTCACATCCTTGTACGACCGTCTTAATTATTTTATACAAAAAATATCGCAATGCAATCAACAAAAGGAATTTATTTTCATCAAAACTAGTTCTCAAACTTTAAAACAAGTGATTTACACTTAACGTGAATGAGCAACACAATTACCTTTGTGTTTGAAAAAAAAAATAATAATAATAATAAGATTGGTTTTTTTGTTTTCGTTTGTTTTATGATGATTGTTCAGAACATCCATCATTTTGTAAGACATCATTTATCAACTCCTAAACACTGAGTCAACAATGTACGCTTTTCCTGTAACAGACGCGGAGGTGATAAGAAATTACAAAACGCGACCAGGGAAAGGATAGCAAACGAAGTTTCTCTGCGTTCTACGCCTTCGTTTGTGAACAGAGCAAGCGCGCCTAAAACAGGTTTCTCGATAACCCCCATTTCTCGTCCGGCTCAATAATAGAACGAAGAGCTTTCGCCTTTCTCTGTTCGGTAGGTAGGAAGCGCCGACTTCTCATTGTTGCCTAGCAACCGGATAAGAAGGAACGTGGCGCGGAGTGAACGATAAATTGGGTTGAGAATGCACTGGTTTTGGAAGGTTGTTGCCTAGCAACGCAGTTATCCGTAGCGATGCGTCCTTGAAAAGGAGGGTTGCCGACTCTGCGTCAGCCGTTGCCCTGGCTGCCTTAATAATCTTTCGAGAACGCCAAATGTATTCATCGCCAAAAGTTTGAGTTTCGGCTGGGGAGAAAATCGATAAGTTCTGAGGCGGTGTCTGGAATGAATTTCTTCTTTTTTTTTTGTTTATGCGAATGCTGGCTATAAAAATTTATGTTCGTTCTTTTATTGACTTGAGGTTTTATTAAACATAAGATGGTTTCGAATTTATCAACGCTTAATATAGTTATCACATTTAGAGTTTTGATAAGAATATATATATATTTTAATTTTTTAACTGCTTTAATGTTATCGAGCCACTGAAGGCTTTTGATGTTTTTGCATTACAATATTTAATGGAGGAATCTGATAAAAAATAATCAGTAGTGAATCCCTAAAATATTTCTTTTCTTAATTTTAAATTTCGAATCCATTTCGTATCGGAAAATAAACAAGTGATTCTTCTTAAATTTTTTGGGTAGATGTATTTTAATTATTATAGTGCAATAAACTATTTTGTACTAAAATAGCGCTTGTTATTATTATTTTTTATATAAGTTGAAAGATTGTGGTTCAATATTTTATACTAAATTACTAATCAAGAAGTATAGAATAAATGTGTTCTTTGAATTTTTCTTAAATGTCAATTGAATATTTTTTTTTTTTTAAGTTTAACTTCAAAACTGTAAATAATCTTTTACCATTAAAAAAAATATTAATTTTTTTAATTAACATATCATTCATTCAAAAGGACGAATTAAAGAAATGTATTTAAAAAAATTATCTAAAAGTTTTCATGAATTCTAGAGTTCTATCGATTTAAACTTCTTAAGACGGGGAAAGTATTATCACCAAGAAAACTGGAAAACTTGGAATAGTATAGTTGAGAAGTCATGGTGCTAAATACTCAATATTAAAAGTAGTAATTCAGTTAAACTTATAATTGAATGATTTATGATTTCATTCCAACTCCGATCTTCCACTATTACTTTTTAAAACAATAAAAAAAAATTGTGAATTTAGTGTTTTATACCCGTTTAAGAAGCCTCCGCGTGTTTTGTATATCTGAATTGCGCGGCGTTGCACGGGTTCAAATAACTATGACCTGACGTTGCGTAGTACAATATGGTTCAAACGTTTGCAAGTTACAAGCATGGTCCTTTTCACCTATATTCTTGATTTTATCTACTTAACAACAAAACAATGGATTGGAATTATGTTCCCAATAATCTGGATTGGTCAAGATTGGGGGAAAAAAAAATTGGTCGTTGAAATTGGGTTTGTAGATCTCAAGTTATGATCACAGCCCTTTAAGGGTTGGAAAGATGAAATGGGTGGTTTTTCGAAATCTCATGCAGCCAGTTGACCTACCTTTTGTTCGAAAGATCAAGTGCGTCCAATTTCATCGAGATCAGAATAAAACTGTAGATTTCTATAAAGCACAAACACGCAGGCCTAAGGACACTCTTCATCTGCAAATATCCCCTGGGACCTTAATAACCTTTGGACCATTATTTTTGAAAAATACTATTAATAGTGTTGAATGATAAAAGAAATGCGTTTACAGTTGCTACGCAACCTTTTTCGGGAATTGGGTTTGGTCAAAGGAATGCAGGGGGTCGACTTAAAGGTTTGTACTTGAGACAACCTGAGAATTTGGCTTGGGTCGGGTTTCACCCCCCTCCCCACTTAATAAATATTGCGAGATTTCAATAGATTTTGGTCATTGCAGTTTTTAAAGAAACGACTAGTAGGCTCTAAGGCGTAGTTTATCTGTTGTAGTTTTTGGCAGTTTAACACAATGTGTCTGCTTCAATTTATACGTCTGGAAATATTTTCGAGGGGTAAGGTTTTTTTACAATGGCAACCTTTACCCAATTAAATGTTTGTTGGTGGACCTGAATTTAGCCACTTAACTTCTTGTAGGATGAAGCTTCAGGAAATTTTGAGCGGAACATCTTTTCGATTTGCTAGGTGAGATTTGTATAGAAATATAATTTTTAAGAACCCTTGCACGAGAATTTTATTCATTCAGAAGAGCAGTTTTAAAAAACTAAATATGTACAGGGTGACCATAGAATCGGGAAAAAACTGGAAATCAGGGAAATGTCAAGGAGCTTTCAGATTCTTGAAAAATCGGGGAAATGTCGGGGAATTTTTTTTAAATTTCCCAAAAATCGGGGAAATTTTGTATTGTTTTGAAGGTACGTTTTTTACCGCTCATCTTTATTTTGGCGCCATTTACCTGAAGAATTGTCGTGGTAATCAATAATGTTTCGGAGTTTAATGTTACGGAATAATTCAAACTTTTCATTACCGTCAAAACTTTTTAAAAAATTGACATTTTATCTATTTAGCTGACGTTTTCTAATAGATCAGGGTGTTTAGTAACCTGGAAAAAGTTGGTGAAATTAAAAAAAAAAAAAAAAAAAAAAATGCCGTAAAATTAGGCAATTTTTTAGAAATCTGTCAGGGAATTATCAGGGAACTTTTTTACCTGAATTTTGTGTCCTTGTATGTAGTCTTAAGGCTTCTCCCATCCTGGCGTTTTGCAATGTCCCTTCAACGCAAATGTTTCCCAACAATTAGTGTTTTCACTAATCATCTAAATTGTGTGACAACCTTTGTGCCATTGCAGTATCGACGAGTTTTATTTATGTGCATTCCTGCAGAATTAGTGTGTGCTGTTCTGTTAGTGTATCTTTCGAAGAAGAATCTGCTTTATGTATTGGAATCCCGCAATATTTATTGCGTGGGGGGAGAAATCCGACCCACACCGAATTCCCAGGTGGTCTCGGGTACTCGGTAAAATCGACCCCTGCATTCCTTTGACCAAATCCAATTCTCTAAAAAGGTTGCGTAGCAGCCTAACAAGGGGTCGCATTCGCCATAATATTCCTTACATTTTTGTTTCTCCCTTAAATTTCTGATTCAATTTTCGATGATTCCTAAACAAATTAAAAACCTCGACAATTCCCCGATTTCCCCCCGAAATCCGCGGAAAAAACCCAGATATTCGTTCAAAGGAAAAAATCTTTACTGAAATTTTAATTATTGACAAGTAATTCTAAAATGTAGCCAATTAAATGGCTATAATTGTAATTATTCAAGTTGAAGCAATATTCTATTTGTAGTACTTTTGCTTACAAATAAATAGGTAGATTTAATCAAAAAGTGGTGTAATTGTTTGATTATATAGCTTTTGTTTCGCTGAAAAATTGTTTTGAGTTTTTTGCCGGTTTAAAACATGCTTTAGAAGAATATGTCTGTAATGAGCTTATGTCAGCTTTAAAAGTAATATTCTTAAAAATTATTTTTTTTTTTAATCATTCCTAAAATTTTTGAAACTACACTTAAAATTTTTAGGAATTGTCTCTAAAACGTTCCTGAAATTTTTGGAGTTATCCCTAAAATTCCCATCTAGTTTTTATAGAAAACTCACTTTGCCCGCAGCTTTTATAATCACTGCGTTATGGGCTATGTGACTGATATTGGGGTACGATGATTTCGACCTTTTTTTAGTTTTAGAAACGGACCAAACCGGTTTAGTTGTGCTTTCCCCTCTGTCAACCATAGTAAAAAAAATATATAGCGGGAGCCAGGCAATAAGTGTAGATTTTATTTCGAGGTAGAAATTATTTTAAGCAGTTGGTTAAATTTAAATAGTCACAAATAAAAGAATTCGTGTTATTTTTTTTGGCTGTAATATGTGCAATTATTTATTGAGTTGAAAAACAATCAAGTGATAGTCGGAAACGAATTGACCAATTATATAATTGTTAATTCCCAATCGGATTTTTGGCATAATTATTACAAATCGGAATATTTTTTACGGAATCCAACAGTGATCAGGATGTTTGATTAATTTTTCATTGTGCCTCAAAAACAGCACGAATTTATACAGAGGCGAACTACCAGCTTCAGAAGCACACCTTCCGCGAGGACTTACAATGCTAGTTTCCTCCTTGCAAGCCAAAGGTGGCGGGTTTGAATCCTGGGTTAGGCATGGATGTTCGTTGTGGTTCGGAATCCACATTCTTAAAATTGGAACCTGAAAAAAAGGTCCAGCCTGATTAGATTTTATTGTCCACAAAAATAAGTTGTTAAGCCTACTTGAATGAACCCACCTGATGGCTGTGTGGTTAGCGCTCTAGCTTCGCATGCCAAAGGTGCCAGGTTCGAATGCCGGGTTAGGCATGGATGTTCGTTGTGGTTCGGAATCCATGTTAAGTTGTAGGTCCCGGCCTAATTAGCCGTTATTGGTTGGTTGAGGTTTTATGGCGCAAGGGCTTCACTAGGGCCATGCTGCGCCAAAATTAGCCGTTATCGTGCACAAGTATAGGTCGCTGAGGGCACAACAAACCTACTTGAATGGAAAAGAAACTTGAATAACAACATGATTGCCCGATATTTCTCGTGACCGTTTGTCACTATCTCCTTCGTATGTACTTTTTTTTTAAAGCACTGTTCATAAAACTTTAATACTGATGATCGAATTGAATTGCTATTGCGCACCAATATGTATAGAAATGTATGAATAGAATTTGTCTATTTTATTTGTTTATTTTGGAATTGTTTTCATGAAAAGTCGTATTGAATTGTAGTAAAAATATATGTGTTGCATTTTTGTGTTCAGATAGTTTAGTTGGTTTTGCACTATTGAGCTCTAAAAATGCTGTTAAGAAATGAGTAGATGCGACGGAAATTGTGAGCGCTGAATTTGTGTCGTTTGCCGGGCTCTCCAGTCTTGCTAACCAGTAGTTTTGGATTGTTTAAATTTATAGCTAAAATTAATCACAAATTGACTGCTGTATAAAATATCAAATACGAGCCGTATTATGTTACACACTTTAAATTTATTTTAAAAAATTCGCACTTTTAAAGTGTTCCGGTAACTTTCGAATAAAACCAAATTGTTATAAAATTCCTCTTGCATTCCAAACTTTGTGGTAAACGAATTTTTATTAAAACAATCGTAGGTTTGAAGATGTGAAAGCATGAAAACCTGATCTTCAACTATTGATCTTTTTTTAAGTTACCAAATAAATAACAATTTCATTATTTACCTTGCAAATGAAAACGCCACCTATCAGGGAAATCCTCTCGATTTCTAACTGAAGCGCTGTTTCCCAAGGAATACAATTCTTCGCCAAATGTAGTAGCCAGATCTTAGCGTAAACGAAATGTAGAGGTAGTTTAAATGGTGCATCCTTATTGGCTGCACGGTTTTGGGACCTCCAAATGTGAACGAGTGAACGAAGGTACTTTGAGAGCATTTCGCGTTCGCTGACTGGATCGATTTTAGTTCAAGTGATGAGAGAAAAAAAAAGTAGTTTAATACTTTCGGATTTTGTTTCCTTTTAGGGGGACCTCAATGTTGTAGTTTTTCTTTTTAGTTGATGCCGGAGTTTTTCAATCCATATTTATTTTACCCGTACGTTTTCGTCCAAAAGATACGTTAAAATGTAAATGGAAAAAGTAGGAATAAAATTATACAGCTTTTCGGTAAAATTTTCATCATCTATTTTTTTTTAAAAATTGGTTGTAAAAAAAATAATTTTTCCCCCCTTCAAAATTTGAGAATATTCAATTTTTTTATATAGTATATACATATAAAGTTGTAATTTTTTTTTTTTTTTTTTTTTTTTTTTATATTTTTTTTTATATAGTATATACGTATAAAGTTGTAATTTTTTTTTTTTTTTTTTTTTTTTTTTGGCAATACTTAAAAAAAAAAAAATTGGATAAAAATGCGGAAATTTACGTAAAAAATCAAATGTTTGCGAACAATTCGAATTTTGATTCCTAATAATTGACTATTTACAAAGAGCAGGGTTCGTACGCCTCAGGGAAAACCTGGAAAACTCAGGGCAAATAAATCAGCCTTAAAATCTCAGGGGAAATTAGAAAAATTCCCCCTAAAACCTGGAAAAGGTCGTTGTTACTCTATAAAAAAATCCAACTCAAATATTAGACCATAACTCGAGGAATTGAAGTTACAGAATTATTTGATAATATAGACTTGCCGAAAGTTATTCTTAAAGAAAAAGGACTTTTTTTCCAGTTATCGGAAGAATTTGTGTAATCAAGGTTTGATTTTTGTGGCTAAAAATAATGAACTCTGGGATGGAAAACTCAGGGAATTTTTTCTTCTTCTGAAAATGAGTATGAACCCTAGAGAGGAGAGGAGACTATTAGTTTAAAACAAAACAAAGACAATTATTTTTAGTAAATAATTTGTTTTATGTTTTTGAAATATAATTAGCAATTTTAATTGTCATGCGAAAGTATAAAGTAAAATATCACATTTTACATATAATAATAAAAAAAAAGCGTCGTAAAAATTTCGTCCCAAAATTACTGTATAAAAGGCGTTTAATTTTGAAGGCCTGACAACTTTGTTCTTAAACTCGTACATTTTGAATTTTTTTCAACAAACTTTCAAAATATTTCGAATTAAGAATCAAATTTTTAAAAATCTCGAATTAAGAGCATTTAAATTTACGTAAAAGCCCTCACTCATCATTAATTCTCCCACTTATATAGTTATATCTCTGAAATTTGGTACAAATGTCAACAAAGACAAACATAGAAAAAATAAGCTATTTTGATGAACTAATTTTAAGGGGTCGAAACCTTCCGAATGAAAAATATTTCAATCTCCTACTTCCAATGTAGTTAGAACTCTGAAATTTGGTACAAGAGAAAACAGGAGAACATTAAAAAAAAAGTGAGCTATTCCTATTTAATTTTAAAGGGTTCAAAAAGGTTCAAATTGAGAAATATCCCATGTCCCACTTCCAATATAAAAGACACAACCTAAATTTGGTACAAGTTTCAACTAGGGCAAGCATAGTTATAGAAAAGAAAAAAGAAGAAAAAAAAAAGAAGGGGGAAAAAAACATGCATAAAAGAAGAAAAGAAAAAGATAAGCTATTCCAATTTTGATAAACCAATTTTCAAGGGTTGGAAATGATGTCAAACGTCCGAAAAGGGGAATGCATTAATGTTTTTTGATTGCTAAAATACACTTGTGAAAATGCGCTTGTAGTTTTAGGATATAAAGTTGCGTTACATATTACGAGATATTTTGGTAATTAATTTGGTCCAGCAGTAGTTAAGTCCAAAATGTCCCAAGTCCAAAATGTTCTGAATTTTTTTTTTGCAGAATTCTAGTGAGTTTGTAATTCAAAAAGATTTTTTTTTCTTTTCTTTTTTTTTTCTATTTCTGGTAGATTCGGAATATATAAAAACCATAATAACTTAATAAAAAACATAGGAATCTGGAAATTTTCTTATATTCTAGTAAAGTAAAAATTTCTTCCTCTAAATCCGAGTTTGTGGCGTTTACTCGTAACCTGTTGCGTAATTAGTTTTTTTCTGCGCGAGTAGAAATGATTGAATTTCCAGATATCTTTTTTTTAATAACAGGTGCCCAACAGGTTGTTTTCCGTACTTTAATAATGTGCATTTATTCATATGGTTTCAGAGAAATGTTTCGTCAATTTCCGGTTGACAGCATTTTTTTTTAAATCAATTTTTTAAATTCATTTGTTAGGCAAAGGATTATTGATTAGGTAGTGCTTTCTTTTCCAAGAAGTACCATTTTTCTTTTCCTGTTGATATTGATTTGAAAATCTATTTATTCACTTCAATTGGAGTTCAGTTAAGCATATTCTTTTACTTATGACTTTCTAATGTACGAATTAACTTCGAATTTCGTAAAAAGTATGGGTTTTTTCGGGGTGGAGGATGGGGGTTAAATACAACTCAATTTTTCAATCGCAGGCTAGGAACCTTATAAGCTATTTTGTGAATTCTTTAGTTTCAAGAATCTTAAAAAAAAAATCAACAACGGATTGTTTTACCCTGGTGCTATATTGAAATGTTCCTATAATTATTTAACGTGCCTGAAGTGTGACATTGCTCTAATGCCCAATACAACCCGCTTCAAATTGGTTCTGTCGATCGAAAGTTATGAGCATGCCGCCCTCAATATCCTATCCTTGAAATCGTCACCTTAATTGCAAAACAATAGAATGAAATTATGTTCCTCATAATCTGCATTAGAATTATATGACTTGCAAGTCTGACAACCACGGAACCTGCGTAAAAGTACAACTTTATCCACAATGCCAATTTAAATACCCTTTTGTCTCAGGTAGCTTTTATAGCCATTATTTACGTTGTTGTTTGAGGTCTCTTTCGATAACGTTTCATCGATATTATGGCTACTGCCGAGATTTGCCCACTAGTGCGAACGATATTGCCGAGATTCACGTTAGTGTGATGGTCATTTTCATCGCTGTAATAACCACCATTTCCAGTATTTGCGTCATTATGACTGTCGTAGAGATGTACGTTCTTGTGATAGTCAATTTCATCGATTCTTACGCCGATATAGTCGCTTATATCACAGATATTTGAACCTGTACATTGGGTGTCAATGCTGATATTTACGTTGATTTGATGGTCATTTTTTTCTGATTGTTACGTATATTTAAGATTTGCGCCGATATTACTGAAAAAATATCTGTATTTTCGATTTTTTGGTACGATAGACTCTGGTGCCTATATTTTTGTGGAGTGATGTTCATTTTCACCTAGGTTTACGCTGAAGTAAAAACAGCTATTACCGAGATAAGCGACGCCATTTCGATATGCAATCTCTTATTAGTGGGGTCGCTTAACACGAAAATGTGGACACGCCGGATAAAAGCACCAAATTTTTTCCAGGTGCTAGTTGTGTTTAACTTTCAATTTCTGATAGGAATCACCTTCTCCGTCGGCCATCTTGGATTTTATAGCTGCCATTTTGAAATATCAGTATATTATCAACATCTCTGCTTCTAAGTCACTTCGGATCACAAACTTGGTCTCTAAATACACATATTTGATGTCAAGGAATACAACTAAACAATCTTTAAATGTATGAGAGTATATTTATTCACTTAGTTTTACAAAATTACGAGCAATAGAGAAAACATTGAATGGAAAAAGTAAAAATAAGTTAAATCGTCAATGTTAAGTAGTAATTTTTGAATTGGAGAGAACGTATCAATCCTTTTCAGTAGGACCATTAAATTAATCACCGTTATCTTCACTGATAACTATTAAATAAAATTAAACTAAACTTTTATATTTATACCTTATTTTTTGTTTCAAGGAAATCATAAGGAATAATTTATGTTAATTGAAATCAATGATTGCTCCTGCTGCTATCAATAGTATATTGCCAAAAATCATTGTCTATAGCAATATCATTAAATCCCTTATCTCTATAATAAAAATCGTAGTGTTTTTATAGGTAATTTTCTGTACCTAGCAATGATCTATCAGAATTTTCCGATGCATTGAATTTCTTTATATCACAGGGATGTGATTCTTCCGCGGAACCGCGGAAATCCGCGGTTTTTTAATTTTTGCCTCAACTTTCGCCTTTTTTCGAAAATTTTAACAAAAATCAGCATTTTCTAAAGTTTCCGCGGAAAAATATTCCGCGGAAGAGAATCGCGGGCGGAAAAAGATATTTTCTCTTCCCTGGCAAGTTTATCCCGCTCAAAAAAAGTCTGCGGTTCAATTGTTTAAAAAGCAAGACTATCTAAAAGACGAGGTGGACAGAAATCTTTGCAGAAACATGAATTCTGCATCAAAAAACTACAGATCAGAAATTTTTAACAAAAATACTTCTGACCATCAACAAATCTCAAACGTGATAGTAAGGAAGCTGCCAAGAAACTATCTGCTAAAGCTGCTAAATTGCAGCGAAACATCCATATTAAAAAAATGAATTCTAAGTTAATTAATAATCATTCAGATAATTCTGCCCAAAGTGAAGCTGCTTCCTATGTGACTGTTGTAAATATTTATAAACAAATTGGAAAACATCGCTTAAGTGTCACAAATGAAAGACCGACAAAAAAACAAAAAACTAATGATGTTGATAAAAAATGTTGCAAAGGTCCTTTGACCATCAAAGAGATGTTCTCTAAAAAAAATAATGCTTCCTTTTACAAGTATTTAAAAATAAATATGTCATGGGGGTGTACTGTTGTTTTGATAATTTTTTTTTACATCGTCTTTATTATTTTCGCATATTTATCCTTTGCACGTTTTTTGGGCCCAATTTTAAGATTTCCTCTTTTTTGCCTTTTGGTCAATCACATCCCTGATATCAACATTTATATAATTATTTATTAAAACTCACTTATTTGGAGATTATTTTTATTATTTTTTTCTGTATCGCAGTACAATTTCCATTCACTCCATTTAACATAGTTTTCTTATTCGGTTTTAAAATTTTAATTATCTTTAAGTGATATTTGTCTCAAAAACGTCGTCCAAAAATTCTGCTTTATAAAGCTGTACAAATATGTCTTGATAAAAAATTAACCAATAAAAACAAAGTTTTTAATGTAAGTCATGGTTGACTTTTAAGTGCAATTGCAACTTATTTAAGTGATTTTGTGCTCAGATTTACATCTATGAAGAAAATCATCGATTCCGTACCATGGATTAAATCTCTTTTTTTGTCACAAAAACTTGATAGACTCGTTGTCAATGACAATTTATTATATCTGCCAATTTTTAGCTCGATTGGATGAGGGTGTGTGTTAATTAAATAAAGTTGAATGGAAAATTTACTAAAATATTGCGGAAAATCATATAAAACTTGACTTCAATTACATTTCATTAACGTATCATTAAACATTAATTTAAAATTATTTAAACCATAATTTAAAACCAATGAAATATTATTTAACAAATAATTACATATTTATTCAAATTAGTTACATATTAATTAAAAATTAATTGCATTTCTATTAAAAAATTTATTACGTGATAATTAAACTTTAATAGGTATTTTTTCTACTTTTGCACTGAAGTTACTATGATTTCAGTAGGCAAAATTATGCCCAAAGCTCCCCCCCCCCCCCCAAACAATGACATTTGCACAGTTCAGTGCAATTCCACTGAGCATATCTGCAAGTGCACCTACCAGTGCACCCTCTTTTGCAATAATTGCATTTAATCAATTCAGTGCAAGCCTTTGAGGCAATTGATAATATTCTCCATACAGGAACCCGTGATATACTGTCAACTTTCAGGGTCTGGGTCCCGCCCCAATCTTCTGGATTAGGAGCATGCTGTTGATTGTGCTCACTGGTGCAACGTACTCCTGCCTGATATGCAGTTCGCTTTGAGTGTTGGAGTAGTGCCTTCTTTGTTGGGGAAAGTTTCTTCATTGACTTATTCTTCTGCCAAAACAGCTCTTTCCTGGCTTCATTTACATTGTCTAATTCACAGTTATCATAAAAGATCACGGTGAAACACTCTAGTACAGGGTTCGTACGGTCCTTTAAAGTCCTTAAGAACTCCTTATTTTTACTGTATGTCTCCAAGGGCCCTTGAAAAGTACTTAAAAACTCCTTATTTTTAACCTGAAGGTCATTGGAAGTTTTTTAATTTTTTAGGGCTCTTGAAAAGTTCTTGAAAATAACGTGTGTGTATTTCAGAAACTTCCATAGAAAAAAAAATCATGATCTCCCAATAAAAAAAACCCTTCATATTTCATTTTCTCTTTCCGTTGTTGAAAAGTATTTATAATAAACTAGCAGACCCGGCCAAGCGTTGCTGTGGCTAAGGTTTTTGTTATATTACATAGTAGTAAACTATTCAAGGGAAACAGTAGGAGAACACCAGTCATGGGGACCACCATGCTTTTTTACACAGATGCCATTTGTAAAAAAATATGGCGACCTCCATGATTGATTTTCTACTACCGTTGATATTGAGCAAAAATCAATACAAAAGAAATAAATTTTAATTTTTGTATTCAAGTTTGTAACAAATGAATACATTACAAAGTTGTTAGTAAATAACACGTGACACTTAAACTTATAAATGAGGTAGGTAGGGCAGATAGTTTTAAATCTTTAACAATATTTTTTATTATTTTGAATTATAAATTCTTTTAATCTATATATTTAATAGGCAATACGTTTTTTGGGGTTAGTCCGTCCACCTAAACTGCTCAACCAATTTCAATGATGAAGGTGTCATTTTAAAGGAAATAAGCTGTAGATTTGCCAAAACGTGCCAAAATAATTTATTAACACTTTATTAATTAGTTAAATTTCAATATTTTTTATCATTAAGCTACTACAAAGCCTCAATGATTTTGAATATATGATTGGCAACATCCTTACGTATGTAAACAACAAACCGGCTGCTCGGGGGTTCTACCAACCAACCGTTGCTAATTTTAAAGCTATCCTTACGTATGTAAACAACAAACCCGTTGCTAATTTTAAAGCTCTTTTTAAACTCTTCGTTTCAAAGTTGATTTTTTCTGTTTTTTTAAGCATTTTTGTATTAGAGTAATTATTATTTTGAAGTATTTCTATCCAGAAAATGCTTCGCGTTGGACGTCGTTCTCTAACGGGGCGACTTATCAGAATAAATAAAAGATATTGGGACTTCAATGTAAGGGCATAGCTAATGAAGTTTTAAGTCAGAATGTTTTGCGGATAGTATATTTAACTTTCTATTATGAAACTTGCAATTTGGGTGTTTTCTCTATTAGGCCTTACATTAAATTTATAAAAATTTGGTTACATTTTTTATGGCTGGCAAACCTATTCGAGCGCAGCAAGATGTTTTAACCACAAATTCGAGCGGAAAAGCCGCTCAATCCGAGCGCAGCGAGACATTTGGGGGTTGGCGAGCGTTAGCGAGCAGGGGGCGAAGCCCCCTAGTTTCTATTTAATTTAGTACTAATCGGTGCACAATATTTTTGGTTAACCTGTCTTTAGCTAACACAAATAGATTCGACGGTTTTCCTACACGTGAACATATGCAACATATAGTTGCCCATGAGAAAAACATGGATTTTCCAAATCTAAACCACAAATGGACATTGTTTGGCCTTGAGACTTATTTATAGACGTGGCAAAAGCTAAACTAATTGGAAACTGTAACCTTTTGAAGGGTATCGTAGATTCTGATGGTATCATCGGAATACGTGGCAACAGGACCACTTCTCCTTTAAACTTTCCAGTTAAAATGGTAACTTCAAGTATATTTCCGGTGATTTTTTTGATGACCAAACGCGTACCGTTGCATAATCGAGGTGGATTCAAATTACGCAGGAGAATAATAGGTGAACCAATCTTTAATCAAAGATTATGTGGTGGCATTCCAGGTATTAACTATGTGATAATACTTACATGTATATATTTTAATTAAAGATTTTTGAACAATGAAGCACTAATAATTAAAAAGCAAGAAGAATTCCACTGTATTACTTTTACTATAATATGAATTGAATTTATACTTCAGTCTAAATAACACGTGGCCGGGATGAAAGGTTCATTGCTGCGTAAGCGTAAGGTCGCTTCACAGACTAAAAACTAATTCTAAGGAAAGCCTTAATATTAGAAGCTCCTCTTTTGTCGAGAAACAATAAAAAAAAAAAAAACTATTTGTGTTGAAAATTTTAGAGTTGTAGCCTTATTAGAAATCATTTTGTAAAATATTTATTAATTAATTAAAAAAGAACTTAATAAAAATTAAAAATTCTGTTTTTCAAAAGACCAATTAGAAGGCCCAAACTACTTATGTTGAAAATTTCAGAACTGTAGCCCTATTAGAAGTCGTTTTGTAAAAAAAAATTTGTTAATTAAGAAAATTAATTAAAAAATAACTAATTAAAATTTGAACGTTCTGTTTTTCAAAAGTCTAAATAGATGGCTAAAACTACTTATGTTTAAAATTTCAGAGCTGTATCTCTATTTGAAGTCACTTTGTAAAAAATAAATTAATTAAAAAAAAATTAATAAAAAAAGAACTAATTAAAATTTTAACATTTTGTTTGACATACATAAAATTCGAAAGCCAAAATTTCTTATGTTGAAAATTTCAGAGCTCTATTCCAATTTTAAGTAGGTTTCTATAGATCCACAGACAGACACACAGATTGTTTTATTATTATAGAAGATTACGTAGTTAGGCATTGTAAATATTCCAACTTTGATGCTTCTTTACTCATCTTCGTATGCAATCTTATCAAAGTAGCGGTCTGGGAATGGGTTTCGGCTGTGACGTCACGATCTGGTTGTTTCGGGCCTGATGCAATTACACTCTGCTCGCGAAACCGAGCATTTAGCAAGACACTTGATTTTTTGTTCACTACCTCGGTGCAGCGTGTATTAATATTGAAATAAAGAAGTAAACCCTTTCACAAAAATAAATTTTTCAGTACTGCGGTAATAAATCACATGCCATTAAATTGTAGCTTATGTGAAACGTTGGTACTTTCAACACAGCGCCATCTGTTAGAATCGTTTGGAGCTAACAGATAATTGATAATAAACAAATAATTTGCAATAAAATAATATCGCGGCTATAAATTGAGATGCAAGCTATCCTATCTTTTAAGTTAGATCAAACTGCACACGGTGTGCAAATTTGATTAAAATGGGTTGAATAGTTTATGAGTGCATCGCGGACAAACAACGTGACACGTAATTTATATATATTAAGATAATGTAATTCTGAATTGTAAGGATCATCATAGTGATAAATTATTCATGATGAAATGAAGCATCTATGAGAATGATTTTCCTGGGCATGTTTATTTTGAATATTAAAATGTATGAGCCTTCTGCCTTTGTAAAGGATTTCATGGCTGGTAAGTGAAGGTCACCGTTGTTAACTTAAATTTCGATTTGATAAAACTTTTTTTCCTGTTGCAACCGCGTTCAGTGTACAAATAGAGCCTTGTGAAACTATGAAGACTAGAAAATAAAAATGGCAAAAATATAGTTCTGCCAAAATTAAAACAAAAAACTAATAATTCAAAATATTTTTGCAACGTTAAACAGTAACACCATTCCAATGCGGTTGTTCGGACAATACGAATTATAAAAGGTGAAGCGTTAAAACAAGTGCATTAGGATCTTTTTCTGTAAGTACTCACAGATTTTGTATTTTTTAGTCTATTGATAATTTTTTGCACTACTAACCATATCGGGACTCTTGCTGCCAATGCATTCAAATTTATGGCTTTTAATTTATTTTTAAATAATTTATGTTAACTTCGATTTTGTGGGTTTGTCGATGGAGTTGAAATCTGCTGAGGCTGTTGTCAAATTCTCTTTTAATAAATAATAAAATGACTTTAATCAGAATAAATAAATGATATTTGGATATGAGAGCAAAAATGCACGTTCATTTTTAATAAATAAATTTTGAAACGTAGTTCGCCGCACATTTTGCTGATAGAAGTGCTTTTGATATTTAAAATTAGATGCAAATACCAAGCACACGCTGCTTACACAATCGGCGCCTGTGTTAACGAATATAAAAATTGGCAATGCAAACTTTGTTTTCATTGGTTATATTATTGTCATCTTATTTAAACTTTAAATATGGTTTGAAAACTGAATTGGTGAAATCAGGTGTCTGTTGCTGTCATAACTAATGTGGAATGTGGACAGAAGTCATTTAATCGTATTGGTATTGCTGCTTTTGACGTAAAATTACACTAAACTCTACAGTTATTGGTTTAGTATTCTCTTATTGCTGATGAAACTTAGAATTAGTTATCAGCAAAATCCTTTATTTTTTTTATCGAGGTGTTAATTAATGGTTTATTTGTGAAATAATCGTTGAGAAACTAACCTGCATCCAAATATTCATGGCTCTTAACGATTTGATATGGGCGGGGAACATTGGTATGATCGGGTGAGTTTGACGGAGGGTCAATTTAAAAGCACAAGGGAATGATTGAAAACTAACGATTTCACCCGAAGTTTCTACCTTGATAGCAAGCTAGACACTGTCTTTTGAATGGAAAGTTGTCTCACATTAGCAATGCTTAATGCAACTTGGTTCTAAAATTTTTAATAGTAACGATATTTTTTTAGCATTTCAGGTGACGAGAATACACCATACTATAGTAACTCAACCGAACTATATAGCGTATCCAAACCGTATTTCGTCCACCTGATGGCTGTTTGGTTACCGCTCTGATCTCGCATGCCAAAGGTGCCGGATTCGAATCCTGGGTTAGGCGCGTATGTTCGTTGTAGTTCGAGATCCACTTAAGTTGTAGATCCGTCCTGATAAACCGTTATTGTGCAAAAAACTTTCGTTGAGCGTACAAACCAACCAACCAATGAATCCGTGTTTCCCACATTTCAATTACAAAAATGAGATTCATGACGATCTTGTTTTATCCAATGGTTATGAAGGGTATAAATTTCAAGCGTACAAGCTTACTACACACCATTGCAAATTTTTGGAATTTGTGGATAAGCTGCCCATTTGATGGTTGTTAGGCTTGCGCAGTAATGGTTTCGCATGCCAAAAGTGTTAGGATTTATTCCCCACGATACGTTTATTTTGGTTTGGGACTGAATGGCGTTATTGTGCTAAGGTTGTCGTAAAGGGAAGTTATATCATGAACTTTTACAATATTTATTTGTTTTTACTTGCAACGCATTATCTTTCTGCAAGATTGGGAAATATATTTGTATTTAGTAATTTGTAATTGTTTTCAATGCTTAATGATTCCTCGTCGCAGAAAACCCTCGACGTTGTGCTTTTGGCGCAGCTTTTATGTACCTTCTGTATAAAGCAGTGATTCTCAACCTTTTTTTTTCTCGCGGCACACTTTTAACGATTTCAAAATTTGGCGGCACACAAAGAAAAATATAAGTTTAAAAGTTGTTTAATTACCTATAATACACTGTGTAAAATAGTTTATGATAATAATTTGGAATTTAAAATAAAATAAAAAAGGCGGCCCATGACGCAAGATGTCCACGTCGCAGCGAAGCCAACGGCGCAAAATTTTAATGATGGTAGCCCACGCAGCAGCGGTGACTTCACAGCCAGCCGGCTATCAACATGGGTTGAAAATACGGGGCAAAACTTGTCATGTATTTGACACTCTGGTCGCGAATTATAATTAAAGGGCTGAAGTTCAGATGGTACAGCTGGGCGAAACTGGGATTTTGCGTAGAAATCTAATCCGAAAATGGTGAAGTGATCTTTGAAATCGCCCGCGGAATTCGTGGGAAACAAAGTCTCAATCAGACAACAAGACACACACTCACACACCTGCAGAGGGTTGTATGTAAGAAACTAGAGTAAAAAATAGGTCAAAAACGAGACACAGAGAAATATGTAACGAAGCGGTGAAAGTGAAAAATCTTCGTTACAATATTCATATATATAAGTACTTTTCTTTAACTTAAACTTTACTCGTAATAAAATAAAAAACATTATAATTTTTAATATATACATTTCTAAAATTTGGCGGCACACTTTTAGAATTTGGCGGCACACAAAAGTGCCGCGGCACAGTGGTTGAGAATCACTGGTATAAAGGATCGCCTCAAATTACTTGACATGGAATTAAGTTTTGAATCTCTTGCAATTGTGATTTGGAAATTTTTATTTTCTCTTAAATACTGCCCCTTCCTTTGCCTTCAAGGTTGGTTTGTTTGTACGCTTAATCATTCAATTCCTTCTTATCCTAGTTACTTCAGCGTTATTAGTTAATAGTTCACATAATATCATAAAATGATGCATCTATTTGTACTATTTAAAATACACTTAACTTTGCTGTTTTCTAACCATTAATAATGTAAAAAAGATATTCCTAGTTATAAATTTACAATTTTTGTTTTGTTTTTAACATTGGTTGCTCTTGCTTCAAGGCACAGAATGATTAAAATGAAATGTGGAAACTGCATCCTAGTGTAATAATTTTTACGATTTACTAGAAGTGTTTTCATTTCAGGATGTTTTCATATTTAGCAATGACATGATACTTAGTACTTATGGTTGCACAATTTTAACCTTCCGTTAGTCTCGTTGCACCTATGAGGTGTTTCCAGTTTTTTGAAAGCCATATGAAATTTATTCTAGTTTAAATAGTTAATTGTTACCGATTTAAGACTCTTTGGAGTATTAAGCAATCTATTTAAATCGTAAAATTTATTCAAAAATCGTATTACAAGTAATTCAATAAAAATAAAGGCAGAGGAGGGGAAAGTGTATGGCGGCACTTGTGAGCGACTGAAGGTTAAATGGGAGGATTCCAACTTAATACCGCCGGGATCAGATGAGGTTGGCTCTAGGGAAGATTTTTTTTTACATTGGTAAGCTGTACATCACATAATGAGGGGTTAACTATTCAATCTAAATAATTGTATTTATTGAAAAGTTTTTGCTGGAATTAGGGTCGTATATCCTACTATTTTAGATTCCTAAAATAACTTTGCATTTAGAAAATTAGAAAGGCGATATATATTGGATTATTGATTTTCAAACACGCCATGGAACTTGAGTTCATGCTTCATCACTCTCGAACTCTGACTGTCAAGCAAGGTTAGAAACTAAAAAGAATTACCTTTTTAAAGACTATTATGACCAAATTTGCACTTTTAACCCGATGAGCTCCGTGGTTACTGGATGCATTTAAGTTAATCAGTGATTAACAAATTATTTAGGTGCGATTTACGTATCTTGGATGTAACCCGTTTTGCATATTTAACCCTTTGTTCATGGGGCCTTTTTCGTGCGGAGGTACCAGTAACTCGAGACGTTTCGCGGTATTTTTGGTTAGGTCCGCGGTAACGGATCCGCTTTATAGAAACTAAACGCAGTCATTGGCCTTGCATCGAAATTTCGCATCAAACCTAGTGGTCCTCTCGAGTTACGGCATCCAATCATGTGGATGCCGATGAGCTCCGTTGTTACTGGATGCATTTAAGTTAATCAGTGATTAACAAATTATTTAGGTGCGATTTACGTATCTTGGATGTAACCCGTTTTGCATATTTAACCCTTTGTTCATGGGGCCTTTTTCGTGCGGAGGTACCAGTAACTCGAGACGTTTCGCGGTATTTTTGGTTAGGTCCGCTGTAACGGATCCGCTTTATAGAAACTAAACGCAGTCATTGGCCTTGCATCGAAATTTCGCATCAAACCTAGTGGTCCTCTTGAGTTACGGCATCCAATCAGGTGGCGCCTCAGAGGCGTTGCTCGAGCGCAAAGAGTTAAAAAAAAGTACAGAAACGTACAGAAACTGAAACACCGTCCTGAAAAACACAATTAATATACAGTAACTAAAGTTGTTATATTTAATGCTGAATGCTTCAGCCAAATTTTTTCTATTTTCTTAAAAACTTAAAACTCGAATGAACTTTTTGTGTAAACTACATCTTGAGTAAGAAATAAAATGCAATATTTTTCACAAATTATGTGCTATATTTCCGTTGTCGAACATTATTATTATTATGTTTTTTTTTTTTTTTTTTTTTTTTTTAATTTTAAGGTCCTTATTTTTTGTTTGGAAGGTACTTGAAAAGTTCTTCAATTTGTTATCGAAAAATCCGTACGAACCCTGTAGTAGTTTAAAATTTTCATTATCAAGTTCTGTAAGAAGGTAGAGTGCCATATAGGTAAAGGCATGTGTCACTTGAGGATAACAATTCCATGCCTCCCACATAGATTTCTTGCTTCGTCCAAAAATTATAATGTGGTATCGCATCCCGTGAAACTGTAGAATACTGGGAGGGCTTGGGATTTTTCTACATCCAGCTTCTCGTAAATAGCAAATAAACGTTTTGCCTGTACCAAAAGCAACACAAATCTTTAGATCTGAACACAAGGTCATCAAGTGATGGAACTTACCAATGAGTTTCAAACAAAATAAAAAAAAAAAAAAAATTCCGTACTGGAAAGGCCAATTTCTTACAGACACTGACCGGCCTGGAGATTGCCCTATGGCTAGTGCGCCCTTGTGGTACATACAGCGTGTCCCCGTATAACCTGGCCGACCTTTATTTTCGACATCGTTTGTCCTAGATGCATAGTCCTAATTGAAGAAGAGTTTTAAATCGTTAAAATATTTTAATTGAATAGTTTTTAAGTTAACAAAGGGATTGGTATAAAAATTACGGATTGTAAATTTTTATACGGTCCCCAGTTCCACCAACTTATATTTAGAGAAATGTTGCCCATGAAAAAAACATTTGAAATAAAAAAAAAATGAAATTTTTTCGACCAATAGCCACGGTGTTATTGGAGTTTAAAGTTTTAACGCTATTTTGGGGGCCCGTACATAAATTGAAATGAGAAAATATCGTTAAGAGCGATCTTCTAGACTAGGTGTTTGATTACGGCAAACAAGTTGTTGTTCATCGCCTAAAACATTATAATTTTTAATTAGAAACTGCTTTGAAAAAAAATTACAAATTTTGCAACACATTATAAACAGCAAACAAACTTATAAACAATTTTAATTAAATAATAACATTATCAGAAAGAAGCATTTTTTGTTAACATAAACAAAAATAAAAGGTAATAGAAATGAACAAAGTGAAAAGGATAAATAACTTTTTTCTTAATTACATATTCTCGAAATGTTTTACTTCGACTAAAATACCTAAGAGCACACGTGATTCAAATTCATCTTCAAAAATTTTCAGCATTACAGGCTAATATACCTGGAAGCAGATAAAGTTCGATTCGGCAAATCTAATTGACTCGTCGATTTTTTTTTATAGACTTTGCTTTTCGAAAATCCCCAAAGAAAGAAATCTAAAGGATTTAGATCTGAAGATCTAGGAGGCCATTCTACTAAACCTCCATAGCCTATAATGTTGTCTTGAAACATGTTGTGTAGTATTGTTCGGCAGGAAGCTGCTTGTGGGGTGGTGCATCATCCTGTTGAAAAAACATCTTTATAAGGTCTGCTAACACGACATGGTCATCCAGAAAGTCAGATAATGGTCCCTGTAACAGGTTCGCATACTTTTTACCTGTCAATGTAACAGCAAAAAAGAAAGGTCCTACTAACGCTTCCTTCCATATGCCACACCAAACATTAACAGACCATCGCAGTTGACGCTTGTTTGGACGGATTACATGGGGATTTTGCAGGGACCAAAAGTGTGTGTTTTGAATATTTACTACCCCAGTTCTTAAAAACGTGCACTCATCAGAAAATATAATGTTATTCACAAATAATGAATCCAATTCTAGCTTGAACATGAGGAAATTGCAGAAATCAAACCGTCTATTTTCATCCCCGGGCAAAAACTCTTGTACCAATCGCGGGCGATAAGGATGTGCACCGTGTCAATTTAAGATTCTCTACACATGGGTTTTTGAGTATCCACATGCTTCACTAATACCCTAGATACTGAATAAGGGAAAGCAACAGCATAGCCCAAAATACCACTCTTGAATTTTCGGATCGCGGACGTCTTCCTATGCTACGCGTTTCTCGCAAACGCTTTACAACATTTAAAAATTTGAAATTTTTTAAAAATTTACCATTGGAAATCGAACATTTGGAAATTTAATTGCATATTGTCTTGCAGCCTCTCGCTCATTTCGATTACATAGTAATATTGGAGAATAATTTTCCAAGCGCATTGCTCTTTCTTCGTATTTCATTTTGTGTACATGTCCTTAAAATATGTTAGTGACCACGGATGTAAAGTGGTTTAAGTCTAAATTCCATTTTTCGTATCTCCATGAATATTGGTCGTACAAATTTCGATTCTTTTTTGTTTGAAATGTTTTTTCATGGGCAATATTTTCCTAAATATGAGTTGAGGGAACTGGGGACCTTTAAAAAATTTACAATCCGTAATTTTTATACCAACCCCTTTCCGAACTTGAAAACTATTCAGTAAAAATATTTTAACGATTTAAAACATTTCTTCAATTGGAACTATGCACCTAGGACCAACGGTGTCGAAAATAAAGGTCGGCCAGGTTATACGGGGACACGCTGTATATTAGTCAATAATACATATAAAGGACTTACATTAAAAACTTAGCTTTTATGGGTTAATTTTTTTATCAAGACATCCCCCTTCACCCGTCTCCCTATAGTGACGGCCCTGCATATATTAGTGAATAAATATAGTCTGATACATTTAAAGATTGTTTAGCTGTATTACCTGATCCCTAATAGGTATATTTAGACACCAGAGTTCATCCTAGAAATGAAAAAGGTCAGGGTGGTATTTTCCAAAAATGAGCATCTCGTGTTCCCAAGGGCACTTTTTTGGCAAATTGCAGAAATTTGCATCCAGCTTTCTGCCATGGTTTCTGTATTGTTTTACTTTTCTCACTACAATAAAGTGTTAGATCATTGATTTTTTGAAAAAAATTAATGCTTAAAAGGCAGCAAAATCAATCAGCAAATCAAAAAATTACTCGGAATCTCAAAAGATATCAAAATACTGATAAAATGCTAAAGTCCTACTTCTTTTGAAATGAGACTGAGAAAGTTATTTAAAAAAAAAATCTTCTACACATTCAAATTTTTATAAAATATTCATTTTTATAAAAATATCAATTTTTAATACTGTAAAATTGATATAATGAATAAGAGTTTTGATATAATGAATGTTAAGAACTTTTCACAACCTCTTGAAAAGTGCTTGAAAAAAAAACCTTTCATTTTCAAGTGCTTCAAAACCTTGAATTTTTTTAAAAATGTGTTAAAAGTGCTTGAATTTCATTTTATTTTCTAATAATATAGTCTTTTGAAAAATGTTGGTTGACAAAATGAGCAAAACCCCTCGAATTTTGTTAAGCTAATCGTCCACTAGGAAACAATGAGAACATACACGAGATTGCATCATTCTTCCTGCTTTCCCCCTTCGCAGTGTGGCGCACTGTTTAAAAATGGTAGGAAAATGCATTTGCAATTCAAGTTGATTAGAAAATTTGGAACGTAATTTATGATTCTTAAGTGTTGGATCTGCATTTTGGACAATGTACTTTGTGTTGACAAAAATTGAAGCACAGTAAGTATCAATGGGAAAGAAAATGCTATAAAAAGCCATGCGAAGATCAAAAATCACTTGGATTAGGTTGTATAAGAAGTTCGATGAGAATTTTTAAAACTATTTCTAATGATCAGACGAAACGGTCGTTTCGCCGCCAACCTTAAAAAAGGCAGAAACGACAGTAAGTATCTATTCTCTGCACAACTTCCAGCGAAAAAGCCGAAATTGACTATTTTCTAGCGCGCTTACGAAACTTCACATAATTATACAAAAAATACCATAAATTCGTCTCGGTGATATCTTTCAAAGAAAAAAAAATTGAGAACCTAGGACAAAAGACAACGAAGAAAAAAATATTGAAAATTCCAAAACGAAATAAAAAAACGAGTTCTAGCCCGATTTTGATGTAAAAATTTAGACAAACGTACAGCCCTAACTAATCTATAGATCTTCAAACGGATTGAATTATAGAATGCGGAATGTTTCAACTTAAAATCCTACGCTGGTTTGAACTTCATTAAATAATTCTTTCTATTTTTAATTAATTTAAAACCACTTTTTTTCATTTCATAATTTGGCGACAGATAAAGGCGATCAGCTTGTAATTGAGGTTCAGATATATATGCCAAAAGTTGCCAAACAGGTTTGCTATCATTTGGAAGTTAGTTTTTCCAACATGTTAGGCTTAAGTGAGTTTTAACGTAATGTTAAAGTATAGGAGAACGAATTGGACTATAATTATATGGCTTATAACATCTTTAAAATTGAAATAATTTAATTTTTGAAGAGACAGAATTAAAGAGAAATATTTGTTCTTTAAGTTGCATGTGTTATTTGAACTGTATGACAATTTAGAGAGAGTTAACTTTCAAAAACATTTTAATTTCGGGAAATCTCCATTGTAAAATTGAAAACAATCACATTTTGTTGCAAGATACTATGGGCTAAATACAAAGTACAAATTTGGAGGTTATGCGAGCTGACGTCACAGTCAACTCATTACAGAGGACTAAATGAACCACGCATTGCGATTGGCTAATGGAATTTGCAAAAATGTCATTCGTTTTTAAAGATGTGTTGATTTTTACTTTCCGTTGTAAAATGAAATTGTAGAATCATATATCATCAAAATTGTAATTTCATAGTGAATTTTAAAATTGTTGTTAAGAAAATATTTTAAATTTTGTCAAATATCAATGGGTTATTATGTGAACCAAAATAAAATAATGCTTGGTATAATAAAAATAATTTATACTGCAATATTTATTAGACTGTAAAAAACTTGTAATATTTATTTGTAACAATTTATTAGTATAAACTTTCAATGGGATGCACGCTCTGGCCTTGTAAGTTAAAGGTGCCAGATTTGATTCCTGGGTTAGGTGTGGATGTTCGTTGTGATTCGGAATCCTCGTTAAGCTGTGGGTCCCGGACTGATTAGTCGTTATTATGCACTAAAATAGGTCGTTGTGCGTACAAACTAACCAATCGAGCTGAAACTTGGCAGACAGGATCTTTGTCAATGGCAAAGTATTTCTGTAAGTTTTGGGAGTTGAGTTGCCATACACAAGTTTCTAGTACTCGTTCGTGGTAGATTTTGATGGTTACTGCCGTCCGCATTCAACCAATTTGTCAATTTTCAAGTAGATTTTGGCATGCAAGATATCATTGAACTCAACTTGAAGAATTATGAATATATTCATGGTCATTATGAATGAATGATGATGAATTCATTATGAATATGTCAGGGAACAATCAGGGAACTTTTTTTTTCTGAATTTTGTGGCGACCCTGGTAACCTTAAATTTTTCTTGTATTAAAACCTAAAAAAAAATTTTTTTTTTTTTTTTTCGTATTTACTCGAGTTGAACACGCACCGTTTGCCGGGGGAAAAAATGGAATTTTTTTTAGTGTATATTTGTGTTGATACCGCATCTTTGAAAAGTGCTTGAAAAGTCGTTGAATTTTTTTCTTCAAGTGTACGAACCATGTGAATGAATCTTAAACTTTGCTTTTTAGGCTTTACCATTGCCATACAAGAAATAGTGTTTCTCTAACTTTAACTAAGTTCATTGTGAGCAGACAACAGACTAACAAAAAGGGTAAAAGACAACCGGTAGGAGGGGAAGAAATGGTTTGCATAAAAAGTCCACCTGATGACAAGGAGTTCTCTTCATAAAAATGGACAATTTCACTATATTCTAATATGAATTTAGGAGGGATTGGTCATTAGATGTGGAGGAATTTTTTTGTGAAAATTGCTACTGCTAAAACCTTTCCTTGCAACAACACATCCCTATATTTAAATTTAAAAAAAAAAAAAATCAGGGATGAGGATGTATCCCTATTATATCTGGCTATAAAACTCTCTCTACAGAAAAAATCTGGCTTTGAGAATATTTTAATTTTTTATGTGTATTTCCTCTTTTTAACTATGTGTATGTACGATAACGGTAAGGCAACCAACTATATGCATAAGATAGAAATAATAAACGATATGCGAAAGTCTGTATTATCAGCACAATTAAAATATGAAGAATATTTTCTAGAACAACACAGGATTCAAAAATCAACGTTCTGACTAATCAAGAGAATGTTAGTGAGTAACAAAGTAGAGAATTTAAGGTAAAAGAAGTTCTGATTCTAGCAAGTTGTCAGACTTAAAAAAGAATTAAGCCACTGAATTACTAAAAGAGCCAAAACTTTGAAATAAGTTTCTCTGTAAAACGAGACTGACGAAAAAGAAAAGTTGCGATGGTATAAAGAAAATATTATTTAAATGTTATCTAAATAGTTTGTCACTTTTTTTGGTTTTAGAATGGAGTGTTTGTAAGAAAACGATAAGTTTTATTGTTATAAAATTATGAGAAGTCATTAAAAGTCCTTAAAAACTACCTTTTTTTTTACTTTTTAAAAGCTGTAATTGCCGCTATTGCTGAGCTTGGTGATGGTATGATTGGGGCTATCGGCAGAATTTGTTAGTATGATGATAATTTTCGATGAGTGTTGCACTGATATAATAGCGGCTACTCAAGTTTCTAGAATCGACTAAATGCCATTGTAATGTAATTCGACATTATAAAGTTATTCGTCTTGTGTAATTTTTTAAATGTCGTATGTATTTTACCTGTTTGCATTGTATTCGTGTACAACTTTTTTTTGTCCCGAGAGCTATGCTGCCGTCTTAAACTCAAAAATGGTATATCTGCATTTTTTTTGCCAAATTGAGTTGCTGTTACTAGGTTGCTCTCTATTATTTGTTTGACATAATACAGAGTGGCCATAAAACCGGGAAAACCTGGAAATCAGGGAAATGTCAGGGAGCTTTCTGATTCTGGAAAAAATCAGGGAAATGTCAGGGAACATTTTAAAATTTCATGAAAAACAGGGAAATTTTGTATTGTTTAAGGCACGTTCATCCACATTTTGGCGCTATTTACATGGAGATTTGTAGTGGTAAGCCATTAGAAGTTTAATGTTATGGAATAATTTAAACTTTTCATTACCTGCAAAACTGTTTTTTAAAAAATTGCATATTATCTCTTTAGCGTGCATGTTCTATTTGATCAGGGTTTCTAGGCATTTGAAAAACGTAAGAAAATTGGGGAAATTTGAAAAAAAGTTTGCCTTAAAATCAGGGAATTTTTTAGAAATCTGTCAGGTAAATCAGGGAATTTTCAGAGAACTTTTTTCCTGAATTTTGTGGCCACCCTGTAATAATAAAGTTTAATGGTCGTATCTGTGTGTTTGTGTGGACATGAAATATTAAAAATTCAATAAGTTTGCATCAACTGCATGAAGTGGTTCATCTTTAAGCCGCCATTTCTCATTTTGATTTCACTTGTAGTGGAGATGCCACTTTTTTGCTTTGTTTGGAGGCATACCATATCGAAATACCGATATTGCAGATCAGTAAAAGTTTTGTTGCAGACACTTTTCAAAATCTTTTTGCAGTCAGTTGATATAATCCTTGCTTCTGGGGGTACTGCATCAAAACAAAAATTGATTATTCAATCTCATTCATTTACTACACTGTCACATTATATTTTTACAAATTTTATTTTTTACACAACTCCTTTCCAATTTACTGTTTCTAGCTACTAAGCAACTCTCCTGTCCCGCCTGTTCCCAAGAAATCATCCCCGAGGAAGTTGTTGATCACTTGTTCCTCACTGAATATGTTCAGAACTCTGAGAATTTACCGGAAGAGAGATCCTATCCTTGCACTAGTTGTGAGGAAAACGCCGAAGGTACTGCTTTCTGCGAGGAATGCCAGGAATGGCTCTGCCCAACATGTGTCAGTGCTCATCACAGAGTACGGGTGACTAAAGACCATACTGTGAGAACGAAAGAAGATATGGAAGGAGATAATGCTGCCGGAAGGAATCAGAAATATATGCTTTGCCGAACACATTGCCTGGTAAGATTTTTTTTTTTTACTTGCGAGTGTGGTTTTTAAAAGAAAAGAAAAAAGATTAGCATTGAAACAGTGGTAAGTGTTTTCTTTTGGGAAAACATGCCTTTTTAGTTTTTCTTTAATTGGGCATTAGTATAAGAAAATAATATTTTGAAGTATATTAGATTTTTTTAGAAAATATTTTATTTAATACCAAAGAGTATAGTCTTCTTTGCAATCATAAACTATTGAGAATAAATGGTTAATTACTAAAACGAACTGTCATCTATAATAATAAAACAGTGTGTGTCTGTCTGTCCCTCTAAAGAAAGCTACGTTTGCTAGTTGTGGACTCTGAAATTTTCAATATAAGTAGTAGTTATGACCTTTTAATTGGACTTTTGACTAACAGAATGTGAAAATTTTAATTAATTTTTTTACAAAGCATGTTCTAATAGACGTAAGCTTTGAAATTTTTAGCATAATTAATTTTAGCCTTCTAATTGGGCTTTTGACAAACAGAATGTTAAAATTTTAATTTTTTTGTAATTAGTTTTTTTTTTCTTTCTTTATTTTTTTAAATTTCCTGCAGTTTCTTTACTACTGACTGACTTCCAATTAACGTATACCGCTGAAATTTTAAACATAAGTAGTTTTGACCTTTTGATTTTGCTTTTCACAAACGGTGTTAAATTATTTTCAGATGATGAGTGAAAAGGTGTATTATTGTATTAACAGGGAAATTTTATAGAAATACTATGAATCTCCTTGTAACAGACCATTAGTAGTCTTTGTATAAATTTAAAAAGTTGTTTTATGCCTACAACATCATTTAGTAGCATTTAAGAGACCTTAAAGTAACAAAATTAATTAGAAATCGAATTTTACCAGTAACATTTATTCAAGTGTTTTTACTTCCTTTTAGGAACAACTTAAATTATATTGTGAAACCTGTGATAAATTAACTTGTCGAGACTGTCAGTTATCGATGGATCACAAAGACCACAAGTATCAATTTCTAACAAAAGCATGTGAAGAAGAAAAAGGATATATCAATGAACTTCTGAGAAAAATTAAAGAAAAGCAGAATCATATAGAGAGTGCCAGTAGCAATTTAAATAAAAGGAATGAAGAAATTTTAGAACGGGAAAGAAATCTCACTCAGGAAATCAAAACATTTGCTGTGAAGTAATTATTTCTTTATATTTAATTTGTTGGTTTTGTTTAGAAATAAATGACATGAGGTGCAAATATGTATTTGAAATATGAAATCACCATCACATTTTCACTCTGTTTTTTATAGTGAATTTTAATAGTAAATACCTTCAATAATTTTCAATTGTACCTTCATTTGTATTAGTAAAGTTATTTTTAAAAAACCTTACAGAGTTATTGAATTTAGGAAATAAAACCATTTTCTCTCATTAAAATGTAAATTTTTACAGGTTTATTACTGACATTAATAAACGAGGAAAGATACTACTTCAAGATTTAGAAAAAGTTTGTACTGATAAGAAAACCCAGCTTGGGGTAAAAAACGAAGAGTTACGATCAATTGCTGAAAAATTGAAACATTGCCAAAAATTTGCAGAAGCTGCTGTGCATCTTGGTAGTGATACTGCTCTTGTGTATAGTAAAAAGCCTATTATGAATCAGGTAATCTTATTACTCAATTTTTTTTACAGTTGATTTTTTTTAAAACTTAAAAAATTAATAAATGATCTTAAAAATGGATAGCGGTGTTCCCACTGCCATTGAAATTCATTAAAAGTACTTATTATTTTTGAACTTGTTTTCAAAGCCTTGAAAATGCTTAGAGGTTCTTAAAAGTCCTTAATTTTTGCCAATGTTGTGTGTCCAATTGCAAAATTTATAAAAATGCAACTCGGACTTGCTATCTCGTGTGACTGCCACTTATCTGCACCATATCGGAATTCTCTGACATATTTGTATAACACATCCACCAACTTGTAACTTTTTTGGTAGAATATACTTCATTAAAAATTTATTTATAGACATGATGCCTGAAATCAAATTTTCAAAGGTCCTTAAAAACGTTATTTAGATCCTTAAAAGTAATTGATTTTCATTTAGTGATTTGAGTGGGAAACCTGGATAGTCATTTCTTGAATAAATTAATATTTAGAAGATGAGGATTTTTGCAAGAAAAGCATTTAATGTTTTCACTTCTATACTAAGTACATATTTCTGAAACTAGAACAAAATCCTTTTTGTGACATGTATATGTTCCCTTTGGCTAAAATGATACATAAATTAAAAGCTCAAAACCTAAGAAAATTAAATGTTAGTAAGATTTTTTTTTAAATTGAAAACTTAATCAGAATTTATAGGTATTAAAATTGGAATTTTTTGATAAAATGTCTAAAAATAATATATATATGCAGAAGGGAAAAAAATAAAGGAAGAAGATTGAAAAACCAAGGATAATGGAGCTGACCACTTTGTTAGGGGGCATGATCAGCTGCATTATCAAAAATAAGCACTTTTCTGTATAGGACTTGGATAATCTCTAAAAAAATAAGTCCTATTATACCCTGAAAGTGATCGTAATTACAAAAAATTTATAAAGGAAAAATATACATTTGTGAAAATTGCAAAACAAAATACACAGAAGCTAACTGTTTAAAAATTTATATATTTTTTTGCAAAGTGCATAGGAAATGGGTTGGTATTTAAGGAGTTGAAGAGATCAATGAGCAGATTTTTCTTGTTAGGTGTTATTGCAGATGGATTGAATTCTGTAGAGTTAATAACAGTATTGGGGTAAATTTTGATAGAGAGGTTGGAAAAGCAAGATAATTTTTGGTTGAAATATGCTGCTAGACTTTCGACTTTTTAAATAAATTTACTAACTACAGGTTGTTAAGCAGAAGCCCATCTTGCACAATAAGTTCCATTTAGGAGTAACTAACATTTTCTTTTTTTTCAGCTGCGTCGTATCTTAAAACACCGATGTGAAGTTCCCAATCCAAATCATGTCGTGAATATCGTTTTCAATTATGAATCCAGCTTCTTGACCCAGTACATTTCCAGCCTGGGACAGATATTGGTGGATCAACAGCCTCTTCCAGGAGCAGCTGCTAATCATAATGCAATGCTGCCTTTACCAGCATCTGTAGCACGAAGTCCTGTTGTAAGTTACGTCTTGAAACTTTTTGTACTAGCATTTAAACTTGTATTGAGTTTCTATAAATGTTGCAGTATGTTTTAAATTTCTGCTTAGACATTGAATGCTGAATTAGCTTCAAGATATCTTTTGTTTTGTTAAAGTGACTTTGCTGGACAAGTTTTAACAATGGTACAAGTAAGTTAAAAACATATCAAGTGTGACTACTCAACAGCTCAGTGCGCCATGTTCAAACACAGTGCATGTAAGCGTTCACCTAATCACAATCACCCTTATAAATAAAGCGAGCAGTTCCCATTAAACAACGGGGTACCTAGTTTAATTTTTTCCAGCTCTGCTTATCCTTAAAGTTTAGTTTTTAGTTTTAGAGTGGAGAAGAGTTATAAATTCCTCTGGAAGCTACCAGTTAAAGCTTGTTCCTTGTAAGGCTCATGCTGAAGATTTATTTAATGTATGTCAGGTGTTTTTTAAGATTTGGACACTTCACCCAAACATATTGCTTTGTCTGAAAGCACATTACAGGATGCATACAAGGCCTGGGAAACCTGGAAAGTCCTTAATTTTTTTAAGACCTTGAATATCCTAAAAATATAGGAATATTTCCAAAAAAGCCCCTTGAATGTCCCATTTTCAATTGTAAAACCGCAAAATTCCTGCTTCTCTGGCGTCATGCTTTACATCACATTCTCCACCCTGTTCACTTTCCGTGGATCTGTCAATCGCACCAATTGAATAGTTCCCACCCCTCCTTGTTTTCGGTAAATAATGGCCGCTCGTTACTTGGTTTGCGTTTTAAACTTCATCGGCTTGTGTGTCTGATGTTCTGTTTAGATCTGCCTGCTGTTATTCTTTGAATTTAAATTGTCCGTTCAAGAAAGTTTATTTTCTTCATGGAAGTTCCGATTCTAAACTGTTTATGGTTGTTTGTATTTTTCCATTACAAAATAAATCGCTTTTAGTACGGGCAAATGCTCATTTAACGATCTTTGATTGCCAAACTTGAGCTATAAAAAATGGATTGGAAAGGATTTCTCTGATCGCCATGCCGCAAAATGCATGCTATGCATGAAGAGAATTGACATTTCAAATATGGGTGAATCAGTGCTAAGAAGTCACATGGCTATACTAAACTCCATCTTAACTTAGCATCACTTAGACGGTAGAATGCATGCTATGGTCCTCAAAATGCATGCTATGCATAAAGAGAATTGACTTTTCAAATATGAGAGAATCAGTGCTAAGAAGTCACATGGCTATACTAAACTACATCTTAACTTAACATCACTTAGACCAGCGTTCGCCACTAACTTTTAGAGGCGGGCCGCATGACTTATGTTAGAACCTTCCGCGGGCCGCAGATTTATACCGAATAAGCCAATAAATATATTGCTTTACTACATATGCTCAAAGTTAGAAATGTGACAATTACTAAAGATTCAACAATACAAAACAATTTTGAAAACTGAAACAATAATTTAACTTTTTTATATTAATAAAAAACAATTGATATTTGATTCTTGTTTCAAATAATTAAAAAAATAATTTTCTTTACATCGTCAATCAAAGTCATAATAGAAATTAATCTATAGTGACAATATTACAATGTGACTTGACATAAACTCATAATCAATAAAGATAATTAAACCATACCTCCTAAATCTTCAATTTTAGTCGATGTTTATTGAGTGGCTATGACGGCCGGTCCGCTTTTCACTCTCTACTTAGGATTGAAAATTTGTCTCCGACGCCATTATTGCACTGGAATCATAGAGATCGCCATACTTCTTTTCACGTCAAAACAAAAGAGATTCATTAAAGCACCCAACTCCTACCCATCACATTCAGAAAAGCAGAAATCGAATTGTGCCACTCACAAATCGAGGAGGTAGGTTATCATAAGTACAAAACTAAGCAATGCGAAGGAAAGCGTCATTGGTAATAATTCAAACTATTGCGCTTTTTTTTTTTTTTTTTTTTTTTTTTAAATTTTTTTCTGGCAGTCTCAGGAAAAAAAAGGATTTTTCAGACTTACTGGCGGGGGTCACTTAATAGAAAATGTAGTTTTTGGAAGTAAACACATACTATTGTAGAAAAATTAAAATTATTTCCGCAAAATTTGATTTTTGCTTTTCTGTACTGCCGGCGGGCCGGATCCGGCCCGCGGGCCGCCTAGTGGCTGACGCTGACTTAGACAGTAGATATTCACTGTGCACATAGGCAATTAATCCATTTTAGCGGACGCATCCAAGACGCATTTGAATTGACAATACACTCATCTTGTCAACTGTTAAGTTGATGAGTCAATTTTTTTAAATAGAAATTTGGATATTGTTTTCTCCCCTAAGAATGATGACCCCCCCCCCCTCCCCTAAGAATGATGTTCATCATTTCGAACTTGTATAAATGAATTTTATACAATTTCCCATCTAGCTAATCAGATCCAAATTCAACTGTCAACATATTGGGCTCGATGGAATTTGATAGTTTGGTAACGAAACATATGAATAAAGATGCTACAATCCACTTGTGTTTAGATATAAAGGGTAAATTAAGTAAGAATCCACTCTAAATTTGGTTACTGCAGACACTTTAAAAGGCAATTTTTTTCAGCCTACACCACCTCAACAGCCAATGCGGCAGCAACCTATACCGAATGTCCAGATGAACCAACAGCGCATTCCTCAGCAACAAATGAACCAGCATCATGCAATGCCAATGGCCCAGCACAACATGGTCAACTTCAACCAGCCCCAGGTGACCTCTTCCACTGACCCCTCTCGCAATCACAACAACCCCACACCACAGATGAGGCAACAAGTCGCCAACAAACAGATGGCATACAGCAGGATGCCACATCAGCCTCAGCAACGGTCCAATGTGCAACAGGGCCAACAGGTAAGGCATGAAAATTAAATTCTGATCAAAAATGGAATTCCGCCCTTTTGAATTTTAATGGTTTGGTGGGTGAGAGAAATCTGAATGAAATTTGTGTCCGACTCTTTCCTGGAAACTTACTGCCAGGCTAAAATTGTAACTTTTCTTCTTTACGGAACAAGAAAAAATATTGGGTACCATCGATTGAAACAGTTCCGAAGCCTGTAATCTCTTCAAAGTTGCATGGATGTTGTGTCTTAAAGTTAATAACTTTCAGTTGTTGCCAAATGTTTTGATTTGGTAATGGTACCTTTACTATTTATTGACTGTCTTATGATTGATGTAGAAATGTGGAGGAAACAATTATCTGTAAAATATGTTTAAATATATCTTATAAACTCTGATGTATTTAATCATGTGTATCAAGATTTTCTTGTTTAGAAAAAAATGCCTGAATAATAGGCGTTTTTGCTGTTAGGTGTAACGAACATTCATTTCAATGATTTTTATTTTAAGTTCAGAAGGTAAACATCAAAAATTAATTTGGTAATTTTTTACATGCCATGTTTTGTTGCTTTAACTAGGGTTTTTTTGGTTGATTGTATTGGGGCAACAAGATAATCTTCTCAAAAAATCTATTTCTCATAACTCAGTTAAAGAATATCAGCCTTTTATTCAATATTCCATTTGATTTTAGAGGGTTGTTGGCAGGGCTCCAGAAAAATATTTTCTTCCTGCGTACACAAATGCCATATCCAAAAATTTCCTGCCAGTCTGCGGGCTTTAAATTATACTGCTGAAGAAAATTAAATGCTACATACTATCTATATATATAATTCTCTTGAGTAACGTCCAAATTTGGCTGTATTTCTGTGAGCAGAATGGCAACGACTTCAATCACCAATCTTCTAAATGCACTTTATGCACGAATTTTCAGCCAATCACAATATATCTTTTGAAATTTGACTAATACATCTGGCAATAGCAACAACTTGGATTCGCTATATTTTGTTTTTCTTATTACAATCTACAGATATAAATTATTGCCTATTGAAAACGTATTGATTTAATAGTTACGATGATGCAAGAATAAATAGATCCAAGATGTGTACATTTCTTTTAGATTAGAATTCCGGATAAATCAGACTTTTCGGAAAAGTTATCTGCTGGAACATGTTCCGGAGGTCGCCGGATTGCATTCAGCGCTAAATCGCCAATTTAAAAAAAAAATCGCTAAGAGGCGTTGTGCAGTAAATCTGAACCTATACTCATCTTTAATCAGTGCAAATTCAGCTATTACGAATTAAAAACTATCAAAATAACGAATAAAACAACCCACTCAACTTCAAAATCTCATATGAAAATTTAAAAAAAAAACTATTGGCGAAATATGGCTAATTTTCTCGCCAAATTTGATTTTCAAAAAATTCCGGTTGATTAAATGCTGGATAATTGACCTTTCACTGTTTTATTTTATTTTCTAAGTATCGCAAAAAAAATTAAGTGAACATATGATTGCTTCGTTAAGAAATTTCGATAAGCAACTTTAATTATTTTGGCGCTTCATACAAAACCAGCCCGAAAATTTTAATTGTTCAATGAAATAACCGATCTTTTTTAAATATATCTACAAAACTGTTTATTTTTGTTGTTTTCCAAGAACTTTCTACTACGTTGCCACACTGTCCCTGCTTAAAGCGTCTCGACAGCAACAGAATAATGACGTGGCAAGTATTCTGACTCTTCATAAATAATAAAAGGTTCAGTTTCATGGCATTATGCAGATGAAATAGCTTTTTGCTAGGGCATATTTTAAATGCTTCTCTTTAAGGCGAGCAAAGCGAGCCAAGGGGATTGCATAGCAATCCAGGGGGTTGGCGAGCGTCAGCGCCCCCTAGTTGAGAATTAAAAGTTGTTTAATTCAAAATCTTCTTGGCATTGATTTTGGAATCACCACTGCAGGATAAACATCGGTTTCCATTTTCACATTTCCAGTTGCAATATTAGGTCATTGGTTAAAGGTTAAGCTTGTGAAACGATAGCAAACACTGATGCTTATCCAGCATGCCTCCTTTCATAACTATTTTCATTTTTATGCTTTCGATTTTAATGCTGTGAATAGTTTTGCTCCAATATTTCTTGCAAATACAGCATTTCATCTTCATTGTCTTGCTTGGATAGCTCCTTATCATTTATAAAAAAATGTGGTTTCTTTTAAATTATAATGGAATATCCAAGAATTCTTTCAAATTAAAAAGAAGAATGAAGGAAATAAACTCTCAGTGTAATTGCATGTTTCGATAGGTTCAGATTCCAAAATCAGGAAATAAAACCCCCTTCCCCCTTATGTTAACACTTCTCCCTTCCCTGTCCAACCTAACTGGAATTTTTCCTTCCTATATAGAAGTAACAGGCCGTGAACCAAATGGAGAATAGCATCCCCCCCCCCCCAACCTCTCCCCTCCCGGCGTTACGGGAGTCAACAACTCCCTCGTTCCCGACCTGCCTAAATGGAATTTCTCCATTAAAAAAAAAAAAAAAAAGGCATTTGACTTTAATTTCCTGCGGGATCCGACGATTTCCTGCGTACATTGTACCCACGTACGTCCATTTTATCGGACTCTGGTTGTTGGTTCATTCTTGCAACACATGTAATTTAAAAATGTTCTGTCATATTTTTTTTAAGTCCACTTTTGTGCTTGACAGGTGAATTACAACAACCTGCAACAGCAGCAAGCCAATGCAAACTTCCATCAGCAACAGCAGCAGCAACAACAAAGACTACAGCAGCAGCAACAACAGAGATTGCAGCAGCAGCAGCAGCAGTTACAGCAACAAATTCAGCAACAACAACAACAGCAGCAGCAACAACAACAACAACAGCCTCAGCAGCAGACTTTTAATAGTACTCCTGCTCTTCCCATGGCTCTAAGACAGAATAATAGTATATCAGTGACAACCTTGCCTAGTCCTGGTCCTTCTCCTAACAAGCAGAGGTAAGTTACTTATTTAAAGGCTGTCATAAACATAATTAAAAAGCTAGATTTTGACAGTCACTGCCTCTTAAACTCAGCTTTTATAATACTAGCAACATTGCCAGATGTAGTAATTTTAATACCACGCTGTTGTTTTTCCCACATTTACATTTTAACATAATGCCTTTCTTATACCAGGGATGAGTTTCTTCCGCCATATGGCAAAATTCCGCTTTTTTAATTTTTTAGAAAAAAAAGAATTCTGCTTTTTTAAAGAAAGTTCCGCTTTTCTAATTCCTGAAAAAAATCTGTGTTTTCCCGCTTTTTTTATCCCACGGAAAAATAACTTTTTTTCTATGGCTAAATTGCGAAGCAGCTTCACTTCCGAAAGCTTGGGAAACCTATCATTCAGGGGTCGCATCACATTCCTGCTCCAAGTACAAAAATCCACTGAAATGCATTTTTTTTATTCAGATTGGCGCTCAAACTTACATTTTGTACATTTCCAACTGTGCCGAAATTTGATCCTTTTGTGTAAATTTTTTCTCTGCTCAAAATGTAAATTCCTTCTTACGATTTCACGCAATTAACGTATACTAATAATGCTCTTGCTTCGAAGTCTGACATCCATGGAACTATCTTTTATTTACACTAGTATGTGTTGCTTGTTTTCGTTAAGCGTTACACTGATGTTAATGTCCACTACTGCCGAGATTTGTGTGACTAGGACATGCGTAATCACTATGATTTAGGTTGCTGTGGTGACCATTTTCCCGGAGTATTACGCCGATATAACAGCGTTATTGCTGAGAATTGTTCCGGTATCTTCGACGCTAACACTGATATTTACGTTTTTGTGATGGGCATTTTCGTTCAGTGCTGCTCTGTTATTAAATCTGAGATTTGCACCAATGTTACCGAAAAAATGTTGATATTACCGTGATTTGCGCTATCGCCGAGATTTTGTGATGATAATTTTCGTCAAGTGTTACTTCCATACAATAACTTTATTGTTGAGAGTTACTCCAATATCTTAGGCTCTAACTTTGATATTTCAGTTAGCGTGAGAGTTGTTTTCGTGGAATGCCGTACTTTGATAACATCCGAAATTTGCACTAGTATTACCAAGAAATGTCGACATTACCGAAATTTGTGCAGATATCGAGGACACTATCACCGATACGCACATTGTTGCGATTTTCATTTCGGCTGATATTTAGACTTTCGCCGGTATTGCAAGCGCTATTGCTTTCGTTAGAGTGATGGTCATTTTTGCCGAGGTTTACATTAATACAATACCGGCTATTACCGAGATTTTCAACGCCGTTTTGTAGCCATTCGCCTAGACTTCCGTAAATGCGATAGCCACTATATCCGTGATTTGTGCCTGTTTAAGGATCGATTTCTCCGTTTCATGTGAATCTATACTGAAATTTTTATATCATTTTGTATAAAAATATTCTGAAATTTAGTCTCAATTAAAAAATTTCTAAAGAAGCTGTGTTGAAAGTTGTTATTTTAACTGCAATTGTATGTACAATTGTGTGTTGCTTTTTTATTTTGTTGAACAAGCTGAATGGTAGGAATAAAAATTTTAGTACTTAAAATGTTGCTTAAAAATATAGAAAACTATGTTTAATTATATTCGGCCTGTTTGTACATTTGAAGTTTTGCTAGATTCCATCGCTTTTAAAGGATTTTTTTTTTCTTTTTCTGAAGCTATACCATGCCTGATGACAGCACAAAGTGTATCCCTACATCTAGGTGCCTCTATTTTGAACCATTTTTCTCACGGACAGACAGAGAAGGTGCAGTGTTATAAACGCACATGGAAAACCACAATTTTTTAAAGTATGGCTTAAAATGTGTTTTACGCATAAAACGTTTGGAGTTTTGTTTTCAGCTTTTTGATTTTTTGCCAAACTCATCCCTGTTTTTTGAAGTGCAGGAAGTCTTAGTTTTTTAAGTACTATTGATGTATCAATAGGTAAAATATTATTAAATGTGTACTATGTCCAAAATGGCCTTGTGAAAAATTGCATACCTAAGAATTTTAAGTCTGATGTCTGGCAATGCTGAATGCTAGTATAAACTTATTTTTATGAGTCATTCTTTGGAAAATCGAGAATTTAATCACAATTTCTTCAAAAATCTTGACACTTACTATAAAGTCAGATATAATCAAGAGTAATAATTTTGTCCACGCATGTGAAATTAGATATAAAAGGCTGTGAAGAATTATTCAATAAAGTTAAATTTAAAATAAAATTTTATATAATACAAGTAGCATTACTTTTGCAAGTGTATTTTAAATATTATACAGCTTAAAAAGTAACAATATACAATTTTTGTGCATAATTTTGATTTTCGTAGGATTTTCGAAAACTATATTTTGACTGTTTATTTCTGAAAAAAAGACTAAATAAAAACAGAATATAACACTGTGGGGTATCACTCAAGTCAGAACAAATTGTCTTATTTTTTTCCTGTTCTATTATTACAAATTTTATTTAAAGTTAAAATTTTGAAGGAGAAATTTACCTTATTTCACTTCTTAATTCAATAAGAATTAGTAATAACCAAGAATGCTGGTTAAAAACCAGTGACTTAAAATTTGTTTAAAAAATTGTGGTAGGAATCCAGTTTTGAAACATTTGCATAGAATCATATTTATTTTGCATTTTCTAAATTCCAACTTCAAGGATTTTAAAAATAAAACAAAAGGTGGCAATGATTTATGTTTATTGTATTAAGATGCTTTCGCAATACAATAGGCAGTTTGTATGTTCAGGAATAGAAATATCCTCATAAGTAATATACTATTTGCTTTCACAGCATCATATCCATGTGCAACTTGGAATTAAATAAGGTTGTGAGTGTCTGTTTTAAAATGTATAAAATTTTTGTTGAAAATTATATAATTGGACAAAAATCCAAGCTCTTGAATTTGTCCCATAGCACATTTTTGTATTGTCATACTGGAATTATTTGGAATTTAAAAGCGCAAAAGTTAAACCAATTCAAACAAGCCTAAATTATCGGAAAACATGCTGGTTATTTTATCTAAAGAAAAATCTTGCATTTCTGTTATTATAAGTTGCACTTGTGCCACTTCTGATAGAATTTTAAAATTTTTACTAAGTCTTGTGAAACCTTTCGATTAAATTACTAAATGGAACATGCTTATAGTATTTGTAATTTGCTGTGAATGCTGCTTAGTTGATTGAAGCGTTCTTAAAATTGCTTTCCCTCTACCTTGTGATACCTACCTAGAGGGATGGAAGTGTGCCTACAATTGTAGGTGCAGTTTGAATAATTCTTAAATTTCAATCTGAAAAAAGAGATTCCCTGAGTTGTATGAAGTTTTGAAATATTGATTACATAATTAATGAGTCCTAGTGATAAAAAAAAATCTTAAGTAGTGTAATCATAAGTTCTAGTAAGATTTAACTGGTCACCAGGGGAGTGCTTTTTTAGCAAACTGATAAAGAACATTCTTAAATGCTGAAATTATAAATTGTAATTTAGCTCTTTTGCTAAAATATTAATCCACACAATTTTCAAAATCATCATTTTTGTTATCCAAAGATTAGTTAGTTAACCTAAAAGAACAAACAAGCTGAAGGTTGAAAAGTATTTTTCCGGTTTTTATTTGGTATAAAATACTTTTAAATATAGACTCCATAATAAGTTTATATTAAAAAGTTCTTTAATTTATACTAAAAAGTTCTTTGTTTGAAATTAAACATTGAGTATGGAAAAATCGTACCCATTTTACAATTTGAGAAAAAGAAAATTATGACTTCAGCTTTTTTTGATAAAATAATTTTGTACTCTAGCTTAAACACTGCTTGTCACCATAACATTTTAATTTTTAATGTTTTCTTTTTCAACTATCTGACTATTCACTTACTTTTTACCTATAAATATTCATTCAAATACCTGTATTTTTATGAAAATTGAAACCTAATCTCTTATTTTTTCTTTGAGCTTTAAAGCGTGTATAAAAAAAAAAATTAGAAATTTTATAATTTTTATATTTTTAATGTTCTGTTTAGAATCAAACTAAGTTCATTTAAATTTTTTGAAGTAATATCTGATGCATATTTGTACTTTACAGGTAAGCTATTAAATATACAATTTTGTTGATCATAGGTGTAATTTCATGACTATCTTATGAATATCGATATTTCGTATAGCCTAAATCGCTACAAGCAATAAACTTGATTATAGAAAGATCAGTCTAACCCATAAGAAACTATTAAATCTACTAACTTCATTCCTTTATTTTTAAACTGAAAATACCATGCAAAGTTAAGATAGAATTCCCATTCGTGTGCTTTATTAATGTATTTATCATTTTAGGGCTATTGCACCAAGAAACGTCAGCAACCAATCTAACACGCAACGCGTCAACAACCAATCGAGCACCCCCCAACGCCCGGCTGCTCCTCAAGTCATCGTTTTAGATGACCAACCCAATAACAAAACTCCAACCATGTCCAACACCAACAGACTTTCACACTTCCCCAATATTGCTGCTACCATAGCAGCTCATCCTGGCCTACAAATCCAACCCACTAATAATAAGTATTCAAGTAAGTTTTAGGGGAAAATGGATATTCACGCTATATCGGAATATATAGATGTTACTTATTATACTTTAAAAGAAGCCATAATGTAGTAGTGCCTGTTTCTGGTGTGTAGTAATGTTTGTTATTTTTTTTGTGGGAAGGTTTGTGTAGATTTTCTCATGTATTTATGAAGGTGTTTTAACATTCTCTTTCTGCTTTTCCCAGGTTATGCATGTTGTGCTATTCCAAGCACAATACGTCAACATTTAAAAGTTAAATATTCTACCTAATTGTGTTGAATATTTTGTATGAATAAGAATTTTGGTTAAAATCGAGTTACATAATTTTTCTTTATAAAGATACGTATCACAAAGCTTGTTGCAACAACAACTTTGTTTAAATTTTCACTTCAGAGAAATTTTTAAACTGTAAAAGTGCTATGAACGGATTCTTTCATCAATAAATTGAATACGTAATGGTTCTGGAAAATGTTCCAGATAAAGAATTTTTCAAAAAACCTGAAACATTTTTTATTTGTGGACACTGCATGTGAGTAGAGTGGTTAATTGGACCATTCTCTGTGTAAGAGACTATTTTGTTGGGGAAATCATCTTATTTGCAATGCAAATTTTATTTTTTGTTTTTGCTGTGACTTTCCATTTATTTTTCGTATAAAATGTTGAAAGGAGCATGTATCAAAAATAATTTTTTTTTATATTTTTTATGGCATTCAAAGGCTTTATAAAAATCCTGGATTTTTTTCTGGATCCCTTTTACGAAAATGTTGAATAAAGCGGAATACCATAATCTGTTTTGGTTACTTTTTTAATTTCTGATGTGGATGTACATTTCTGTATGCATAGCTTTAATTCCTGTTTTATAAATTTTAAAATTATAGATTTTTGATGCTTTAGGCATTTAAGCACTGACGAAATTTATCTGCATCTGAAATTAAAAGAGTAGCCGAAACAAATAATGGTATTCTGTCTTGCGTTTTAAAAAGAAAAAATGTAAGGAACTGGCCTTTTTGTGCCTTCCCTAAACATCATACATCTGTAAAAGGCTGAATAAGTAGTAGGAAAAATAGAGCGAGTAAGTTTGGAACAAAAGGGATTTTGTGAATGGTAGGAGAATATGTGGGGAGGCAATTGGTTTCATAATGGGAAACATTTAAATTTGAAGGCAAAATTCACAGATGAATGATGTTGGGGTAGTTTATTGTGATCTAAATACTTTCTACTAATACTTGCTTTTCTTACTCTTTATTTAATTTGGATAGTAATAGTATAAGTTTGTTACATTAAGTTTTTATTATTTAAAATATTTAAACAGTTAAAGTTATATTTAATTTTTTGGACGAATTGTACCTCCCTGAACCTTAGTAACTGCTGTCAATTTTTTTTAATGGATGGGTTTAAATTATTTAAAGTAAAAAGCTAAAACTGTATGTGAACTAAAAGCAAATATTAAAAAGCAGTATCTCGTTTTTTTTTATATATTTTGTGTAAGTTTACTAGAAAATTGATTCTGAGCCAATTAAGTATTTAAAAAAAAAAAGTGATTTCTCAAAAATGATTGATTTGATGAGAAGTTTTTTTTTCTTTTCTTTTTTCAATATATTATTTTTTGAACAATTACCTTTTGTACATGTATTTTTAAAGCTGCACTGTCATTATTATAGAATCTGGTGTGGTCCTTTTATGTCTATTGAGGTATTAAAAGTTAGTATCCTGTATTCCTCCCAATGTTTTTTAAATGCTGTCCTTGCCCATTATTTGTATTCTCAATCTCATATTATGTAGATAGTCATTCATTGTGTATGTGTTATCAAAATTGCTTTTACTCGAATGGACACTGTTCCTTACATGCTTTTTTTTATCCATAATGGTCAGAAAAGAAATCTGTATCTTTTTAAATGGAAATAAAGTTGCTTAAAATGTGAATTTTCGTCGTGTCATTTTTTGGTTGCTCTTTTTTCAAACACTGTTAATTTATTTGGCAATTTGGACTATACCACTTTCTGTTTTAAAGTCAGTCTGCTTTAATTTATTTTTAAGTTCATAATTTAAGTTTTTTTTATGCTTGCGGAAGAACATGCTTTATTAATTGCTTGAATTTCCAAGTTTCTTATTTTATTAAAACAATTAGTTTCATAAATATTATTAGTTGCTATCTGTACTTTTGCACAAAAATTATCAATGCCTAAATCTAATTTTACATTATGTCCACATTCACTTCTACATAATTATAATCGTAGTAGAATGTAGATCAATGTGATTTTGTCTTGTTAATTCAATATAAAAGGACCTTTACCTTTTTCAATTGCAAGTTTTATAAATTTGAAGTGATTACTGGACATTTTGCCATTTCGCTTTTCCTTTTTTTTGCTTTTTAAACTACAAATTTATCCCTATTCAGAGATTTGGTTCTTATTGTTTTTGATTAAGGTCATTATTGTTTACTTTGTGATTCATAATACAATTAGAGCAGACTGAATGTAGAAAGTTATGTCATGAAGAAAGTCGTGTTGATTGTTAACAAATTCACCAATACAGAATTTACTAATGTTACTTTTGATTTTTTGCCTTGTTGCGAAGGCCGTGTTATACATATTTGAGTATTACAATTAGTTTTCTGAGCAACTCTGTAGATTGTTGCAGAATTATTAAAAAACTTTATTTTCAAATGGAATGCCAACAATAAAAAAAAGGCGGGAAAATGTTTCTAAAATGGGGAAGAATTTTTTTTCTATATCATACCCTTATGCTAAAAACTTGGTGTAGGTGACTAGTTATTAACACTATTTCTTATTATGTATCTCTGCCAGTTAATTTGCAAAGGGCATTGAAATAAATTTCTTGTTGATTTTATTCATATATAAATAAATTTCTTCAAAAATAGAATAGTTTGATAACCTAAAGTAATTCTTTTTTAAACTAACTGTTGTTTATTTATCACTTCTCCAAACCATTATTATCTTTCTTTTAATAACCAATACAGTATTTGAATTTTTTTCTTCATCATTTTAGATTAAAAAAAAACCACCTTGCTATTATCTTAGTGCTAAATTTTCTATCTAGAAATGAATATTGCTGTTTTAAAGCCTTATTCAAAATGTATATCTCTTGAAACACACATAGTATCACAATCTAAAATTTATCTGGGGATAATGTGTTCTCTCTCTGGAGTTGAGAATTAGAAGAAAATAAGAATTTTATGAAATACTAATATTTTGAATTTTTTAAATACATTTTATAATAACATTAAGTAATTATTGAGTAGATTGATGCGACTAATTTCAATAATATTTTTTTAACCACTACTCAATTATCTTATTTGTAATATTTTGGATATATGTACACAAATGGAAGTAACTGCTTTAATGTTTCATTATTTTCTTTGGAGAGTTTAGTTTTTAACATTAGTCCGTAAACCACAGATCCTAATTTCATGGTTATGCAAGGTATTAAATCCATATACTCGCATCATGAAACCACAGCAGGAAAAATTTTGTCAGTTTGGTTTAATAAAGACTCGTGTAGTAAACTATCCATGCCAAACAACAATTGGCACCATCAATTATTCATACCCCGGTTTTATAGTTTGGGGACCCTTGTCCTTCCAAAACCTTGTTGCCTGAGAGGGTTTAACTAACTATTGTGATTGCGACATTGACCTTGCTAACAAAAATTACCCTGACATATCTTTTAAAAGTGGTAAATAAATTTTGTTTTAGTTCAGTTTCAATTTATCATGCAGAAATTTTTTGCAATGAAGGATTTTGCTTTTCTAAGCTATTGGACTCAATATTTTTGGCCTTGAGTTTTTAGTGTTTTAAAATGTGAATAATAAAAGAACAGAGATTCAGTATAGAACATTAAGATTTCTTTCAATTATTATACCAATTTGAATAATTTATTTCTTTAAACCTTTAGGAATAAATATGATTCATAATTAGCTTATTCCGAGAAACAGACATACTTTATTTGCATAAATTATCGCAGGATTCTTCTTAAAAGAAATGTTGACATATTACATTATAAATTATTATTAATACAGAGATATCAACTTTACTGCGGATTTTCCGTAGTCGTTACGGACATTCTTTGAAACTTACGAAAAAGACCTACGCGAGGTATATTTTTTCGCTATTGCCATTTACATTGTTTGCCAAGAGTTACACTAACGTAATAGTTACTATTGTATCTCGTATGCATTCTTCCTAATATAAGAGTTTTGGCCATGCTGCAAACCATGAAAAGAAGCAAGAATCCATAGAAAAATTGGCACCTCTGTTACTATTACTCCAATCATCAACAGATAAAAATAAGTTATTTTTAACTTGATTTTTTTTTTTACACTTTTGCATCTGGAGGAAATGTTATTATCCCAGGATTTGTTTTCTTAGAAGATGTATGTTGATTTAAGAAACAATTCATAACTTACGAGAATAGACTCAATTTAATACCTATACTGTTTTAGAACACTGCTAGGTGTAGCCAACTAAGAAATTTATACTTTATTTCCTATTAGTAACTTAATATTTTAAATGTTGACAGTTTATTTTTGGTTATTTTCCTATCTGAAAAGGCTCTAGATATAATGACTTCACCTGCTTTGCAAGATTAAAATATGTATTTGTTTTAAGTTTCAAAATGTGGTGGAAACGAAATTTAGATTTATTTTTAAATTCAAAGTTTCTGACGCAAATTTTGAAATCTTCTCATTGGATTGATAAGAGATAGAAGCAATTAAATTTTTTATTTACACAAAATTAAAAAAAATGCCTATCATTATTTGGATGTGTTATAACTAGTTAGTAATTTAATTTTAGATATTTACATATTGCAATATTCAGGGGTGGGAATTCTGCGCCAATTGCGCCAGGGCGCGCCAAAAGTGGTATCCTGCGCCAACCTGCTACAAAACCACATTTAAGCACAATTCTGCGCCAATTTTGCTTTAAATCTTCTTTTAAACGCACACGCTAAAGCGCCAAACCATCTCGCGCATGTCAAATCTATGTGGAGACGAAATTACGGCAACCTCAAGGGCCGTTTTCGCACGAATTTGCAAAACATTCGATTTTTCCCCCAACAGAATGCAATATGTGGAAAATCACGTGCAATCTCTGAAATCGGCATTTACGCATGCTCATTCATGTTCAAACGCGTCTTGCACCGGGACAAATTGAAATCGCCGAGTGCTGATATCACGTGCGTCATTGTTAGATAGAATTTAAGGGGCAGCCTCAAAATTTCCGATTTCTAATTAGCACGGATGACCATTTCGTACGTACCTTGATTAAGTTTGTTTCGCCGGATTTTTATCACATCCTCTTGCTCTAAATAAAGAAGAAAGGAATTGGAAAGTTAAGGGTGTATAACCATCAAATGTTTTTACTAAGCATTTAAAGAATATTTCCGCTTGGACACGCGTAATGACGATGCCTTCTATTAAATTTAGGGTTGCTTTTTGTAATTTTTACTTGTTGGCTGTTGGTAATTAACTTTTAAACGTTCGTTTTACATTTGAAATAAAGTATCACTGAAATATAATCAAAATCCCGGAATGTTTCCGATTTCAAAAAAATAAAAATAATACTTTTTTTATAAGTTTATAGAACGACATGTAGGGTAAAATCGCCATTTTGAAGCAGAATTTGACCCGATTAGGAAAATAAAAAAAAATTACAAAATTTTAGAACATACACAAAAATTTAGAAACATTCTTATTTTAATTTTACTGTATTGCTATTTTTGGAAAGTTAAGGCTTGCAAATTGCTATTTTTATACAAATGAGTTATAATAATAAAACAAAGAGCGTGTGGATCTGTAGAAAGCTACTTAAAATAGGTGTAGAACTTAACATACAATTTTTTACATAAGTAGTTTTGGCCTTCTGATTGTAACTTTGATAAACGGAATGTTAAAATTTTAATTAGTTAATTTTTAATTATTTTTTTACCAACCGACTTCAAAAAGAGGTACAGCTCCGAAATTTTCAACATAAGTAGTTTTGGTCTTTTTTTAGTTGGACTTCTTAAAAACGGAATGTTAAAATTTAATTAGTTTTTTAACTAATTTTTTTAATTAATTAAAAAAAATTACAAAACGACTTCTAATAAGGCTACAGCTCAGAAATTTTCAGCATAAGTAGTTTTGACCTTCAGATTGTACATTTGACAAACAGAATGTCAAAATTTTAATTTTTTTTTTTTTTAAATAATTTTTTTTTTTTTTTTTTTTTTTTTTTTTACGAAGCGACTTAAAATATAGGTACACTTCTGAAATTTTCAACCTATGTAGGTTTGGACTTCTAATTAGACTTTTGAAACACAGAATTTAAAATTTTTAATTTGTTTTTAATTAATATTTTTACAAAGCGACTTCTAATAGATCTAGAGCTCTGAAATTTTCAACATAAGTAGTTTTTGCCTTCTAATTTTGCTTTTCATAAACATTTGTAAAAACAATTCAGAGGGGTGATTGGGGTTGTGTTATTGTATCGACGGGCAAATTTTTCGGTTCTCGATGGGGAGGGGGCTCTAATGAACCTTCTAGGAGAGTGAAGCGAGCCTGTCCTTGCATAGCAATAAATTTTCAGCGAGCTTGTACTTCCGTAGCAATTAAAATTTTCAGAGATCTAAGAGAGCTGTGTTTGTGTTACAATGAAACTTTTAGTGTGCAAAGAGAGCTTGGTTTTGCATAGCAAACCCGTTCGTGAAGTGTCAAATGCTAATAAGTATAAATGTTTTTTTTTTTTTTTTATTTACAAATTATATTTTTTGTTGTAATTTTATGTATATCTTATAATTTTATATTTATTAATATGTGTTTTATGTAGAAAAATTAAATCAGATACAATTTATTATATTTCTGCTACTAATATCTTCGAGTTTTGCTGCTACATTTTCTCTTATTCTGCTCCGAAAGTTAAATTTTGTTGCTCCAATTTTTTGCGAATCTGCTCCAAATGTTAAATTTTGCTGCTCCAAAATTGCTCTAAACTGGGCTTTTGCACTTTCCACCCCTGAATATTATACCTATCAATCTTTTAAACTTAATTAGAATCTAAAATATTTGAATGTAATCTTTTAATAACATTCCTGTAATAATTTATACAGTAACATATATCAGAAATGCTATGAAGAAATATTTTTATTCCTAAAAAAAGTTCATTAATTAAACTTATTTCACATGAAAACTTGCATGAAATTTTAAAAAGTAAATATATTATTAATAGAATTTTTATGTGTATCTGATCTTTAAACCTATTCACAATTCTTTTAAGAGTTTAACGATACATTTTTTTCACCAAGTAAAAATTTATTAGCACTAGTTTTTTTTAATTTGGTTTGAAGTGTATTTTTTTGTTCAGATTGTTTTATTATAATTAAAATTAAGTTTGTGATTTTACTTAAGTTTAAAGCTTTAACCCTTAATTTAGAATGTTAAAAATCTTCATCTAGATAAAATGAAATGTGTAAATTTTTCTAACATGTCTTCAATAAGTGAGAATTCTTTTTTTATCTAAAGTGCATTCTTTATCATTCATCACATAATTAGTTAAATTTTTCTTCAATACAGTTAAACAAAAAGGGGACATTTTCCAATATTTTGTACAAAGATTCATTTCATTACTAGCATTTTTGTATAATTTATGAATTTTAAAAAGATTGCATTGAAGTATGATTAATTCATATATAACTCTTTAACTACCTTAACAGTATATTACAATTTAAAAGTAAATAACAAACTTACCTTTTCGATTTTCATTTTTTTATCTAATAATTTAAATACTTATTTCTTGAAGGACATCTAAAAGTAACACACAATTTATAATAATAGTATATCCAAATTAGATACAAAGTTAATGTACCAAAATTGCTATCAAAATATTTCTTTGTGTATTAATTGCTATTTTCTAGTACAGTGTTTCCCAATCTGTGGGTACCAAACGGTACAGTGGTTAGCGTGCTAGCTTCTAGACCACGAAGTTGTGGGTTCGAGTCCCGTGTTAGACATGGGTGTTTGTAAATGTATGTTGGCTTGTCTAATGACGATTGTTTCGGTGCATTATAGCCCTCGTGTTGCTGACGGCGCCAGATAATCTGAAAACCAACCCAATCTGTGCGTCATGAACCAATTTTTGGTTCGTCGGGAATAGTTTTTAAATGTGTGAGGTTTTCATATGAAAGTTGGAAGTCTTTAGAAATACCAAAAATGGACAGTTTCAAAAATTGTTTTTTTCACAGTTTTTGAAACCTACACAATCTTAAAACCTTAGTGGTTTTTACAAATTTAATTTTTTTTATAATCTAGATACATATAGTTATTCTTTAAATTACTATTTATGTTCATTTTTTTTGTGGTTAGGCAACAGTAAATGTGTTGAAAACATTTGTTTTTGATGAGGGAGATAGTGTGTAGAAAAAGTAGGTTGCGGTTGATCATCATTTTGTAAAGATAGATCCTGATCTTTGCAAGCTTGGAAGCTAATAAGAGATTTCATTCAAAACGTTGGATTTAAGTCCCCCCCCCCCCCCATGAAATCGGATGCTTTAGTTGAGGAATATAATTTTTTTTTGTTCATAATTTATCACCACCCTAGAAACTGCAAATACACAAGTTAAATTGTTATATTTTGACTTTATATTTTTAATTTTGTATGTGTAAATATTTTTCAGGCTTTTTGTGCCTTTCATACTTTTGGAAATGTGTAAATAACTTTTCAAAGAAAAGTTCCCCTTAAAAGACTTTCTTTGAATAAGAAAGAATTTATAGCATTTCATAACATGTATGTGCTTTATGTAGCCCTTAAAACAGTAGATTCAATAAAAATCAACCAGTTTCTCAATTGAGCAGCGATATCTGAATCAATTGTGCATTAAACTACGACAAATTGGAAAATTATATAACAATTTAAAAGCTAAGATCTCCGTTTCTGATAAATAATTAATTTACAATGACAGATTGTGTTATTTGTTTGAAAGTCAAAGCTTCAAAAATCGAAAGCAGTCCAAAAATTTTGGGGAAGTTGTGAATACAGTAGGTGACAGCACTATAAAAAAAAAGAGAAAAATGCAATTTCTGCATGTGGAGGAAACCTAAGGAGTGTTATATATTTTGCTGCAACAGAATACAATATCGTAACTCTAATGAGCTTCCAAAAAAGTAATTCCTCTATCTAAAATGTGCAGGCTGCATACGGACCAATTAGTAATTATACATGAAAAATGCAGTTTATATGATTACAAACTAAAGTTAATTGATTGAAACTGCAATGAAAATTAAATTAGGTAATAACGGAAAATTGAGTTTTGATTTTTGTAAATTTATATATTAATCTTATAAGGTGTTTCTGGCAATCCTTTTTTTTTTTTCTTCAGCAAATCGTCAAATATATAATTACAGTATAACAGTTATCAAAATATAAGTAGCTTCAACCTCTGTTAAAAGAACAAATTCTGATAAGATTGAGGATCTTCTTCCTTGAGTTTAAAGTTGTTTCATTATAACATGATTTTTTTTGATAATTATAATTTTGTGTATGCAGAATATTACAAAAGGCAGTTTATATTTTTATAAATTTACCTTAAAATGTGATAAAACATTTAATTTCATTTTCATAGGTTTCATTGGTTATATTTATTTCAAAGCAAAAACACACACAACATTTTTATTTTACAAACTTAATAAAATTATGCATATTTCCTTGAGTAATTAATTTTAACAATTTATTAGTTGCACTCAAAGATGTTGACATATACCTAGGTATAGTACTGGTTCTAGGTATTTTATTCAGCTAAAGTATTTTATTAAAATATTTTTAAAAATTCAAACTTGTTTAATTTATAATCTAAATACAGTGAATATTTTTTTGCAAAGAAAATTATTCATGAAAATTTAAAAAAAAATTATCCAATCACTAACTAATCAACTTGGATTTCACTTACAGGTCCCCAAGTTCCAGCTCAATTACTTTCGACAAAGCCAAGTTCTACTAAGTAAGTCTTTCTTCAAAAAATTGAGCAAAGGTTGGAATTATAGCTTATGCAATAAAATACAATTTATTAATTAACGTATCAATAGTTAGACATGTTTAAAATTAATAACATTGCTAAGAAGTTATAAACAACAGATCCGATTATACACCTAACTATTTCAGTATGAACTTTTAGATCCTTAATGAAATAGTTATAATTATACTTGAAGGCAACATACCCTGAGCTCACTGAATAAGATGTGGCACCGGTTTTTCTATTATAACAATGGAAGAACCGGTGCCTACATCGATAACAATGGAAGAACCATTGTAACTATGGAAGAACCGGTGCCTACATCGTTGTAACAATGGAAGAACCATTGCAACTATGGAAGAACCGGTGCCTACATCATTGTAACAATGGAAGAACCGGTACCTACATTGTATTCAGTGAGCTCAGGGTATGTTGCCTTCTAGTATAACAGTTAATTTTAATATGTTTATTTTTAATGACGAGTCATTCTTTATAGGTGATGAGTAATTTGTATTCCTGCTAGTAAATATTAACAAGGATATGTGAAGTTTTAAAAAGCACCTACGATACTTTAAAAGCATATGCTTTTAATTAATAAGTTTCACACACTCGTTTTATTTGTAAGTAGTTTTTAATTAGTAAAAGTTGGCGTCTATTATTGGGTTAAATACTATTTCTGGTTTAAATGTGCTGGGCTATTTTATAAAACTGATTGAAATATTTTATTGCAGTTTCAATACAATTTAAAATAAATAACTATTATAACAAGAAGTACGTAATTTTATCAATTTGTAGAGTTGCAACTGCTGCTACAATTTCAGTGTGAACTTAATCATGATTAGCACGCAATCGAAGAAAGAATACGTATGAATATATTTTCAGCAGTACATGTCCCCTTTTAACGCAGTCTGATTTAATAAGAAAATATAGATATTAATGTAATTGAAACAGTTTAATTTTTTTTTTAATATAATTTTAGAATGTTATTTAAGGAGATTTTATTTTTTTTAGCTTGCCATCTCAAAATCCAATCCTTTCTTCAGTATTATCAAATAAGATGATTGAGTCTCCATTACCAGTAAGTCTATTAAGATTACTTACTTAGATTATTTACTTCATGCTATGTGGCACTTAAGATTTTTGCTACTTGCACCAACTCTGATAATTTTACACCGAAGCCATTGCTTCTGACCAGCTCGCCCATCCAGTGCTAAAGTGGCTCTTGCTTTGTTTTATTTTAAAGATCAATGTTAGATACTGTTTTGCTTATTGTACAATAAAATAATGTTTTGGGCCAAAAAATTCCTATGCTTTCTCGTAAGAATCTGTTTTGTCGACTGTTTCACCTTTTGCATTGTGATTTGATGATTTTCCATGTTTCTATACTTAGAAAAGTATACTTTGCACCAAAGAGTTAAATATAGTAATTTTTTTAATATTATATTATTCAATCACCATATCAAAAAAAAAAAAATAATAATAATAATAATAATTGCTTCTGAGATTGTAATCTTTATTTCTGCATCAGTTCCTACAATTTTGTCAACTGTTGCACTAAGGTATGTGAATCAGTCAGTATCTTTTTTTTGCCCATTTTCAAATCTGACTTAGCATTTAGACTTGAAAGTGGTTAAATAGAAGATATTGTAATAATTTCCCCACTGATTTCTGTAATTTTAATAACCGTATTAAAGTAAGGCCATAACTAGACTCTCATTTTAGAGGGGGTTTATAAAATATTTGTACCCATTTAGGGGACGTACATAAATTATGCTATGCAAAATTTAGATTTTTTTTTACACTCCTCTCCTCATGTCACTTAGTCTCGTATAACCAACCCTCCCAAAATTTACTCTCTACCCCCCCCCCCCATCTTCCTTACAATTTAATACAATTAGTTTTACCATCCCTCTCTTTTCTAAAATAAAAATGCATATTTAATGTACTACTAGTTTTGAAATGGACTCAGAAAAAATAAAGCCCAACTTATTGGAAACTTGTTGCTTTTTTTAACGTTATTCTTGGTCAAATGATATTTTCAAATGATTGAAACTAATTTTTTTAAACCTCAAATTAAAAAAAAAAAATTAAATATTTCCTGAAAAAATAAAACTGTTACGTCATGCAAGTTATTACCCCTTCCTCTATGTCATGGTCCATTGTGTTTGACAACCCCCTCCCATCTCCCTTTGCAAGTGATGTAATTTATGTACATCCCCCCCTACACAAAAATTTAAAAGTTGGGAAAAATCAACCAGTTGATTCCAATTGTTTGTATTAAGAAGTTCAAAGCATGCAAGTTGTTTCGATGGGCAGTTCTTTTTTTAATGCTGAAAATTGCTGTTAGATGAAGTGTATCTTTGCATGCTCTATCTGGATTTGTATTTTGTTTGTTTGATATCATATTTTGGATATTTTGTATTTCAATTTTGTGCGTGCAAAGGCTAAAGGGTTTCAAGAAATTGTTCTTTGGGTACATTTGCCTGCAATTTTCCTCTGAGAAGTCCGGCTAGAGACTGATAAGTCTCCAGGTTAAGAAATTAGTCAGTCATATTTTTAAATTTTTTTCTTTTCTATTTTGAAATAAATTTTTTGTTATATTTTAACAGTCCAGTTTTTTAAGTTGTGTATTGTATTACTGTGAATTATTTAAATTTTTACTTTGCACTTTTATTTGTGTCATATCCCTAACATAATAAATATTTAATAGAAAACACTTTCTAAACATTCTTAAAAAAAACCTGTTTATTATAATTTTGTAATATTAGCAAACATTTTCCTAAAAGTAACTCAAATAACAAAATATTTATTTTTAATATTTAAACTGTTTATTACTTTAAATGTTTTGACAACTTTTAGGTTCTAATACCTTCGACTAGCCATCCTCTTGGTCCCCCTCCACCCTACAACCAACATATGCTTGCAACACCATCTGTGCCATCAACAGCCGTAGTCACTCCGTCCGTAGCTTCTCCACAACATCAAATATCCTCAAACTTTAAAGACTCTCCCTGTTTGAGTCAATTGTTAATGGCAAAGTCCATTCATCATGGAATCAATGCTTCAACACCTCCTCCCACTAGTCCACTTGCATCATCACCCAATCCATACAGCTCTTTGCAATCTACAGCTCCAGCCACACCTGATGTTTGTTCAGCACCTCTTAGCATGCCTACCTTACAAAGCATGCCCTTACAAGACATTCCTGCTGACAGCCCATTGCCGCCTACTGTCCCCAATACGCCAGTAGCTGGTGACAATAGCTTGTCACTTAACATTAACTGGTATGAAGTCACTGAGCAGGCAGCTAGGGCTTCATCAACTATGCCTACCACATTCACAAATGCTTTGGACTCGTCATATCTTAATCAGTACTTATCTAGAGATGCACTCAAGGCCACTGAAGATGACAAGGGCAATGACTCAGACTCTTCAGATTGCTCTCTGCCTTCTCTGAAAAGTTTGTTGATGACTGCAAAGAGTGCTACAACTTCTGCATCCACTACCAATGGGACTTCTTCACAACCCACTTTAACTAGAGCTGATGCAACGTCAACTGAAAATGTTGTTGCACCTAAAATCGCTGCACAAGACAGTTCCTCTTCGATAGCAACTGCTAAACAAGGAGTAGTAACTAGTTTGAGTGACAATTTTGAGTATCGTTGCCGCACGGATCCGAATGACGATTACTGTGCAGTTTGCAGAGATGGGGGAGAGTTAGTGTGCTGTAGTTTTTGTCCGAAAGTGTTCCACTACAGTTGCCACATTCCTGCTATACCTGCAAATCAAATTCGGTAAGGTTTTTTTTATTGTATTTTAATCAACCACAAATGAAACACCTATCATGCCAGTGGTCTTGGCTTTGGTTCTATGGCATTCTGCAAACTCTGATTTAAAAAAAAAATTAGTAAATACAATGGGGAATATGACAGTCTTGTTTTTATCGTCAGGCTGCCTTGGTGGGAGTTTATCCTCATTTGAAGTACAAATAATTGCCAGTTTTCTCATTAAAAATATAGTGGGTTTTTCTTCATTGTTCATGTTCCGGTGCTATGTAACACTCATACAGCTCCTGCACTATAAAATATACAATCAACGATTGGTAAATTATAATAGAATATTTTTTAAAGTAAAACTTGAAAGGACTTTTGAGTATTACTTTTAGTTAGATGAAGTGGGGATATGTTTTTGATATTTTAATAAACAAATATTTGGAATTAAATTTTAATTATTAAAGGAATTATTTGAATAACTCTTTTTCTTTCTTTACCGCTAGGGACCTAGAATGGAGATGCAGAATGTGTACTGATGTTTTGAAAGAAGATGTACCAAATAAAAGAAAAAGTTTTGATTTGCAAGGAAGAAAATTGATGGTATGCGTTAAAATATTTTGTCTTCCAACTTAACTTTACTAGTTTTTATCCAAAAAAAGTAATCTAAGAGCACGGCAATGCTTCCACCAAGTTCACTGCCAGACACCTTTTACTGGAAGCAACTCAGCAGTATTTTGACCTCTCATATTTGAGCATTACAGTATACCTGAGATTTTAATTTTTTTTTTACGGATAACTGTTAGCCACTTTAGTAAGACCCCTAAGTTTCAAGTCTTCAATTATATTGGTTGCCGAGATAGTCAAATTTGAAAACAGCAGAAATTGATATATTTTGAGATCTACCCACTTATTGATCATCAAATTACTGAGGTACTTCTAGTAGAGCTAGAACTATGAAATTTAATATGCGTGTAAGGATTAACATGTATACAAAGGAAAAAATCTAAAAATCAAAGTTTTCCCCTTCGAATCCACTGAAGGGTGTAATGTTCGGAAAATTTGAATCTCAATCCTAATATATTTCTATTGCGGCTAGAATTATAAAACTTGGAATACTAGTAGCTATTAGTATGCACATACAGAAGAGAAACTCACCACCCATCGTGAAGCAATTTTATAAAATTTTTAATTATCTATTATGCAAGTCTATTTTTAATTCATTTCTATGGTGTAAATTTGTTATTTCAAATAGCATTATTTTCTCTTGCAGTATTGTGAACGAATTCTTTTGGAGGTTATGTGTCATCCTGGTGGTACGATATTTCACAGTCGAGTCAGCAAGACGGTAGTAGTTGAAAATATTTCTTTTATAACAAAATATTTAGTATGAATTAAGCCAATCATGATTTATATATCAAGCCCACTTAGGAAGTTATAACTCTAAATCAGAATTAGAGACCTTTGCTTTAGTCCCAAATTTTGAACTATGTTTTTTTTTGTAGCATTAACTTTAGATTTATATAAGAGGGTGTTTTATTTTATTTTGTACTTGTTGGTTAAAAAACTTTTTTTTGTCAAGTTTTCTCAATGAAGCAAGCTGGCCACTGTGAATTTTAATGTGCATCTAAATAAGGTTTCTGGTAGCGCATTGCGCCGCCACACCACAGGTTAGCGGTTCGATCCTCGGACTGGGCAAGGTTGACTCAGCCTGTCATCCCTTAAGTGGGTCAATTAAATGAGAACCAAGCATGCTTGGTAACTAAACGCTGGGGGTTCCGCGTCAGACTGACTGTCTGATCGGATCATTACTGTAGGGCTTCCCGGGGTCCATGGTCAAGTAAGCTGAATTGGGCACAGCAGACCAAGGCCCCGGGGGCTGCTACACCACTGAGTTTTTTTTTAGTTGATTTTTTATCTAAATAAGTTTCATATGAAGCTTTCTAACATAAAAATCCTTGGTTTGATAAAATCTCCCGAGGGGGACAATTTTGTAGTTGAACAAAGTATATTTTTTAAATGTCTTAAATATGCTAATTTACATGGTTCGTACAGTCCTTAAAAGTCCTTAAAAACTCGAAAAAATGTCTAAGGCCCTTAAAAGTTCTTATTTTTTAAAAAAATCCTTAGAAGTCCTTATTTTTTTCCAAGTTAAAAACGAATGTTAACGAAATTTGGAGATCATCATTTAAAGTGTTTTCATCCTTCCTGCCTTTTGAAGTAGATGCCGTGAAGTAAGCGCCGTATCTATGTTAGAAAAAGATCCTCAAACTTCGATCTGACTGCATCCTTTAGAGACATGATTATTTTCTTCTTGCCTCGCGTTTTTTGTCAACAAAATACATTAGAACTCAAATTATTTACATATTATTTATGTTAGATTTTTAGTTACCTTATAACTTAGAAGAGTGGCCGCCAGTAGCCTTTCGGTTAAAAAAATCTTCTAATTTTAATCTAACTGTATCCTTTACAGATATGATTATTTTTCTTCTTGGCTTGGATATTTTGTCAACAGAATATATTAGAGCTCTAAATTCCTTAATATTTAAAATTGATTCCATCAGATTTTTTCGTTTTTTTTTAACCGTTTTAGAGCTGTGTTACAGTTTTGCAACAATCCTAAAAGCATTCATAAGCAAAAATGTTTAGATCCTGTACTTGATTTTTTTTTTTTTTGTACTTTCATTTTGACATTTTATTGAACACAATTAACTGAAAGTGATGTGTGTGAATTTTTAATCTTTTAATTAATGTTTTCCATTCTTTTTCGTGCTCTAAAGATGCTTGTTTTGATTTTTAGTGTAAATTTATTTTGGAGCAATTATGCTTAGACTATTTAAAATTACATTTACTTATAAAATTTGTATATTTTTAAATCAGCCATTATTTTCTGTTTCGTTTTTTGAATGATAACATCGACAGAGAGATATCAGGGAATTTTCTGGCAATCAGTGAAATGTCGGGGAATTTTGTTTCTTGAATTCTGTAGCCACCCTGCAAATGAATATTTTATGAAAATCTTACTAAGTGTAGATGTTTTTCTTTATATTGAATAATTTTTTTTTAAACAAATTCCAACAGAGGTGGGACTGGAGCATTTTTAATTGATATTTTAGTATTTTAATATCATTTAACTTTTGAATTTTAAAATATTTTCTGAAGAAGTTTTTAATTCCTGCCCTTTTGAGCATCATCGTTAAAATTTTTAAATCATTGTTAATTTAATTGTATTCATCGTGGTAGAAAAATAAAATAATGTAGAAATTATGGCAGAAAACCAGTTACGAAATTTTGCAATTTGCTTTAAAAGTACCCTCGGAAACAGGAGATTATTGAAAATATGCATAATTTATATTGCACTTCAAGAATTTAAACTACATTTAGTAAAAGTATAACTATATCTCAAAATGATTGGTTATAATCATAAGGAATTAAAAGAAATTTCATTCATGAATTTTAATATGCATTAAAATTTTCTTTTCACTCAATTTCTCCCCATCGTATAAATCACAAAGAAAATTGAGGTCCTTAGAAAAGTTAACAAAGTACTTAAAAAGTCCTTATTTTTTATTTTGAAAATCTGTATGAACCATGATTTAGTAGCAATTATTATATTATATTGATAATTAAATTACTATATTGATATTGAAATATATATAATTGAGCCATATTTATTTATTTTTTAAAAAACTAAATGAACCATCTAGGGCTTTTTTACTTGATACCATTTAAATAAATAAATTCTGATTGATTGAAATACTCTTTCCTTAATTTCTTATCTTTTTCTATTAGGTTACAAACTACTACAAAATTATTAAAAAGCCGATGGAATTCGAAACCATGAAAACTAAAATGAATCCTTCCAGTTTTGAGCACTATAAAAATGTTGAGGCATTTATCAATGACATGATCCTTGTATTGAAAAATTGCTACACTTTCAATGAAGTAAGTACTTTATTAAAATTTTCCTTTCTTTAAGACTGATCTATGCTTTTTTTTTTTTTCAAAATAAGTTTTTATACAACTGTAATGTCTTACTCAAGTACAAAAATAGCGCCCGATTACAACCTCATCTGGGTTCGTTTAGATTAGTGTTCGTCACTAAGTTTTAGAGGTGGGCCAGGCTTTTAGCTGCCCGGATACACCAATATATATATTTTTATAATCGATTTAACTATATATAGCATTTCTGAAAAGGAAAAAAAAATTGATTTTTTTATCTTAATCAAATTATAATTGATATTTAATTTTTTTTTCTTTGAATAATTAAAAAGTCATAATTTTATTATTAGTAAATTAAAGTCTAAAAGAGAAGTGAGTCTCTTGTTCCAACATGACTTGACCTAACTTTTTATAAAACAATTTAAACTGTACTTTCAGATTACTCCATTTTAGTTAATATCAATTGTGACATGATGGTGGTTGAAATCGCTCAGTTTATTTTATGATAGAGATTATTTCTCTTGCTATATTTGTTGCAGCCAATCTTTGTAAATTGTCCAAATAAGACTCAGTTAAGTTGTTCCTGTATTTTTTCTTCATGAAAACCATCTTGCTAAAAGCTTCTTTGTATAGTTTCTTCGGGTAAGTTGTAGAGAATTCTGTTGTAAAAACGCATAATATTTTGGACAAATTACAATTATGTAAAAAAAATAAAAAAAATCCATGCCATGAAATTTGATTTTTTAAAATTTTCTATGTTATTGGCAGAAAAGTCTGTCGCTGGCCAAATCCGGCCTGCATAGTGGCTAATGCTGGTCTAGATTATAACATCTCCTTACAATATCCAAAAGGTGATGTGCCTTAAATCTGTTTTTTCCTGATCTAACAGATTGACACCCTTTAATAAACATTATTACAAAAGAAAGTTTTTTTGAATTCTAAATGAAGCTGATTTATTTAACTTGTATCCCTCACTCTTTTTTTCTTCTCTTGAATTATATTCTAAACCCTCAAAAGAAATCACTGTTTGTTGTTGTTATTGTCTGTTTGATAAATTTAATTGGCTGAATCAATTATCATCTTTTTATTCTATCCTTTAATGTATACATATTTAAATTCCTCAACAAAACTAAATTGCCCAATCTCTAGTTTCTTTGTATCATATTTGCAGCATACTGTACTCTTAAAACAACAAGTCAATATCTTTCTATGATAAAGTAACTAAAATTGCTCGAGTGTACTCTTAAGCTTAGTAAATACTCTTAAAGTTTACTAAATTTAAGAGTACACTCAAGCAATTTTAGTTATTTAAACTTAAGTTACCTCAAGTTGAGGTAACTTAAGTTTAATTCTCTATGAAGCGCAAAGTTTTCCTTTCATTTAATTGAAATAGTATTTTTTTATGATTTATAACATACTCTTTCTCTCTTTTATCTTTTTTGCTAGCATTATTTCATTATTAGCATTATGATTGCTAGTTACGAGAAAGGCCCCTTTTACCCATATCCTCAATTTCACCTTAACCACAAAACATTGGATTGAAATTGTGTTCCTGATAATCTGAATTAATTAATATACCTATAAGGGGACAAAAAAAAAACATTTTAAATTGGTTTAGTTGACCTCAAGTTATGGTCATATTCCTTTTTCATTGTAATTTTCATGTATTCAGTATGCAAGTAAATGTATGAAGGTCATGTATGCAAATTGCATCAAGATTAAAATAAAACTGCTCACTTCTGTAAAAGACAATCCCATACACACAACCAAATGACACTCTTCTTAAATTTACCATATGATATTCATAAATTTAGTTTTACTATTTAGAAGTTAATCACGATTTATATAGTACCCCAGTGACCACACCTTAGTATTGGAGCCATTTGTGCCTTTAGGTAGCCATCTTACTTTTATTCTTGTACATTTAACAGAAATTTCAATTAAATTCAGATTAAATATGATTTTATTTTAGAAAAATTCCCAATATTTCATTAATGGAGAAACAATTGAAATGTTCTTCAGAAAGTTGCTGGAAAAATATCTTCCCGAATATTTGTCCTGCTTCACCGAAGATGTCTTTGCAGATTTGAAGAAATAATTATTTTTTCAGGAAACTATGTAACTAAGTTTATTTACTTAGTTATTTTGTAAAACTATTTTGCCAATATTCACAACTATTTTTAGTTCATTGGATCTCATATATATTTAAAAAAACAAAAAAAAAATCCGACTACACCTTTCTCAGTTTAATAATAAATCGGAAATTATAAATTTCATAATTTATAATTTCACAAGTTCAAAAATTAGTATATTATACAAAAATTTATAAACTAATTGTATACAGATTCAGAATAGATAAATTAAATTTTATAGAAACAGTTTTTAGATATTTATAAAACTTTAAACAAAAATATTAAACTGGGGGGGGGGGATTTTTTATTGGTTCTTTCTTGATGTATCTGTTATATTATAAATGTGAACTATTGTTTATCAAATATATATATATTTCTGAAATTTAAAAAAATATTTATTCACCCAGATATTTTGTGAAAATATTAAATATACACGATTATCTATATTATGATAGTGTCATCTTTGGACATAAAGTTTCAAGGTTTCTTTTTCATCAAAGTTTTTAAATTTTTTTTTATCATAGTTGAAATGCCTTTTTTATTAAGTTGGTGCTATTTTGATTTTTAAATTGAACATCGTTATTTGTGAGCGATTTGATTAACATGCAAGATAAATTTCTTGACTTTCTTCTTAAATTCAAGATTTATTTAATAGTATGATCAGCATTTCTCTGTTCCATAGACTTTCTAATTAATATTTCTGTTTCATAATATGTAATGTAATATCGCATCTAGAATATATTCATTTTTTCAAAGTTGAGACTACTGTAATGGAAAATTAAAAAAATTTGGTGGCAAAATAATGCTTTTTTTTTTAATCTAGTATTATTATAAATTGAACAATTCAACCAAATACTGAATTTATATTTATTTTCAGGAATTTTAACTTTTAATTAACTATTAAAAATTTGTATAATTTTTTCTCACAAAAACAACTCTGAATGACAAAACCTTTAATCACATAAAAAAAATTATCTTTGTCCCATTAAGTCTATGAGACAACGAAAGGTTGACTCTCCGTCTTAAGTTAAAGGTATTAATTATTTTGCTCATCTTGTAAATATATTTTCAAATGGTTGCAAGATCTTATTCTTCCATGTTTTTGTTAATCTAGTTCATAAGTTTCTGATGTTGTTTCCTAGTATGTTGCTATTTGTTGTTTCTTGTAAGATATCTTTTTATAATTTTTATTTCCTTTTTGTTCTGAATGTTTTATTCATTTTAGGTTTAAGCTAGTTAAAACAATTTTCGTAGTTTGAGGTGAATAACACAGAATGTTATCTCGTACAAATGTGCTGCCAAAATTATTTGTAGCATTTACATTTTGTTTCAGTCATATCTTTTAATTTTCTTCATTTTTGTAATAAACGTTACCCATGCGAATATTGTTTACATCTTTTAAAATAAATCATGAGTGGATAGTAAAATGACTTTGAATTTGTATCTGCAAAATTGAATCTATTAATATTTTAAACAGAGTTCATGCAGATACAAAAAATGCATTACTTTCATTCATTGGGAGCAATTTTAAAGATTGTATCAATAAGAGCACTTGATAATTTATATTTGTTAGAGACTAGAATTATTATATAAAAGTCATTTGCCTAAATGTTGTATATCTACATAGACAATTTATACTGTGAACCAAATTTGGTTTAGAGTGGAGATCTGAGCGTATTGAAATATCATTCCTGTTCAAAGTATCTAAAATAGTGTTAAGTTTTCTGTATTCAATGTCTTTTTTCTTAATGAGTGATATTCACGGCCTGTGTCAAGTTATTAAGTGCAATATTGGACTGGACTACCTTTGAGAAACATCATTTATTATTTGTAACACTGTTTTGTTCATTTTTTCCTCTAAGAAAGGAAGCTGTATTTCAGTCACGTAGCATTTTAGAAACTTTTTTGGATGTTTGTTTGTAAGTTTTGTAAGTAAAATTGTTCATGATTATGCACTGTTTTATAAAAAGTGTTTGTCATATTTGTAAATATTTGGTATTTATCAGCTTTTGTCAAGCCAAGTTGGTGTATTAAGCCAAGTTGGTATAATAAGCCAAGTTGGTGTAATAAGCCAAGATGGTGACTATAGAAGCAGTGATACACTGTAGCAACTGAACTAAAGCTGACAGTAGTTTATTTTTATAGTCACCATCTTGGTTTGGCAAATTAAAAAGTGTGTATATTTTTTGAACTGATAAGTAACAAAAGTTCTGAAGTTGTTATTCAATACCATATTGTATTTTCATGGAAGTTATAATAAAAATTTTAAGTAAAAAAAATTTAAGTTTGTTATATTACTTTAAATTGCCTTTGTACGAGATTCAATTCAGAATCAGCACTAATTTTTATTTTATTATTATTATTTTGCTATATGGCTTATATGATAATGAATGCTTTTTTTCTTCTTTTTTCTTACAAATGAGTTTTAGGCTATTTCATAAAATACAAAGTAAAAGCCCAATTATTTAATTTTCATTTATTTTCAACAATAATTGTAATATTATACCAATTTTTAAAACTTCTTTATACTACTAAGTTAGGTTGATAAATTGCTCAATTAGACACAATAATATAAAGTTATATTTTTGGGCATATATTACTTTAGGTAGCATTCCCGACTGGACATTTTGATGTTTAGAGATTTCTTAGCCCTGGTAATATGGAAATATAAAAAAGATTAAGTGGATTTCACATAATCGAGTAAGTTCATTAAAAAAAATTTAAAATCCATAACATCATTAACATATTTGTTGTAATTTCAGATTATTGTTTCCAAGATGTAATTTGAGCAACAATGCTACCAGTTATAATTTTTTTGATTTATTAACAAAATGTTGCTGCTTTTAGATTTTCTATAAAATAGTAAAATTAGTGTAACTGATGGTGATGCAGGTCATGCGCATACCCATTATAGACTGAGAGGCGACTGCAATTTTTGGACCTCATCGAACATCATTCTGATTTTTTTTATAGAAATTAGAGAAAAGTGAGTAGATTACGAATCCACTGGTCTGCCGTGGCAAAAATGGCCGAAACTGGTCAAAAATCGACTTTTAATAAGTTGAACTAAATCCAATTGCCAAATGAGAGATAACTTGCCAAATAATGAGCATTTGTTTTTTATTTGGTAACCCTTACTCTTTAATTATCAATTAAGAAGGTTGCAGACGATTCAGATAACTGGCGACGGTCTACTTGCATCTATTAAAAGGGAGCCAAGTTGGCAATAAATATTACGTCATGGATGACGTAACTGATGTCGCCAATTTGGCTTACTTTTAAAAGATACAAATTTTAAAAGCCAGAGATCAGAAATCGTTTGCGCTTTTTCTCATTGAAAATCAAAATGCAGAGTTTGCCAGACGAAAAAGTTTGTTCTCTTTTTGGCAAGTTATGACATATTTGGCAATCGGATTTTAGTTCAACTCATTCCAAGTCGATTTTTGACCAATTTCGGCCATTTTTGCAACGGCAGACCAGTGGATTCTTAATCTACTCACTTTTCTCTAATTTCTATAAAAAATTCAGAATGATGTTCGAAGGGGTCCAAAAATTGCAGTCGCCTCTCGGACTATTAGGTATGGCAGGGATGAGTTTGGTAAGAAAATCAAAAAGCTGAAAACAAGAATCTAAAAATGTTATGCATGAAACACATTTCAAGTTATATTTAAAAAAAAAAATGGTGTTTTTCCATGTGCATTTATAACACTGCACCACCTATGTCCGTCTGTCAGCAAAAATGACTTAAAATAGCGGCACCTAGACGTAGGGATACACCTTGTGCTGCCATCACGCCATCAGGCATGATATAGCTCCAAAGGGGATAAAAAAAAAATTCATGTGAAAGCAATGAAAACTGGCAAAAACTTCAAAATCTTAACAAGTCAGACAACTTTAAGCAATTATACCATATTGACAAACAGGCCAAATTTAATTAAATCCAGTTTTCCAAATTTTTAACCTACAAGTACTAAAAATCTTAAAATGTAAATTTTTATTCATATCGTTAAGCTTGTTCAATAATATAAATAGCAACAAACCATTTTACAAACAATTGCAGTTAAAATAACAATTTTAAACACAAATTATTTAGAAAAATTACAATTGGGACTAATTTTCAGAATATTTTTATATAACTTTTATACAAAATGATAAAACAAATTTAGTAATTTTGCCTCAGATTCGAATCAAACGGCAAAGTTTTACCTTAAACAGGCACTAATCACGAATATGGCGGCTATCGCATTAACGGAAGTCTAGATGAATGGCTACAATTCGGTGTTGAAAATCTTGGTAATAGCTGGTATTGTATTAGCGTAAACCTCGGCGAAAATGACCATCACTCTAACAAAAGTATTATAAGCAATATCGCTTACAATACCGGCGAAAATCTCTGTATCGGTAAAAACGAACATCACAACAATGTGCATATCGGCGATGGCGTCCACAATATCAGCACAAATCTCCGTAATATCGATCTTTTCTTGTTGATACTAGTGCAAATTTCGGATGTTACTACAATATGGCTTTCGACGAAAATTTCTCTCACGCCAACAGAAATATCAAAGTTAGAAACAAATATACCGGGGCAACTCTCAAAAATAGCGTTATTGGCGTAAACACTTGACGAAAATTACAATCACAACAACGTAAATCTCGGCGTAAAATCTAGGTATCGGCAAAAACGAACATCACAACAACGTGCATATCGGCGATAAGGTCCACAATCTCATTACACATCATCAATAATGCACATCAACAAAAGTGCTATTCATCACGGTAATACCGACATACTTTTGGTAACATCGGTGGAAATTTCAGATTTTACAACAAGGTAGCACTCAGCGAAAATGACTATCAAATAAACGTAAATATCAGTGTTAGTGCCGAGTATACGGGAACAATTCTCAGCGATAACGTTGTTGAATTGGCGTAATACTCCGCGAAAATGAAAACCACAACAACTTAAATCCCAGCGGTTACGCACGTCTTAGCCACATAAATATCAGCAGAGTGGACATTACATCAACGTAACGATTAGCGAAAACGAGCTTCACAAACCAACGTACGTTTAGACGTACAACAAACGATAATTCCGTGGATGTCAGACTTGAAAGCAAGCACATTACTCGTATACGTTAATAGCGTTAATTAGTATCAAGGAAATTACACGAAAGGATCAAATTTCGGAGCAGTTGAAAAAGTCTAAAATGCGCGTTTCAGAGCCAACCTAACTAAAAAATGCATTCCAGTAGACTTTTATATTTGGAACAGAAATACCGTAGATTTTCCGCTCTTCCGGATCGGGCGGAAGGGAAGCTGCTTCGCGATACAGCCTTAGAGAAAAGGTTATTTTTCAGTAGGATAGAAAAATCGTGATTTTTTTTTTTTTTTTTTTTCCAGAAATTAGAAAAGCGGACATTTCTTTGAAAAAGTGGAATTATTTTTGTCAAAAAAAAATTAAAAAAGCGGAATTCCGCCACATGGCGAAAAAAACTCATTACTGGTATGGGGATATATCCCCCCCCCCTCCCCCGAAATTTTTAGACTGTAATAAAAGCAGTAGAAAATTAAAAGCTAAAATAAAATTTTTAGACTAACCCCCTTTCACCAAAATTTTCATACTAAAATGTAGTGAAATTGTCCACTTGTATGTAGAGAACTCCTTGTTTTGAGGGAGACTTTCCAGAAATTGGAGCTGAAAACCTCTCTCTCCCTTCCCCCTTTTTTTTCAAATTTCGTGAGTGGAGTTAAATAATAAAATTTATATAAATTATATGTTGCTAAATAGTGCCGAAGATTTAATTGACTAAGTAATTAAGGATATTTAATTTAAATGTACTATCTTCGAGTTTTATATATACCACTATTGCAAGCAGTTCTTGAATATGGGTGAGCATATCCCCCCCCCCGCCTCGAAAAAAATCCTGGCTACGCCCCTGCCTTAGGTGCCAAAATAAAGAGGGAACCGCGACTTAGACCATTGCAAGGAATAAAATCATATTACACTAACAAAAATAATAACAATAACTCTAAACAATAATTTTTTATTTTTTTTTATTCCAAAGAAAATAGTAATAACATAACCCATAAAAACTAAGTTTTTAACAGGCCCGGCCTGGGTCACCTCGTAAGGCGGTGAACCATTTTTCTAGAGGGCGCCAGCCAACTTCCCACTTATCAACCGACCCATTTTGGCTTGAGCTACACACTGAGTCAGACATTGAGTTGGAGGATCCTCAGACATGTACAAATGAACAAAAGAGTGAGACCCGTAGTTTATATGCACACAATTTTCAAGTACATTGCAAATAAATTTAAGTATAAATAAGCATAGATCAACAGGGCCTTATTTCCCATAAGGCCTACAAGGCCCGTGCCTTGGAGCAACGAATTTTGAGGGCCCCCAAATTGCCTGAAAAATTCTGGATTATGATGTAAATATCAATATTTTGTTTGGCACACTTTATAAATATCATAAAATATGAGCATGTATTTAGTAACTCTTATTGGTTATTAAAATATTAATATCTAAACATCGATTATTTTCTGAAAATGGTAATCGAAAACGTCGTTAATATTACAATAACATTAATAATTGTCAATGGGGGCCCCCATCTACTATGTTGTGCCTATAGTAATTGCTTTTCTAAATCGGGCCCTGTAGATCAAAAAACGAAATATCTATCGCAGTAAACCATCATAATTTCCTCGATTACTAAAGAGAAAGAAGCATTGAATTTGTATAATAAGGTAGAACGAATTTCATTTTTTTTTTTTGCACTCCACTTGTTCACTTCATGTTCTCCACTTTGTGTCTCCTCACTTTTTACAAGTTCTCAAGACAGAGGCAATCCTCATGCGATTGACAAATCATCATTTTGTGGTCGTACGAAAGCTGATAAGTCTGACGTAAGGCAATAACAACACATCTTTTTATTTATTTTGATTAAGATAAAAAAAATTTGGCAACACGAAAGAGTTTCAACAAATGATCAGTTAAAGCTTGGTGTCCACTATCGCTAAGCAGAGCAGATCAGAGCGGAGTGGATTAGAGCCAATTACAAGGCTGCCAATGTCTACTATAGCACGAGCCTCGAGCTATAAAATGACCTTTGACAGCCTTGTAATTGGCTCTAATCCACTCCGCTCTGATCTGCTCTGCTCTGCTTAGCGATAGTGGACGCCAAGCTTAAATGGGATTTATTAGTATTTCAGGGGGTAAAGTGAGTTTTTTAAAATATTTATGTAGGAATTTTAGGGATAATTGAAAATTTTTTGGGGATATTTCTTTAAAAGCTGGCAGAAGCTCCTATTACAAACATATTCTTTCCAAAAGCTTGTTTAAATGCCGGCAAAAAACTGCCAATTTAAAAAAAAAATTAAAGTCAAACAATTTTTTAGCAAAACAACAGTAATATAATCAAACAATTATACTATTTTGACAAACAACCGAATTTAATTAAATCGTAAATCCCGTTACTAAGTTACAATTTAAAATAGTTCGTCAATAATTGAAATTTTAATAATTAAAATTTCAGAAAATATTTTCTCCTCTGGAGGTATATTGGGGTTTTGGAGGAAAATCGGTGAATTTCCGATGTTTTTAATTTTTAGCAATTTTATTTTTAGAAATTTAAGTACAACTTTAGGGAGAAACAAAAATTTAAGGAATATTAGGAATTTTAGGGCTATGTGACCCCTGATATTCCGAAGCGATTATGTGTATAAGCGACTTTTAGTGAGAGTTGCAGCCTCAAAATTTGGTAGAATGCATTGTCACCGATATCGAATGTATCTGCCAAGTTTCAGTTCGATTGGATGAAGGCAAGGGAATTAATTTGAATTGCTCCCCATCGATAAACACACAAAATCGAAGTTAATATAAAAGAACCAGAAAAATTAGTATATATTAACTTAAGATGTAAACAAAATTAGCTAAAAAAAATATAGTTTATAACAAAAATAATTAGTAGTTTAAAAAACTAAAAAACACGCTTTAATAGAAAACCAAACTAAAAAATAGAAAATAAATAATAGTTTAAAAAACAGGCTTTAATAGAAAAGTGAACTAAAAAGTAGAAAATAATTTTAAATGAGTTTGAAATAAGAATAAAGTGATTAACAAGAAATATTTATTTTATCGTAAAAAAGCGTGGGGTGCTTGCTTGATGTCAATTGTTGTAAATATTTAATGACAGATGTTGGTAAAAGTAGAGCAATTATGAAAATATCTTAAAAAGCACCCCACGCTTTTTTACGATATTTTCTACTTTTTAGTTCAGTTTTCTATTAAAGCGTGTTTTTAGTTTTTTCAACTATTATTTATTTTCTACTCTTTCGTTTGGTTTTCAATTAAAGCGTGTTTTTTAGTTTTTTAAACTATTAATTATTTTTGTTGTAAACTATAATTTTTTTAGTTAAGTATACAAAACTCTCCATTTGTTCCTACCAATAGTCACATGCTTGTCTCAAATTTAAGTCATGTGTATGCCTTAGTACAAGCTGTATTACTTGGCACAAAATACTACCGTGTCTCTAAACATGAAAAATCGCTAATCCTGAAGACCCTGGTAAGGATATAATGCGACTAAAAAACACGCTTTCTATTAAAGCTTGTTTTTAGTTTTTTAAACTATTAATTATTCAATTGTGAAACGTGAATGAAACTCCCTATTAGTTGATCCGGCCAGTAGTCATATGCTTGTCCCAATGATTAACTCATGCATAGACGTCATTTGAGTACACGTCATATTAAGGTGAAACCGCGAGTAGCTCATTAATTCGGTTATGGCCCCTTGGATCGTGTCCACATTTACTTGGAAAACTGTGGTATTTCTAGAGCTAATCCTTGCAATCCAGAGTTCCGACCAGATGAAAGGAAAGTTTGAATATTAGATCAAAAACTTTCGGTGACTCGTCCATCATTATTATATGATAAATCTGAATAACTTTTTGCTGATAGTATAACCGTAGTGCCCACGACAGATCTTTCAAATGCCAGCCTTACCAACTGTCGATGGTGGGTTCTGTGACTACTGGGGTTGTAACGGCTAAGGGGGGTTCGATCCCGCAGAAGGTTGGTTGTAGTTTAACTGCGCAAGGACAACACGAGCTAATCCTTGCGATAATGCGACAAACTTATTGAATTATTGTATTGTCATCGGTCTTTGATAACTGTGCAAAATTTCAAATTAATACAACGTTTTTAAGTGGTCGAAAATCGAGTTCAAAGATTCCGTTACATATATACATACGAAGCTAATAAAAGCGTGTTAAAAACAGTTATTTATGCAACTAGTAGGCAAAGTAATTTTTTCCTCAAATAATTCACCGAGTTTGAAAAAGTATTTTCCCACGTGTTGTATACAATATTTTTTATAATTACGTGCAAAAAAGTATTTTTATTACATATATGTATTAATGTTGGCAACTCGAGTCTATAAATTTCTTCTGAAAAAATGTCATTTCAAGGCCAAGACTGTATAATATTTGAACACTAGGCGTGCGAGAAAGTAGTTTTTCACACTAGTGCAAAAAAGTTACTTTCCCGCACTCCTCGTGAAAAATTGCTACTTTCGCAACTATTTTTTTATTCAAAATGATTAAAAAAAGGTTAATTTTTTGCACGTTGTTATAAAAATAATTTTTATAACAACGTGCAAAAAAAAAAACCTTTTTGTAATTATTTTTAATTAAAAATAGTGGCGAAAGTAGCACTTTTTCGCGAGAAGTACAGGAAAGTAAAAATTAGATGACAAAAATTAGAACGAGCTGTGCATGTTCTATTGAAAGTATTCATTTGCATAATGTGTCTTTAAAATACTAAAACAGTGCTGATCTACAACTTTGTCTTTGATTCTTGTACCTTGTTTTCAATACCAACTCGCTAACTCCTAATTTTGGCGCTATTTGACGTTACGTTGCCTTTACGGATAGCCCTATTAGCCACTTTACTATACCTAGATCTAGACATAACTTTCATGCAAACCTAAATACAAGGAGGGGGTGGTAAATTGACTAGATAGTGGAAGTTTGTTTTCAATACCAACTCGCTAACTCCTAATTTTGGCGCTATTTGACGTTACGTTGCCTTTACGGATAGCCCTATTAGCCACTTTACTATACCTAGATCTAGACATAACTTTCATGCAAACCTAAATACAAGGAGGGGGTGGTAAATTGACTAGATAGTGGAAGTTTGTTTTCAATACCAACTCGCTAACTCCTAATTTTGGCGCTATTTGACGTTACGTTGCCTTTACGGATAGCCCTATTAGCCACTTTACTATACCTAGATCTAGACATAACTTTCATGCAAACCTAAATACAAGGAGGGGGTGGTAAATTGACTAGATAGTGGAAGTTTGTTTTCAATACCAACTCGCTAACTCCTAATTTTGGCGCTATTTGACGTTACGTTGCCTTTACGGATAGCCCTATTAGCCACTTTACTATACCTAGATCTAGACATAACTTTCATGCAAACCTAAATACAAGGAGGGGGTGGTAAATTGACTAGATAGTGGAAGTTTGTTTTCAATACCAACTCGCTAACTCCTAATTTTGGCGCTATTTGACGTTACGTTGCCTTTACGGATAGCCCTATTAGCCACTTTACTATACCTAGATCTAGACATAACTTTCATGCAAACCTAAATACAAGGAGGGGGTGGTAAATTGACTAGATAGTGGAAGTTTGTTTTCAATACCAACTCGCTAACTCCTAATTTTGGCGCTATTTGACGTTACGTTGCCTTTACGGATAGCCCTATTAGCCACTTTACTATACCTAGATCTAGACATAACTTTCATGCAAACCTAAATACAAGGAGGGGGTGGTAAATTGACTAGATAGTGGAAGTTTGTTTTCAATACCAACTCGCTAACTCCTAATTTTGGCGCTATTTGACGTTACGTTGCCTTTACGGATAGCCCTATTAGCCACTTTACTATACCTAGATCTAGACATAACTTTCATGCAAACCTAAATACAAGGAGGGGGTGGTAAATTGACTAGATAGTGGAAGTTTGTTTTCAATACCAACTCGCTAACTCCTAATTTTGGCGCTATTTGACGTTACGTTGCCTTTACGGATAGCCCTATTAGCCACTTTACTATACCTAGATCTAGACATAACTTTCATGCAAACCTAAATACAAGGAGGGGGTGGTAAATTGACTAGATAGTGGAAGTTTGTTTTCAATACCAACTCGCTAACTCCTAATTTTGGCGCTATTTGACGTTACGTTGCCTTTACGGATAGCCCTATTAGCCACTTTACTATACCTAGATCTAGACATAACTTTCATGCAAACCTAAATACAAGGAGGGGGTGGTAAATTGACTAGATAGTGGACCAAGTGTATCTTCTTATTATAGCCTCGTACTAGCTTAGACTTGCATCCATTGTCTGCGCTTGCCTCGTAATATCTGTCGTCATTAGACATACTTTTATTTACGTTTCAATTTTGCTTTCGGTCTCATTCAAAGTGGGGTAACAGCCTCTCGCGCAACGAGTATAGTCATTAAAAGAGCTAACAGTTGTTTGAGGCGTGGCGGGGCTCATTCTCGAAATAAGCGTCCAAATGTGGAGAGTCACAGGATTTCCCTTCGCACGCCCGAATGGTGCAACTAGTTTTAATTTTGTTCTCCCTCCCTCTCTTTCCCCCCTTTCCTTTTAATTATGAAAGACGGTTGAATTGCGCGGTGCAACAACCTTATCCCTCGGAAATGTTCATAAAAGTTTATGTCTCTCTCTGTCATTATTAAAAAAAAAGAGACAGAAATAGAATCCAGTTACCAGTGGTGGTCGCATTCTCACAGAAGTTTTTAACACAAAAATAATTTTCCATTTCGGTCAGCGAATTCCTGTAGGACTTCCTGTGAGATATATAAGCGTATTTTATGTTATATTATTATAAGCATGATTTTATTTGGGGATATTTTGGATAAACATTTGCCTCCCCGCTCTCCATTTTGAATTGTGAATGTTTTCAACGTCAACACCATCAAAATTACTCAGTTGGCCCCCACTTTTACTACTTTTTGGCATCCAATGGCCGTCACTGTGTGCAAATATTCACACGCCGATTGTTTCGTATACATTTGAAAAACTTAAGCAACTGTCTGTTTTTCGCTAATATCTTTTCAGTGGAGCAGCTTAGACACAAGAACAAAGAGACACAAATTTCGACGTATCAGAACTATAAATGAAACAACTGGAAACAACACACACTCAAAAAGACATACCAAGTCTACACTGGGGGTAGATGAAAAAGAATTACCATTACTATGCAGCTGCACAGATGCATTCTTGCAAAAACCAAAAAATTAGTCTCTAACAGCAAATATAATCTCTAACTTTGTACTGTATATTCATACGTGAGATGGGGTTCTTTATGAGTTGTGGTGGTCACATCGCTCCTACTATCTTCAGTTATTTCCAAGTAATGGACTGTTCCCAATGCGTTGAATCTTGTCACAAAGCATCTCCTCAAAGCAACTTAAATGTATGATGACATTTTAATCGTTCAGGCGTACGCGTAACTGAAGTAATGTTCTCATTTTTAAATCGTTTATCCATGATAAAATATCATAAATGTCGATAAACATGAATTCGAAAAGAAAAACAAAAATATTTCACCATACTTGCATGGTGATAGGAAACGTAATTCAGTAAAAAATACCTAGTTTGCCTCATGTGCGCATGGAGAACACAGTGCGACACTTTTAAAATTTTTCGAATTTCTAGATTTAAACTCTTTTACCACTAAATCGTAACCTTTAAATGATATTTACCACGCAATATAAGATTTTCAACTTTCTGCAGATCATCTGAATACTACTCATAAGACTGAATACATTCTTTTCAGCAAATAATATCTGTAAAACAGCTTTGATCTCAGAATGCGATACGTGGATTAGCCTATTACGTTCTCCATGTGCTATTGCGATAAGTAAATAAGAAATTATTTCCGTACTAACATTTCCTAGTCAATAACTACTCTCCATGCAAGTCTATCATGATGAAATAGTGGATTCGTGTTTATGAACATCAAGGGCATATTTTACTATTGCTTTGGATAAATTAAACTCTGAATGAGCAAAAAATGTAGCAGTTTTGCTCCCACTATCGTTCTGCACCCTTTTGCAAATAATCTTACTGGCACCACCTGCCCCCCCCCCCCCCTTTAACTTTCGTTACTGATTCTGACAAAGGCCCACGGTTGATGTTCACTCTTTTGAAATATAACCCGCCATTAGTTGCTATCCAAACGCATGAAAGGTTGAAAAGCAAATCTAGCACAACTACCTTTTTTTTTTCTAACACCAGAGATATTTCGCACCAGTAAAAAAAAATAAAATTAAACCCAATGCACGTTTTTACACAACCCTTTCCTCCCAATATACATGCCACCACGTGTTGCAACACACACTTCTGGACCCGGAATAAATAAATAAAAAAAAGAAAACCTTGGCTAAGTTATCAGCAAAACTTTTCATTTAGATCTCGATTTGTTCTGAAAAGAGTGGTGGAAATCCCCTTTTTCTAAATGTCGAACGGAAGTTTTTAGTCGACACTTGTGGAGCTCACGTGAGCTGCACACGGAATCGGAGGGATGCTTCCACTGGGATGAGGGATTTAAAGAGGAGGGTATTGAGAGAGAGAGAGAAAAGTATTCGAAATATGAAATGGAACACGGGAGAAAAGCCGTTGTCGTCCCACATAGCCACACGAAAGAGTGTTGTTGCTAATCCCATTTGATAGTCCAATAAGGCTAAACCCGTGTCTGTGATTTAAAAGGAAAGACCTAAATTTGTATTTTTCTGGTACGATTGGGAAATACTTCGATTAAAAGTCCTACTTTTGACAACTGATCTTTAACTATCAAGTTTTGGATAGTGCTTGTTTGGTTATTGTCTTGAAGCCGAAGAATGCTTAACAATCACTTTAGAGATCTATACTGTGCCCAGAACTTCAAATCTGTTTGTAATCATGGACAACCTATTTCATACAAATGTAAAAGTATTCAATTGGCATCATCTATTCGCAGATTAGAATCTGCTGATAAGCTATATCCAGCAATTTCAGTTAGAGATCCATGCTTTTGACTCACAGTAGAGGAAAAATATTTTTAGGGAGAACTTTTGCTTTTGTGAATAGTTTCTCAGGAAAACCTGAAATCTTGCGAGAGGCTGAAGAAAACAGACTTTCAAAATCACGGTTGAGTCTACAGGTTTTTGAAAAGCAAACAATAGCTTGTAATTAAACTCGATGCGAGCAGTCCAATCTACAGTTGATAAGCTTTGTTCGATTTCGCAATTTTGGTCTCTTCCCAAGGAACAGGTGCTGAACGTCTTTAAAAGATCCGTATTTCACCAGTATTTGAGATAGACATTCAAAGTACATTTCTCATATTTCTAAGGTTAAATATTACTCCTAACAACCTGGTCCAAATTTAAAAGGGAAATATTGCATTTAGTATAATTGCTACTTTTATGTCTATTCCCTGCATATAGTTCTCCCCCTCTTCATTCTTTCACTGACATACTCAATATTAACAATTACTTAAAAATTCTAAACCATAGTGAAGTTTTTGATAAATAGGTACACAGCATCCAAAGTCGTTATTAACAAAACTAATTTGGTAGAATATAGCATATAGGTTTGACTGGCTGTATGCAAATGTAGTTTTTAACTTTTAACTAAGTGACAAAAATAATAACGTAAAATATTGTAATATTTTTAAGTGCTTTAACGGCATCAACCAATTTTCCATAACAGAAAGCTAGTGTTTAAATAAGTAGTATTATAATAAATGATAGTATAGTGTTGAAAATCTTCATTAGGCCAATGATTCATACTCAACCATAGCGCACAGACTTCAATTTCAAACGACAGACTGACGTCCATTGCCTTCCACTTTGATATGCGCAGTACATTCCATCAAAAGTATTGATGGTCAAAAACAGAGGTTTCACAATTTTTGTCAAAACATATTCTGCTTTTTTTTCGCCTGCCGCGTAACTAGCTCCTCAATTCTCTTGTAATACGGCGAAGTTAACGATCTACAGAGGAATCACAGCCCGTTGATTTTCGCGGAAGCTTTTTCAATTCCATCCTTGTTTGTGGAGGCTGCCCAGAATCCGCTGCTTCCGGCCTCCAAATTGACGTTCGCTGATCCCAAAGTGCTGGCCGTTCATCCCGAACACGAATGTCCACCTTCCTGGAATGACCATCAGAACGCGTTGCCGAACCATTGTTGGAATGCAATGGAACATTGGCGATAATTCGGCGAAAATTGTTGTATCACCGTCCTGCCATTTATTTGTCCGCTTGCCTCCAACTATTGTCCTGGCAGATGTTTGTAGAAGGTAGGATGATCCGATACCATTGAAGTTTAGAAGAGTCAACCTTGTTTATGACATCTGAAGAACACGACGGTGACTTATATTTATAATACCGAATCGTAATTTTTTTTTTTTTTTTTGAAGTTAGGTTTAGAACTTTGTAGTTACTGTTGTTGTTGAGTTTAGAAGGTATTGAATAACGTGCGAGTGGTTTTGTGCTTGCAAGAAGACACTGTCATCTTTTACGTCAACCTTCAAATGCGAATCCTGAAGAGGAACAGGATGTGACTGCTTCAGCGTACCCTGGCAGAAATGCTAATCTTCAAGATGATTAATCTAAATTCGAAAGTCACGAAGATTAACATGAATTTTTATACTTGAAAAGTTAACTTAGAAAGATAAAAGAACTGTTCTACTTATGTTCGATTATTTTACGTTGAAATTAGCTTTTAAAATGAGAAATTCGAAGTGTTCTTACTGCAGGATGGTTGTTGTACTCAGTAAATAAGCAATTCGTTGATGCAGATGTATGGATATTTCTAGTAAAATATTTGAAAAAGAATAGTGATTAAAAATGTTGTGAAGTACAGATGTGCGATTTTGGCAACTTTTATTTAGGAAAATGTCCAAATTTACAGTTGAAGATGCATTATTTGTAGTCAATGTACTGTTCCAGGACCATTAACAGATCTGAAGTTTAAGAGCAACTTCTAAATAACTTCTAATTAATATCCATATCTTCTCATAACTGCTAACTTCAAATGACATCGAACCTTCATCCCGCATGTATCGTAGAAGAAATGAAATGAATTTTTGCTGTCAGCTTTTACTATTCCAAGGTATGAAACTTTATTTTCGTAAATAGATTATTCTCATAGCTTTGTTGAAAAAAATTGAATCTACTAATAATGTAAAATACATAATTTAAAAAAAGTCCTCTTATAACTTTAACGTAATTATTAACGCAAGCAATATTTTAAAATTGTCCTTGTTGATACTCGGCATTATGCAGATTGAATATTTCCTTTTTTAACAAGTCAGTGATTTAAAAGATATTTATGAACATAACTCACACTCTATTGTGCAGATAAAGTTGTATAAGCTTGTTTCACTATCGAGTCTTTGAAATATTTTTCAACACAGGGTGCCCGGGATAAAATTTTCCAAAAGTTATGGATATTTTTAAGAATGATTTTTTTTAAAATTTAAATAGAAAGAATATCTCACCAAGTTTTAATATCAATAGATTTCGATGTGTGCACCTTTTGTAGCACGGCAAACGTCCCCCAATCCGAAATCCAGTTTTCTCCAAGTGTTTCATAGCACAATCACATCTAAAGTAATTAGGCGAATTGCCTGAATGATAAGCTTCTTCAACTCACCCACAGTTTCAATTTTGTGTTTAATACAATGGATTTAATAAATCCCAAGATAAACGTGCCCCGTCAACAGTGCGCTCCACGAACTAAACTTGACTAATGATGTCATTTACGCGCATTCTTAACCATACATTGACTTCAAGTGCATTTCCCTTTCTTGTTCAAAAAATCTCGAAGGGGTTTCCAATATACGGAGAAGCAGTCTATTATATTCTAATGGGTAGTTCCGAATAATAAGCCTTAACTTTTGGATGCTTTGAGCCTGGATATCCTGCATATTGTTTGGAACTTTTAATGAATCTTAAGAATTCTGATTCTTTACCTCAATAGCAAACGAGTCCAAGTCACAATTCGGCAAAAGTAATTTTACAGATGATGGAAAATACTTAATTCTATACTTCCTTCTTTCTATAACGTTCTGTTACAACTTTTTTTCTTAAAAGGGATTGTTAACCTGCCATAGGCCAATAGTTCTAATGCTTAAAAAAAATTTTTTTTTTGACCACAGTAAATGCTGAAGTATTGCTTAAATAATAAAATACATACTATTAACAAAAGTTGAATAGAAAATAACTTGTTTTACATTATACCTTAAAAAGTTTTATACGTTAGTTTAAAAAACTATTTTGCAAAATTAAAACTATTTTGCAAAATTAAAACTATTTTGCAAAATTAAAACTATTTTGCAAAATTAATAATAATAATAAAAAAAAAAAAAAAAAAAAAAACAATAAAAAAAAAACGCCAAGTATTTTCTTTCAAATTTTTTTTGTAATTTTTTATTACTGTACTTATACCTAGTATAAAAATTCATATCGTATTTTAAGGTAATGCTTCGACATATATTGTTGTTAAAAAGTGGTGTGTGTGAAGCATTATTCATATATGTGGCAGAGATAGGCTGATGATCAAGCTTAGGGCTTTAGAATTGTTTTTGAGGAAGATTAAGGGTTCGATAGGAGACGAATTTTTAAAATATAACTGCAATAAAAAGAAACTCGGCAGATATAGACTTAAATTCCTTTGGCTCGGACATACAAAATTAAAAAAAAAAAATTATTATTTGCACAAAAAAAGTAGATAAAATTAATAAGGAAGCTGCCCCTTCTTTGCTTTTTAAAAAGAACTCTAAATGATTGCCGAAAATGGTATACTGTCAAAATTGTGCTGTTTTCCAGCGATCTGTAAAACTTTTGAGTCCCACTTTTTTTTGCATTACTGTAACATATTTTGAAATGTGCTGAAATGTAAACAAAACTTTATAATATTCTGTTGCTGATTGCATGACACAATCAGAATTGAATCCGTTATCCCTATTGAATTTGCTTTGAAGCTTATTTCCTCACGCTCACAGGAAAATTCTATTGTATTGTATTGCAATCGGATTTCCTGGCATATCAGAAGAAAAGGAAAGTTTGAATACAAACATTAAAAAAAAAAAAAATTCTAATAATATTGCAAGATTTTTCCCCAATATGATTTCTAGTGTTCTTTAGAATATTACATGTTTTCCTCTGATTGCAAATGTCAAAATTGCTATAAATTATTTTTTCTCGGTCATTTTTTGAAGTACACAAAACAGTGTATTACGCAAGTTAGTGATTTATGAGAGACTAAAGATAAAAACATTATTTGAAATTAAAGGTTGGTTGTTTTCAGATTATCTGGCGCCGTCAGCAACACGAGGGCTATAATGAGCCGAAACATTCGTCATTTGACAAGCCAACATACATTTACAAACAAACACCCATGCCTAACACGGGACTCGAACCCGCAACCTCGCGGTCTAGAAGCTAGCACGCTAATCACTATACCGTTTGGTCGGCAAAATATATGTCAGTTGAAATTAAAGATAGTTCTAATTGTAATAAACGTGACATCAAAAAAAAAAAAAAAAAAAAAAAAATTTTTAAAACCTATTTTGTATATTGTTTCACATCAATGTTACAGTCTTGCAAAATAATACTCCTTATTACTATTATTTTGGTATGATTTCGAGAGCTTTGTCTTATTAACCCTTTGCACTCCAGAGGTGACTCTCACTCACCACATGATTTGAGGCCGCAACTCGAAAGAACCACTAGGTTTGATGCAGAAATTTGATGCAAGGCCAATGACAGTGTTTAGTTTCTTTGAAGCGGATCTGTAACCGCGAACCAACCAAAAATGGCCGGAAACGTCTCGAGTTGCTGGTCCCTCCGCGCGAAAAAGGCCTGGAATGCAAAGGGTTAATACAGTAAAATGTGAAGGGGTAGAAAGTGAAGAATGGTATAAGATAGATAGCATCCGGAGAAGAAGAGCATTGTTGTATTATGATTCATGCTAAACTAACAAGATACGTTGATATATTCTTAGACCTCCATTTCCTACAGATGCCAATAAACTCATTTTAGCATTCTGTATTTAAAAATGTAAAAATTAGAAGACCGTCCCATGGAACAATCATGTATATTCACTTCCAAAAGTTAAGCACGTAGCGGTGAAATGCAAAAAAATTGACAAGTACTGCTTTGATTGACACGAAATGCTAAAAGTAAGTAGCTCTATGCATATCCATAAAAAAAAAAAATTACAAAACAGTGATAAAAAAAATCATATTTGCGTCATTAACAAAATTATGTTTAAATTCAAAACAAACAACAACTAGAGGTGTAGAACATCGCACAACTTTCAGTTACACTATAAAGGCGCGTTTACACCAAAGTTGACAGCTAAAAGTTGACAAAACATTGTTTGTAGAAAACTAAAAGTTGCTTTTCTCAAATTAGAGCAACAAGTGGAAGATTTTTTTGTAGAAAACTTAAAGTTGCTCTTCTCAAATTTAGAGCAACAAGTGGAAAACTTGTTGCTAAAGAATTGGGGCGAAAGGCGGTAGTGTCAAGGATGTCGCACGAAGAAGATAGCCAGCCACTGTACTATAGGTCCCCGAAGATATTGGGTGAGACTCTCGGTGAAGGCTAAGGATAGGTACAGTGGAGGTAACATGATAGCTGATCTCCGAGAAGATGACGTCGATCCGCTGAGTGGTGAGCTGAGGTACGGTGTCAAAAACTTTCTGAGAATGACCAGTAGTGACTTTGAGTATTTGATTTCAATGATCGGACATAAAATCAAAAAACGTGACTCAAACTACAGGAAAGCAGTACCTGTCCAAGAAAAGCTAGCAGTTACATTACGCTTTTTGGCTACTGGTGATTCGTACACATGCCTCGGTTATTTGTTTAAACTAGGAGATTAAACTAAAGTGTCACGTCCGGGGCACGTGGAGGGGGAACAATTCTCCACTACTTTCCTACAAGTTGATAGCGCAAGGCGCGCAGTAACAAATCTTCCACTTTTAGCTGTCAACTTTCTTTGATCTTTACCGACACTCCGCGGGAAACCAAAATTTAGTGGAAGATTTGTCTCTCCATAAGTGGAAGACAGAAAAAGTTGCTGTATTTTGTAGAAAAAGCAACACATTGCCGCAACTTGTGGAAAACTTAGTGGAAGACTTTGGTGTAAACGTGCCTTAATACTGACGTGGATTTGTGTCATTTATAGTTTGTATATTTTCACCATTCATTTAGACGAAATGGCCAGTTTGGTGATATTTTTGGCGATAATTTTTGTGTGTAAAAAAAAAATCCGTCAAAATTGCCATTTTGGCGATATACTTTTCGATAATCGATATATTATCCTTTATTATAAGCGAAACAGAGGGGAGAAGAAAAATATCGTCTTACCAATTGCCACTGCAACCATAGATGTCACACGTGTGGAGGCGATCTTCGATTTCGCTTGGCAATAACAGCAATGTATCGATCTTTCGAGGGTGCCGTAACCCTTGGACGACTGACTACAGGTCTTCGAACAACTGTTTGGCTGGTTTGGAATTGTTTTCATAATCGTGAAATGGCGGAATGAAAAACGCAGAAGAAAAGAGCAACATCGGTGATAGACTGTCCTGCTTCAATGCATCCGACAGTCCGCCAGCGCTCAGAATCTTCCATTCATCTTCTGGAAGCCATAGAAACACATTTAGCTTGAAAACAAATAATCTGAATGTTCTAAACACCTTTCATCAGCACTTACATCCAACTTCTGTAACCATTCACAATGCCGACTTCTTATACGACTGCCTGTTTTGCATATTTCTCGACGCGAAACCGTGATTGGCTTTTACTTAACATATTTGCATACGTCTTTCTACATTTGCAGCAAATTTCAGCTTCTTTAATTCAGATTGGCTTAGGTAAATTAACATTTTCTTCTTCTTCGTGCTTAACTTTTGGAAGTGAGTGTATTTGTTTGTACCGATTCTTATTGCCTATTCCTATACTTAAGTACTTGTCAATAATTCAATACGTCTCGTTTTCTTTTCTTTTTGTAAATTGGTTATTTAAAGAAAGCGACACCTGAGCTGGTACCTCTCTCAAATACCGCCACACCACGTGTATTAGCGTTCTTTTTGTCGGTTTTGAATATAATAGAGTTAGTTTTGTTTAGAAAATATCCGTCATTTTTGTGTGTGTGTGAGATAGAAAAGTACCAAATGCCTGTTGTCCGAAAAATTGCTATCCTTGCTCAGAGCGTTTTAACTTCATGTCATGCATCTAGTGTGTCAACTTTAATGTTATTTTAGGGGGAATTTTCAAACATTTGCAGTAATAAAGTGAAACATAGTTTTTTCATCAAAAGGTGGCGCTGTCCGAATCTGTGAGCCGATGCTCAATTTTAATTAAGTAAGTTGACACTGCTGAACAATAATATTTTGATGTAAAGCGCTGATTGATATAAAAACTTATTTTACTTTAGATGGGAAAAAAATCACTCGGGGATTTTTACAATTGGAATTAGCTTATTAAGCCTTGGTGAGATGACATCATATTCTAAGGTCTAAATTTCAAATGCGCTCATCACAATAGCATTCCCTTGACGATGCGTTAAGAGGATGTTCTAGTGAGGATCGTTACCTATGTTAAATTCTTCTATCCCAGTACATTTAGAAACTACTTTGTATAAAACCCAGAAATTCGGTGAGAAGGTACGAAAATCAACACTTAATGAAATGATATAAATTAAAAACTGACAAACAGCGTCTAATATATTTTATTTTATATTTGAAAACCATGTCAATGCATTTGCAGTGGCTCCACCTGGTTTTGTCTGCTGCTATTTGAATTTTCATTTATAATAGATCGACATTTAATAATGAAAACAATTTATGTCATTTCAGTAAGTGATCTTTTTCGTATCTACTTCTCAAATTTCAAGGTTTTCTAGAAAGTAGTTTCTAAATGCACTGGGCTAGAAGATTGTTGCGTAGCGAGTATAGAGAATGTTCCATACTAGGACTTCCTTTTAATTTGATTTATTTTTTAATAACCGTCCATTGGTTGTCACCATGTCTTCTGTTGCAGTGTTTCTGATGTCTGTCGCAGTGGTGTCCTCCCAGATGAACAACAGCCTGCAGGTGACCCACAGTGATTGTGAACTTAAGATACACGCGTGCACGAAAGTAGTCAAGCCCATGCTCAACGACGTACGGTACATGTTCCCTACAACACTCAGCGACGTCGACATCATGTGCAAGTGAGTATTGAGCAATAACCTCTACTATTTATCACACAATTGTAACTCCACTTGTATAACATTCTTGCTAAATTAAAGACAGACTGCTCAAATTTCTTTACTTTTTTGTTTGTTTTTTGGAGAGGGAGATATTGATGAATTAAATATAAATCATTAGTTTAATTGGAGAGGAATATATGTGTAAGTTTGACGTGACCACGATTCATACGAGTCCAGTAAAACGGTACGAAGATGAGATGTCATATAAATACAGCATCTGTAGAGGGTGTATGTATTGAACGAATCTAAAGATTTAAAACTGTCTAAACCAGCCATTGTTTTGGTGTCTATTTGTCTTGTAAACTGTATTTTTTTAAGGATGTGGAGTCGTTTTGTGGACTGTGTTAGGAGGTACATGTCTTCGTGCTCAACGGAAGACCAGAGATCCAAGTTCAACAAGGCTGTCAGCCACTCCATGGACACGGTGCACGCAATCTGCAGCTCTGACAGACACCAAAAAGGTAAAACTGAGCGCTTCAACTTTTGCGACATTTTCATTATTTTTTCTGGCTCACGGTAAACTCTATTGTTTGTCACTACGGTACGATTGTTTTGTCACCACTGCGGTAAACGCTATGACAGTTCCTCAGTTAGGCTTTCCGCATGAAACCTTAATAGAGCCCCCTACTAAAAGGATAAAACCTAAGAAACGAAATCTAACTTTATGGTAGCTTGGTTGTTGTTCATCAAGGGCAAATCGTTTTTGCAATTACAGCAACGGACATGTGACAAATGATATCATCGGGCTGCTTAGCGGAAGTTTTACGGTTTCTTCTCAATCGAAACATAATTACGGTCCAATTTCCACTTGGAAGATCCCCCGAAAGGCAACTTCTCCTTTATACAAAACTTGATCAATGTTCTGGAGCAGTAAAGCCATTGCGTAGATTTTACGGCCAAAAATCTTCAATCCATCCAACCGTTTTTACTGTTGGTCAAGCCAACATTTTCTCAAACATGCATGCTTCGACGGTGGTGGAAATCACGCTAGAATATTGAAAAAGATACTCTAGCGTATATGAGTGGTGAGGAAGCCATCGCTGGGTGGTGAGGGTTGCCCTTTTTGAACTTTTAGTTGTTAATTTTTTGAACTTTTAGCGTTGTTTACGTCTTAGGGAGAACTTCAATCTCCATAAAGTGTCATTGAGTTAACTTACAAGACAGCTTATTTTTTTTTTCTTCTTTTCGAGACTCTAGGGTAGTAACTAGTGACTAAAAGAATGTTAGGTGGCTTATAGTTTTTAAGCACACAATAGGATACCTGTTCTTCAGATTACAGAGACTGTAAAAATACATACTCCAGGAAATGAAGTCTGGTTGTAATGAACTCATGTTCATGTTTAAATACATCATGTACTTCCGTACACTTCTTAATACTCTTTTTTTATTTCCCCTTCTTCTTCTTGTGCAGATTACTTGGAGAGTGCGCATTGTTTTCGCCGTGTTTCCGTACACAGTTGCGGACGATACTACCGACCTCTGGTGGCTCAAGTGTCCAACAGAGAAGCCGAGGATACTCACATATGCTGGTAAAGTGGTAATTTAATAGCTTACGAATGCACACATATTCTCATGGGCGCTGGTAGAATTATTTTCAGGGGGGTGCAAATTACACTTAATGGGGTGTAAGGAGTATTTTTTTTTAAAATTTTTTTTAAATTTTTTTTTAATTTTTTAAATTTAACTTATATTTTTTCAATTGGATATCTTATGAAATTTTAAAATAAATATTTATGAATTAAATTCCGTATGCATTGAATGCTTTAAAACCTATATCATACTTCTATTTTCCGGGAACGATACCACTTTTCTTCATAATATTTTTAATTTTCAAAATCCGGAAGGGGGGGGGGGGATGCAAATGCACCCCCTTGCACCGGCGCCCATGCGTATTCTCTCCACCTTAAATATCGCATATCCTTTTGTTTTTGTTCTATAAGTATGAAAACTTTTTCTGGCGATATTCTTTTTCTCGGGTTTACACCACCTTCCTAATCTTAGAATTTTCATAACTCAAGAACAAAGCCAAATCATATAAGAAAAAAAAGCTCTGAATTTAGAAAAACAAAAATATACTGATAATAATAATAAGTCAAATTTAAGTGATTTTTTTTTATTGCAGATCAGGTCTTAAAAAGTTTTTTATTGTTTGTTTCTATTTTTCTAGCGTAACTCGCTGAAAAAATGTTAAGCATTTAGCGAAAATTATAACACAGCGTTTTTTTGAAGTCAAGTCGAAAGGGAGTATGATTCAGTTTTTTAATTGTTATGCAAGATTGTCCAATTGTGACTTAGGATCAAATGGTTATGAAAACAGAACATTTAATGAAATTTGTTTCACATTAACAATTTGATCAAGTTTTTTAACCGAAAAATTACACAAAATAAATATTTACAATATATCAGACCTGCGCCAAATACAAAAATCTGCTCCAAGCTGCTCCAAATGCTTTATTTGAACCATATTTGCGCCAAAAACGCTTTTTTTTTTGTGTGCGTCGAAATTCGATATTGTTCGCCACTGTAATATCGCTATTGTTGAGGTATATTCGGTGCTAACGCTGATATTTACGTTGGTGTGGTATTCATTTTCTCCGAGTGCTACAATGATTTGCGACGATAATGCTGACATTATTGTCAAGTTTTGTGTAGTTATGACGGTCATTTTCGTCGAGTCATTCATCGATATAATAGCTCTGTAGTATTGAGAATTTCTTCAGTTAATTCGTCGCTAGTGGTGATATTTTCGTTCGTATGATGGTAATTATTGCCGAGTGCTACGATATTGCAATATCCGAAATTTGTCCCGATAATACTGAGAAAATGTCGATGTTACTACGATAAATTGCGACACTGATGCAGACATTATTGGAAATTATTGTGATGGTCCTTTTCATCGAGTCTTTCACCGATATATTAGAGTTGTTGAGAATTGCTCCGGTTTATTCGGCGCTATTGCTGATATTTTCGTTGGTGTGACGTTCATTTTCGAAGAGTGCTGCGCTTTCGTTAACATCCGATATTACCGAATCTTGCACAAACATTACCGAGAAAATGGCAATATTACCGACATTTGTGCCGATATGTACGTTTTTGCGATGGTCGTTTCTGCTGGGTCTTCAGCTTACGTAATATCCTCTGTCTAGATTTTCGACGGTATTGTAAGCGCTATCGCTAATATTTACGCAAGTGTAGTAGTCATTTTCCATGAAGTTTATACTGATGTAATAGCAGCTACTGCCGAGATTTGCGACGCTGTTTGGTGACTTAAAAAAATACGATATTACTGGGATTTTGCGCCGATATTACCGAGATTGCGATGGTGTGGTGGATGCTATCCCCAATATTTATGTTGATGTTATATTCGTTTTCGCCAAGATCTATGGTAATGTAATAGCAGCTATTGCCGAGATTTGCGACGCCTATTTGGTAACATTCGTCTCGGGAATTTCTGCTTAAAAGTTTTTTTTTTTGCTACAAAAGTTGCTTTTACATGCTACAATGGGCTTTTTTCGAGCTACTAAACTTGTTTTTACCTGCACCGAAAGGCATTTTTCCTGCTCCAAATCATTCTGAGTGAGTGGGAGCCCTTATCGTGAACAATTGTAAATTCTAAGTAGTAAGCTGTTTCAATTTTTGGGAGGAAATAAAACAAACATTACCTTAAATATATAATCGTTATTGCTAACCTTATTTTTTCATTACAATGGTTTTGTAATTACAAATGTGGACTTGAATGCAGATGTTTAGGACTTTAGATGAATTATTTTAAATTTCACCATGTCACACAAATAACTGTGGCTTTTTTTTTTTTTTTTTTTTTTTTTTTTTTTTTTTGAAGACGCTACATTTATAAAGATAGGTATGTGTTTTTTACTATCGATTAATTATATATGACTGTTGTAATGGTGTTATGTCTCTGTCTACTGTAGTGCATACGGGCAGTTCAAGAGTTGTGTGAGTGCTCCACTACTGAGGAACTGCGGTACCAAAGTACACGCCCTCTTAGACCATTCCTTGTCATACCTGGTCGGCAGATGCAGCAACACTTTCTACCCGTGAGTATTTTGTTAAACAAGGAATTATTAAAACATTTAAACCCTTCTTTGAGATAAGTTAATTTTTGTCCTACCTTCTACAATGTTATATTTAGCGGTGCCAGTCGTTTTTTGGCCCACATTTTCGTTTTTGCTCATATTCAAACTTTTGATTAGAAATATTTGCTTTTTTTTCAAACCAATACCATTTTGTCTTAATACCTTAACATCACTATATATAGTATAAATAATATGAATATCCCCTCATCATTGATTTCCAAAGATTACATAACAATTTTCAAATTTGTTGTACATCAATTCCGGCAGTGGTAAACCTCAAAATTTGCCAAATTGATGCATCATTCTCATTATCAAATTTATGTAAGTTTATGCATCACTTTTGTACAACCATAATCAACTATACAATATGTATACATATAACGATCAGTTGTGTTCCGAATTGTATAATCAACATTTTATATTTCAAACTGGATTGATAATCATCTATGCATGCCCCAACCTATTCTGATGTTCATCATGAATGTTTTAAATTTTATAACGCTCCTGAATGGCATTTGATGTTGTTTCAGATTATCCTACAACTGTCCGACAGCTCCCCCGCCTCCACCCATGACATCCATCAAAACAACCACCCCCTTGCCTCCACCTCCATCCACGGATCCTCTGCCCACCACAAACACGGAAACGAGCACGAACTCTATCGCGAGCAAGGCACGAACGATCATCTACACGCTGCCACCCACTCCGGAAAGCAGGGTCTCAGCAGCGAATGCACTGAGAACAGATTGGCTCACATTTCTGGTTCTGGTGGTGTCATGTATTTGGATCTGGGTGCAGCTTCGCAGTTGAATGAGAAACATTGGCATTCGACAACATGCCAAACTTTGAACGGAATACCATCGTGTTTGTCTGCTTATTACATATCCCTTCTAAATAACGATAAGATAAAAATAGAAAAACGAGAACTGATTGGCTCACACATTTCTGTTCCTGGTGGTGTCAAGCATTTTGATAGATGTGTCTTCGTAGTTGATGGAGTTCCACAAAGTTCGGCATCTGATACTGGGTAGAATGATGAACAGAATACCATCGTGTTCGTCTGCTAAAATATCCAATCTAAAAAAAAAAAAACTTTGGTGGTCAGAAGAAGTTTTAGAAAAGATCATCTTGGTCGGAAACCCATCACAATTTGTACACAGAATGCCTTCGTGTTACGTGTACTTCATTCCAATCAACTCTTTAAAAAACTTTGATGGTCAGAAGAAGCACTAGCAAAAAAAACATTTTGATAAACACCTTACTACAGGGTGGTCATTAAGTAACTTTACCGATATATGGATCTCTAGCTTCCATTCCATTCAACAGATCGAGATAAGATTTCAGGTATAGTTATTCAGAGGTATGAGCTCAGGATTCTGTGAATGGCGATAAAATGGCCTTCACGGTTATGGTTATTGTTACAGAAACTCAAAATTTTCGAATAACAACACCTACTTTTTCTTATCGCAAAATGCTCAGCGCAATCGAAATCCATAAAGAGCGTTGGAACGATACGTGTACCACAAAAAACTGACGCGTAATGCAGGCACAAAAAAAAGCTCTGCGAATGGCCAGCAAAAACTTGATTGGGGCGCATGGTGGAAAATTGCATATGACAGAGGCCAAAGTTCATATGTGTGCCATCACAGGCAATTTAATCGGTTTTCTATGTGCAAATTTTCTCCGTGTGTGTTTCTGTAGGCCGTTCGCAAAGCTGTTTTTTGTGCGTGCTTAGCGCATGCGTTTTTTGTGATATGTACAAAATAGGTATTGCCATTCGAAAATTTCGAGTTTCTGCAATTATAACCGTAAACGTGAGAGCCATTTTGTTGCCATTCACAGAATCTCAAGCTGATATCTCTGAATAACTATACCTGAAATCTCATCTCGATCAGTTGAACGGCCGTAGAGGTCCATATATTGGCAAAGTTCCTTTATGACCACCCCGTATTTTATCGATGTACCTACTGGTTTTACAATTGTGATCATAAGTCTTTTGAGCAGAAACACATGCAGCATCTGAAATATTCCACATTAAATTCAACTCATGAATTACAATTGTATAAAAATGGGATTTAGTATTGAAATAGTATAGTATTGGTAGATATAGAACAGTTAGTTGTTGCCAATTACTTTTCCGATTGTTTCAAATTATTATTTAAAAATGCGATCATGGATAATTCGATTAAAAAATTGAGATTAAGGAACGCCATCATTGTAATACTGTGTAATTAGTTTTCGGGATACAATAAATAATTTTAATAGAAGTTATAATGTAAATAGAAGTTGCATTTTTACCTATTAGAAAGAACATTTATACCCATTATTTATAACCATCAGGCATGTAGTTTTTGAAGATTATTTCGTCTTGCAAGGTGTATGTTATCATATTGTTCTATTGAAAATTAAAAGAAAGGTAATATGATAGCATGGTTCTATTGTTTGATTACTTACTATTAGAGTTTTTTTCTTTTTAAAGAATCAAGTATTTACATGATTTGTCAAAACTCATTATTTTGTTATTTAAATATATCCAACTATTTGTTTTTCTAAACTTATTTCTTTTCTAAACTTTTCTCTACTTTTTTTCTAAAATAATATAAAAGCCGCAGAAGCCTACTTTGAGAAGTTTCTGTTATTTTTAATCAAATGTTCATTGTGATTTGCATTAACTTTAAAAAGAATTGTTCATTTGTTGATGATTTGTAATCTCTCTATTTTATAATTTTAAAATGAAACAATAGATTTTAATTCACCATTTACATTTTTAGTGTATTTATTTATTAGTATGTTAGTTTTTCATCGAATTTCATTATCATCACTTCATTTAACCACTTTTCAAATGTATTTCCTAAAAATGTTTGTAGAATATAAATAAATGTTGGCATTGGTATAATTTGTTCAAATTATTTTGATTGAAGGAGAAAAAAAAAAAAGGGGGGGGGGGAGGCTACACAACCTTTGAAAAATGTATAAAGTACTACACTAAGAATGGTTTACTTTTGTGTGCATGTATATTTTTTTTACATGAAGCTACAATTTTATTCACATATAAATGAAATTTTGCACACTTGATCTAAGGAACAAGAGCAAGATCACTGAATACTTGAAATTTAGAAAAACCCTTCCCTTCCCCCTTTTACACCCCTTAAGATAGACTTGAAAATCAAGATCTACTTAAGATCAATTTGAAGAGGTTTTTTTTTTCTATAGATAATCCAGATTATCCAGAAAACAATTTCCTTTCGACGTTTGCTGTGAAGTAGGACATAGGGTAAAAGAGGATGATCACAATATGAGGTCTACTGCACCAATTTGAACAGGATTTGTTTCTATAGGTACTTTGACCAATCCTAGATTATCATGAACATAATTTCATTTCAATGTTTTGTTACTAAGGTGGAGAAATCGAGGATAGGGATATAAAAAGGCCTGCTTATAACTTACCATCGACTAAAACAATGTGAACATGGTTGAATCAGACTAAGCTTGCCCACAGCTGTTTGAGTCCAGGCAATGTCCGGCACTTCAACTAGTCCATAGATACTAATAACGATAGTACATCTTTGAAAAAAGCAACCCTAATTTTCAGACTTTTACGCCATTTACATGACATGTAATAATAACAATTTATGTTATGATAGTAATAATCACTAAAAGAACTCTTCCACACTTTTGATTGCGGTATATACCAAGCATGCACAATAATGAGACATTGAACGAATTAATTCTTCCTTTATTCAGGTTGAAGACATACAATGAAACCCTGACAATCGAGTTTAACAAATAAATTTCGCTAAGTTAAAAAATCTGTCACCGAATATCCAAGTTCTAATCCGATATCTGTTAGCAGCCAAAATGTAAACTACTTATAGAGTTATTTTAGAAATAGCTTTCCCGCCAAATTTTGAAAAACTTCCATTTGTAGTTTTTATTTTATGTAAGCCTACCTATCTTACTGAGACATTCAAACAGACATATGGCACAAATACATAGTATATGCATACAGTTTAGGTTTAACCTCTTGCAAAATTGCCTTCAATCCCGCTTTTTCCAGTGAAATTCTGGTTTGCAAGTTCATACCACTTTTCATTTGGCACATTACCATGTCTGTAGGATTTGTAGTAGTTAGTTTTGTCTAGGTTGTTGGTTATTTTCAGATTATCTGGCGCCGTCAGCAACACGAGGGCTATAATGCGCCGCAATATTCGTCCTTAGACAAGCCAACATACATTTACAAACACCCATGCCAACACGGGACTCGAACCCGCAACCTCGCGGTCTAGAAGCTAGCACGCTAACCACTATACCGTTTGGTCGGCAGTTTTGTCTAGGAATGTTGCGATCAGGGAGAAAGAGCAATAAGCTTCTCCCTACATCACGGTAGAGTTCGCAAAATTGCGTGAAATCTGCGTGAACACGCATCGAAAATCAATTTCACCCCATAGAATTAACCTCATGCGTGAATTCACCCATCGGCACATCCATGGTGAAATTTTAAAAAATAATACTCTATTTTATCAAATCGGAGATCATCCTAGCTGTTTTTTAAAGGGCGGCGCTACCTCTCTGCCCTTTTTCTTTGAAAAAAGCGTCCCTTACTGAAAAAATGCAAAATTTTCGTTTATTTTCCGACAGAATGCAACATACGGATCACCCCTCCGAAATCGCCAGTTACTAAAGGTCCCGGTTATATCGATACGACGATATTTTTATCGATATTTCTAAAAAATATCGATTTTAATAATATCGCTAAAAGTCACCGATATATCGATATTTTCAAACATTTTTAGTTTTGATGATCGTTTTGTAGTTCCATGTGTTTTTTCGATTTTATTTATTCCCTTTTCAAAAACTTCAAAACTAATGTTTTAACTTGGCTGAGAGACAGTAAAACGTCACCAATATTCAATATTTTAAATACACTTAAAAGCTATTGAAAATTGTCTAAATTTTTCTTAAAATCACTGCACCAATTAAGCGAATATATATATATATTTTGTAATAGATCCATTTTAGTTGAAAAAGTAGTCACCTTAAAAAAAAGCAATCATGAAAAGTAGAAATTTGCCCCGAAAAACTTTGTTTCTGGCAAAATTGAAAATCAAGTAAAAAAAATTATATATTTCTATGCAACGATATAGTATCGATATTTATTTTGATCGATATTTCTGACCTCTGCCAGTTACTCATGCACAAAATATTTTGGCAACATGAAAGAGTTTCAACAATGATCGGTTCAATGAGTTTTTAATGCGATTGAATGACGGCAAGTTGGTTTATTGGTATTCCGTAAAAGCGACATTTTAGTGACAGTAACAGCCCCAAAATTTGATGGAATGCATTGTCATCGACAACGAACCTATTTGCCAAGTTTCAGCCCGATAGGATGACGGCAAGGGGTTAATTAAGCCCCGCAAATTCAGCTCCCATCGATATAAACATACATACAAAAGCGAATTAATATAAAGCATTTAAAAAGGTCAAAAGTTTGCTACCAACAGTTTAAATGACACAAGATAGTTATCTATAATAATAAAACAAAGTGTCCTTGTGTGTGTCCCTCTCATAGAAAGCTACTTAAAATAGGTGTAGATCTCTGAAATTTTCAACATAAGTAGTTTTGATCTTCTAATTTGGCTTTTGAAAAATCGAATGTTAAAATTTTAATTAGTTTTTTAAGATTATTTTTTTAATTAATTAATTTTTTTTTTTAAATATAAAACGATTTCAAAAAAGGCTGCAATTGTGAAATTTTCAATGCATAATTAGTCTTGGCTTTATAATTGAACTTTTGAAAAACAGAATGTTCAAATTTTAATTGATATTTTTAATTAATTTTAATACAAAGCGAATTCTTATCGGCGTACAACTCTGAAATGTTTAACATAAATAACTTTGGCCTTCTAATTGCACTTATGACAAACAAAATGTTAAAAAATTTCTGGAGGCATGGCGACGGAGGAGGGGAAGGGGGCGGGGGTCTGGTAACTCGGCAGGGAAAAGTGACCTAATATTAAGGGTTTACGTGGCAATTAACCTTTTAGCAATGAAGCGAACTTATACTAGCGCATTATAGAATCTTTCAGCAAGCCTAAGCTTGCGTAAGAATAAAGCATTCAGACAGCTAAGCGAGTTTGCTTTTGCGTAGCTATGAACCTTTCAGCGAGGGAAGCGCAAAAAAACTAGGACCTATATACAGGGGTCAAAGTGACAAAAAAAAGAATATATAGGATTTTGTAAAAAAAAATATAGGACAATTTAAATCATCAAATAACTGCACACAGTTGCTACTGAACTTAAAAATTAACTCGTTATACATTTATATACGCGTTATATTGTATTTAAGAGAATAAAAACACACCTTTAAAAAAAAAATCGCCTGATCCTGAATGTCATCCGTTATTGTCTCAATATTCCATCCCTAAATGAAGTTTTATTAATTACATTATTTGCAATCTTGAGTCTTTTGCTTCCAGCATCTATAATTGCTTGAACTGCTCCAATTTCTTTAAGTATTTTCTTTTTATCTCTGTTTGCAGTCTTTTGTTGGTTCAGATTTATTGTTCAGTGTCGGTTGGATTGGCGGCGAAAATTGGGAGACTTAGTGCCGAATGTGGCGAACCGGGGACTTGGTTTTCCGGAAACCCTAGTGACCGTTTGGATTTGACAACACAACGTATTAACGTCATTTTCAATTTTGACGACTTTTATGAAAAAATCGTGGTTAATATTCTGAATCCGGTACTGATTCTGCGCCACGGTGATTGACAAAAAATGGCAGCCCTGCCATTTTTTTAAGAGCAAGAGAACTGCCTATGGTTGTCATAATTAGGCGCGGTTTGATGTAAACAATTCGTGGCGCAGAATCCGTATCGGATTTGGAATAAAAAAATCGCCATTCAACATCTCACAGTAAATCTTAACCCTTTTGTTTCCTTCATCAATTATTGACTGAGCACTCAAAATGTTCTATAGTAGTCCTGCAAGTTAATCATAAGTTGTTTTCATCCGTTTTTCTCGAGGCAGAGTTTTGTTGCTGTATCTCTCTATGTATTATGACCAATTAATTTACTACGTTGGATGAGAAAACAAATCAGAAATTCAAGACCGCGTGCTATGAAAAAGTTCACATGTTTACACTTTACAACTCCCGTCGGTCCAATAGAGTTGAGTTGTAGGTTATGTAGCACGTGACATCACAAGAGATAAAACGCTTTTGTCAGGTTTTTTTCACCTACGATCGCGCCAAAGAATCCGAAATATAAAAAATGGCAACGATCGGCGCCGTTATTACGAATTCGAAGAAAATATAGATCGAATCAATTTAGAAATATAGGATATATAGGACAATTGTAAAATATAGGACAATATAGGACGTTTTTGCCGATTTTTTAAAAAATATAGGATTTATAGGACATATAGGACGTCTGCGACCCCTGTATATACCAATGACGGATCTCCGCAACGCAGCAAGTAGTAATAAACATGTTACAGCGAGATTTTACAAATTTAGGATATAGAAGAAATGTTAGTTGAGATATCTTTGCAATGGAAATAAACTATAGTTTTCTTATTTTATTTTTCAGTTTTGTATTGCAGGATATTTCCAGCTAATGTGCTGGAAAAATTCTGCAGTGTTATTACTTTTGCGCAGTTCCGTTGGATATGGTTAATGTTATTTGTAGTGCAAGTAACAAGTATGAAAACCCGAGTAACTGCTGTGAAGTTGGAAAACAAAATAACAAATGTCTATTCATAATGAAGGTCAAGGGAACAAAAACAGTTGATGCTGATAATGCTGAAAGGCCTTCCACTGATTTGGACAAATTGTCTTGATTGAAAGGACTTCACGAAGTCAACAATATTTACCACGTTAATCTACTTTTCCGGTATTTGTCGTTCTCGTTTTTGCCCGTCGCCTTATTGACTCATTTTAAGGCGTCTTCTCACTTTAGGCACCTCGAAAATAGGCTATTTTCGCGATTTTTTTTCGAGGATTTTTGCAAACAATTATGGGATAAAATGGATCCTATATAATAAACACATCTTTCAAGTACAAGAATTTTTTTTTTTTTTGAACAATTATTATAATAAAACAGTAGCATCGAAAAACCCGTGTAGAAATGTAATGTTCGTGGCTTGTTGATGAAATTTCGGAAACTATCCGGCCGATTGTCATGAAATTTGAATGACATATTCTTCATAGTTATGGCTATAGCGCATATCATCAGATTTTTGAAATTTTGATTTGAAGTATTATTTTTTTTACAAAAAACTGCAAAAAAACGCGTTTTTTTTATATACTTTTTCGAAAAACGTGCGCCATTTTGTTATTTTCGCGAATATCAAAAATCTGATGATATGCGCTATAGCCATAACTATGAAGAATATGTCATTCAAATTTCATGACAATCGGCCGGATAGTTTCCGAAATTTCATCAACAAGCCACGAACATTACATTTCTACACGGGTTTTTCGATGCTACTGTTTTATTATAATAATTGTTCAAAAAAATAAAAATTTCTTGTACTTGAAAGATGTGTTTATTATATAGGATCCATTTTATCCCATAATTGTTTGCAAAAATCCTCGAAAAAAAATCGCGAAAATAGCCTATTTTCGAGGTGCCTAAAGTGAGAAGACGCCTTAAGAAACAGATACACCAGTGCTAGGTGGGGGTTAACTGATACCCTTTGACAGTGGCGCCGGAAACTATATTTTAGAAGTATAGCAAGGAAAGACTAGTTACCCCCATTCTCCACCCCCCCCCCCTTTTTTTTTTTTTTTTTTTTTTTAATTCTAAAGATTTTTTTCAGCTGGAAGTGTCAGAAGTTGGAGATTTTAAACGAACCTAATATTTTTAGTCTAAGCATTTATTATTCTCCACGGATGGAGTTGATTACACAGAAGGGAAGAGAGTAGCACGGTGGTACACTTAATAAAAGTCTTCCAACAGCAAAATTGTCTCAAATTTTCCCATTCACCCTCTCAATAAGTTTAATTCTTTTTGGCAGCTAATCATTTTCACTGTTAATAAAACAAATTTAATGTTTATAGGCTAAAAAACAAATCTGTGTATGAATTATAAATCTAATTTAACGATTTCATACAAAGAACCTTGAAGAGTAGTACAATGAATAATTCTATATCAAGCTAGGTAAAAAATTTGCACAAAATAAGCTTTCAATATCAATTTCTTGTGGTATCGTACCAAAATTGAATAGGCACCACAATTGAATGGTTGGTTGTTTTCAGATTATCTGGCGCCGTCAGCAACACAAGGGCTATAATGCGCCGAAACATTCGTCATTAGACAAACCAACATACATTTACAAACACCCATGCCTAACACGGGACCTCGCGGTCTAGAAGCTAGCAAGCTAACCACTATACCGTTTGATCGGCCCACAATTGAATGGATTAATATTATTAATAATTAACATTTCAAAGTAGAAAGGTAGTAAAGAGATCCGTCACTATCTCAATTAAGTTATGTTACATTCAGAAAATATTTCCAGAACAGAATTAATGCCTACCTCGTGCAGTCATTAAATTAAAATATATATATATATATATATATTGAAAAAGTAACGTATATCATATTGTTACGAATTTCTGTATATTTGTAAATATTTCGTAGCATTAATTATTTAAAAAGATAAATTTATGTACACTTCACATAAGGCAGGGCAAGAGTTCTTTACTTGGCTTCCCTGCAATATGTGTCTTAATGCTTGATAACGAGTTTTACAGAGATAACGCTGGGAAGCGAGTTTTACAAGGAGCAGGGCATTCAACATTATGTAATGGCAATCTCCCCAAATTGGCGAGATAGAGCCAAGTTGGCGATGGTTTTGGGGACTAATTTTTGTCGCTAAATTTGGCGACATTTTTGGTATCCATGTACATGTATAGGGCTTTTCGACTACGATCTGGAAAGTTCTCCAAATTTCTATCTCTGGAAGTTTAGAGAAGATTCGTCTTTCCTATATAAGATTGGCCAAGTGAGCGGGGAGTTTAGTTGAGTCACTGAGTGAGTTGAGTCCGATAGTTGACTGAAATTACTGAGTTGAGATACTGAGAGTTCCGAAAGTGAACTGTATTGCATTGTCTTTTGCAGCGATTTTAGCAGTTGTGTTGTCAAGTTTTTAACTGCCGTTTTGTGCTCTATTGTTGTGAAAAGAGCTGTATTGAGTCTACTAGAACTTCAACTACTTTGGAGTTGAAAGAATCTGCGAAGAGTTATATCGGAATAAATTTCTGCAAGTTTTGATCTGCTTTGGCTTCAAATCTTTCGAACCCATTTACGCAACAATATGTAACTATATGTTTCTCACTGCTTTCGAAGTATTTTACAAGTTGGTCATTCTATTTTAAATTGGGGCAATTTCATTTGCTATTCAACTAAGTGTAAAAACACTTAGTAAAATATTAAAAGAAAAAGCACTATAATACTTGAAAACTAAGCTATACAACAACAAAGTTGCACTGAAGATTGTCGTACTATATTTTAGATGAAAATATTGTTTATACTTTACATTCATTTTAACAGATATGATGACATTAAAAGAATATAGAGATGTTCTTTCAGAAGCAAATAAATTTGAAAATAACAAAATAAAATTTTAAATGAAAAATACACTATTTGAAGCGTTTTAAAATCAGAACGAATTAAATGACTTCCAAAAAAAAAAAAAAAAAATGCTAAATTAAATTTTCTGTGTATTCAGAAAATTAATTAAATGGCAGATTTTCACATTATAAATTCTGTTGAATTCGTAATTTTAGCCTCTTAGTTTTAAAATTTAAAAAATAGTTGGATTTTATTTTATTTTCTTCATTCGTATCAGTTGTCTACATGTTGAGTGATGTGCAGATTTATGAAAATAAATTTCGAGATATATCAAGCTCCATTGGGACAATCATAACAGTTTGGTTGGTTATACCGGAGATTGGTAAAAGAACTTCTGCGAGTCCCGCATTTGCATCTCATAGGAGAGAATACCCGGAAAACTCTCACAAGGCAGTCCGACACGAGACTATGCATCACGATCGTTATCGTTTCGACTCTGAAAAAAAAGAGGGGGTGCAGAACATTGCCAAGACTCAATTCCAAAAATTCTTACATTTTCAAAATGTATATTTATTAAAAGCAAACATCGTACTATTTCTACAGAAATTTAATATAAATAATTTGGGAAAAAGTTGGTATGGCATACTGGTTCCGTTGCCACTGCCCTTTGACTAGTCGAACATCAGGCTTCTACGAGGGGAGTATAGCTACAATATTTGGGGGTCGAACCAGGGTGTAGATCTGTCGGAAAAAAAAAGTTCCAATCAACGACAGTTAGAAAAGAAGGAACTTTGCACTAGTCGAATCGTTCGGACCAGAATAGCCGGAGCGTGCGATCAAACACAGCGTGCAATCCAAAAATAAACAATTGATGACTGACCTGACTCACAGAAATTTCCCCTTCTCGCGAAACATTAGAAAAAGAAGAAAAAAAAAAGTCAGAAACGCTTCCAAACAGAATACGTCGTTTCATCAAAGGGAATTCAGGAAGCTTTAGTTCTTGTGCATTCGGTTTGCTTTCGTGATTCGAAGTGACATAACGTCACCGTTTCCCTCCCCCTTCTGATGTGGACGTCACAAAATATTCCATCCTGTTTGGTCGCCACACAAACACTGGTCCAACTCGAGTGGGCGTTAACTCGACATGTCGAAATCAGCTTCCTTTTTGCTGAAATTCAAGGTCCGCAGAACTTTCTGTGCCGGCCTTCAAGGTAGAACACTCGCGTTCGATTTATTAGAGCGCTCATATCATTAACTATGCGGATTCTTTTCAGTTCGAAATGGCTCCTGTTGTTCTTGGTCTTCAGCACCTGCTACTTGGTCACGTGAGTTTTGTTTTGTAATCATAATTTTGTCTTGGAACCTTTTCGCAGCGACATTTCGTCAGTGGGTAACGGTATCTTTAACGAAATTCAGTTGTCTTGTTTTTCTGATGAACTTGCAGTGACTTATTTAAGTCCGAGGGGAGTCTTATATTAATTTTTTTTATTTGTTATCACATCACTCGTGAAATAGTTTGTCTCTGCAAATCAACTATAGCTATTTTTACAAAAAAAGGCTGCTTAGCATTTCAATTGTAAGAGCATTTTTCGAGTGATTAGTAAAACAAAAAATAAAATAAAGAAAAAAAAAATAGCGAGGACTCGACTTCATAAAATTAGTTGTGCAAAAGCAATCACGCAAAGTTCGGTCCACTAGTATTATATTGTTCTAATTTTATATGTTGACATTTAAAAATTATGTCTTTATTGTAATTTAGCAGTCTACAATGTTCCATTTGTTACGTTTAGACTGTTTCCCAAAAATATATCGTACAGCAACGTTCTACAATGTTTGTATTAATACAACCTCTAACACAATTACATAAAAACCAATTGACAAATATTTTGTGTTGTGCAGTACAAACGGTAGAATTGAGAGGGAAAAAAGTGGGGAAGGGATGCCCAAATGTTGATGACAAGTGCATTCCCCTCCCCCCCCCCCCCAACATAAGTTTTATATTTTCGTATCTTATAATAAAAATATTAACTAGTAAAAAAATAATTTATACTTCCAAACACTAACAGTGAACAAAGGTCCCAAATTTGTTATTTTAATGAATATTCTGCTACTTAGAGTTTTTACTTGGAAGTAAGAGATAAAGTGAAGAAATAAATTACAAACATAACTGGTTATTTAGATTTAAACAGTGGTTGTAACTGTCCCTATTTTCATGAAATAAAATTAATAGAGAATCTTTAAAAAAAAAACAAAAAAAAAAAACCCCTGCCTGTCTTTATTCCAAACAAGAATAGAATTTTAACTCAAAAGAAAATTCCTTCAAAGTTAAAAGTTTATCGAGCATAAAAGTATTTGTAAATTATTATATCTTTAATACATTTTTTCAATAGTATGGTATGTTAATATATACATATATCATCCCAGTGCCACTATATTTAAGGCTTAATGTTATTTTCCTTTAGTAGTTTTACAGAATGAGTGATTTTAGAAAGGGGGGGGGGGGATTGTCAGCCCGCGTCTACCAACACTTCTAGCACTGAGTAAAAAGTAAATGAAATATTTACAAGGCGAACTATACTAGTATTTGGAAGGAATGGAATCATAATAAAAAATATGTCAAGAATTGTAGTTTAACACTTTCACTGTTACATTACACAGCGCAAAATTATGCTCTTGTGCCTGAATTGTTATGGGAATAGTTAGAATTATACAACAAAAGAAAAAGGCACACATTATCAAACAATCCATTTGCTGTGTTTCCTTCAGTTTTTTTAAGCATATCTTTTTGAGAGACAGGCTAGAGTTGGTTGCAACTCAATGGATTAACACGACTTTCAAAGAATTTTCTCGCACGAAGAAAATCACATAAAAATTGTCACCTTCAATTTAATCCACAGAATTAAATAACTTTTCAAAAATGGATGTAAAGAACGGATTTTTTTTTTTTCCTTCTTTTTTTTCAACTTTTTAGTTTAATTGCACCAATTTTTGAACTTAGAAACATTTAGTTAGGATGGATGGCGTATCAAAAAATATACATTTATGTGTTGTGGTTTTCGATTTTCGAAAATAGTAAAAACAATTACACAAGGTATGTTTCTACAAATAGAAGTCATCAACAAAAAAATAATATTATTATAGCCAAAACGTCAAAATACATGATTTAATTTTTTTTTTTAGATATGCTGTGGAATTCATTTAGGTTTCAAGCTAATTATCTATAAGTCATGGTAAAAACAGTTTTAAGAATTCAAACAGTCTCTGAACCTTATCTAATGCCTTGTTAGACGAGAAAGAACGCTTTCGTTCATGCACAAAATAATGAGACTCACTCATTCATACTTGGAAAATTTACTGAATCAAACGCATGACAAAACTTATTAGTTTATTGCTTCTACGTTAATTAATAAATATTTGAAAGGAAGAGGGGAGGAGGTATGGGACATCCAGTTTGCTTAGGGAATCTTTTGTTACACAAAAAGACTTCGATAAGGTTTTCACAACACATTAAAACCATGATTTCGACAGAAAGTGAGATGGCTCCTTTTGCACGATAATGCCCTGTCCCAGTGGCGTTGCTTGAGAAGTGGTTTTTGGCCTAGCATGAGGTGTACATCAAGAAAACGGACGTCAGAATTGAAGAGCCTTCCAAAAGAGGACTTTAAAAGTTTTAAAGGACCTAGACTTTTTCAGCCAATTACAGAAGTTCACCAAGGCAAATAAAAGATTACTTCGAAACATTTTAAATGGTTATGTAATTGGCATAATATCTTTTGGAGTTATTAGACCCTCCTGGAAATCAAATCCATATCTTGTATTTTAGACGAAAAGTAGCTAAACACCTTAAATTTTCTTCAAATTAAACTTTGAAGTTGACTTGTGATTGCAATGTTAGACATAGATTCTAAAATAGATTCCCTTTCGAGCGATATAGTTCATTACCTCCTATTGGAAATCCTTATCCCACTTTTGAATAATCGGAGATAGGGAAAGTGCTGAACCCGTTTTCTATTGTGATTAACTGCATAGCTATCTAGTGAAACCTTTTTTATCACATTCAGAAGAAATTCTGCACACTGGCGGATTAATGCCAACATATAGCAGTAGTTGCTATTTTGAACGATAGTGATTTTAAATTTTAAGGAAATGCCGTAACTTGGCTATGGTTATATGTAAACATTTCGCACAGAAATTGGAAGTCTTCCCAAAAAATTTTCAATTTTCAATTATAAAACTAAGGGCATTTTATTCAAAACATAGAATGTTTGTAGCTTCGCTTACACTATTTTCTATAAAAATGTTATTTTATATTTTAACTGATGTAATATTGTGATAGTGGTATAGTATATCCTTGTAAAACAACAAATATTGAAACTTAAGACAAAGATTCGGAAAAAGCCCATGGTTGCATTTATAATTTGTGTTAAAGAATGTTGCAATTTTCCCTTTTTATATTTCGTAATATAAAATACAATATTTTATACTTACGCAAGGAATATAGATGATTTTTCTAGCATCAATATATCATGTTACTACCCCACAAATTACGCATAATATTTCATTGTTACAGAATATTGAAAATGAAACTAAATGACGTTTTAATTGTTTTGATAATTAAAAATGGCAAAACTGTCCTATGACAATCTTGGTGGACGGAAAAAATTGATTATGAATGAGCAATATTTCAGGATGCCAAAGACACCAACAAAACCGTGAAGTCAAAATTGATGTTCCGATAGAGGGCTTTGAGAGTTGTTTCTATACAGCCGATCCCAGAAGTGCATTAAGGCAGATGGATATTTATCGTTTGACAGCATTTGCGACTAATCAAAGTACATATTTAAAAACTAATTCGAATTTTCACAATCCATAAGCCAATCATCGTGCGCTCAATATTTTCCCGTGAACATAGCAGTTGACTGTGACGTCGCTATTCAGAAACTCCATTAAGACTGAATCGGTTTTGTAAGGAGATTTTTTTCTTTGAGCCAACTATTCTTTTAGAATACTCGAAAAAATGAAAATGCTTTGCTAAAGGTTTTTCAGTAAAATCCAGATAAAATAATGACGCAATGATCACAAATGATATATTGCATTCCATGAAAAACTAATGCTAAGGTTGGGAGAAAACCAGAGATTTTCTGGGGGAGGTTATATAAAATTATATAAAGTCTTTTTATTATTAATGCGCATGCATTTAATACTCAATTTACAAGGTTTTTTTTCTAGTAATGTATATGCACTTAAAAACATTTTTAGCAAATTTACCATCTTAAACAAGGAAAAAATTAACTCATAAGACCAAAGTTTGTACTATAAATCCTTTACATGCATTTCGAACAATTATGTGCAATTACAACTTATTAATCGATTTTGGGCCCAGATTGACTTTTCATAATGCTTGACCAGTACGAAGAAACCCTTAAATTTTGCGCCATAAACTAACTTTTCTTTTGCCTCCAAAATGTTATAGTATGCATTGTCATCGACAACGAGTTTATCTGCCAGAGTTCCATCGTTTGGCAACGGTTTTACCTTCTTGTAATTTCCACTCGACTGGATAACGGTAAATAGGTTAATTAAATTAGTCATCGGAAGAGTTTCTCACCGCACACAAATAATACGCAAAATCTAAGTTAATATACAAGATTTAATAAACTCTTATAACTTTTGTGTTCTACTTTCGAACCGAAACATTTCAGGAGGGCATATATCCCCATAAACCTCTCCCTGGTTACGCGCCTGACTGAGGTACACAACCGAAGTTAAGAGAGTTGAATTATTGAAAATAACAAAAATATGGAAAGGTAGGGACACTAAATATCAGTGGTAGTTCGTAGGGTACAGCAAGTACAGCCGGGCTGCATCTAAATTATGAGTTAAAAATTTACTAATTGCTCGTCAACTTTAATTAGTTTACTAATTTTCTTAAATGTAGATTAGAATCGCAAATAAAGATGAAATTTCGACAGTAAGTAAATAAATCCCCGATAAATAGCAAACCTGTTGCACAATGCACAATTGAGGGGGGAAAATCCCCCCTCAAATCAACTAGATCTGACGATCGTCGAAAGAGGTAGAGCCAGAGAGTGAAAGTTCCAAATAAGCTGCACCGTTGCCATGGAAACAACTGCTAGTATGGAATCTCCTTCCATGTTAATTGTAGTCGGCGTTGTGGCGACAAACAGCTCGCAATGAAATTTTCAAATTCAGCAGTACTTGTAAATTCGATGTACTGATTGGCTCGTGGTTGGTTGTTTTCAGATTATCTGGCGCCGTCAGCAACACGAGGGCTATAATGCGCCGAAACATTCGTCATTAGACAAGCCAACATACATTTACAAACACCCATGCCTAACACGGGACTAGAACCCGCAACCTCGCGGTCTAGAATGGCTCGTGTGTGAGTGAATAGGGATGTGCGAGAGGAAGAGAAACAAATATTTTTTTAGAATTTTCTTAACCAAACAGAAATAGTTTCCGAGATAAGTTTACACATGTGTTTTCTTATTACTTCTTAGTCAATACTAAAATTTACAATTGAACCAATTTGAAACGTGGAACCCTGTTATAAATAAGTTAAAATAGGTTATTTTTCTATTATCTTTTTCATATCATTTTGAAATTTTTAAAAGTAAACTTTGAGTTTGAATTATTAAGATTAAAGAATTTTCATTCATGGAATGATTGTGTGGGAGGAGGGAGTCACTGTTCCGGCTGCCCTAATACTTTGTCCACGGCCGCCACTGTTATATACATGGGAGATGAAACAATTCTTGAACATCCTTTGTTTGAAGCGATTACTTCATTAAAGCAACTGTCACTACGTTCACAAAACACTTCAGATCCACGAACAGGAAATATTAATCCAAATAGTAAAGCAAGGGCACGTTGCAATGGATTTAGCAATGGTATTATAGGTCACAAATTCCCAAAGGTAGAAGCACTTTATTTTTTTACAAAAATGTTTATCCGTTATGCTACCCCGATTATAATAAAGGACGCTGTGCTCGATGGCTAATTTTAAATGAATTCTTAAACCGTCTAACAATAAGAAATGTTTTTAGAAAGTGAGAAAAACAACCCTACGTTGGGAGTAAACAACAAAAACCTCCATTGTTCTTTAAATTTCAAGTTACGATCTCACGATGTTATGTGAATTTCGTGTTCTTGCTAAGAGGCACTACTTATTGCTAATACGACACAAATTTCGTGTCGTTTTTACGAAAACGCTTTACCCGCGATGCTTTTTTTCTACCCCTTTCTCTCTTTCCCTAACATTTACATACATTTACAAACTTTACAGTTACACCTATCAAGCAGAGGTCGGAAATACCGATCAAAATAATTATCGATACTAAATCGTTGGCAGAGAAAAAAATATCGATAAAATATCGATACATGATTTTTTTTATTTCATTTTCAATTTTGCCAGAAACAAAGTTTTTTAGGGCAAATTTCTACTTTTCATGATTGCTTTTATGTAAGGTGACTACTTTTTCAACTGAAATAAATCTATTACAAAAAAAAAAAAAAAAAAAAAAAAATTTTTTTGCTTTGTTGGTGCAGTGATTTAAAATTTTTTTTTTAGATAGTTTTCAATAGCTTTTAAGTGTATGGAAAATATTGAATATTGGTGCCATTTTAACTGTCTCTCAGCCAAGTTGAAACTTTAGTTTTGAAGTTTTTGAAAAGGCAATAAAGAAAATCGAAAAAAACACATGAAACTACAAAACGATCATCAAAAAACTAAAAATGTTTGAAAATATCGATATATCGGTGACTTTTATCGATACTTTTAATATCGATATTTTTTTAGAAATATCGGTAAAAATATCGTCGTATCGATATATCGCCGACCTCTATTATCAAGACATTTTATTCATTTGATAACAAACGCTGTTCTCAATAGTAATATTGAACAAGTTTTTAAACCGTGTAACTAAACGTTAAGAACTAGGGGTGTGGAACATCACATAACTGTTAAATACACTATAATACTGGCACCATACTTATCATCTGACTTTTTTTTATGTAATCATTTTCTTTTCGCCTTTCACCACTATAAATAAAAGTCACCTCACTGACTCATCACTAATATACTTATGCAAGGTCTATTAGTGATAAGTAGCCAATGTAGGGACACTAATTGTCTTTTTTTTTTTTGCTTGGGAAAATTTAGCAATTATGATTTTGTATAGTAACATAGATAGTAGCGAAGCGCAGGTATTGCAAAAATATTTCAGTTCAATATCGTATTAAAGCCTCCATTTTCTAAAAATGGTTGACCCGGTAAACTATTGTGCATAAATATAATTTTCTTTTGTGTTCAATTGGTAGTGTCTTACGAGTTTAATTTGAAACTAGGGGTAAACATTATTAAATATAAAAATACATCATATAAAAACATATCATATAAAAATGCGGTTTATAAACCGTAATTGCTGTAAAAACTATTGCAGTAATAATTCAACTAATTAATAAGTTAGTTTTTCTAGTTCTTGAACATTTTGGAAAATTTATAGTTTAATCTCTTCCAAATGAACCTTAATGATAAAAATTGGTTGAGTACTACCACAAATAAACATCTTGCCTATTAATATGTACAGATAAATAAATAGATAATTTCCAAGTTTATTACTTGTTTTGTGTCGAAGAGTGGTAAAATCCAAATTCACCTCTTTTCAGCAGAATTCCCCTTGTTTTTTCTGTTTTTCAAAATTCCCTAACACAAAACTAAAACGAAATGAAACAACAAATCTATATATTTAATAGGCAATACGTTTTTTGGGGTTAGTCCGTCCGCCTAAACTGCTCAACCAATTTCAATGATCAAGGTGTCATTTTAAAGGAAATAAGCTGTAGATTTGCCAAAACGTGCCAAAATAATTTATTAACACTTTATTAATTAGTTAAATTTCAATATTTTTCATCATTAAGCTACTACAAAGCCTCAATGATTTTGAATATATGAATGGCAACATCCTTACGTATGTAAACAACAAACCGGCTGCTCGGGGGTTCAACCAACCGTTGCTAATTTTAAAGCTATCCTTATATGTAAACAACAAACCCATTGCTAATTTTAAAGCTCTTTTTAAACTCTTCGTTTCAAAGTGGATTTTTTCTGTTTTTCTGAAGCATTTTTGTATTAGAGTAATTATTATTTTGAAGTATTTCTATCCAGAAAATGCTTCGCGTTAGACGTTGTTCTCTAACGGGGCGACTTATCAGAATAAATAAAAGATATTGGGACTTCAATGTAAGGGCATAGCTAATGAAGTTTTAAGTCAGAATGTTTTCGGATAGTATATTTAACTTTCTATTATGAAACTTGCAATTTGGGTGTTTTCTCTATTAGGCCTTACATTAAATTTATAAGAATTTGGTTACATTTTTATGGCTGGCAAACCTATTCGAGCGCAGCAAGATGTTTTAACCACAAATTCGAGCGGCAAAGCCGCTCAATCCGAGCGCAGCGAGGCGTTTGGGGGTTGGAGAGCGTTAGCGAGCAGGGGGCGAAGCCCCCTAGTCTATATATTTAATAGGCAATACGTTTTTTGGGGTTAGTCCGTCCGCCTAAACCGCTCAACCAATTTCAATGATCAAGGTGTCATTTTAAAGGAAATAAGCTGTAGATTTGCCAAAACGTACCAAAATAATTTATTAACACTTTATTAATTAGTTAAATTTCAATATTTTTCATCATTAAGCTACTACAAAGCCTCAATGATTTTGAATATATGATTGGCAACATCCTTACGTATGTAAACAACAAACCGGCTGCTCGGGGGTTCAACCAACCAACCAATCGTTGCTAATTTTAAAGCTATCCTTATATGTAAACAACAAACCCGTTGCTAATTTTAAAGCTCTTTTTAAACTCTTCGTTTCAAAGTTGATTTTTTCTGTTTTTCTGAAACATTTTTGTATTAGAGTAATTATTATTTTGAAGTATTTCTATCCAGAAAATGCTTCGCGTTGGACGTCGTTCTCTAACGGGTCGACTTATCAGAATAAATAAAAGATATTGGGACTTCAATGTAAGGGCATAGCTAATGAAGTTTTAAGTCAGAATGTTGGCGGATAGTATATTTAACTTTCTATTATGAAACTTGCAATTTAGGTGTTTTCTCTATTAGGCCTTACATTAAATTTATAAAAATTTGGTTACATTTTTTATGGCTGGCAAACCTATTCGAGCGCAGCAAGATATTTTAACCACAAATTCGAGCGGCAAAGCCGCTCAATCCGAGCGCAGCGAGGCGTTTGGGGGTTGGCGAGCGTTAGCGAGCAGGGGGCGAAGCCCCCTAGTATTATATAAACAAACAAATACTCTTATTTAAAATAGTTGTCAGCCCTAAACAACTAAAAGATGACTATCTGTAATATAATTTTTTCATTCATTAGAGAATATGGAGACTACTTTAAAAGCTTTTACAAGTCATCTCATTTATCCAACTCTAATGATTAACAGGACAAAGTATAGTGAGGAATTTATTTCGGTAGAGGATAGAAAACCAAATTTTTTAATAATGTATAATTTTATTTTTAAATAAATTCATTCGCGGTCAAGTATGAAAATAAATTATAATTCTACGGGGGTAATTTTTCTCAACGGCCTTAAAGACAAGTAAAAAAATGCACGAATAACTATATCAAGTATTTATTAGGTAGAAACATTACGTAATCGGTTTGGGTTGCATTGGAAATCGATAAGAAGCATTTTCGGAAGGAATCTTCCTTTGAATAAGAGATATCCCAATACACACTAGGTAGAGCAAGAATTGATCTTAAGCCACCGGTCATAATCCTGGTTGTGCTTGGTTTGATCATTTTTAAAAATAAGGTTTGGGGTTTTTGTAAGTAGGGATCGAATATAAATGGCTTTGAGGGAAAGTTTTGCTATGAAGACATGAAAAAATCTCTAGTATGGAACATGATAACTGAATTAATCTAAAATGGGCTTTATTGCATAAAAATTTTAGCATAGATCTGAAGATATGCTTTGTATGCAATCATTTATTTACTTTTATTCTATTTCTTTTTCAAATTGATCACTGATGCTGAAAAGGAATACCGTAGTAAGGGATTTCTAATCCGTTTCTTCAAATTGTCACCGCTGCACACGAAGTATTAAACTTCATGAGCTTAGTAAAATAATAAAAAATAATGCCGTTTAAAATTCATAATAGGTCCATATCTAATGATATCAACTTATAATTTCGGGAGGCGATATATCCCCTTATCCTACCCCTGGCCACGCACCTGAAAAACATGTACTAACTTATACCGGCGAGGTGTTGATTGAACAGAGAATTGATTTAATGAATGAAAGACGAATGAGTGTGACGCTGTAATAGAATTACAATCAAATTATTAATAGCTTGTATGTCCACCCAAGATTAAACTTATCACCAAGCAATTAAAAAGGAACGCGCAAAATAAAAACTGAACTGAGATGAAAAGTTATAATTTTCTCATAACCATCTTTTCAATAATATACTATTGCGTTTAGTTAAGGAACATTAAATGACGAGTCCACACCATGTTAAAAAATTAATCACTGAATCGTAGAAAAAGCGCTTTACACTATTTTTAGTAAAATAATTTGCATCCTTTTGAAGCAAGATGTTACGCAGTGACGTATCCAGACAGGTTCATGAAGAAGGGGGGGGGGGGGGATGAGATGGTTTTACTATATTTTTAAGTATTAATTTTTTATAATTTGATGAAAGTGAAATAGCAAAACTGTTTTATAATTAACACACATTTCAATTAATTTGAATTTTTAATTAATAAATAACAAAAAATTTAAGCCGTGTAAGTACGTTAAGTACGTGTTTTTTAAGAGATACTGAACTTACTATACTTATTTACAATAATTAACTCCAACTTTCTAGCTTTTTTTCAAAAACATTTTAGCTATAGCCATGTCATCGGATGTTTTTATGTCTTTGTGAGAATGGACAACTTGTTTCGCTCATAGAATTTCTTTAATATGGTGTTAGTTGATCGTAAAATTAAAAAGTTTTTTTCAGCAGTTTCGAATGAAACTGACAGAGTGCACACATTTTTAATAGTCGGCGCATATTCAGAAATACGTCTACAGAACTTTCCGCGAAAGCATCAATGACAGTTGAAGGCCATTTTAAACAATGGATAGAATCCACTTTGTCTTCCACTTTTCCCATACTGCTTCGATGACGTCTTGAAAACTAGGCAAATCGCTTTCATTAACAGAAGATTGATAAAATTTTAACAGATTTTCTATGGCAGAAAATTCTGCGCTATCTGTATTTATTGGTATCAACTCTCTGAATGCCTTTAAAGTTTTTTCGTAGGATAAAAATCCATCTTCTAAAGATGAAAAAATGTCATCTAAGCATGGAATGAAGATAGCTTGTCTATAATAATCTTCAGCTGTTTGATGGAAAATTCTTTTCGTGTGACGTAGTATTCCAAACATTCTGGGGATACTCTCATCAACATTTAAATCTAGGGTGATCAATTTAGCTTCTTCGTAACACGTCGAAATTTACTTTCTGCCTCCTCGCTTGTTTTGCTATACACTATTAACTTTATCAATGGCATTGATTAAGTCTAAATTTTTTTTCTTGTATGTATTGTGAAAGGTTGTATGTATATAGGATAAGACTTTTCATGCTTTATATAAAGACACTATAACATTAAAATAACACTAAAAAAATGACCGACTTGGAAAAGTTTGTTAAACGAGGATATTATTAATTATTTGCAAATATCTCAACTCCAGCATGCGGAATTTAATGTATTTTTTCTCGATTTTTTTTAGGGGGCCGGGGAAGGCTACTGTTCTTCCGTTTTGCCACGGAAATTAATCATTTTAAGTAAATTAAGAAATTTGTTCATGAAAAAATTAATAGATGAAATGAAGTCAGTGAATTTTACCAAAGAAACTAGTGCATCTATTAAAGGAAAATAGCGAATGTATCCGGCATTTGATTGTATAGAGATATTAAAGGAAATAATAAATTTATCAGGAGATATTAGTGTATTTAGTCAAGTAAATATGTACATTGTAATGAATGAATTTGATCAGGGAATTTAGTAAATTTTATAAAGTTAATTAATATTGTTTGCTGAATAACTTAATTTAGTTGAGTCAGCCAAATCTACAGTCAGCAGGCATTTGATAGTCCACTAAATTAATGGATGGAGAGAAATTAACAAATTTCATTACAAAAATTAATTGATTAATGTGGTTATGTAAATTAAGTGAGCTAACTAATCATTATGTCCCATCAGTTACGGTAGACGAGGCGGTGGTGGTAGCAGAGGTGGTGGCAGCAGAGGAGGAAGCCGAGGTAGTAGCTCCAGAGGCTCAAGCAGTCGAGGTTCCTCCACCGCAGCTCGAGGAGGCAGCACCACCATCGACAGATCCAGAGACAGAGGCAGGACAGACTCCGGCCACCCTAGTCCACCAGCCCCGGCCCCGCAACCAGCTCCCAAACCCCAGCCTAAGCCGTCGGCCCCCGTGGAATCAACGGTCAACAGGCAGCCCGCACAAAATCCCAACTACAGAGAATCGAATCAAGGGGCTGGGGTGAATCAGCAACCGCCGCCCTATTCCCCGAGGGAAAGACCACCGCCCTATAGCCCCAGTGCCCCACAGGCACCGCCTGGAGGTAGGTGGTTTTAGTTCAATATGAAACGTGGTGTCCAGTTGAAAAAAAAAATAGGTTATCCATCCAAATAAAGTTGTAGTTCGGGACAGTTGCAATAAAACGTTTGCTGGGTTGTGACGTGCAAGGTTTCAGACTAGCCGCAGATGTCCTTGTATGGATGCTTATGGCGTGGAAGTACTCAGTATATAATAGAAGACAATCTTAGTTCTATAAAACGGGTATACAGGCAAGCACAGTAAGTGATGTGATTCGCAATTAACCACAGCTTTTAGTGCGCCTGTCTTCGCAATCTATCCAATGTAAACTAAGCTAGTTGTGTCTGAACATTCTTGTTAACAGTCAAACGCCGTGAAGTAGAACCTCACGAACATTGGAAATTATTTGAAAATTGAAATTCGCCAAGCAGGAGCATCTGTTATAATATGTCGGGGTAAGAGAATGCAGTGTCAATTGTTACGACAACCTACGCAATAATTGCGTAAAACATTATCTTCATACTGTTGACTTAGTCGTCAAAGTTCACCTAGTAGGATAGACGTATTTTAGAGGCGAATAGTGAACCTAAATCACAAGTCCGCCTTATATGTGTCCCAGATAATATCCGAAATGGGACGCAATCGTCTCTGTGACCCTATATAAATCACATCAATATTTGCAAAAGTAATTATGTCAGGACAACTAAAACAAACTTCGGATTTGTTTTGTATGGGTGTTTATATTTTTCTGTTCACCAAATGCACAACGAACGCTGAAGAATTCCTGCATTGTTATCAATGCGAGACCGAATGAGAAGTAGTCTAAACTGTTTGCTGAGCCTATAATTATCGAGAATTTGTGAATCGGAAGATCTGTTTACATTATTGAAATAGAAAAGAGTTATAGATTTCTTAGTTTTAGAATAGCCTTTAAAGTAACAGTTGTTGGAAATCTTTATTAGCATATAGTAATATGACAAAATAGCAAAGTGAAGAACATTTTATCGAAACATTAAAATAAAACCATTTTACAGTTTCTCCCATGAACACTGAAATCATTGATACTTTAAAATACTTTTTTTAAATACAAGAATTAACTTAACTTAGAATCCATAAATAAGCTGAGCTTCGTTCTTTAGGTCATTAAGTTATTAAACCAATTGGAGAAGGGATTGTATTTTATAAATTGTAATATATACTGTTAAAATGAAGTGGATCATAACTAGAGTAAAATTTTTTTAACAGGGCAATCAGGTGGAGTAGCGCCACCACCCTATCCGGGCGGTGTACAGTCAGGAAATTATCCAAGACAACCAGGTGTTAATCCAGGTGGTGTAGCACCACCAGCTTACCCAGGAGGTGTCCAGTCAGGAAACTACCCAAGGCAACCAGGTGTTAATCCTGGTGGAGTAGCACCCCCAGCCTACCCAGGAGGTGTTCAGTCAGGAAACTATCCAAGACAACCAGGTATTAATCCTGGTGGTGTAGCACCACCAGCTTACCCAGGCGGTGTCCAGTCAGGAAATTACCCGAGACAACCAGGAATAGGAGGAGGTTACCCACAGTCAGGTGGTATTCCTGGCGCGAACTACCCGAGGCAACCAAACTACCCTCCACAGACCCTAGGCAGCAATGTATGGCGACCCCAATCTGGTATGCCCTCACCAGCCTATATGAACCACGGAGGAATCCCAACCGGGGCGAACATGTACTCCAAACCCTTGAAGCAGAAGGGATTCCTCGGTTCCCTGATGACCATGGGCGGCAGTAAGTCGCACAAGAATAAGTATTACGGATCTCAACCGAGTCCTTACGCATCGCGTGGCAAAGCTGGTATGATTGGTGGCATTGCTGGTGGAATGGCTCTTGGAGGTGCAGCGGGATACCTAGCCGGCAGGAGTGCGGCAATGTACACCATCCTGCCATTCATGGCCATGAGGAGTGCTTCCAGCATGTATCATCCCTATCACCATTATGGTTATGGCTATTATGGACACGGATACGGACATAATCACTATGGAGAAACGCGTTATGATGTCTATAACAATGATTACGGTAAGATTTTCTAGGTTTTGAAATTAAATACCTTTATTATTAGTTTCAGGTCAGTTTTGATATTAATCTTAAATTTTGTGTAAAAATTTTTACGAAATAACTGTGTACATATTTAAAAACCAGGCACATTGAGCGTAGAAATTCTTTAAATTCATAGGTAAATTTTAAAATCGAATTCTCAATCGAAAAAATTATTTCAGAAAGAATATAAAAGGATTTTTGAATGAGTTCTTTAGAAAATAATAACTTCTTTAAAAGAACGTATACTAATTTATTACTACAATATAATTTATAATTTATACGATTTCCGTATCATTTGATTATTTGAGCGGTTCTCATTCATAAAGAGATCACTGCGCACTTTTGAGATCTTAAAGAAAAGTTATTTAATTTCAAAGATTGGTTAATTTTTACTAATATATTATCAGTTTTTCAGAGTACTTTGAACAGCACAAACATCTTCTGCTTTAAAGTTGGCTAATAAATTAATTAATATCTTAGTTTCCTCTTCCTCTTATCGTTCCACGTAAAATGTCGATATCAAAAAATATAAGGCAGATTGTTTTTGGCTCACATACATTATCCGATACGGTCTAATTTTAAATAACTTAATATTTGAATATAACGTTGACATTTTTGCTTTATGTTTGCAGTTGGCAGGTGCAATCGTCCAATCACGCCAGATCACGGGAAGGTTATATGCAACTCGACACGCAAGGAAGTGTAAGTATATTCCAGCACAAGTTGATTTAGATTTCAATTGTTTAGTGTAATAATATTCCTATGTTTTTTGAGAAGTCAATGACACACAGGATTTAGGCTCCTTTCACATTATACGACTTTTGTCGGTCCGCAAAAGTAGGAAGACAATTTCGGTAGCACCTGCTTTCACACTAGACTCCTTTCACGCTATCCGATTTCCGTCGGACGAAAAAAGTTGAGTGAAGCAAAGCGTTCCCACTATATGCAAGTTTTCCATTACAAGTTCAGTTTGTGTTTGAGTGGTTATTATAGAGCTTACGAAATTTAATTTACAATGAATCACAAAAAAATTTTTTTTATTGCATTATGGTTTTATAATCGCCGCTGAAAGAGGCAATAAGGTAAACAACGTGTTTGGGTGCATCCTATCAATGAAAAAAGAGAGGAAGTGGGTTTATTTTATACTTTGTTTGAGGATTTACGAGAAGAGGAAAATAAGTCATTTTAACGTAAATGATAAAAGTTTTTCAATTATTTTCGAATGTCCATTGCCTCCTTTGATGAGCTACATCAGTATTTGCCACTAACTTTTAGAGGCGGGCCGTATAGATTTAGGTTGAAGCTTTTCGCGGTCCGGATACACCAATATATATGTATTTTTATTATCGATTTAACATTGTATAGCATTTCTGACAACTGAAAAAAAATATTGATTTTTTTTATCTTAATAAAATAGCAATCAGTAATTAATTATTTTTTTCAAATAATTAAAAAATAATTTTTATCGTTATTAGTAATTTAAAATCTAAAAAAGAAGTGAATCTTTTGTTCCAACGTAACAATGGGACTTTTTAAATACTTTTAGTTTAAAAGTTAGACACTGTGCTTCCAGTTTACTCACTCTGTTTTGACCAATATCAATTGTGAGACGATGGTGATCGAAATCGTTCAGTTTATTTTATAATAGAGAAGATGGGGGGGGGGGGGGTCTGTTGCAGTATTTATAGCAGTCAGTCTTAATAAATTGGCCAAATGAGATTCAGTTAAGTTATTCCTGTAATTTATTCTTGATGAAAACCATCTTGCTGAAAGCTTCTTTATGTAGATTCTTCAGAAACATAGTGGAAAACTCTGTTCTACATAATTAACGCATGCTATTTCGGGAAATTTACAGTTATGTAAAAAGGAGTCCACAACGTTAAATTTTATTTTTTAATCCCCTGTGCTGTCGACGGGCCACATAAAAATCTGTTGCGGGCCAAATACGGCCCGCGGGCCGCGTAAGCTACAACTAAGTGAAGTACAACTAAGTAACGCTGAGCTACATGAAAAACTCAAGGATGTCCTTCAGCGCCAAAACACACAATTTAGGAATTGCATATAAACAATTGAGATGCTGGCTATTACATTGAGGTAAATATAAATAATAGCAGTGTTATAGTATAATATAAATATAATATACATATAATATGCTGTATTCGTAGAGGATGTCCATTAAAAGACCGACCCAGAGTGAACTTAAATACTAAAACACAATTTTGAGATAAAAATTAAGGTACATTCCTATTTCGAATCTTATTTTATTCAAGTTTAAAAATGTAGGGGGGAGGGGGGACAGTCCAGTCATTTACACTCTGTATTTACTTGTACTGCACTCGTGAAATATGTTAAGACTTTGGAAATTGAAAGAAAAATAAACTCAATGTGGTCAATTTTTTTAAATAATGAATTAACATATAATTAGTAATTTATACCAAAATCAATATTGTCTGCCAAACACATTTTTATTATTGACATCAAAAGCATTAAATTTAGGGTGTAGTTCAACGCAAACTTCATGTCAAGCATCTTTCGTAGCATTTCTCTCTTTGTTGGCGTCAAAAAAATTTGTCCCACATCACATGTCCTGCTTCAAACAGCGTAATCAAAACTTCCAAATCAATATCTTCTATTATTTTATTAAAAATAATTAGTCTGTTGTTATGTGCGTAATTATGTGAAAGTTATTAGTATTTCTTATTTATTAATAATTGATGAATAACCAAACTAATAAGTAATCAAAATGCAATTTCAGTGGCTCAAGGCCAACTCGTCATCCGACATAAGTCGGCTAATGTGAAAGCGCCCATTTGGTTACGTGGCCTACTGAATGATCCGCAGACGGTCTTACGCCGGACGTTTCAGTGGCACCCGACGGCTGCAAACACGTGTTCTTCCGACTTTTTGACTCTGTCGGATAATGTGAAAGGAGCAATTCACTTCTTCATCCCACTAAAAGAATTTCGTCTTCCTACTTTTTGCGGATCGACAAAAGTCGGATAATGTGAAAGGAGCCTTACGCGTGTTTGCAGCCGTCGGGTGCCACTGAAACATCAGGCGTCAGGCCGACTGCGGATGATTCATTAGTCCACGAAACCAAATGGGCGCTTTCACATTAACAGACTTAATGTAGGATGGCGAGTTGACCTTGAGCCACTGAAGTTGCAATTTGATTACTTATTAGTATGGTTATTCATCAATTATTAATAAATAAGAAATACTAATAACTATTATATAATTAAGCACATAAAAAAACAGCTTCCGCTGATGTTTTCGATGTATCTAATCCAATAGTTACAAAATCAAGTACACCAAAAACTAGGAAGCGAAAGGTACCTGATGAAATTGAACTGAGATTTTTAAAAGCAATAGAAGGAGAGAAACCTTGTAGTAAAATGGCGTTTTTACAAAGTCTCATGCGTCATCTGTAAACATTTGAGGACGAGCAATTTTTAGAATTTCAAATGGAAGTTTTAAAAGTTATAGGAAATATCAACGAAAAAAAAGAAAGCAATATATTCTCAGACACCTCATATTTCTCATCAGCAATTCTCAACTCATCCTAAATCCCATTTTGTACATCCTTCAACTACAACTCAATATCAGCCTCAACAATATTTTAACGCCCCCAATCAGCCTCTTTTTCACCGAGAAAAATTAAACAGGCATGGCCAAACTTCATCAATTTACATGCAAATGCCTATACCTAACCAATCTCATCCATCTACATGTGGAAATAGCCAAGTATCGCTACTACACGAAATATCACCTCACAGTTTTGAAATAAGTAAGAGGGGATCTCTATTATCGCGTTATTTCAGTGAGTTTACCTCTCCAGGAAGCGAAGAAAATACAGTGGGTAAAAAAAAAGTCTCCGTACAGAAGCCAAAGTTATAAGTAAATTAGCATAATTTCTAATCTTTGGCTGCATATCTTTAATAACTACTGAAATATGTTAAATCTGATTCTTTAAAATAAGTTTATAATAAATGTATGTTTTTACAAAACGCAGAAAGTATCTAAATTGAAATATTTTGGAGATGTTGCTAAGTGCCATGCAAAAAATGTTTCCGTACGCCATATGAAAATTAATTCTGGCGTTTTCCACAACAGACTTGCAGTAAATTTTCAATACTGAAGTGTACGCAAGTGCCAAGAAGACATAATAGCAGCAATTGTTTAATTTTAGCTTGTAGCTTATGGTCTTAAAATGGAGTTCCTAAATCTATTCGTCAGTTGGCGATTCAGTTATGAAATATTGGATTATCTATGAAAAAAAAAATTGCGAAATCTTTAATGAATTGAAGTCTAGTACAATATACTATTGAAAGACACCAATGTGCTTCAAATTTTTGAGGATAGAGATCGATCAGGAAAATTTTCAAAGCTAAAACGCTTGCATAAAAGAAATATCCTATAGCAAGGTTCAAGATAATCTGCAAATAAGTGCTCATTAAGTCGCACATGGCTTCAAAATTGAAATAAAACATTGAAATGACATCTCAAACGGTAAGATATGTTATTATAAATAGCGGGTCTGAATGCACTTGCATCCCGTAAGAAGCCTTATATAAGTACCTGTAACATAAAAAGCGCATCAAGTTTGCGAAGTCTTTTTTAGTGATGAATTAAAATTAAATATCCAAGGGTCATATAATCGAGTTAATGTCAGGAGAAAACGAAATCAACAAATGTTAACTTATAATTTATGTGGAACTGTCAAACACGGTGGAGGAGAAGTTATGGTGTGGGGGTGTATGGAGCTGCTGGTATAGGCAATTTATGTTATGTAGAAGGAAATAAGCATAGGTACGTGTATCTTGAAATTCCAACGCAAAACGTCTTAACCAGTGCACATAAATTGTCACTTGGGTACTGTCCTCAATGTTTTTAGCAATTCTTAAGCCATGTGCGACTTCAGGTGCACTTATTCGCGGATTATATTGAACCTAACTAGAGGATATTTCTTTTATGCAAGGGTTTTAGCTTTGAAAATTTTCCTGATCGATCTCTATCCTCAAAAATTTGAAGCACATCGGTGTCTTTCAATAATATATTGTTATAGACTTCAATTCATTAAAGATTTCGCCAATTTTTTTCATAGATAATCCAGCATTTCATAACTGAATCACCAACTCAAGAATAGGTTTAGGAATTCCATTTTAAGACAATCAGCAACAAGTTAAAATTAAACAATTGCTGCTATCATGTCTTCATGACACTTGCGTACACTTCAGTATTGAAAATTTACTGAAAGTCTGTTGTGGAAAACGCCAGAATTAATTTTCATATGGCGTACGGAAACTTTTTTTGCATGGCACTTAGCAACATCTCCTAAATATTTCAATTTAAATACTTCCTACGTTTAGTAAAATCACACATTTATTATAAACTTATGTTAAAGAATCAAATTAAACATATTTCAGTAGTTACTGAAGGTATGAAGTAAAAGGTTAGAAATTATGCTAATTTATTTGTAACTTTGGCTTTCGTACGGAGACTTTTTTTACCCACTGTATATCTGTAACTTCAGTGGCATCCTGACTGGCAGACAATGTTGATTTTGGTACAAATAAATAATTATGTGTTAGTTCATTATTTAAAAAAATTACCTTCTATATAATTACATTGTTCAATTGTTACATCATCAATTGAGTTCCACATTGAGTTTATTTTTCTTTCAATACATCATGTCTAATAAATGAAGGACACTCTCCCCCACCCCTCCCCTATTAAATTTTTAAACCTGAATAATTAAAATATGAATAGAAATAGGAATGTACCGTTTGCTGTATTGGTACTAGAAAAACAGTAAGTTTTGAAAAACACAAATGTTTGCCAATTAATTTTTACCTCAAAATTGTGTTTTAGTATTTAAGTTCAACATGGGTCGGTCATTTAATGGACACCTTGTACGAATACAGCATATTATATGTATATTATTGTGTTATAACACTTCTACTATTTAAATGTATCTTAATGTAATAGCCAGCATCTCAATTGGTAGTATACCATTCCTAAATTGTGTGTTTTGGCGCTGAAGGACATTCTTGAGTTTTTCATATAGTTCATCAAAGGAGGCAATGGACATTCGAAAATAATTGAAAAGCTTATTTTCATCTTAACGTAAATCCTCAAACAAAGTATAAAATAACCCCACTTCCTCTCTTCTTTTATTGATAGGATGCACCCAAACATGTCGCTTACGTTGTTGCCTCTTTTATTATAACCATAATGCAACAATATTTTCGTAAGCTCTATAATAACCACTCAAACACAAACTGAACTTGTAATTGAAAAAACATTTGGTATGAACGCGTTGCTTCACTCAATTTTTTTTTCGTCCAACGGAAATCGGATAGTGTGAAAGGAGTTTAATATGAAAGCGAGTGCTACTGAAATTGTCTTCCTGATTTTTGTCGATCGACAAAGATGTCGATGATGTGAAAGCAATGGCGGATCCAGCCAGGGGGCGCGGGGCGCGCGCCCCCTCCTCAGGTGGAGTCTTTTTTTTTTTACAATTTACAGAAATAAATAATAATAATAATATTTTTTTTTCCAAGTTTTTTTCAATAAGTTCACGCAACAATTATATTTTAACCTTCATCTAATTTCCGAAAAAAGCAAAAAAAAAGAGCTTATTTTTGTACCAAGGTTCTATTTATAGCCTTCTCTCTTCCCATTCAAACGGATGTTGGAAGACTACAAGTATTCAAACCTCCCCCCCTCTTGACCTTGAAGATTATCTTTGACCCCTGATACCCGATCCCTTTTCTGTCGAGTGGGAGGAAGAGATTTTGACTCACATGCGTAATGTCCAACGCCAACCAGGGAGAAAAAATAATGAGAGGTTGACTATTTGGGTTACCCCCGGAAATGGCCACCCCCATTCAACTGGACAGGGTAATAGGCTAAAACTTAAAACTTTTGAAAGAAAGGAAGAGGAAGGTTATTTATTAACTGCATAAGAACTCGTCCAGCTCTAATTTCTGCTTCGGCTTGTAAATAAGCGTCATATTTGAATTTTGATTAACAATCCTCTCTTGCACCACACTGGAAAGGTATGACAATTGTTTTTGTTTTTTTTACATAAAATAGACTTATAAACAATTTTGTAAGAAGTATTATTTGTGTAAAGTAGCACTACAGTAGCAGAAATAATTATTTAAAAAAATATCGCTTTCAAACCCTGTACGAAATTAAACGAATGAATTAACAAAATAAATGTGTATGTTTTTTACGATAATTTGAAAAGTTTTGTACAAATATTCACATGGACATACTTTCAAATTTTTTTTTTTTTTTTTTTTTTTTTTTTCGTTATTGCAGAAGTAATGCAAGAAATATTGCACTTTATAAGTAATTATAACGCTTACGGCATAATATATATACATACTTTTAGAGAAGGCTAAGATTACTCTAATTTTATTCTAAGCCTATTCTTCCAAAACATATTTTTTATGAAACTTCTGATTCTTGTTCAAAAGTTTCGTGAAAGAAGTAAAATGATATTGCAACTCAAAATGAAGTTCTTAAAATTTTTTAAATACAATGATCCTCCTACAATCTCTCTCTTCCAGTTATAATTGAAGAATTGGAACAAAATATTTCAGTATGCGATGTTTTTTTAATTTGTCACGGATTGATATAATTTAGCTATTTTATTTTCATTATTTAAAAAAAATGCCCAGTTTGGCGATTATTCTAAAAAAACGCCGCTGAAACGGTGAAAATTGTGATATATTTTTCAATAAACACTGCATTATCCTTTCTTTTAAGTGCAACAAAGCAGAAACAGTCGTTGATGGGCGTTCGCATTATCTCATTTCTACGGAGGTGGGAATGATTAGAACACCTTTAAAGGCATTTTTATAGCGATTTTAATCAAAATCGTTAAAACCATTTTTTGGTAATCGCCGAAAAACGTAATTTTTTCAAAATCAGCTACTTAATGCAAATGTGCAATTTTGACGAAAACCATAATGCCAGGTCCCATGGCCATCAATAACCTGTGCATGAAAATTGAACATCGCAGGTCAATCCGTTTTTGGAGTTATGCTGATAACTAACAGGCACAAACATTTTTTGAACTCATCACTTCCCAAAACGTGTAGAAATGCAATGAAATCGATTTTTTTTACCGAATTTAATACTTTTATACCATACGGGTAATTGAAAGTACAAAAAAAAATATGGATGCATAAAATCGCACAAAATATATGTATTAGTGATGGTAAAATAGTACCCAAGACCATAAGAAAAACAAAAAAATTGGTTCTTTGATCAAACTTGGCAAAAATGTTCTATATTTGTCATGAAAATGAATATTCAAATGAGTCCATAAAAATATCTAGCAAAGGGGATTTTTTTTTTGGAGGAGGGCGGGCGGGGAGGGGGGTTCAGGGTTTTTTTTGGCTGAAAAATTAATTTTGGAGCAATCTAGGCATGTGACACATGTTTTTAGAGTACTTTTTTTAATGCTGAATCGAATGAAAAAAGGCAAAACGATATAACTAATCTAAAAAAGTTACAGTTCTTTTTTATAAACGAAAACACATGTAAAATCCAAGGAAAGGTAAAATACGACATTAAAAAATAAAAAATTGGTCCGTTCATGAAACTTTGCAAAAACGTTTTATTAGTCATGAGTATAAAGAAACAAAGGAGTTCATAAAAATATCTAGCCTAGAAGAGTGTTTTTTGAGGAGGGGGAGGGGGGAATTTTTTTGTTTTTTTTAAATTGAAAAGTAATTTTGGTATAACCTGGGCATTTCACCTTCTTCTTTGTTTTGGGTTAGTCAGATATGTGGCACTTCTGCTTTAGGGTAGCATTTTGTACCATACTCCAAACCCAATGTTTCTTAGCTCCATTTAAACGGTATAGTGGTTAGCGTGCTAACTTCTGGACCGCGAGGTTGCGGGTTTGAGTCCCGTGTTGGCATGGGTGTTTGTAAATGTATGTTGGCTTGTCTAATGACGAAATGTTTCGGCGAATTATAGCCCTCGTGTTGCTGACGGCGCCAGATAATCTGAATACAACCAACCAACTTAGCTCCATTTACATTTCACCTTACGCTAAGATAGCGAGTCAGAAATGTGACGAAAAAGGGGGAGATGGGGGGGGGGTCAATCAATGGATACGGGTTATCTTGAAATATATTTCTAGAACACTGCATAGATTATTTTTTTTTCTTAATATTTGATTTCATCCTGGCTAAGGCACAGGTGTTGCGCCCCCCCCCCCCTCAGGAAAATCCTAGATCCGCCACTGTGTGAAAGGAGCCTTAAAATGCGACCTGTACTTATCAAAATAGATGATTATAAGTGTTTTTAATGACTTAAAACCACTATTAGTGATACTAAAAATAACTGTTATTGATAGATTTTACAAATCCAAAATCATTGCTATGAAGCGGCGTTTAGTGATTAAAAGTTATCAAAAGGACATTGAAAAGTGACCCACACTATCTTATTAAATAGCAATAAATGATCAAAATCACTGTTGTATAACTTATCAAAATATATATTAAAAATAATTTTCAAATTTCTTAATAAAAATTTTATAGATGTTAATAATATACGTTACGATCATTCGTTTTATTAACTCATTTAAATATTAAATGTGCAACTTTTATTGATTACAAACCATTTTGTGTTTCTTTAGGGATTGCGATGTGACATGCGAGGAAGGTTATCGCTTTTCAGATAACACGACAAGTAAAATGAATAAGTGTTGGCATGTCAGCGGCATATGGAAACCCACCAAAAACTTTGAAGCTTGCGAACGTAAGTTTTACGGTATAATTTTTTTTTTTAAAAATCTTAAGTGAATATATTGTTGCGTGGATGGGTTCGAAAGATTTGAAGCCAAAGCAGATCAAAACTTGCAGAAATTTATTCCAATATAACTCTTCACAGATACCTTTACAACTCCAGAACTTCTCGGCCGACCAAACGGTATAGTGGTTAGCGTGCTGGCTTCTAGACCACGAGGTTGCGGGTTCGAGTCCCGTGTTGGCATGGGTGTTTGTAAATGTATGTTGGCTTGTCTAATGACGAATGTTTCGGCGCATTATAGCCCTCGTGTTGCTGACGGCGCCAGATAATCTGAATACAACCAACCAGAACTTCTCGTTCTAGTAAACAGAATACAGCTCTTTTCTCAACAATAGAGCACAAAACAGCAGTTAAAAACTTGACAACACAACTGCTCAAATCGCTGCAAAATACAATGCAATACAGTTCGCTTCTCTGAACGCTCACTGAGACTCAGTAATTCCAGTCAACTAATGGACTCAGCTAACATCTAAATCCATCACCCGCTCTCCTGAGCTTTTATAGGGGAGAAGAACATACGTGAAACTTCTAGAGATAGATATTTGGAGAACTTTCCAGATCGTAGTCGAAAAGTCCTATACATGTACATGGGGACCGAAAATGTCGCCAAAATGGTCGCCAAGTTTGGCGACATTTGGCGATAAAAATTAGTCGCCAAAACCGTCGCCAATTTGGCGAGATTGCCATTACCATAATGTTAAATGCCCTGCTCCTTAAAACTCGCTTCCCAGGGTTACCTCAGTAAAACTCCTTATCAAGCATCAATACCAATCTTGCAGGGAAGCCAAGCTCAGATGAACTATTGCACTGCCTATTAATACGAAATGTACATAAATTTTACTATTTACAAAATTAACACTACGAAATATTTACAAATATACAAAAATTCGTAACTATATATATATATATATATATATATATATATATATATATATATATATATATATATATATATATATAATAAATTATCGTGAGCAAAATAAATACTTGAATGCAACAGCAATAGCACGAAGGATCGAAAAATTCGCATTTCAATCTGATATTAACTAAGCGATGTTTTTATTTATTTCACAAACATTTCCACAAGTCTTTTTAATTAAACGACTTGAATAAACGTTTTGAATATGTATTTGATATGACCTGACAAAATGAATGTTATACTTTGAAATTTTTCAAACAAAGCCGTTTACATAACATTTTTGTGAAAATAGTAGTTATAATCATTTGTTCACGTAATTTTTTTTCTTGAAATTATCTTATTATATGAACTATATATAAATACTAGGGGGCTCCACCCCCTGCTCTCTAACGCTCGCCAATCCCCGGGAATGCTATGCAATTCCCTTTGGTTCGCGAAGCGAACCAGGCTCGTTTCGTTCGCTTCGAAGTGAGGCATTTAAAATATGCCCTAGCAAAAAGCTATTTCAGTTGCTTAATCAAGAAAAATCTTGCAGAGTGATATTGTACCATGAAACTGAAAAAATTGGATTATTTACGATGAGCTACAATACTTGCGACATCATTATTCTACTGCTTATGTGAGACGCGTTTTCATGCACATATCTGAAAAATATCAGGTATTTCAATGAACAATTCAAACATACGGATTGGTTTCGCATGAAGTGTCAAAATAATTAAAGTTGCACATCGAAACTTGATAACGCAGCAATATAAGTAATTATATGTTTGCATACTCTTTTTTTGGGAACAAAAACAGTATAGGACCCCATTGGTGACTTTTCCCGTTTGAACTGTTTGGATTGGCGCTTTTTTACACTTCTGGCCAACCTCCTTCCTACACGCTGTCCCGTGGGTTTCAATCTGGTAACCCTTGCAGTTTTGGCGGTTATAATTTGTTTTGGCTCTACTGAGTGTTTGAAGATGGTACGGTAACAACCAAAACACCATTGGCGAGTTTTGCTTATTGACGATAATCGTGATAGGGAATAGAAGGAGTTTTGGTGAAATGCTAAGGATTCAGCGTTGCTATTTAAAACTATCAAGAATTGTCTAAATTTTGGTCGGTATCAAAGCCAGATCAATGCTTTTAAATAAACTGCAACAATTAAACGAAAGTAGAATTTTTTTTATGTAATTGATCGTTTCATTTAAAGAAAAAGGTCGCCTTCCAATGAGTAATCATGATATTTGCCCCAAAAAACTTTGCTCATGGCAGAACTGAAAATCATTAAAAAAAAGTTGGGGATCGATACATTTTTCCATGTAACGATAAAGTATCAATATTTTTTTATCGATATTACCGACTTCTACCAATTACACGGCATTCAATCAACCGGAAAGCTCAATCGACCGTAATTTTTTGAAAATCAAGCTTGGCGAGAATAATTTTAATTTTATTTGAGATTTCGAAGGGGGGGGGGGGGTATTCTTTATTTTGATAATTTTTAAGTAATGTAATTGCGTAATGGTTGAATTTGCACTGATTAGTAATAAATATAGGCTCAAATTTATTATTCGATGCCTCTTGGTGACTTTTTGAAAGTTTGATTTGGTGCCGGATGTGGCAATCCCTCGACTTGGTTTTCCCGGAACCCTAGTGACCGTTTGGATTTGACAACAAGCCGTTTTAACGCCCTTTTGGATTTAGCAACACAGCCTTTCAACTTTATTTTCATTTTGGCGACTTTTTTAAAATATCGACAAAAGGCACCGTACGGCAAATCATAATCTGAAGGAATATACTATTATAAAAAGTTATTTTTTAAAAAACTGTGGTTTATCCGGAATGCTTAAATTCTTATTCAATCTACTTTGAATTTTCAGCATAGAAACCTTAATATTCTTAATGGAAATTCCGTGCTCAGTTTTTATCGGTATATATATATATGGAAAACGTTCACACGTAAATATGGAAAGAACTTTAAAGTACGGTACGGATTCTGCACCAAGAATTATTTACATAGAACCGCGCCAAATTATGGCAACCATAAGCAATTTACTTGTTATTAAAAAAGGGCGTCGTCTGACATTTGTTGGCGTAATTCTTGGCGCAGAATCCGTACCCGACTTGAAATTTTAAACGACAATTTTTCGGAAAAACCTGGTTTTTATAGAATTTTAATCCAAAAGAAATGTACACATCTTGCATCTTGTTATTCCGGCATCAACGTAAATATTAAATCAATCCGGTTTAAATAGGCAATAATTTGTATCAGTAATAAGAAAACAAAATACAGAGGATTCAAGTTGTTGACTACTACCAGAAGTCAAATTTCAAAAGATATATTGTGATTGGCTGGATTGCTGAATTTGGAAACTAGTGCATAAAGATGTCTCGAGCTACAGAAATTCAAGCGGAAGAAATAATAGAAATTTGGAAGTTGAAATCTGAAGGAAAGTCCGTTTCAGATATTTCAACGATTATTAATCGATCAAAGAAGTCTATATACAGAGTTTTATTAAGTAGAAGTGTATATAAAGTAAAACATCGATCTGGGAGGCCGCGAGTAACGAGAAAACGTGATGATCGTCAAATTCAAAGACTGGCAAGAACGCAATAAATGACGGTTGGTGAAATTCAAAGATCATCTGGACTCTGTTTCACGGGATACGATTCGTAGACGAATTCTGGAAACTGGCACAGTGGTGTACTCAAGAATGAAAAGGAAGCCAGCGCTGACAGCACTTCACAAATCGAAAAGAATGGTGTGGGCTGGCAATCATATGTCATATGGAGGAAAATGGCGCTCAGTTATATTCAGCGACGAAAAGAAGTGGAATCTCGATGGCCCTGATGGTTAGGCATCATATTGGCATGACTTGCGCAAGGAAACTCGCATGTTTTTCAGTCGCAGGCAAGGTGGTGGATCAGTGATGGTTTGGGCAGCTTTTTGCTTCAATGGACAAGTGTCGCTTCACTTTACCAGTGGTCGCCAAACATCAAATGATTATGTATAGACTTTGGAAGACAACTTACTGACATATGCTGAACTATTAGGTGGCCCTAAATGGAAATTTCAGCAGGACAACGCTTCTATTCACACCTCGGGCTATACAAAAGCCTGGTTTCAGTCTAAAAATGTACAAGTTCTTGACTGGCCGGCATATAGCCCAGATTTTAATCCCATCGAGAACCTTTGGGGCATCCTAATACGGAAAGTTTACAGAAATTGTAAACAATATAGTTCTGTAAATGAACTCAAACAGTCCATTGAGGCTGCATGGTACGAACTTGAACCAGAAACTATGCAAGACTTAATTTTGTCTATGGAAACTCGTATTTATGAGTTAATAAACAAAATTAGAGGTACAACTAGATATTAAAACCTGTTACTTTTAATTTATTTCCATGTTTGCCTATACTTTTGCAATAATTCTAAATTGTATTTTGCTATCTTCTAACTATTTGTACTATATACAAGATTTGTTTTTGTCGTTAATATACAGTCAGTCACAAAAGTCTACATACACCCGCTAATTTTCGCAGATCTAGCACTTTACTCATATTTTTGACAATGCAACTTTATTTTCGTTAACATCTTGGATAATAACTCATATCTAACAAAAAAAATTATGAACAAATTCGTTAAAATATAACAAAAATTAACAACATATTAAATTATATAGTCACAAAAGTCTACATACAGAGACAGAACAATACAAACTTTTAGAATTAAATGCCAAAAAGAGTAACATTAATACTTTGTAGGACCTCCCTTTGAAGTAACACTGCCTGAATTCGGTTTGGCATCGACATAACCAGATTTTTTGTCGTCTCAGGTGTAATTTGAGACCATGCAAGCTCTATTGCCTTCTTTAGGGTTTCCTTGCTTGTTACCGATTGCTCCCGAACTCTCCTATCAACTTCCTCCCAAAGGTGCTCCATGGGATTAAGGTCTGGGGACTGTGGCGGCGAATGGAGCTGTTTAGGCGTTTTATAGAGTAGCCATTCCTTAACAATCTTAGCTGTATGTTTTGGGTCGTTGTCTTGCTGGAAGACAAAGTTGCTCCCAAGTCCCAATTTTTGAACCGATGGAAGTAGATTGTCTTGCAAAATCTTCAGGTATTCAAATCGATTCATTATGCCATCGATAAACACTAAATTGCCCACACCAGCGGCCGCCATTGCTCCCCAAACCATAACACTGCCTCCACCGTGTTTCACAGTTGAAGTCAAATTCTCGAGATTCATTTCTGTGTTTTTTTTCCTCCAGATTTTTCCGCGGCCATCACTCCCGAACACGTTGAACTTACTCTCGTCTGTAAAAACAACTGTTTTCCAAAAATTAAAATCTTGGTCAATATGTGCAGAAGCAAAATCAAGTCTCTTTTGTTTGTTAGTAGATGAAATGAACGGCTTTCGTCTAGAAACTCTACCATTAGCCGGCTGATCGAAAAATTCTACGAACTGTTTCTGGATGCACTTTCTTTCCACTCGCTGTTGCAATTTGATTCACTAATTTTGGAGCACTAATTTTCGGATTTTTCTTCACTTTTCTTACTATGGTTCTTGTATCACGATCATTAAGCTTCCTTGGACGACCACATCGATATTTGTTAAGCACTTTTCCACGCATAACATAATTTCTGTAGATTCTTTGAACAGTTGACCGACTTTTTTTTACAATTTTTGCAATTTCTGCATAAAATTTCTTTTCACATTTTCTTCTTACTATCATATTTCGAAGTTCTAAAGATGTTTCCTTTCCCTGACTCATTTTGTTGAAGTTACAATGTCAAAAAATCTCGGGAAATGAAGATTAGAATAGATAACGAAACATGTAACCTCAAACTAAGACAATCTTCCAAAATAACTTCGTATGCAAATTTTTTTCCGTCCGCCAATCAGGTGTATGTAGACTTTTGCGACTTGATAATTACTATACAAATCACAAAATTACCTAGAAATTATTATTTCTGAATATTTTTATTATGGAAATTTTTTTTTTTAGAGAAAACTGAAGGAGTGATATGATTTTTAAAATTGAAATTTAATTGCTTTTTGGGAAACCTTTATTTTGATCAGTGTATGTAGATTTTTGTGACTGACTATAGTTTAATATCTGTAATACATTACACTAAGGCAGTGTTAAAATAATTCATTAAATACATTTTCATTTTTACGTGATTTTGTTCATTGTCTAAACTTTTGCGTCGGGGTGTATATATATATATATATATATATATATATATATATATATATATATATATATATATATATATATACTGAGAGGCGACTGCAAGTTTAGGTACCTCATCGAACATTATGCTGAATTTTTTATAGTGAACTGTTAGTAGATCATGAATCTAATGTTCTACCGGGGCAAAAATGGAAAAAGTATTCAAAAATCGACTTTGAATGAGTTAGAACTAAATCTGATTGCCAAATAAGTCATAACTTGCCCAATAAAATTAACATTCTCTTTTTGTTTGGCAACCCACCAATTTTTAATTTTCAATTAAAAAGGTTGCAGACGATTTATCTTTCTTGGCTCCTAGATCATTCATCTTTCAAAAGTCATCAAAATTGGTAATAAATATTATGTAATCAGAGGTGTAATATTTATCGCCAACCTGGCACACTTTTAAATGCAGAAAGTATTTTTCGCCAAAGAATAAAAATGTTCATTATTTGCCATCAATAATCAAATCATTTAAAGTCGGTTTATGAATAGTTTCGGCCATTTTTGCCCCGACAGACCATTGGATTCATGATATACTAACATTTCTTTACATTATATTAAAAAAAATCGGAATGATGTTCAATGAGTTACCTAAACTTGCAGGCTCCTCTCGGACTAAAAGATTTTTGCAACCTTTTGGGCGATTTTGACTTATAACTTTGTAACAATATGCCAAATAATTTTCTCTAATAGCTGTGTGCAACGAGACGTGCTTAAATGGAGGGAAATGCGCAAGTCCAGGCGTATGCGGATGTAGTTCTGAATATAGGGGAGCACACTGCGAATTCCGTAAGTTTCATTCATAAATATTCAGTTATGTTTTTAAATGTATTTGTGAAGTTTTCATACCTTAGTGTTAAGTGAGCAAATGTCGATGGTTCATGCTTCGTGTATGAATGATATTTATGCGCCAATTTGTATTCATGCATTAATTGGAAAGTCTTCTTGTTTGCCTAATTAAATCTCTAATTTTTAAAGCTTTTAAGGGAAAATTACTAGTTACTTAAAAAACAGGAGTATCTGAATTATACTGATATTCTCAGTAACCTGCTTTCCACATTCAGACTTGCAACAATTTTAGTTTTTAGTTTAAAACTAATTGATTTTTATACAATTAAGTGTTTGCAATAATTAAAATTCGTTACTCTGGAAATAACAACGCTCCTGATCAAAACCAAATTCTTCGACAAAATAGAGATAAAATGCAATTTAAAAAAATTCAGATTAAAAGTTCCTATTCATATGGATTTTCAAAACTGGTTTCTTGTTAAAAACATTTTGTTAATTACGAAAAAAAGGCAATAGTAAGAATCGAATTATCTTGAGGTCTTTCTAGTCTTGTAGAGTGAGAATTCCTAACGGATAACGTGGTCATGGTGTCCTGTGAAATAATTCGTAAATAATCACTTCTAGTGAAACTTATCACTAAAATGAAGACCACTGCTTGGAATTTTCTTGGTTTATTTAAAGCCATAACAACACAATTATAAAGGATGGAAAATTAATTATGAAACATTTTTAATTGCAATTTATACTGACCCCTATCCTTGAGGAGTCGCATATTAATTGTGATGAGTTTCGGCACCAGGTGACCGCGTAATATACAAATCTGAGCTTCATCTACGTTTAAGAGTTCCAACATCCGGGCAGTACGACAGGGTTCATACTCATTTTTAGAAGAAAAAAAATCCCTGAGTTTTCCAGAGTCGTATTTGGCATCGCGGGGCTAATTATTTTTAGCAAGAATTATTATTTTAATTATTTTAGCAAGCCAGATAAAAATAGTCAAACCTCGATTGCACAAATTCTTCTGATAATATGAAAAAAGTCTTTTTTTCTTTAAGAATAACTTTCTGCAAGTCTATGTTATCAAATACTTCCGTAACTTTGAGTCCACGAGTTAAGGTTAAACAAATAGCGCCGAAAAATATTTTTTTTCCAGAGTAAAAATTACTTTTTCCTGGTTTTAGTAGGGGGGGGGGGACTTTTCTTTTTTTCCTGAGAATTCCCTGAAATTTTAGGGCTTATTTATTTTTCCTTAGTTTTCCCTGTTATCCTTGAAGCGTATGAACCCTGTACGGGCATTAGCTCCTCAAGTAATTTTCTCAGACAGAGTTCGATTCTTGTTGGTTTCGTTCCGCACTTTTCAACCAGCGGTACCACTGAGCCACCCCATCAATTATTATTAAAATATATTCTGCCAAATTTATAGTAACGTCCCCCGTTCAGTATTGACCATAGTGGCAATCTTCTCCTGTGACATTCTCCTACATTCACGACTCCTTTGGTCCACATTCAGGCTGTTGAGGTACTTGCCTTTTTCATTAATGAATAGCATTCACAAAACGCGCTTTTTACTTCCAGACTTCTTGAACTGCGACATCCGAAAGTTGGCGAATGGTATGAAGATTCGGTGGGTGTGCACTCACACCAAGAACGAGACCTCGTGCAAGGTGAATTGCAAAGCTCCAGCCGAGTTCGCAACTCCGTCCGAGTCCCTGTACAAGTGCACTCCGGAAGGAGTGTGGACACCCAGCACCATGACCCAATGTGTCATGCCAGGTAAAGAGCCCATTTTAATGAAAACACAAGCAAGTTAGTGACTGTCAATAAAAAGCCGCGTCTACACACTCAGCTAATAAGTGATTTCAGGTCGTAACTTCTCAATGATATCATCCAGCAATGCTATATGAGTTAAAATTTGAGTCTGATATACTATTCATGTTTATTTTGGTGATATTTATAAGTGTAATATCTATCTTTGCTCTTGAAATGGTTGATGACATATTGTAATAATTACCCTCTTAATGGAAAAATCTGTGAGCAAAGATGTTGGCATTTTTGGAGAAAAAAAAAACTTGTCACTAAATGTTAAGTAAAAATCAAATATGATAATTCTATTTGTTGCGAATGAAAGCTCGTCCTGCAGGAGACTATATATATATATATATATATATATATATATATATATATATATATATATATATATATATATATATATATATTTCATTCGTCGGCATCATTACAAGTTTAGTCTGGGAATGTTGACTTCGGACAACCAGAGTATTTGTATATAAGCTTCTCACCAGATTGTATTATAGAAGAGAATACAGTCTGGCATAATTATACATCACTTTAAGAAGGAAAGTCAGTTTGTCGCAGCCCCATAGATCTAATGCTTTATTTTCTCAGCCGCAATTTCTATCGGAGTATTTGATTTAAAAGCTTATGAAATTTTATAACAGGCATAACATCAGTAAAAAAAGTTCATAAAAAAAAAAATTCCAAGTAATGCTTGTCTTTATTATTATCCATTTTTTAAGTAATTATAAGTTATCTTATAAAACTTTTTATGTGTGATAATAATAATAATAATAAAATAATTTTTTTTTAGTTATTTCGCCTTCAAATTTTTTTTAATGAACTTTCATTTCTGGTCTATGCTTGTTATAAAACTGTATATGAATTGTTTAAAGATATTGAGGCTGAAGAAGTACAGCATTAGGTCTATAGAGCTGGAATAGACTGACGTTCCCTCTCAAGGGACTCACTTATTAAATAATCTTTGTTGAATTATTTAATAATAAAAAGTTACAGCACTGGTAACTGTAACTTCTGGATTGCTCATAAGCGACTTTTTCAGTGTAAGCAGGTGCAACCATTTCAATTATGCATATACTGTACCCAATTTTGCACTCGCAGTACTCCTCATAGGCACTGCCAAAGTTTGGCTTTGTACTCGAAGTGTGCCTCTCAGGCACACCAACTGAGCTGCACTGAAGATCAAGCAATTGTAATCAGTTAATTTTGGTTGCACGTGTTTCGTTGATTTAAGTATTTAGTCATTTGTTTGACCGTTAAAAAAAATACTATTCAACATGACGAAAAACATGATGAAAAAAGCGTTGTTTTCAGATAGCAGTGATGATGAATTTAGTGTGGATGAATATGAAAGGGATTCTGATGATAGCGATATTATTCCACCAGTGAAGGGAAAAAAGAGAAAAGTATTGCAATATAGTGATTCTAGTGAAAGTGAAGAAAACATGCCAGAAAATTTAGATAGCGTTAGCGAAAATCTTCCATTTAGTAATTGACAACAAATCATTGAAGCAGAACTACTGCTGAACGATTTGATTTTTCAACTGGATACAAAACATGTGGCCCACAGAAAAAACGAAACCTTTGAATGCTTTAGTTTATTTTTTACAAATGATTTGATAGACAAAATGCAAGTCCAAGCTGCTGAAAGCTTTAGGCGAGAAAAAGTCCGAGGGCAAAAGGTTAATGCTGTGTAAAAGGTTGCCTTTGTTTACCAACAGACGCTAACTACTAGTTTGGAGGACAGCTGCTAATATGGATATCTATGGCGATTGTTTAACCTTTAACTTTATTCATCGAATCAATTACCAAGCATGTACTGTTCAGAAGTTGTTGTTATAGATCAGAAGGAAAGTCACGAAATAGCATTAATATTAGAAGATGGCATTAATATATGCAATTAATAGTTTATAAGGCTTTAAAGGTATACTATACCTTTCATATTGATGATTTATAAACGTGTTTTTAATTCGATTTAGAAAACTAAAACCTTTTCATATTTATCCTCACAAATCAGCTAACATTTTGTTTCGAAGGTAAAAAATAACATGTATTGCATCTCGAGCTATTTTTAGAAGCTATATATTGGAATATTTAAAAAGATAAATTGTTGCTTTTTTTAAAAGTACCTCCTAGTAAGGATCATTCCGTATTCTCGCTACGTTACAATATTCTAGTCCAGTGCATTTAGAAACTATTTTCTATAAAACTTTGAAATAAGGTGAGTTGGTACGAAAAGGATCAACTAACCCCGAAATGACATAAAATAAAAACTCGAAAATAGCATCCAATATATTTTATTTTATAGTTGAAATCCTTACACAGGGTGGCCACGAAATTCAGGGAAAGAAGTTCTCTGATTTCCCTGACAGATTTCTAAAAAAATCCCTGATTTTAAAGCAAACTTTTTCCCACAACTTTTCTAGATGTGTAGAGCCCTGATGATCAAAATAGAAAATGTATGCCTAAGAGATATTAAGCCAATTTTGTTAAAAATAGTTTTGGCAACACTGAAAAGTTTAAATGATTTCGTAACATTGAACTTCTAATGCTTACCACCACAATTCTTCGGGTAAATTGCTCCAAAATATGGATGAGCCAGAAACGTACCTTCAAAACTATAGAAAATTTCCCTGGTTATCGTGAAGTTTTAAAAAATTCCCTGACATTTCCCAGATTTCCAGGTTTTGTGGCCACTCAGCTTACATCAAGGCCTAAGCAACAAGGCTTTATAGTCTTTTGCTTTTTTTTAAATTTTATTTTAGAAAATAAAAATATATTAGACGATATTTTCCAGCTTTTAATTTATTTCGTTTCATTAGTGGTCCTTTTCCGTGCCTACTCACCAAATTTCAAGGTTTTATACAAAGTAGTTTCTAAATGAACTAGTCTAGAAGATTGTAACAATACATAGCGAGTGTAGGAAATGATCCTTACTAGGACTTCCTCCCAGGCCCTGATCATCGCCTAGGCCCACAAGGCCCGGGCCTTGGGCCCATGATTTTAGGGGGCCCCGAAATTGACTGTAAACTTATAATTTTTCTTTCTTTTTGTGAATATCTTTTACAATCTGTATAAAATAATTTTGTATTGATATTGAACCGTCTTTCGTATCCTAGAGTGTATTTATTCAAATGCATCAAACCATCATTTAAAAGCGTAAAAAAACAATATTTCTCGAAGAAATATTGAAAGTAAGTCTTGACAAATTGCAAGATCAGCAAATGTCGGCTTTGAAGTTGTGAATAATGATACAGATATTGTTGTATAATACTACACATTGTGATCGTGAAATGCAATGCTACATTACAAAGTTTTATGTTTTGATTTATAAATTTGATTATTTGAAATTTATTTCTTTATTTTATGATAATTTTTTTTTTTAAGAAGACAATATATTGAATTAATTTATCAGCTTTTTCTATATTTAATGTTAACTCATTTGACAACGAGTCAAGCTCATTTCCAATAAATCTCGCATTTGATGAAGGGGCCCCTAAAAGTGTCTGGGCCTTGGGCCCCAATTTGTCATGACCAGGCCTTCTTCCTCCTAGAAGCTACTATCTTATTACGACGCATATTTTCAACAGCTAAAATTCTACTAAGTTTTATAACACATGTTATTCAATTCTTTGTCAGGTTCCGAAGGAGAGGCTGTCACAAAAGCACCAGAAGAGAATGTCACTAAATCACCTGATGACAGTGTTACTGACGTACCAGCCGGAGAGAGTGTGACGGAAGACACCAAAGACAACTTAGAAAGCGGCTAAAAGAAATGGGATTGAATTTTATACATATTTTCTAAAAGGCTCAATGTACAAATTTTTTATTTTAAATTCTATGTATCTCGAGATATTTTTTTCAAGTTGTGCAATAAATGTTTATCAGTAAAACACTAGTTTCATTTTAGCGTCTACACTTCACTAATTTAGTCAGAAGTTCATAATTTTCATTATCTAAAAGCAATATCTCTACAACCTATAAAAAATTCAAAATGATGTTCTATGGGGTATCAAAACTTGCAGTCGCTTCTCGGGCTATATGTTTGTACGTACGCTTATTATAAGAAAGCCATAGTTTTATTCCGATATTGATATTTTGTACATTTGATCTTTGAAACAAGAGGAAGATCCTCGATACTTGAAATTTCAAAAATTCCTCCCCATTTTTTCACTTTTTAAGGGAATGTTTATGAAATATTGTTGAGTGGATGGGTTCGAAAGATTTGAAGCCAAAGCAGATTAAAACTTGAAGAAATTTATTCCGATATAATTCTTCGCAGATTCTTTTACAACTCCAGAACTTCCTGTTCTAATAGTACAGCTCTTTGCACAACAACAGAGCACAAACAGCAGTTAAAACTAGATACACAACTGCTAAAATCGACGCAAAAGACAATGCAATACAGTTCACTTTCGAAACTACTCTGAATGCTCATTGAAAGACAACTAACTCAACTCACTATTGGCCTTATATAGGAAAGCTTCTTTCGCATATCTTCTAGAGATAGAAATTTGGAGAATTTTCCAGATCGCAGTCGAAAAGCCCTATACAGGTACATGGGGACCGAAAATGTCACCAAGTTTGGCGACATTTGACGATTTCTCGCCAAATTTGTCGAGATTGCCATTAACCATAATGTTAATGGCCTCTCTTAGTAAAACTCGTTTTCCACCATTATCTCTGTAAAACTCGTTTTCAAGCATAAAGAGACGCATTGCAGGAAAGCGAAATAAAGACAAACTCATGCTCTGCCTTATGCGAAATGTACATAAATTTTCCTTTTTACGTAATTAATACTACGAAATATTTACAAATATACAGAAATTCGTAACTATATATAGTTTTATTCCACACACTTGACCTTCGAAACAAGAGAACGATTCCTGGCAACTTGAAACAACGAAAACCCTCCCTCTTCCCTCTAATCACCCCTTTAGAGGTAGGATAATAACTTGAGATCTACTTAATCAATTTTGACCTTATTTTTTTTCTATAGGTATCTCACTGGACTAAACCAGATTTTTAGGAGCACAATTTTATTTTGTTTTTAAGGTGGGGAAATCAAGGAAGGGAGTATGCTCATAACTTGCAATCGATTGAGCCGAGTTGAACCGGGCCACAGCTGGTAGAGCCAGGGTATTTCAGCTAGTCATATAATATGAGAAAAGTAATTATTGGATCGATTATTTTTGGGCCCGCGTATCAAAAACTTTGGAAAGACTGTGAGAAAAATTTAACTAAAATTTGTAATAGCTCCGAGATAAAAAAAATATTAAAAATTCTTTCAGTGCCCAAAATGTTTCGAGTATGACATTTTTGTAAGAAATCATATATTAAAAATTGTTGAAAATCCAAAATTGTCGATTACTTTTTGTTAGGATTTAGTTTCCCCTTTATTATTATGTTACCCTTCAAATTATTCAAAAAAAAAAAAAAAAAAAAGAACTCTCTAATGATTTATTGTCATCGTTTTTCCTCACGCCAAAGGGGCGCATAAGGATTTTAGTATATCTTCTCTATGTGCCCCTGTCCCCTGCAGCAATCCCAGCTTATCCTCAGCTCGCCCATCCGGCCCTATCCCCCTCACTTTTCATCATCCTTCTCCACGTAAATTTAGGACGTCCAGGTCAGGGTCTTCCCTCTGGTTCCCAAGTGAGGTCAACATTTGATTACATCTATGATATTGTAGTCTCTTGGAAACTTTGCTAATTGATTGCAGAACAATGGCCGCAAAATCTTTCTAGGAATTTACCATTTGTGCAATAAATTTAAATTAAGTTTCCCTCTTCATATTTAACAAGACAAAACCATCGACAACATAGTGAATTTGAAATTGTTTAAAATTCTTTATAAGAATCCACATTGCATTTCTTGGGCATTACACATCTTTCGTATCTCTTATTTTTATTAGTTAGTTAGCCTTCCATACATGGTCCCGAGTTTCGAAAATCCATCAATGCGCATGTATCTTAACTTTTTGATGCTCCCCTTGCTGAAACTTCACTGCTGCTTAAACATCCTTTACTACAAGCCGCCCCATCCATTCTTCGTCAAGTAACACAATTTTCCACTCATTTTAGAATTAAAAAAAGCCTTTCCCAGAGAATTGTTTTTAATTTTCCCCCGTTAATACAATAATATAAATCACCTTCCTCCATACCATCTCTCTCTCCAAGAAAGAACTTTTAAAAACATATTCTCGTTAATCCCTATCTCATATTCCAATTGATGTATTGAGGTGCACTTGAACAGTTTGAAGTTCTCTTAGCTGCCGCTGTTATTTCAATGATGAACGGTAGGGCGTATAACGAAACACTTTTTTTGGAAATTCAAAATTTCGAGTCGATAAAAAGTTGTTACTAGGGTCACATATTTACTAAATTTTTGTTTAGTTCAATTGAAAAATATTTACGTCTCCCGGAATGGACCTAAAGTTGTTGTTTTTTCCTCAAAAACAAAGATTTTGATTTTTTTTTTACAAAAACATAAATATAAAATAAATTTTTGCTTTCAAGTATAAAAATTTAAAGTTTAAAATATTAATTAACAGTAATAAAAAAAAAAAAAAAATCATATCTGTCATGTTACATTTAGGTCTCCCAGAATTTACATGAAAATCTTATTTTTTTCTGCCATGTTTTGGTTAATTAGCCCTCCGAAGACTTTGCCGGACACAAACAAATTCGGTTAATATTGTTACGAATTTCTGTATATTTGTAAATATGTCGTTGTATTAATTATGTAAATAGAAAATTTTATGTACAATTCGCATAAGGCAGTGCAAGAGTTCGTTCGTCTTCGCTTTCCTGCAATGTGTCTCCTAATGCTTGAAAACGAGTTCTACAGGGATCATGGTGGAAAACGAGTTTTACAAGGGGCAGGCTATTTAACATTATGGTTAATGGCAATCTCGCCAAGTTGGCGACGGTTTTGGCGACTAATTTTTGTCACCAAATTTGGTGAGAAATCGCCAAATTTCGCCAAACTTGGAAACATTTTTGGTCCCCGATCTGGAAAATCCTCCAAATTTCTATCTCTAGAAGATTCACGAAGGATTGACTTTCCTATACAAGGCCGGCCAAGAGTTGAGTTACTGAATTAGTTATCTCTCAACGAGCATTCAGAGAGCTGTATTGCGAAAGTGAACTGTATTGCATTATCTTTTGCGTCGAATTTAGCAGTTGTGTATCTAGTTTTAAACTGCTCTTTGAGCTCCATTGATCATAAGATCTGTACTGAATCTATTAGAGCGGGAAGTTCTGAAGTTGTAAAAGAATCTGCAAAGAGTTATATCGGAATAAATTTCAACAAGTTTTGATCTGTTTTGGCTTCAAATCTTTCGAACCCATCCACACAACAATATGAAGGATTTAAAAAGTAACAAGATGTCCAGCATCCCATTGTAAATTATGGTTTTGTGACTGTCAAAAATATACGTACAGTTAAAAAAAAAAAACTCGTACCGTAAACTAAAAGCTGTTGAAACGTGACCCTCCCCCCCCCCTGCCCTCTCTACACGGCTGGAGATGTCCATAATTTTAAACATCTCAAAGGAGTAAAATAGGCTTGCCCCTCCTAGGCCATTAACTATATTGTTACGAATTTTTGTATATTTGTAAATACTTCTTAGTGTTAATTTTGTAAATAGGAAAATTTATGTACATCTCGCATAAGGCAGTGCAATAGTTCGTCTTTAGTTTGCTTCCCCGCAATGTATGTCTTAATGCTTGATAACGTGTTTTACAGAGGTAACGCTGGGAAGCGAGTTTTAAAAGAAGCATGGCATTTAACATTATGGTAATGGAAATCTCGCCAAATTGGCGAGATAGAGCCAAGTTGGCGACGGTTTTGGCGACTAATTTTTGTCGCCAAACTTGGCGACATTTTTGGTCCCCATGTACATGCATAGGACTTTTCGACTACGATCTGGAAAGTTCTCCAAATATCTACCTCTAGAAGTCTCCAGAAGGTTTGACTCCTATATAAGCCCGGCCATGAGTCAGTTAGTAGTTGACTGGGGTTAGTCAGTTAGTTGACTTGAATTACTGAGTTGATATACTGAGTCTCAGTGAGCATTCAGAGTGGTTCCGAAAGCGAACTGTATTGCATTGTCTTTTGCGGCGATTTAGCAGTTGTGTGTCAAGTTTAACTGCTGTTTGTGCTCTATTGTTGTGTATAGAGCTGTTTTGAGTCTACTAGAACGAGGAGTTCTGCAGTTGTAAAGGAATCTGTGAAGAGTTATACTGGAATAAATTTCTGCAAGTTTTTTATCTGCTTTGGCTTCAAATCTTTCGAACCCGTCCACGCAACAATATGAAAGATCAGGCATTGCATGCACATATATCCTGATCATGAACTTAAGTTGATTAAATGTCAATTATTCCCCTCCCTCCAAAAGCACAAACGTCACTTTGTATCCTGTTACGATACGTAATTACTTCCTCTCCTTGAGATTTTTACTTCCACCTCCTTTTCTCCTCATCCTTAAGACATTAAACGGACATTCCGTCGTCCTTTCGATATGTCGTCGAAGAATTTCACAAGATGTATCTTGATGATCATATTGTTCTCTACTTGTGCTTTGATTGTGTAAGTAGGTTAGCTTTCTTTTTTCTCTTGAAATTCGGTATTTTTTAATTTGAATTATGATAATTAAAATTCTGCATTGGCATTGATGAATGGGGGAGGGGGGAGTTATAAGGTGCAGTTAACTCTTTACACTTTTGACGTTCTTAAAGGCGTATCGCCAAGAATTTGAGATTAGCGCTTTACTTTTGGTACCTGCTTGGTTCTCAATCGCTTCCACTGTTAACAAGTAAATTAAAAGGAACATAGCTCTGTAATTCCCGCAGCTACCACTTAATGATTTTTTAATATTTTTGATAGAAAATTCGGAAATTTCCTTGACTAAACGCAGTCGGTAAAGAGAATAGCGTAAAAAATGAAGGAGTAGTATTACGACTGTGATATCAAAACGAAGAAACTGAAAATATCACACATTTAATCACGCATTTGCATAATAATTCACGCTTTAAATATGACACATTTACATAATAATTTCGAAAATATTACGAACCTTTGGCGTAACAAACACAGTTCCGTGCCTAGCATTAAAGATTATTTTAAAAAGCTAGAAAAGATAAGAGTTAAATTTTTTAATATTTTTGGCTGATGAGGAGAGAATTCCGAATTGCTCAAACATGCTTAAAAATCTTCACTAGCCAGGATTTTCTAATTTTGTAAATTTAGAAAGGTTTATTTCTGTGCGTTTCAACAATATTGATAATAATTGAGAATAATACGAATATTCATTTTCGTTTCTGCACAATTTAGTTTACCAGCAAGCATCTTTTACGTAATAAAGAGTAGTGCAATCAGATAAAAAATGAATAAGAGGTCGAATTTTCAAAAGAACAAGATGAGACAAACTTTGAGAGGTGGCAGTGCATACCAAAACAGTTTTCTTCAAAGAATACATCGCTAAAAAGATAACGCGTTTGGAAACGCTAGCTTCCGTAACGTTAAAATGTTGCAACTGTCTTCTGGAGAATGTCACATGGGCAAATGTCACTTTGGTCCCCTTGAATATAAAGCGAGGCTCATCTACTATCTTTCAATATACGCCCAGTATATGTTTTAAGGTCCCTCTAAGTTTAAGTAACTTTTGACGCCAAATTGATTGGACTGCAAAGCTTTCAGTCCAGTCAATTCAATTCAGTGGCAAAAACGAGTCATACCTGTTTGCACTGTAAACTAAGTGTGACTCGAACAGAACGAGTAGCTGCTATTCCAAATGGGCTTGATTTTGTTTAAAAATGTGTTAACGTTTATTGTGCTTCTGACATTAAAACCGTTTAGAAATTGTCTGGGTGGCATATTTAAATATTTTTTACAATAGCACGCTCTCTTAAAAAACTATAACCTGTATTCTGTTGTCAAATTATATCTAAACTTCAGATGAAATTATGCAATTTTCATTGTTTAATTCCATTTCCCATACCTTAAGAAATAAAGAATCTTACCTCCTTACTCGTGAATATTTGGTACGGTTTCAGGTGCTTGTTTCTGGCCAACTCTAGGATCCGTACATCGCAGGCAAATGCAATTCGAGATTTTGATCTCGGTCAGATGACAAGGGCGTAGGAAATTCTCCATATTCATATAACACCAAGGGACACCCGGTAGTCCTAGGTCTTAAAAAAAAAAAAACGACTAAATTTAAACATTTCACTTTATGACCTCATATTAATAAGCTGAAGAAATTAAAATTCTTACAGTAAAAAAAAATACTTAGTGATAAACAGTATGTATTTTCTAAACCTCGCACACCTTTATAAACTTGTATGTTTGTCTTCGTGTAGTCACGGAAAAGGAGGTAGAGGTGGAGGAAGTCGTGGAGGTGGTGGCAGCAGAGGTGGTGGTGGTTGGGGTAGAAGCTCCAGCAGTAGCTCGTCATCTTCCAGCTATGGATCGTCGTCTTCGTCATCTGGTTCATCACGCTATGGCTCGTCTTCGTCCTCAAGTGGTGGATATTCGCCCAAATCCGGCTCCTCGTCTTCCTCTGGTGGTGGATATTCCTCCAAATATGGTTCGTCGTCGTCGTCCTCTGACGGTGGATATTCGTCAAAATATGGCTCGTCTTCGAGTAGTGGGACGTCCTCGTTTAAATATCCGAGTTACCCCAGTAGTGTAAAGGATCATAGTCCTCTCAGTGGAGGCTCAGTAAGTGAGTATTAAGGGATTAGTAAAGGGAAAGCAGAAAGCTGGTTAGATGGATATTGGATATATTCAAAGCGAGCAAAAGATGGGCTATAATGCGCTAGAACATATGTTGATCAATATCTGTGGATGGGGGGAGGGGGGGACACATTCTATAAGGTTCTTTTAAGGAAAAACTGCCGCATTCGTGTTCTAAATGGGCAAGAGCGGGAAATATCACCCCACGCAGCCTGACAGCTGAGAGTAGTCTGTTACGATCGCCACCAAGTCTGCTCACGTTGAAAAATTATATCTCAGAGAGCCGATAGAACATCAGAATAGATTGCGAGGTTTCTTATTAACCCTTAGCACTCGATGCCTCCTTCGCTTGGAGGATCCAACAACTCGAGACGTTTCGAAGTATTTTTGGTTCAGTTCATGGTTGCGAGCCCGCTTCAAAGAAACTAAATGTAAACAGTCTACCTTGCATCGAATTTTCGCACCAAATCTAGAGGTGAGCGAAAGTCGCCTCTCGAGTTGCGGCACCAAATCATTTAGTGAGTGAAAGGTATCTCTCGAGTGCAAAGGGTTACGAGTGCAAGGGTACTTGTGCTTGGTTGGAGTTTTTCGAAAAGCAAATGTATTGTAGTGTAGTTTCTAGTTTGAATTTTTTTCTTTGGATAAAGGGTTACATGACGGACATACTTTGTCGAAACATTGTAGGTTAACTCTATATATTGAATTCGGTTAGTTACCGAGGCGTTTACATGAATTAGCATATCACTCATTAATTTCTATAAGCCAATATTTCGGTGAAGCACAACATAGAATTCTTTATCCTACGGCTTACAAGTTCATCACCAATCTAACCACGAAAACAAGGCAGTTATGGGGCTAAACATTCAAGCTTCTTAAGCCCCATTTTTTTTTTAAATTTAGCATGAGTTTCTGCTATACACGCCTTAAATATAAATGAAAATAAATTAATAAAATTTATAAATGCAAATGGATTAATAAAATTTTAGAACAAGCTTCTTGCCAAGCGAACTAAAAGGATATTGTTTATATCGCAGAATTTAAACCTTGACGTGAACACTTCGAAGATTTAACTAAAATCGTAGCTCAAGAGATACATATATAATGACTTAGTACTTTTTCTTGATTTCAAGAATTCTTTTCCAAATAACAATCCCACAAAGTCACAAATGTGCATTTACAATATTTACTTCAATCTCACAATGTTTTCTTTTTCCTTTCAGGTCATATGCCGAGCAGTTTCAGAAATTTTGAAGCCGACTTAGCTAAACAAAGAGCACAGATGGATGCAGCCTTGGAATCCTTAAGAAGAAGTGAGTAAATTTTTTGTAAGCCACATCCCCCTATTTGTTTGTACACACATTATTGGGTAATTCTTTGTAAGTTTGTACAAGTACTATTGGAATTTTACAAGCATATCCTGAAATTCTTATCTTGAGCTGGAATTTCAACCCGGGAAGACGTGGCAATTGTCCAAGAAGAACTTTCCTAAGGGACCACTTTATTTTAGATGTCAACTAAAATCTTATGTACTATCTATGTATTTGTATGAAATACTTTCAATTATCCTATATATAATATAGGGTAATAAAAATATATCATTCATTTCTTTTTCTTCCCATTTCTACACGTTTTGAAACGCCATGAGTTTTAAAAAAATGGTCTAGAAAAAATTTCTGTGTGTTTGTGGTCAACATTAGGCTTGGGCGATGTATCGATACATCGTCCAAAACCGGTGTGAAGTCAACATCGTCGAACCGGTGTCACTATTTTCGCATAACCGATACATCACGATCTTTTTTGACGAGCGCTCGATTCTTGCTTAGCACTTCAAGGACGAAGAAACGTGATGCCATTATTCATGCGCGGGGTTTCTAAGATACTATAGAAACGTATTGAAACCGTCGATACCTCGCCGTTTGAAACACGATCCACATTGCAGTAATCCACCCTGCGTATGCGCGGTGTCTCCAAGACTGTATAGAAACGTACTGTAACAGTTAACACCGCGCCGTTTGAGACTATTTCCATTTGCTTTTGCTGGGGCGATACTTCGAATCATCGGCATCGGGGTAACCGTATCCATCTTCGGTATGTGCGATGTTTACAAGATTATATAGAAACAAAGCACCACATACGGCATCTCGCACTTATTCACTCATACATGTTGCATTCGCTTTTGCATCCCCTGGCTTTTGAAATTTCAAATAACGTTGGAAAAAAGTGCACATTTCAAGGAAAAAAAAGCACATATGACATTTTGAAATTATAATTCAATTTTGCAATGTGTTTTTTATAGGTCTCGCGTTTATTTCCTATTTCGTTTTTACAACTGAGTATTGAAATTTCGAGGTCGTTTTCAGGCTCTAGTAGTCTAGTAATATTGGAGATTCGATGAAAGAAGTATTCCTTTTATTGTTTGAACATTATTTATGTTGTTCTCTCAACTCTTGGAAAACGTTTTGATTTTTATTTAATTTATCATCAGATATAAGACCTTGATATTCTATTTTTGGAATTCAATTGAGTATTTCCTAAACTTTTTTTTTCATTTTTTTTCTTTTTTTTTTTCTGTAACTTGGAAGAAATAAAATATAGCATTTTTGTATTTTTAAATTTTTTGCATCAGAATTACTTCAGGATTTTTTATATCTAACATTTTTACCCTTTGAGAGCTTTGCTCTATTTATTAACTCAAGGGGATTGCGGTATTCTAGCACGGTAATTTCTGTCTAATTTTTACCCAGTTAAGATAATCAGATTATTTATTACTATGATGGTTTATTATACCTGCCAAAGTCCATATGAATTAGCGCATGGACTGATCACAGTTATTTCTCTAATTTGGTTGCTTAAATACTTATAAACGATTTTTTCCCATTTACGTTGAAGGATTTTCTCTTCTGACTAATAAGTAAATAAAAGTTTTATAATTTTTTTTTCAGTTTGTACAATTTGAATAAAGTTTATTTCCATAAGATTAATTACTCAATTTAACTTGCTGCTTAAAAATGCGGAAATGCAGATTTTTTTGGCACAAAATAAAGATCATTAGAATTTTAATCTGTTATGCATTAATTTTATTTTTTTGTTTAATAGTTATATTGTACATAGTAAGTAATACTATATTAATTATAAAGTATGTTTTTGATTTAATAATTAAGAATGTCCAATAACTAAAGTAACGTGCACTGCCATGAAGTGCACTTGTCCTCCCCCCCCCCCCCTTCTCCTTTCCTGATAATAACAAAATAAAATTTCATTAAGATAGAGAAATTGAAAAATCTAGATTAAACCAAAAAAAAAAAAAAAACCCGGCTTATACCCCTTTGGGTGCTTAGTGTATCCTCCTGAAAATAATTCGGTCGCTGCTCATGTTATTTAAAATAAACTTCCATACATGAATTCAATAAAATATTACAAAGTTAAGTAAGCATAACTTTCAGTTATATAGCGTGTTATGAAAACGTTGTTTTATAATATTTTGTAAAAAAAATAGTTCACATCGCGATGTATCGTGACATCGTGATGTTTGCTTCCCGATACATCACGATGCAGAAATGTTAACATCGCCCAGGCCTAGTCAACATAACCCCCGAATGAACTAAATATTAAAATTTTTTACCTGGGTTATTGGTAACCAAGAAGCCTGTCATGAAGGTTTTCGTCAAAATAGCGCGTGAGCTAGAGATAAGTGCCATTGAAAAGTATGTTTCTCAGCAATTGTCCAAAAATTACTCCAACTGTTTTATTAAAAAACTAGTTAAACACCCGTGCTTCACTACTTAATTGTACCATGCGCAATTTTTTAGCTATATTTGCATGGCCCTGGGTTGCGAAGATCCGTCATTGGTGTATAATTCCCAGCTTTTGGCGCTTCGCTCGCAGGAAGGTTCATTGCAGTTCAAAATAAAGTACGCTTTGCTCGCTGAAAAGTTCATTAACACATAAGAACAAGCTTACTTCCCTCGTTGAAAGGTTCATTGGTATGCAAACATAAGCTCATTTCACTGACTAATAACTAATTGCTAAGTAAACCCATAATATCAGAAGGCCCTCCCCTGTTGAGAAACAAAAAAAATTTCCCCGGTAATACAATAATATAACACCCCTTTGAGAACATTTTAACACGTGTTTGAGAAAAGCGAAATTAGAAGGCCATAACTAATACTTATGTTGAAATTTTCAGAGCTCTATGCCAATTAGAAGAAATTCTGTTCTTCAAAAGAGCAATTCGAAGGCCAAAACTACTTATATTGAAAATTTCAGAGCTGTAACCCTATTAGAAATTGTTTTGTAAAATATTTATTAATAAATAAAAAAAAAAAAAAACTAATCAAAATTTTAAAATTCTATTTTTCAAAAGTCCAATTAAAAGGCCAAAACTACTTTTATTGAATATTTCAGAGCGGTAGCCTTATTAGAAATCGTTTCGTGAAATATTTTGTTAGTTAATTAAAAAAATTAATTTAAAAAAAGCGAAATTTTAAAATTTAGTTTGTCATAAGACCAATTAGAAGGCCAAAGCTACTTATATTGAAAATTTCAGAGTTGTAGCCCTATTAGAAATTGTTTTGTAACATATTTATTAATTAATGAAATTTTTTTTTAAAAAATCACAATTTTAAAATTCTGTTTTTCAAAAGTCCAATTAGAAGGCCAAAACTACTTATATTGAAATATTTGTTAATTAATTAAAAAAATTAATTTAAAAAAAGTAGGCAACATTTTACAATTCAGTTTGTCGAAAGTCCAATTAGAAGGCCAAAACTACTTATGTTGAAAATTTCAGAGCAAAATTAATTACAAAAAAAAGTAATCAAAATTTTAAAATTCTGTACGGCAAAATTCCAAAACTACTTATGTTGAAATTTTCAAAGCTGTAGCCTTCTTAGAAATCGTTTTGCAAAATATTTGTTAATTAAAAAAAAAATTATCCCAGAAACCTTCGCGGGAGTGTACTCAACAACTTCACTAAGTTTCATGGCGATCGGAAGAATGGTGTAATAATGCATAGATGACAAACAGACAGACGTACAATTATTTTTATATAGATAGATTGCTCTCGTAATTCCTTTTAAGATGTTCTAAATATTTCCACCTCCGACATTCCCATAGCAATTCTATAAAGGCATAAAAGCAATAAAAACTAAAGCCTTTAACACAGAGCATATTGCCAATTTTGCCATTTTGGCAGGTTTTTTTTTCCGACGAATATAATAATCATCAAAAATAACTCCAAACTGGCCAGTTTTTTTAAATTAATAAAAATATTAATACGAAAACGACAAATTACATCAATCCATATAAAATTTAAATGCAGTGTCCAGGTTGAAAGTTGTACTACACCTTATTTAAAATTAAGTAAGAAGGCAATTTTATTAGTAGTTGGGAGGGGGGTGGGGTGAAGAACTCCATTCCCATTTGTCCAAATATAAATCTAAATAAGACTCTGCTTATCCTAGAATTTACAATGGTTGGTTGGTTGTTTTCAGATTATCTGGCGCCGTCAGCAACACGAGGGCTATAATAAGCCGAAACATTCGTCATTTGACAAGCCAACATACATTTACAAATACCCATGCCTTACACTGCACTCGAACCCGCAACCTCGCGGTCTATACTAAACTCCAACTTAACTTAACATCACTAGACGATAGATCTTCACCGTGCTCATAGGCAATTAATCCATTTTAGCGGAGTGAAGACATAATTCTCGCCAAACCTTATGGCCTTTTGTTCTCTACAGGGTTGTGATTTGGCGAACATTATGCTTTCACGCCGCCAAAATGGATAAAATACCTATGAGCACTGTGACGATCTACCGTCTAGTGATGTCAAGTTAAGTTGAAGTTTAGTATAGAAGCCAGCACGTTAACCACTATACCGTTTGGTCGGCATAGAATTTGCAATGAAAAACGGTATTGAAAGGCTACAGTAAATTATTTGTTCTTTAAAGAACGACAGTTCAATGTTAAATTAATGCAAAACTCTTGGGAAAAGCTTTCCGAAAATTACTGTGAAGTATGGTTTATAGCATATTTATCATGATGCGGTAGAGTTCCAATCTTCTAAGCCTCGGCTATGCATACCAAAATAGGCAACGAAAGCTGACGATCTCTCTTGAACAAGAATACCTCGCAAGCCAAAGGGGCCAAGTTCGGCATGGATGTTCGTTGTGGTTCGGAATATACGTTAAGCTGTAGGTCCCTAGCTGATTACTCGTTATTGTGCATAAAATTAGGTAATTGAGCGCACAAATAAACCGAACCTCTTGAACAACAAAACTGTTTAAAATAGTATGGCGTATGAAAAGTATTTTACACACGTTATGCTAAAGGTGAAAACAAGCGGTTTAAGTGGGTTAAAGAACTCAAAACAGAAAATAGGTTTGATTTCTTAGCAATTGTAAAGTTTGTTCAAAATGGAAGGGGAAGTTCCCGAAAATAGATTCTTTTCCAAGCTCTCCTTTTTGAGCTTATACTACTCAGCCCAATTCCTAGGCTCATTTTGTTAGTTTGCAAAGTAGGCAAGAAACCAAAATGAAATTTTTTTTCTAAAAGGGTAAAAAATAAAACCGTAAAGAAAAAGTGAACGAAGAAATAAAACTATGGTATTTAAATGGCTGATGCTATTTCAAATGTAAACAATTACAGTTGTGCGGTTGTGGGAAAAATCGGTTATGTTTTTTTTTGTTTTTTTTATTTGTTAGAATATGGGTTGCTATTAGGAAATTATACGGAAATAAAGTTCCTTTTTTAATTCTTAAGTTTTAATTATTGTTTACAAATATCCTAAGTTTTGATTCTTATAAAAATATTAATTCAAATTAAAAACAGAAACTATATCAAAAATATGAACGAAATTTGGGTCACACACTTAAAATAGCACTAATAAAAGAAAAATTGGAAGAATAAGCAAGTAGCATCGATTAGGTGTAAGATGCATTTTGAGGAAGAAGTCCATTTCAGATTTCACTTCCTTTCAGGCCTACAACTTATCAGGAGTGTTTCACCATCTAATTGTTTTGTAATTTAGATATACTGTTATATGAGAGTTAAAAGATATTAAAATCGCTCATATGGTTACGTAAGTGACTAAAATCTTGGAAAAAGTCGTTTCTTCTTTTTCATTTAAATTTTTGTGGAATGGGAAAAGATAAATAATTTATTTACTGCATCAGCATTCTGAGACATCGAGTGACAATTTTTGGATGAGTATTTGAGGTATATTTTCAAATTTCGTATAACTTTCCAAAATCATTAAAATCGTGGAGCTGGATAATGTTAAACGGTTATAGCGAAAAGGTTCAGTTGATCCAAAGTGCTAAATTGAAAACGAAAGACTTTGCTTAAGGTTTGCATTTTAATTTGAATCCAGTCTTCTGGACCTTTTCAGCTTAATTTGTCATTAAATTAAAAAGTAAATGCAAGAATGTGAAATGTAAGAGTGCCTTAAAAACTTCACACATCAGTTTTCAGGCGGTATGGAATTAATCCTCAAAATATTAATATCCATTAATAACTTATATACACAAACGAAATTAATAGAAAATTAGCCGCTTTTGGCCTTAGTCTCTTAAATCTAGATAAAATGCATACATACTCATAACTGAACCAAAATAAAAATACTAAAAGTGAACTCTTAGGGTAAGGTTAAAAAGTTTCTATAACAAACTAAATTGGATTGGAGGCATGGATTCAATAAAAATTATGTGTGTGTTAATTTAAATTTGGAAATATACGGGACAAATATATTAATAACGTATATTCGGTGTGTCATTATGGCTTCATGTTAACATTTAACTTTATTTTCAGGTTCTCAATCCTCAAGTTTCCCAGCGGGAAATTACCCAAGGCAACAATTTTCTCATAAACCCGCGATATCTTTCGGAAGTTCACAACAAAGTCCTGCTTCTCTTGGCATTCCAAATGCAAACTACCCGAGACAACCAATCCCCAACTTTCAGGGTATACCTTCCCATAGTTCATTTCAAGCACCAGGAATTTCGAACATCAATTATCCCCATTTACCCTCTGGAGCTTCTTCATTTCAAGGCATTCCACAAGCTAATTATCCAAAACAACCAATTTTACAAAATCCGAGCATACATTACCAAAGCTCATCGCCACAAGCAAGCTTTTCAAATGCCAACTACCCGAGACAACCAAACCCCCACCAAACCATTGGAAGCTTTTCAAAAGGGTTCCAAAATGCCAATTACCCAAGACAAGCCCTCAACCCCAATCCGTCTGTACCCCTAGTACGAACTTCTCCATTAGGAAATCAACCAAGTAGGTCTTCAGGAACCTACAGCCATCCACCAAGTAGCATTTCTAATGCAAACTATCCGAGGCAACCTTCCAACTATCAGTCTTTACCACGGCAAGTCTTAGGCAGCGGGGTGTGGAATCCTAAATCTGGAATGCCAGCTCCTGTCTACATGAACTACGGGGGACTGCCAACAGGAGCAAATATGTACACCAAACCAATAAAGAAACAAGGATTCCTGGGTTCCTTGATGTCCATGGGAGGCTCTAGCAAATCCTACAAGAACAAGCACTACGGTTCATACCCAAGCCCTTATGGCCTAGGTGGAGGAATGCCAGCAAATGTATTGGGAGGATTCATGGGCAACAAAGGAAGCAAAACAGCAATGTACACCATTTTACCCTACATGGCAGCAAGGAAGTCTTCAAAGTTGTTTAAGCCGAAATTTGGTTTTTATAGCTACAGGCCCATTCGATATCATTCCTATCATCATCATTCATACATGCACGATCCGGAATATGCAAGTGTACACTATGATGTTTACAACAATGATTACGGTAAGTTAATATGAAACGATATCATTTCGTTTTAAAACCACACACACGTTTACAAATTTTCCATTTAATTAGAGTCAATAATGTTTTTTTTTTATTTTTTTTTTTTTGTTTTTTTTTTTTTACAGAAGGCAGATGTAATCGTCCTATCAAGCCAGATCATGCAAATATTGTATGCAATTCAACGCATAACCAAGTGTAAGTAGAACTTCAGAACACAGAGTTAATCATTATTTTTGTATTTGTAAAATTACTCTCCTTGTTTAACTAAAAAAAATCAAAAGATTTCCACAAAAGGTATTTGCAAAAATAAGAAGGTGGAGTCAATTTAATAATCGAATTGAAATTTATGGAATAGAATTTCTAACAGCATGATCAAAATTAACACTTTGAAAACATAGATGGCTTAACGCAATGGTCGCCATCATAGGTTCCTTTTGAAAGAAATTAAAAATATATATAACTATGGAATGAAAGTACATGCTCGTCAATAGCAGTACCTTCTACTCTATATAAACTACAAAACTTATTACATAGGAGGTATTTGAAAAATTTATGAGACTGACAGAAAACACATGTATTTTGTGTTTTATATTTTAGATTCAGAGCGTAATATTCTAACTTCCCTATTTCAATAGAAAATCATACGAGACAAACAAACGAATTTTTGCTACAGCTGTTTCACCAAATTATTCATTTCTCCTTTAATTGTTGTAATTGTGTACTTTCATTCTTATTACAATTATATTTTAGTGATTGTGACGTAACTTGCCAGGAAGGCTATCAATATGCTGACAATACGACCAACAAAACGAACAAGTGTTGGCACGTCTCTGGAACATGGAATCCCACGAAAAACTTTCCAGCTTGCAAACGTAAGATACAAATACACAGACTAATGTTATTACTTAACAATTCTAGAGGATTCATTTTTCCATTTTTTTATCGTTGATTTGATATTTTGTATTATTGTAGGAGACATAATTCAGCGCACTTTTTCCATGGATGCAGAACAATGGAAAAAGCGCGCTGAAGATTATCTCTCATTATAATAGTACGAAACGTCATTTAATTTCATGATGGTCAGAGGAACTCTTGATAGGGATAGCAAACGTTCTTGTGACTTCACGACCTTGAACTGTCTAAAGTAATCCTTCCTGGGCTCCAGAAGCCTGGTGGTTAAAGGCACTGCGCTCATGAGCAGTAAATCGTGGGTTCGGTCCTGGCTTCGCCGAATACTGGCGTGTACGATAATGGGAGGCTGGTGTATATTAAATAGGTCGTGGATTCAATATCTTTTCATTGGTGTGGTGGGGTTGGAGGATGAGGTGTGCGCGATAAGGTTTCAACTTCGTAATCTTATCATAGTTTAAAATTGCGATGTGTATTTGGCTATGATAAGTACTTTTTAGTGTCAGAATAGAGATTCCTCCCCTTATACTGAAGACACTGCGGCGCTAATTGGCACCATCTGGTGACATGAAAATGTATCGGTAAGATTTCTAAATAACCCAGAGAACAAAGAATAATATCATGACTTCTCACTCTCCATCTCTTCTTGCCACTCTGATTTTCAGAATTTAGACCATTGTCAAACTACTGTCCCGCATTTCCTTTGAGCACATCGTGAAGACGTGTAAAGTACTTATAAACAAGTCACTAGGCATTCCAATGGATAAAAAAAAGCCTTTGAAGAAAGCATAGGTTTGAGTTTTTGATATTTTTTTTTATCTTTTAAAATCTCAGTTTTTAGTCACTAAACTACGATTTTCTGTTTTACAGCCGTGTGCGACAAACCATGCTTGAACGGCGGTAAATGCGTAAATCCAGGAGAATGCGGTTGCCCAGCCGAATACAGAGGGCCTCATTGTGAATTGCGTAAGTAATTAACAAGCAATCGAGTAATTAATTTTTAAATAAAGCAAGCTGTCATTCTTAAATTTGCCGCATCAAGATACGATATGTATTTAAGCTCGTTCTTTTTTTCGAAATTAGATTTCTTGAAATGCGACATCCGAAGGTTGGCGAACGGCGCGAAGATTCTGTGGATGTGCTCTCACACCAAGAACGAGACCTCGTGTCGAGTGAAGTGCAAACCCCCCGCCGAGTTCGTTCCTCGTTCCGAGTCCGTGTACAAGTGCACTCCGGATGGAGTGTGGACACCCAGCACCCTACCACTCTGCGTCGTGCCATCAGGTAGGAAAATGTGCCATTTCTGTGCCGCGTATGCCAACGATCGGGTGCCTACTTTGGCAGGAAATTGAACTATTTTAAAATTTGGGTGAGTTTATGGAACAAAATTTCATCGGTCTTCAAATAAAATCATAGATTCAAAAATATGTTGGAGAAGATTCCGAGTGAGGGAGAAGACTGATACCATCTCTAATACCAAAACCAGAAAACTTCTTTGGGGCATTCTATTATACATTAGGTACTTTAATTGATTCAATTTGCAACATTACATTTGGTCTTTTAACAATCATTGAAAAATACAATACTTATTGAATATTTTATGCACAGGGTGGCCACAAAATTCAGGAAAAAAGTTCCATAGTCATTAATTCTCTGATCGATTTCTAAAAAATTCCCCGATTTTATGACAAACTTTTTTTTTTGAATTTTCCCAATTTTTCCAGATGTTTAGACACCCTTATCAAATAAAACATAACTACAGAGATAATGTGCTTGTTTTTTTAAAAAAAAACTTTGGTTGTAATGAAAAGTTTATATTATTCCGTAACATTAAACTTGTAACGATTACCACCACAATTCTCAAGGTAAATGACGGATGGACGTTGAAACGTACCTTCAAAACAATGATAGAAAATTTCTCTTAAAATTTAAAAAATCCTTGACATTTCCCCGATTTCCAGGTTCTGTGGTCACTCTGTTATATGAACTTTTAGAGTCATGATTTTTCATAACACAGTCATTATTCGGCGATGTTTTTCTTTAAGGCGTCTTCTCACTTTAGGCACCTCGAAAATAGGCTAATTTCGATTTTTTTTTCGAGGATTTTTGCAAACAATTATGGGATAAAATGGATCCTATATAATAAACACATCTTTCAAGTACAAGAAAAAATTTATTTATTATTTTTTTGAACAATTATTATAATAAAACCGTTGTAAACCCGTGTAGAAATGTAATGTTGATGAAATTTCGGAAACTATCCGGCCGATTGTCATGAAATTTGAATGACATATTCTTCATAGTTATGGCTATAGCGCATATCATCAGATTTTTAAAATTTTGATTTGAAGTATTTTTTTTTTTACAAAAAACTGCAAAAAAACGTGTTTGTTTTTTTTACTTTTTCGAAAAACGTGCGCCATTTTGTTATTTTCGCGAATATCAAAAATCTGATGATATGCGCTATAGCCATAACTATGAAGAATATGTCATTCAAATTTCATGACAATCGGCCGGATAGTTTCCGAAATTTCATCACCATTACATATCTACACGGGTTTTTCGATGCTACTGTTTTATTATAATAATTGTTCAAAAAAATAAAAAATAAATTTTTTCTTGTACTTGAAAGATGTGTTTATTATATAGGATCCATTTTATCCCATAATTGTTTGCAAAAATCCTCGAAAAAAATCGCGAAAATAGCCTATTTTCGAGGTGCCTAAAGTGAGAAGACACCTTAATTATAAATTTTCTTGTATGCAGCTTTATGTTTCCATTTTACTTTTTATTAAGTATAATTAAGTGAAAGGCACCTCAAAAATTAAAATACAAGTAGAAAAAACATTATTTTGAACACATAGATAAAAAAAAAAGACGGTAGAAAACATCTTTTGAATTATGGTTACACAAAAATAATAGAACACGTGAATGGGCTCAGAAGCAACATTGTCTGAACACATAGATAAAAAAAAAAGACGGTAGAAAAAACACTTTTGAATTAATAGTTACACAAAAATGTTAGAACACGTTAATGGCTCAAACCTATTTGGATTGGCAATGCATCCCGTGCTAGAAACTTAACATTTTAAAGATTATTAAACTGAGTCAACGAATTAGTACTGTATGTATTAGGTTAAATGTTCGTAACATAATAAAACAACGTCACACTTTTTCAAAAGCATACGTTTATAAATAATAACTTTAATTAGAATTTTAATGATTATTCCTTATTTACTGTACTAGATAACAAAAAACTTATTCAGTCAATAGTTTAAGAGACATTTAAGAATAGGTAATCTTTTTAGATTGATACTATTTTTTTATTTTTTATTTTGACCTAAGTTCGGGATCTGGAGGCAAATCAAATAACTTTGAATTGTTTTCCTAAAATTTAGAAAAACTAATTATACCGAGAAGCTTTCGTTCTTAAAGCAATATTTTAAAAAACTAAAACCCTTATCATACTAAAAAAATTCTAGTCTTTGTCAATAACGTTTGATTCTTAGTCTTCTTCCTTTTCAGGCTCAGAAGAACAAAATGTTACGAAAATACCGGAAGAACATGTTACAAAAGTAACAGCCTGAGAAAATCCGACTGAAGATCTCCAGCAAGACTACCTTTAAAGATAAAATTAAAAAAAAAAAAAAACTATACATTTTTGCGCGTCTATGTAACACAGAACTGACAAATGTCCTTAAACGGGTCCACAAAGCTAGTAATTTATATTAAAACCTTATAAAAAATATTATAGTTTAGGGCAGATTCGCGAACCAGTATAGTTCTTAAGTTTTCTTTCTTTTTTTAAATGTAAAAGAGTGAAAGTTTCAAAATCTTTTTTACAGAAGATGATAAATTCGAATCATATTCTAAGTTCTAAATATATTTTCTGTATAATTATTATATCTGTTTACATTTGTATTGTCGTATGATACTTTAAAATCAATTGAGAGTTCTTAATAAAATACATTTTATTAAATATGTATCGATTTATATGCATATTTTTACTTTCAATTACCCATATGTACACACAGGGTAATGAAAGTATAGTATCAGGTCAAACAAAATTATTTTTGTGTGTGCATTTTTTCACGTTTTGAAACATCCTTATCTCAAAAAAGTGATCTAGAAAAAATGCCTGTCTGTGTGTATGCATGTGTGTCTGTGGTCAGCACAACTCCCGAACAAATTGACCTACGATGTTAAAATTTGGCATACGGGTTGCTGGTGGCCATGGGACCTACCATTAAGGTTTTCGACACAATCGCGCACGCGCCTAAGGCTCCTTTCACATTATCCGACTTTTGTCGATCCGCAAAAGTAGGAAGACAATTTCGGTAGCACCTGCTTTCACACTACACTCCTTTCACACTATCCGATTTCCGTCGGACGAAAAAAGCTGGGTGAAGCAACGCGCTCGCACTCAATGCACGTTTTTTCAATTACAAGTTCAGTTTGTGTTTGAGTGGTTATTATAGAGCTTACGATATTTAATTTACAATGAATCACAGAAAAAAAATTAAATTATTGCATTTTATAATCGCCGCTGAAAGAGGCAATAAGGTAAACAACGCGTTTGGGTGCATCCTATCAATGAAAGAAGAGAGGAAGTGGGTTTATTTTATACTTTGTTTGAGGATTTACGAGAAGAGAAAAATAAGTTATTTTCAAGTAAATGATAAAAGTTTTTCAATTATTTTCGAATATCCATTGCCTTCTTTGATGAGCTACATCAGCGTTTGCCCCTAACTTTTAGAGGCGGGCCGTATAGATTTAGGTTGAAGCTTTTCGCGGTCCGGATACACCAATATATATGTATTTTTAATTATTATCGATTTAACATTATATAGCATTTCTGACAACTGAAAAAAAATATTGATTTTTTTTTATCTTAATAAAATAGCAATCGGTAATTAATTATTTTTTTTAAATAATTAAAAAATTATTATTATCGTTATTAGTAATTTAAAGTCTAAAAAAGAAGTGAATCTTTTGTTCCAAAGTAACAATGGGACTTGGTCTAACTTTTAAACTAAAATATTTAAACTGTGCTTCCAGTTTACTTTATCTGTTTTAGCCAATATCAATTGTGAGACGATGGTGATCGAAATCGTTCAGTTTATTTTATAATAGAGAAGATGGTCTGTTGCAGTATTTGTAGCAGTCAGTCTTAATAAATTGGCCAAATGAGATTCAGTTAAGTTATTCCTGTAAATTATTCTTGATGAAATCCATCTTGCTGAAAGCTTCTTTATGTAGATTCTTCGGAAACATAGTGGAAAACTCTGTTCTACATAATTAACGCATGCTATTTCGGGTTTGGTTGGTTGTATTCAGATTATCTGGCGCCGTCAGCAACACGAGGGCTATAATGCGCCGAAACATTTCGTCATTTAACAAACCAACATACATTTACAAACACCCATGCCTACACGGGACTCGAACCCGCAACCTCGCGGTTTAGAAGCCAGCACGCTAACCACTATACCGTTTGGTCGGCCATGCTATTTCGGGAAAATTACAGTTATGTAAAAAGAGGTCCACAACGTGAAATTTTATTTTTTAATCCCCTGTGATGTCGACGGGCCACATAAAAATCTATTGCGGGCCAATACGGCCCGCGGGCGCGTAAGCTACAACTAAGTAAGCTAAGTAACGCTGAGATACATGAAAAACTTAAGGATGTCCTTCAGCGCCAAAACACACAATTTAGGAATTGCATACAAACAATTGAGATGCTGGCTATTACATTGAGGTAAATATAAATAGTAGCAGTGTTATAGTATAATATAAATATAAAATACATATAATATGCTGTATTCGTAGAGGATGTCCATTAAAAGACCGACCCATAGTGAACTTAAATACTAAAACACAATTTTGAGATAAAAATTAAGGTACATTCCTATTTCGAATGTTATTCTTATTTTCTTCAAGTTTAAAAAACTAGGGGGGGGGGGGGACAGTCCAGTCATTTACACTCTGTATTTACTTGTACAGGGGTGGGAAGTGCGAAAGCCCAGTTTGGAGCAGCAAAATTTAACATTTGGAGCAGATTCGCGAAAAATTGGAGCAGCAAAATTTATCTTTTGGAGCAGAATAAGAGAAAATGTAGCAGCAAAATTAGAAATTAGTAGCAGAAATATAATAAATTGTAGCTGATTTAACTACAATTACAATAATTAAAATTTGAACTTGTATAATTTTTATTTGTAAATTTAAAAGATATAAATTGTTAAAAAAAATAATAAAAAAAAAAAAAAAAAAAACATATATATTTTTTAGCTTTTGACACTTTGCGAACGGGTTTGCTATGCAAAATCAAGCTCTCTTTGCTTGCTAAAAGTTTCATTGTAGCACAAACACAGCTCGATTAGCTCTCTGAAAGGTTTAATTGATATGCAAGCACAAGTTCGCTGAAAATTTATTGCTACGCAAGGACAGGCTCGCTTCACTTTCTAGAAGGTTCATTGCAGTGCAAGCACAAGTTCGCTTGACTCGCTAAGTATTAATTGCAACGTAAACCCTTAAATATCAGAACCCCCTCCCCATCGAGAACCAAAAAATGTGCCCGTTCATACAATAACACAACCCTCCCTCACCTCTCTGAATTATTTTAACAAATGTTTATGAAAAGCAAAATTAGAAGGCCAAAACTACTTATATTGAAAATTTCAGAGCTCTAGATCTAGTAGAAGTTGCTTTGTAAAAATATTAATTAAAAAACAAATTAAAGTTTTAAAATTCTGTGTTTCAAAAGTCTAACTAGAAGTCCAAACCTACTTAGGTTGAAAATTTCAGAGGTGTACCTATATTTAAAGTCGTTAAAAAAAAAAATTTACATAACAAAAAAAATTAAAAAAAAAAAAAAAAAAAAATTTTTTTTTTGACATTCTGTTTGTCAAATGTACAATTTGAAGGTAAAAACTACTTATGTTGAAAATTTCTGAGCTGTAGCCTAATTAAAAGACTATTTTTTAATTAAAAAATTAGTTAAAAAAACTAATTAAATTTTAACATTCTGTTTTTAAAAAGTCTAATTAAAAAAAAGCCAAACCTACTTATGTAGAAAATTTCAGAGCTGTACCTCTATTTGAAGTCGGTTGGTAAAAAAATTAATTAAAAATGAACTAATTAAAATTTTAACATTCTGTTTATCAAAGGTACTATCAGATGGCCAAAACTACTTATGTAAAAAATTATATGTTAAGTTCTACACCTATTTTAAGTAGCTTTCTACAGATCCACTGACTCTTTGTTTTATTATTATTATTATTATTATTATTATTATTATTATTATAAGACTCATTTGTATAAAAATAGCAATTCTTATAGCAAAAATAGCAATACATAAAATTAAAATAAGAATGTTTCTAAATCTCTGAATTTTTTTTTTCAAATCGGGTCAAATTCTACGCCAAAACGCCGATTTTACCCTTCATGCCGTTCTATAAACTTTTTTTTTTTTTTTTTTTTTAAATCGGAAACATTCCAGGATTTTGATTACATATCTGTGATTACTTAATTTCAAATGTAAACGGACGTTTAAAAGTTAATTACCAACAGCCAACAAGTATATTACAAAAAAACAACCCTAAATTTAATAGAAGGCATCGTCATCACGTGTATCCGAGCGGAAATATTCTTTTTAAATGCTTAGCCCTAAATTTTATCTAGCAATGACGCACGTGATATCAGCAATCGCGGCGATTTCAGTTTGTCCCGTGCAAGACGTGTTTGAACATGAAAGCGCATGCGTGAATGCCGACTTCAGAGGGCTAATCCACACATTGCATGTTGGAGGAAAAATCGAATGTTATGGAAATTCGTGCAAAACGGCCGTTGAGGTTGCCGTAATTTCGTCTCCACATAGATTTGGCGTGCGCAAGCTGGTTTGGCGCTTTAGAGTTCACGTTTAAAGGAAGATTTAAAGCAAAATTGGCGCAGAATTGCACTTAAATGTGGTTTTGTAGCAGGTTGGCGCAGGATACAACTTTTGGCGCGCGCTGGCGCAATTGGCGCAGAATTCCCACCCCTGCTTGTACTGCACTCGTGAAATATGTTAAGACGTTGGAAATTGAAAGAAAAATAAACTCAATGTGGTCAATTTTTTTAAATAATGAATTAACATATAATTAGTAATTTATACCAAAATCAATATTGTCTGCCAAACACATTTTTAGTATTGACATCAAAAGCATTAAATTTAGGGTGTAGTTCAACGCAAACTTCATGTCAAGCATCTTTCGTAGCATTTCTCTCTTTGTTGGCGTCAAGAAATTTGTCCCACATCACATGTCCGGCTTCAATCAGCGTAATCAAAACTTCCAAATCAATATCTTCTATTATTTTATTAAAAAGAATTAGTCTGTTTTTATGTGCGTAATTATGTAAAAGTTATTAGTATTTCTTATTTATTAATAATTGATGAATAACCAAACTAATGAGTAATCAAAATGCAATTTCAATGGCTCAAGGCCAACTCGTCATCCGACATAAGTCGGCTAATGTGAAAGCGCCCATTTGGTTACGTGGTCTACTGAATCATCCGCAGACGGTCTGACGCCGGACGTTTCAGTGGCACCCGACGGCTGCAAACACGCGTTCTTCCGACTTTTTGACTCTGTCGGATAATGTGAAAGGAGCAATTCACTTCTTCAACCCACTAAAAGAATTTCGTCTTCCTACTTTTTGCGGATCGACAAAAGTCGGATAATGTGAAAGGAGCCTAAGGTAGCTGCCATTGAAAAAAATCATGTTTTTCAATGATTGCTAAAAACCGGCTCCAACGATTTTGATAAAAATAGCTGTGCTAATGCCTCTTAAGGTGTTCTAAACATCCCCACCTCCGAAATTCCCGTAAAAATGCTTAATGGCCTAAAAAGTTGAAAAACGAATGCCTTCAACACAGAGTTTTCATCAACTATCGTATTTTCTCCTCCCGTTTCACTTATAATAAAGGATAATATAAAGATTTTGAAGAGTATATCACCAAAATCACTATTTAGCGGAGTGGTGTTTTTTTTTTTTTGTTTTTTTTTTTAAAAACCCATACAAGAACTATCTCAAAAAATATCGACAAACTGGCTTATTTTTTCTAAATGAACGATGAAAGTATAAAAACGGTAAATGACACAAATTGACATCAGTATTATAGTGTAATTGAAAGATGTGCGATGTTCCACACCCCCAGTTGAATTACGTGCTCTATATGCGAGACAGCATAAAATGAAATAAAATTCACATTCATCCAATAATCAGCTCTTAAAAATGATACGAAAAAATGACACAAGTATTTTTTTTCTGTATCATAATTCAGTTGTTTCTAAAGACACACTTACGTGTTTTTTCTAATTGTTTTGTTCAATGGAAATAAAAACTTTCTAATTAACCAAAAAAAAATTAACGAGGGTAACTTTTTTAAAATGAGAGATTTTTTTTCTTAACAGTCTTTTTTTTTTTTCCAATTTACATTGCCTACTTAGCTCTAATAATGGATAAATAATTAAAAACGTATTTCAATCTCTTTGGGTGCATACATTCTTATCGATGTTTGTGAAATCACGTAGCAGTTTATCTTCTGTATTTATAGCCGTCATTAAGACGATGGACTGTGTAAAAAGCGAATAGAAAGACTCCATTACATTATTTCTACTTGAATACAAATTTTTTTTAACGTTATCTCAAAGTCATTAGTAAGGAAGGTCGAAGTTAAGGAATGGTTAAAACTTTTATAAGAAATACATACACAGGAAGGATACTTTGAAGGAAAAAAAAACTTTCTAACAGTTAATGATTTATTATGAAATAACGTACATTTGATACAAAATAAAATTATAACACAATGAGATGGGGGAAAAAATTAAGCATAACTTCTGTAACTTGGTAAAACACAGACATGTCCAAAATGCCTATATTTAATACTCATAATAGAAAAATTGTATTCATAATCTTAGTAGCTGAAATTAGCCATAATAGAAAAAAGAGCATTTAATTCTATTAATATATACTTACTATACACTTGCAAACGGTCAGTGTTTAACATTTCAAAATCGACTAAAAGAATGACGAAAATACATATGTAATATAACAAACATCAAGTGCAAAAGTTTTTAAGTTGTTATTGACGAAAGAGCGATTAACACGTCCAAACCTCCCCCTCTCTACGTTTAAAACAATAATCGTATACCTGCATTCGACTGCTGAGTTGCGTGTACAAAAACTATCTGAATTCAATCTTTTTACCTATTGTAGAGATAGCACGCGTAAAAACAAAATCAAGCCACCTCTTTCTTTTACGTTCCATATACAAATAGCTGTTAGTGAAGTTTTATATTGAATCGCCTTTGGTATATTAAAAATAAACCTAGTTCAGTTGATTAAAACTTTATATTCATCTCGCATCAATTTAGGTTTAGGATGCATCATTAAAAAACAAAATCGATTATTTAGAAACTCGAAACACTGTTTCTGCAAGTGAATGGTAAGCACATTTCCCACTTTTTATAATGGACATAAATCAGTTTTCTGCCAAAGCAACTAACAGACCGCAGATCCGAAGAATTGGACGGCGTTATGCAAAAATCTGCTTAGCTACATGTGGATTGTATTTAAAACTAGTGAATGGCTTTTTCAATAGGAATAGCATAAGCCTTACCTGATTTCTATATAAAACCGCCCAATTACCGATGGTTAACTCCAAAATACAGGTCTATTCTCGATCTATAAATATGTCTATTAGGGCGCACCCAAGTCCTCCAGTTCGTCGACATCGGTCGCGTCGAGCCTCTTGATCTTCCTGCCGAAGTGTTCCTCGATGGCGCGAATCACCTCCAGATCTTTGTCGTCGGCCACGAAGTTGATGGCGATGCCCCGCCTGCCGAATCGGCCGCTCCTGCCTATCCTGTGCAGGTAAGTCTCGCAGTCGGCCTTGCGAGACACGGTGACCGGCAGGTCAAAGTTGATCACAATCGTCACCTGTTCCACGTCGATACCGCGTGCGCACACGTTCGTCGTGATCAGAACCTGAAATGCAGTCAGAAAACTGGGCTGAGTCTTGGGAAAAAAGCGAATAAAAGTTGTATGAAAATTTAAAAAAAAAAAAAAAAATACTTTATAGAGGGGATTAGAGACTTAGTGATGTAGAAGTGAAACGTTCGATTGCCCTTCGCAGTAGGGCCCTATATTTAGTAAAAGTCCATTCCGCGAAACTTAAGACCCCATTGCCCACAAGAAGAACAATGCATATCCGGCTACTCAGTCTAAGACCTCCAGCTGATAGAGTGAAATATGTTGCATAATGAACATCAAGCTTTACCAGAATTCGCAACCTGCGTATTTAGTAAATAAGGCTAAAGCCCTTGTTGGGATAATCACATGATACAATATCCACTTACTTCCCTTCATAGTAAATCAACTGTCCTGCGTGACAGTAGCGACCCCCCCCCCCCCTCTAGTGGAACTCTTTATATAATCCTTTCTGCGCATATCATATTCCGATTCCTTGCAAGCTCGCATCCTAACTGATATGTTTTTCTCTCTTCATAACTTTTAACTTAAATTCTTTATAATATCTTTTCTATGTTCGCAATAAAAGATGTTTGCTGTTATACCTGTGTCTGTCTGTGAGGTGTACCACTGTTGACTAATATTCTAATAGCCCTAACCTCAAAACTATCAGGAGAGCAGTTTTTCTTTTGGAATTAACAAATAATACCTTCCCCATTAACCATATGAATTTTGCCACTTCATAGCACTAAGGCATAGTTTGAAGACACGCAAAATCCCACCCATGCGTAAATATTGGTTAGGAATGGATATTTACATAAGTCCTATAGGAGGACTACACTACGTAATAACATTGTTGCAAATAGATCTGGAGAGTGTCGATTTTCTCTCGTTTGAGACATAAATGATTATTGTAAGACTTGCAGAAAATCCTTCTCCATTGTATTTACAGAGATATTGATCATCTAACCATGTTAGCGCGGCATAGACTTCGTGTGGCTTTTGCTAAAAAAAAATCTCCAATACTAGCACAACTGGACTACTGAAAAAGTGTCAGGGTGCGAGCACCTCCTAGGAGGGGGAGGGGACGTAGGCCTGAGTTAAGGTCAAGGTGTCACTACACCGCACTTACGATCTACGTCTCAAATATGATAGTTGCTATACTTTCTGGAATGAGAGCTACAAGAGAAGCTAACTGGGCAGTAACTCATTGACCAAGACTATCGAAAGTCAACGTTAAACGCCTTTCAGAAGATTTTTTGAGCATTTGCATCTCGCATTGAAGAAAATTTGTGGAAAAATTAACAGCGATGGCTCAGTATCTAAATTAGAGCTTGTGATAAGTAAAAAACAGAACCTCTAGAAAGGCCAAATCCTACCTTTTCTTCTCCGTCCTTGAATCTTTGCAGTGCCTTGATCCTGTCCTTGATCACCAAGTCGCTGGACAGATATCCGACCGAGTGTCCATCCTCTGCCAACTTATTACCGAGCCATGAAGCCGTCTTCTTTGTCTTGCAGAAGATGATGGCCTGACCAATGGACAGAACTCCGTAGATGTTGCAGATGGACACGTACTTTTGCCCCATGGAGTAGCACTCGATGTAGTATTGCTTCACATTACGAAGAGTTTCTTCTTCGCGTTTCAGCCTGGAAATGAGGTTGTTCATTTTAGGGCAGAAGACAACGCATAATAATTGTATAATAAAACAAAATATTATATATATATAGATTACACTTAAATAGATTAAACAAAAACAGTTTTTTCTTAACGAGACATATTTTTGTGACTTCAAAGATTGCGTGCTTGGCTTAGACACTAAAAAATGGTCTTAACTTATGTCAACCCTTTTTAATCAACAGATCTTCATGAAATTCGGAGTACGTAGTAAATAGATTAAAGGAGTTTTAAAAATGAAAATAAAGATCTCAGCTTCATATATGAAACCGGATAATTGAAATTTCGAATTATTACCTTGAACCATTTTAATAGTGGGCTTTAACCAGACGATGCAGCCTTCTAAGTGTCTCATCCAATGGTTTAAAATAAACCACTAGAATAGAAAGCTGCGATGTCTGCAATAAAAATTAAAACAAACTCAAATATGCATGATGATTTGATAACCAGAACAAGCTAATGACAATAGACTAAACTGAATAAGATCGATTTAAAGTAACGATCACTCGGTAAAAGAACTTGTGGTGCGCGCACTGGAGTCAATGTTAAATAATAATTTAAAAGGCGATTCTGAAATTATAACGAAAATTCATCCACTTGACACAAGAAACTTCAAAACCTAGGCTTTCCAACCCTGCATACAACTTATTTTGATTTGGTTCTACTTGTTTCGTTAACATTGCAAAATCACCTGCAGCAACCATCAGCTCATTGTCGTAAAATAAACAACGTGATTGTGACACTCCGACACTAAAATTCTGGAGGACAGCTGTCATTTATGTGATATTACATTTACAACCCAGAACGTTATCCACCATGACTATTAATTTGAAGGGGGGGGGGGGTAGAGGGAGGGGAGGTGTGAACTTTTTAAGTGGTACATCACCTAGCCTTTTTCCACCATGGCAGAAAACATTTGTGAGTTATCCAGAAGTTACAGTTATGAAGCAATGAGCAAAGGCTGAAACGCATGGTTCCCTAACAGTGATGAACCTTACCTGATAATGATGGGATTGCGGATGATCATCTCAGCGAACTCCATCACTTCTTGAGCATACGTGGCCGAGAAGAGCATGGTCTGGCATGTGGACGATATGTGCCGGTGGATCTCTAGGCACTGGTCAAGGTGCCCCTGCAGCGAAATCATGATGTCAGCCTCGTCCAGCACGAAGCAGGTCAGAAGGCAAAGGTTTAGGTGTCGCCGCCTTGACCAGTCCCACACTTTGCCGGGTGTGCCGATCACTACCTGCTCGCTGATCTGCTCGCCCTGCAACGACAATGCTTCTCTTCAGAGATCTATACTACAGGATTGATTAGAAACATGTACCAAGTTCCATACTGCTAAGTGATTTAAGGACAAAATAAAGTCACCTATCTGAACATGCAATCCGATTTGAAGACAAGCGCATTGACGAAACAGTAGCGGATTTGTTTTACCAAACTGACTACATGTGTCGTTATATAGGCACGTAGAGGTTTTGTAGGGTGACAGGAACAGCAAACTGAAAACTGCGTATGCACAAGAGCTTTGTTAGTGTTTTTTATTATTAGCTAATAAGATAAAAGGTTTATTTTCAAGTTAGAAAGTATACTGTAGTTAGCTTTGCCTTGCATCCTTTCCCTCAAACTCAGTAGAAAATGGAGTAGAAAGTCCGATTTCTTTATAGAAATTTGCATCTTCAACTAGAGAATGGGAGTGCCGAGAGAAAAATACATGACTTGTTAGTGATTTAAAGTTAAACAGAATTCATAATGTTAATTTAGCCAAGAATATACACTTATATAAACAAGATACATAACCACTTACGAGACAACTTTAAAATAAATCAGATCCAAATAATATAACCCATAAAAACAAAGTTTTTAATATAAATACTTTAAATGACTTGCCAATTTTTTAATATAGAGCGCGGATTCTGTTGTCAAAATGTGCTTGTTGTTTGCATTTAATTTTAAATATTAAAAGCATCCCTATAAGCAAAATATGCCTCAAAGTACGTTTCAACATTTATTTATGAAAAATAAATGTGAATTTATGCATTTACATCCAAATATCTGTTATTTATTTATGTTCCGATTAAAACAATTTTGGAAACAGGAAAATGTTTCAATAATTATCGGCTAAATGTTTTCACTTATGGTGTTACCACATAACGCAGCGTTGAATTAACTGGAAAACACTCCATGATAAATTTATACTTTCATTTATCTTTTATTTATTTTGATTAAATAAAAACATTTCTTCAATAGGCAAGTTTCAACAATGATCGATTAAATGGAACTTGTGTTAAAGCGTATGGGTAATTCACTGCTGTAGCAAAGAGACGTTTCTGCTCTTTTTTATACTTGTAAACACATTAGAATTCTAAAATTAAGATTAATCTAGCAGCTATGTTTTTGTTTTATGTAACTATAGGTCAAATATGCATTTATAAGTCACGGACGCACGGGACACGTCCTCGATGGATATAAATGCATATTTTACCAAATTGAAATAATTATTTTTCAATATAACTTTTCCACCAACTAGAATTACATAAAACAACATAACTGCTAGATTCATCATAATTTTAGTATTCTTATCTGATTGCGAGTAGAAAAAAAAGAGCCAAAATGTCTCGTACGTCAGCCAGTGAATTGCCCGTGTGTAAAAGCGTCCTTTCAGTGACAGTGACAGCCCCAAAACTTGATAAAATGCATTGCGATCGACATCGAGTCTATTTGCCAAATTTCTACCCGATCCGATGACGAAGAAATGATTAAGGCTTTGTCAGATTTGCCCAGCAGCCACACACAAAATCGAAGTTAATATGTTGCAAATAGATTAATACTATTACATACTCTCTTGATATTAATGTATGCGCATGCGCGCCAAATGTATAAGAAGAAACACTGGATGAAAAGAAGAGGAGAAGAGATGTAACCTTGGCAGAGAGTAGATATCAGCTCTGCTGCTCTCAATGCATTTACGTATTAAATTGTTATATAAAAATTCTCCCTTAGTCGATATCGTTATTTCACCCGGACTTGTAAGATTTATTTAAGGTGAAGTTTTCTATTCACATCATGTGGCATCCCTGCCGGGATTAAGCGTCGCGTTTGCGACAGATATCGACTACGTACGATAAAATGAATTTAGAAACAACTAAGCAGAGACGTGCGTCAGTGCGGAGTGCTTTTACGAGAGCTGCAAATAAATTAAGCACTTTGCTTGATGACGTGTCGGACACAATAGAACTGGAAATCAGCCTTGACCAGTTATCAGAGAAAGCTCAACAACTAAGAATCCTAGATGACAACTTTCTATTACTTTATCAACAAAAGGGTTGTACGTCGGATGAGTACCAACAAGAGTATGATGTATCCGAAGAATACCATGAACGATTGGCTGCTTTAAGAGTTCTAGTCAAAAGAAGGTTGAATCCTCGGATTACTACTGAAACGGGAGTTTCAAATGCAAGTGCGTTGGCAGACATCACTACTGCGACCTCTGGACAGAAGAAGTTACCGGAGATCGAGCTGCGGAAGTTTGATGGAGACCCAAGGAACTGGCTAAGTTTTTGGTCCCAATTTTCTAAGATAGACGAGGATGCAAGTCTCGACGAGAGGGACAAATTCCAGTACCTTATTCAAGCCACACTGGAGAATTCCCCGCCCAGGCGAATAGTTAACTCCTTCCCGTCAACAAGTGCTAATTACCGCAAAGCTGTGGATTACCTTAAAGAACGATTTGGAAAAGAAAGTGTCCTAATACAAGTTTACATAAGAGATCTAATCACTTTAGTGATCAGTGACAAAAGAAACGTAAACTTGTCAACATTGTACGACCAACTACAGACTCAATTACGTGCCTTAGAGTCTTAAGGATTAACCAAGGACAGATACGCGGACTTCTTATTTCCATTCGTTGAGTCTGCACTTCCAAGTTATTTAATTCATATTTGGGAGCGGCAAAGAGGATTGTCTATGGAGGTAACGGGTAAGACGGATTTAGACAAATTAATAGATTTTGTTAAAAATGAAGTTGAATCTGAATTTCGAGTTAATATGGCTAAGGAATCTTTTGTTTCTGAAAAAGTAAATATTTCTAAGAAATTTAATAAGGTAGAAACTAAGATTATTCCTACTACTTCTGATCTATTGTTTAATGATAAATCTATATCGCATGATAAAAAATTTAAGAAATCTGATACTTGTATATTTTGTGAAAAATATCATTCTTCAGAGAGTTGTGATGAAGCTACTTCTATGAGTTTAGATTGTAAGAAAGAAATCATAAGAAAAAGAAGGCTTGTTTTGTTTGTCTCAAACTTTATCACCAATCAAATTCATGCAGATCTAGACATAAGTGCCCCTTATGTCAACGAAGGCATTTTATTTTGTTATGTCCTGATTTGGCCTCTAAACCAGTTGAAAATCTTTCAACTAGAGAAAAAGAAGAAAACAAAACAAGTACGCTTAATAATAATGTCTTGCAACTCTCTGATGTATTGCTTCAAACTTTAATTGTAAGATTGCATAATGGTTCTAAAGAAATGTTAATAAGATGCATTTTCGACACAGGTTCATGTAAGTCATATATTTGTAATAATGTGGCTAAGTTTATGAATTATGAACCAATTGGAAAAACTAAGTTAAAACGTTCTCTTTTTGGCTGTGTTGAAACAGAAGAAAGTGTGCATGATAATTATTTAATTGAAGCAAGTAGTGTTGATAGAAAATATCAATGTAAATTTGAAGTTTTAAGTGTACCGAATATTTGCTCTGATATAAAACAGGTCCCATCTGGTCCGTGGATAAAAACACTCCAAAATCAAGGAGTTAAGATTTATGATTTAGAAAATACGCGACTAAAAGTAGAAAAGAGAAAAGAGAATTGCTTTATTGATAGGATCAGATATTTTGGGAAGATTGCTGACAGGGCGAATACTAAATTTGAAGAATACGAGCCTCACTGCACTTGAGAGTAGGTATGAATGGTCTTTAATAGGCCCCATTAATTCGTTTCCAAGTGGTAGTGCGGAAAAGAAGGGAAATTTGGCGAGCCATCTGGTTAATACTTCCTTGTTGGCGAGGGGGAAATGTATCTCAGACTTATGGGCATTAGATACCATCCAGATCTCGGAATCTGCCATTAATCAATCTAAACAAGATTTAGAAGTTGAAACGCAAAAATATTTTAAAGAAACCATTGGCATTAATGATGAAGGGAGATACGAAATTTCACTTCCATGGGTTGTAGATAAAACACTTTTGCCAGATAATAAAGTATTGGCAGAAAAGAGCCTTTCTAGTACAAAAAGAAAATAACTTCGAATAATTTTGATAATTATGGGAAAGTTTTTGTTGAATGGTTATCACTGGGTATCATTGAAAAGGTAAACAATGCAGGGGAGGGTCTTCATTATTTAGCCCACAGACCTGTTTATAAGGAAAATAGTCAGACGACAAAAATAAGACCAATTTATAATGCGTCTGCGCACTTAACAGGTTGCCCTTCGTTAAATGAATGTTTAGCTACTGGACCTAATTTAATAGAATTGATACCATCATTACTTAATAAGTTTCGAAAGTATAAAATTGGAGTTACGTCATATGTAGAAAGGGCTTTTTTACAAATTTCTATTAAAGATAAGGATAGAGATTTTTTAAGATTTCTGTGGTTCGATAAAGATGACCCAGAAAAAATAGTAGAATTCAAACATAAGAGAGTAGTGTTCGGACTAGCTTGTAGCCCGTTTTTATTGGCCGCGACAATTCAATATCATTTAAGTCAAGTTCCAGGGAATTTAAGTAACACAGCAGAAGTCCTTAAGACAGCGTTTTACGTTGATAACTGTGTAACAAGTTTCAATTCTGAAATGGAAATGAAAAAATTCGTTCTGGAATCTCAAATAATTATGTCGTCAGGTCACTTTAATTTAAGGGGTTGGAAATCAAATCTACCAAACGCGGTTTTTGAGGAACAGCCTCTGATCGAAAATAAAATACCACTTCTAGGTTTGGAATGGGATACAGGTAAGGACAATTTGTCTTGTATCGTAAAACAATTTGACGAATCGGATGAGCTAATTACAAAAAGGATAGTGTTGGCTGTTGCAAATCAATTGTATGATATTATCGGATATGCAATTCCTGTGATGTTATTACCTAAATTGATTTTACAAGAAACGTGGGATTTGAAACTTAAGTGGGATGAAGAAATTCCGACAACAATTGCATTTGTTATCTGATATTAAAATTCCTAGATGGCTGGGTTTTACAGAAAATAATGACTCGATAAGTTTGCATTTGTTTTGTGATGCGAGTAAATTGGCCTATGGTGCCTGCGTGTATATAAGAGTGGTAAGTAAAGGTTTAGTAGATATTAGGTTAGTTAACGCAAGATCGAGAATAGCACCTTTAAATCCTATCACTATACCTCGTTTAGAACTCCTCGCTTGTTGCATAGGGGCAAGGTTATTATCTTCAATAATTAAGGATCTTAATATTTCTGACGCTAATGTGCATTGTTGGACTGATTCCACTACAGTTTTGTGTTGGCTACGAAGAGATCAAAATTGGGGGATTTATGTCTTAAATCGCGTTAGAGAAATTCGTCTTTTAACTCCTACTGTAATATGGAATCATGTTCCGGGAGCTCTAAATCCTGCCGATTTAGCTTCTCGTGGATGTTCCGTAGAACAATTAATGATTAGTAAATGGTGGGAGGGACCGAATTGGTTACGTGAAAAGGAAGATAATTGGCCAAAATGCAATGAAGAGCCAGATGAGGACCTGGTTAATGCAGAGAAACGGAAAACTATTATTGTCACATTAACAAAAGATAATGAAAATAGCAATTGGTATTATAAATATTTCTCATCTTTTAAAAGGATTGTTAGAATGATTGCTTGGATATTAAGATTTTATAATAACTTGAGAAATGTAAATAAAAACTTTTCTAAGGATTTATCGGTTGTAGAAATAGATAAAGCAGAAATATCTCTATTGTTATTAATTCAAAAAGAATCGTTTACTAGTGAAAAAGATGAGAAGCTTAAAAAACTTAGACCAATGGTCGATAGTAATGGATTAATTAGAGCTAAGACTAACGTCGCATATCGTGACGATACAAATAACTTTAAATTTCCAATTATTTTACCATCAAAACATCCTGTAGTGAAGTTGTTGATAATAAGGACACATAATGATTTATTGCATGGAGGTACGTCTATGCTGATGTCTCATTTAAGAGAAAAATATTGGATTTTGAAATCACGTAAAACTATAAGAAATTGTATTTTATCATGTATAAAGTGTCAAAGATTTAAGGCAACAAGGTGTGATGCTGCTCCGGGCATCTTGCCCAACGATAGAGTACGTGATGCTGCAATTTTCGAAGTTGTAGGATGTGATTTGGCGGGACCCCTTTATTTGAAAGATGGGAGAAAATCCTACATAGTTTTATACACCTGTGCAGTCTATCGAGCAATACACCTGGAGTTAGTCACATCCTTGAGTACTGAAATCTTTTTTCAATCATTAAGACGTTTTGTTGCACATAGAGGCCGGCCAACCACCATTTTCTCGGACAATGGAACGAATTTCCTTGGGGCGGAGAGAGCTCTTGAAGCCCTTGATTGGGATACTCTCTGTTCAAAAGCCGCAGAGCAAAAAATTTGTTGGAAATTTAACCCTCCGACGGCTGCTTGGTGGGGTGGTTGGTGGGAGCGGTTGATCCAAATGGTGAAACAAATTATACGCAAGATTCTAGGTCGTGCTTCTCTCGATTACGAAGAGTTACTCTCCGTGCTATGTGATTGCGAAAGAGTAATTAATTCGAGACCTCTCACTTATGTGTCGGAAGATGTGGAGGACGGTTCTCCGTTAACTCCCGAAATGTTTCTGCGCGAAATAAAAGAATCTGGAGTGCCAGATATTGATAATGTAGATAAAGAAAAATTAAGTAAGAGAGCAAAGTATCTACAAAAAATTAGGGAATTATTAAGACGAAGATTTCGCTCAGAATATTTGGGACAATTAAGCCAGCAGGCAATTAGAGATTCAAAATTTAAGCCTCTCAAAGTAGGAGAAATTGTTCTTCTCGGGGACTCTAATAGGAAACGCGCTTATTGGAATCTGGCACGTGTGATAAAACTCATTCCTGGTCGAGATGGGCACATAAGACTTGCACTTGTTAAAACTGAAAGTACGGAATTTTTAAGACCAGTTCAAAGGTTATACAGATTGGAAATGGATAACAACTTAGAGAATCAGGACACACAACCAATTCCTTTGACCACTAGTAGTGGTAGAGTTGTGAAAGTATCTGTACGAGTGTGAAAACAAGCTGTATTCTTTTGTATTTTGAATATTAATGTTGATTTAAATTCTTTGTTTTATATTTTTATTGTGTTTTGTGTATAGATAATACATTAAGTAAGTAGTTTGTAATGAATATATGTGTATATTGTTTTGAGTGTTTTAGCTTAAGGTACACTCAAAAGGTGGGAGTGTGTTGCAAATAGATTAATACTATTACATACTCTCTTGATATTAATGTATGCGCATGCGCGCCAAATGTATAAGAAGAAACACTGGATGAAAAGAAGAGGAGAAGAGATGTAACCTTGGCAGAGAGTAGATATCAGCTCTGCTGCTCTCAATGCATTTACGTATTAAATTGTTATATAAAAATTCTCCCTTAGTCGATATCTTTATTTCACCCGGACTTGTAAGATTTATTTAAGGTGAAGTTTTCTATTCACATCAAATATAAAGGATTTAAAAAAAGCAATAACTTATTTACCTTTTGCAATACTTCGCCTTTCACTGCGTACCGAAACTCGATGCCCTTACAGTATTGGCCCATCTGTTTCGCCACCTGACCAGTCTGGTAGGCCAGCTCATTGGTAGGAGACAGAATCAACACCTACAATTCAAGAGATGTATATTTAATAGTGTCAATGCTATAAAAGAAAAATATAGTATGCACGAATGTCTACTACGAAAACAATTTGAGTTTTAAGGTATATGCGGGACGCACTTCTAGAGCTAGGAACCGAGGCCATTCGCTTGGGTAGCCAGTGATCATGTTAACCAGCTTGTATAAATATTTTGAAAAGCAGTGCAAAACAACAGCAATTACTTCTAGATAACATTATTATTGAGCGAGTCTACTTAAGCACAAGTATATTCGGCTCGCCCTGTTACTCAAAAAGGTAGGTAGAAGTAAGGATTACAAAGAGAGAAGTATACCTAATCTCTGCTCATCGAGTTTTTAAAATATCACTTCCTTCAGGACAGTATCAAGAATAAGGAGAGCAATTTTGGAAACTTCTGTTGGCGATTGTGTCAAAATTTTTGTTTTGCTACTTCACTGTTGATACATTTACACCAATGCAAATTGTTAATATTGCAAAGACTTGGTAGATGGTGGATAAAGACTATGTCTGAGTTTGAGAGTCAGAAATACATATAAAACCGACGTCCTCACCTGTGGATAAGACTGATGCACGCAAACCCTGGTGAGGCAAGACAACACGAAGGCTGCTGTCTTTCCAGTGCCACTCTGAGACTGAGCAATCATGTTGACTGGTGGGTCTGCGATGAGGGTGGGTAAGGTGGTCTCCTGGATCTTGGAGGGGGCATTGAAGCCCATTTCGAACACACCTTTCAAAAGTTCAGGGCTCAAGTTGAGCTGTTCGAACGTCTTCACGGAGTGCAAAGGGCTGTTAGCATCCCTGCGGAGGACTTCCACTTCATGGCAGCTCTCCACAAGTTGCGTCCTGTTCAAAACACGAAGCAGAGAATTAGCAAATTACAGTCACAGAATAAGTCCAGGAATGGCAGACATTGGTATCATCATACAACATCATTCCAAGATTCCTACCATAAATTATATTTATTTCACTTGGACTCAATATGAGGAGATAAAATCTGCCGCCTTTTTTCGAACTAGAAGGTAAAATATACGCCCCAAATGCCTAAGAACTTGCTCTTAATTTATTTCGATTTAAATTAAAAATATAATTTGTTTAGATGTTGAACCTCGAGAGGAAACGAAATAAAGCCTCATCTTTGGATAATATATAAATATTGCAACTCAAATCATATAAGGGCCTTATCATATAGAGCCACTCGAGTGGCGATCTCTGGTCTCCTTACCTGAGAACCTTTCTCATCAAGGACACTTCGGCGGGACTGATGTCGTGCTCTTCGTCGTCGTCCTCATCCTTCAGTGCATTGTCGGTTTCAAGCGAGGTTTGGGTCACCCGAGTGTCTTGAGTAGGGTACTGGATTGTCGGGATGACGGTCCTCGACAACTGATGATGGTTCTCTTCGAGTATGTTAGACTGTCTTCCCCAGATTTCATTTGAATATTGGTAGGAACCATCCTCACTGGATAAGGTGTCAGACTGCAAAGTCGACTTCCTTGGTCCTAATCTGGAAGCGACAGTCCGCTTATAGTTTGATAGTAAACCTGGAAGATAGAAGATTATACAGAATTAACCCTTTGCACTCGAGAGGTGACTCTTAATCACCACATGATTGGATGCCGCAACTCGAAAGGACCACTAGGTTTGATGCGGAAGTTCGATACAAGGCCAATGACTGTATTTAGTTTCTTTAAAGCGGATCTGTAACCGCGAACCGAACCAAAAATGGCGGTAAACGTCTCGAGTTTCTGGTCCCTCCGAGCGAAAAAGGCCTTGAATGCAAAGGGTTAAGAGAATGTATCAATTATTTTGTTTATTTAATTAGAACTTGAAACAAGCAAAAATACTTGAAATATGTATATTTTGTAATTAAAAGATAATTTTTCAAAAGGTGAAAAAATTTTGAACAGCACACTTTTTCAAAAACACAATCAGATGGTTGAAAAATATTTAGCCCGCACTTAATTTGTCCCCAAATGTCCATAAGCCACGTTTAGATTGATTTTCAGCCACGTTTAGAACTAGGCACCGAGGTTAACTAGAACTAGGAACCGAGGTTAATTCAGTAGGCTCATGCGCATATACTGGTCCTAAACTAGAATGAAAATTAATCCCTCCAATTTTCGTCACTTTCAAATTATCTTTTTCTCAATAGGTTTATTATATAACTAATAAGGTGTTCAGCACTCTGCTCGCTAACACCCAAGAAATGTTGCGCATATCTCAGGTAGATAACTACGCGATTCCGCATATGTAATAAGTATCGCCAAACTGGCATATTTTTAATATTAATGAAAACGGTAAATTACACCAATCCATGACAATGCATTAACCAGTATTAAGCGTATTTGAAAGTTGTGCGATATCTGACACCCCTAGTTAAGAAAGTGATAACGACTTGCTTCAAAATATTATTGTAAATGAAAAATGTGCACTGCAAAAAAGAAGAAAAAAATTGATTAACCAACATATATATATTGAAATCTATAATAATAATACAAGCTGTGTGTCTGTCTGTGGCTCCTGTGGATCTATAGAAACCTACTTAAAATTGGAGTAGAGTTCTGAAATTTTCAGCATAAGTAGTTTTGGCGTTCTAATTTTAAGCATCGCAAATAGAATGTTAAAAATTTAATTAGTTCTTTTTTAATTAATTTTTTAATTAATTAATAAATATGTTACAAAACGATATCCAATTGGGCTACAGCTTTGAAATTTTAAACACAAGTAGTTTTGGCCTTCTAATTGTATACATACATCCCTAACAGAATGTCGAAATTTTAATTAGTTCTTTTCTAATTATTTTTTTTAATTAATTAATAAATATATGTTACAAAACGATGTCTAAAAGGGCTACAGCTCTGAAATTTTCAAAATAGGTAGTTCTGGCCTTTTAAAAAACAGAATCTTAAATTTTTATTTTGTTCTTTTTAATTAATTTTTTTAATCTATAATAATAAAACAAGCTGTGTGTCTGTCTGTGGCTCTGTGGATCTATAGAAATCTACTTAAAATTGGAGTAGAGTTCTGAAATTTTCAACATAAGTAGTTTTGGCGTTCTAATTTTAAGCATCGCAAACAGAATGTTAAAATTTTAATTAGTTCTTTTTTGATTAATTTTTTTAATTAATTAATAAATATGTTACAAAACGATATCTAATCGGGCTACAGCTCTGAAATTTTAAACATAAATAGTTTTGGCCTTCTAATTGTATACATCCCTAACAGAATATCGATATTTTAATTAGTTCTTTTTTAATTAATTAATTAATATATGTTACAAAACGATGTCTAAAAGGGCTACAGCTCTGAAATTTTCAACATAAGTAGTTTTGGCCTTTTAATTGGACTTTTAAAAAACAGAATCTTAAATTTTTATTTTGTTCTTTTTTAATTAATTTTTTTAATTAATTAATAAACATTTTACAAAACGACTACTAATAGGGCTACAGTTCTGAAATTTTCAACATAAGTAGTTTTAGCCTTCTAATTGGACTTTTGAAAAACAGAATTTTAAATTTTCATTTAGTTTCTTTTTAATTAATTAATATTTTACAAAACGATATTTAATAGAGCTACAGCTCTAAAATTTTCAACGTAAGTAGTTTTGACCTTCTAATTGGACTTTAGAAAAACAGAATTTTAAATTTTTGTTTAATCGGTAATTAGCCGACCAAACGGTATAGTGGTTAGCGTGCTAGCTTCTAAACCGCGAGGTTGCGGGTTCGAGTCCCGTGATAGGCTTGGATGTTTGTAAATGTATGTTGGCTTGTCTAATGAGGAATGTTTCGGCGCATTATAGCCCTCGTGTTGCTGACGGCGCCAGATAATCTGAAAACAATCAATCGGTAATTAATTATTTTTTTTAGTTAATTAATAGATATATTACAAAACGATTTCAAATAGGGCTACAGCTTTGAAATTTTCGACATAAATAGTTGTGGCCTTCTAATCGGATTTTTGAAAAACAGAATCTTAAATTTTTATTTTGTTCTTTTTTAATTAATTTTTTTAATTAATTAATAAACATTTTACAAAACGACTACTAATAGGGCTACAGCTCTGAAATTTTAAACATAAGTAGTTTTGGCCTTCTAATTGGACTTTTGAAAAACAGAATTTTCAATTTTCATTTAGTTTCTTTTTAATTAATTTTTTTAATTAAATAATTAATTAATATTTTACAAAACGATATCTAATAGGGCTACAGCTCTAAAATTTTCAACGTAAGTAGTTTTGACCTACTAATTGGACTTTAGAAAAACAGAATTTTAAATGTTTGTTCTGTTGGTTATTAATTATTTTTTTTAATTAATTAATAGATATATTACAAAACGATTTAAAATAGGGCTACAGCTTTAAAATTTTCGATAAAAATAGTTGTGGCCTTCTAATTGGATTTTTGAAAAACAGAATTTAATTAATTTTTTTTTAAATAATTACAAATATTTTACAAAACGATTTGTAATTGGGCTACATTTCTGAAATTTTCAACACAAATAGTTTTGGCCTTCTAAATGGACCGACAAAAAGAATGTTAAAATTTTAATTTGTTTTCAATTAATTTTTTCACAAAAAGGGACTTCAAATAGGCCTAGATCTCTGAAAGTTTCAACATAAGTAGTTATACCCTCTAATTTTGCTTTCCACAAACACGTGGTAAAATAATCTTAAAGGGGTGTTGTATTATTGTATTAACGATGAATTTTTTTTTTCTTGACAAGGGAGAGGATTCCAATATTAAATCTTTATGTAGCAATTAGATTTTAGTGAGTGAAGCGAGCTTACGCGGCAATGAACCTTTCAGCGAGCGAAGCGAGCCTATGCTTGCATAGCAATGAAGCTTTTAATGAGTGAAATAAGCTTGTGTTTATGTGTCCATAAACTTTTAAGCGAAAGAAGGAAGCTCGATTTTGCGTAGCGATGAACCTTCCTGCGAACGAAGCGCCAAAAACAGGGTCCTATACACGAATGACAGATTTCCGCAACGCGAGGCCTCACAGCTAGCTAAAATATTGGACACGTGAAAATTTCGTAGCGAAGCATGAGAATTTAGCTAGTCTATAATAATAAAACATGCTGTGTGTGTGTGGATTTATAGAAACCTACTTAAAATTGGAGTAGAGCTCTGGAATTTTCAACATAAGAAGTTTTGGTCTTTTAATTTTATGTATGTCAAACAGAATGTTAAAATTTTAATTAGTTCTTTTTCAAATTAATTTATTTTTTACAAAGTGACTTCAAATAGAGATACTACTCTAAAATCTTCAACCCAAGTAGTTTTAGCCTTCTAATTGGACTTTTGAAAAACAGAATTTTAAATTTTCATTTAGTTCTTAATTAATTTTTTTATTTAATTAATAAATATTTTACAAAACGATTTCTAATTCGGATACAGGTCTGAAATTTTCATTTTTGGCCTTTTAATTGGACTTTTGAAAAACAGAATTTTTCATTTTTACTTCGTTCTTTTTTTAATTAATTAATATATATTTTACAAAACGATTTCTAATACGGCTATAGCTCTGAGATTTTCACAACACAAATAGTTTTGGCCTTCTAATTGGACTTTTGACAAAAAAAATTTTACAAATTTAATTTGTTTTTTAATTAATTTTTTTAATTAAAGTTTTCACAAAAAGCGACTTCAAATTGGCCTAGAGCTCTGAAGGTTTCAAAATAAGTAGTTTTGGAATTCTTGCTTTCCACCAACACGTGTTAAAATAATCTTAAAAGGGTGTTGTATTATCGTATTAACAAGGATTTTTTTTTTTTTTTCCTTTATTCACTTTTTAAAAATTGAGATGAAACTTTGAGTATCGGTAGGTTGGTTGTTTTCAGATTATCTGGCGCCGTCAGCAACACGAGGGCTATAATACGTCGAAACATTCGTCATTTAACAAGCCAACATACATTTACTAACACCCATGCCTTACACGGGACTCGGAACCCACAACCTCGCTGTCTAGAAGCCAGCACGCTAACCACTATACAGTTTGGTCGGCATCAGGTAGGCCAGAAACAAAACAATTAGTTCATTCCATGCTGAAAAGACAGTCATATTTATTCGTAGTGGGCCAGGTAAATAATAGTTACATTTTGAGTTTAAAAAAAAAATAAGACGATGTACGATAACTTTTGCTTTATAATTATCATATTTATGATGTTTAATGCTACGCAAACCCACAGTTAAAATTTTGAACTATTCCCCCTTTAAAACAGTTCCACCGTTCAAATATTTATAAAGCTTTACTGGATTTTAAAATAATCACAGCGATAACTACCCAGAAAATTAGTAGCATTCGATTCCAAGTTGGTTATTTGCATTTTAGATTTATAAGGCGCAAGGGATTCCACGTTGGAATTTCATTCAAATCCAACTAGCAGTTATCGAGCTGTCTCGACATTAATTCTATGAAATCAATTAAAAACTTATGGTTGGCCGTTTTCAGATTATCTGGCGCCGTCAGCAATACGAGTGCTATAACGCGCCGAAACATTCGTCATTTGACAAGCCAACATACATTTACAAACACCCATGCCTTACACGGGACTCGAACAAGCAACCTCGCGGTCTACAAGCTAGCACGCTAACCAGTATACCGTTTGGTCGGCCTAAAGACTTATGCTTCGTTTACTATCTAACATGTTGTAAAATACAACAATAAAAAAATTGTAGGAAACCTTACTGGCTCTAAGTTGACAAAAGCAAACAACAAATTCAACATAAGATTACATTAAAATTGAAAGCAAGATCGTGGTCCATAACATTATTACACGTAAGAAAATGTCATGAAATTTCTGTCTTGTTGTGATTATACTACAATTATACTATGAAATTTATATTTAAAAAAATTATTTGCAATTATGAACAGTAAAATATACTACAGCTGTAGCTGCTTTCAAATTAACGAAGTTGCACTAAGAACTGTCATAGTTTAACAGTCATAAAGTAGCGTACCATTTTTAAAAGATTAATAATAATTCGTATGTATTTTAATTTTAGTTACACTAACTCTTATGCAAATTTCTTCATTTTTCCAAATCGCTGCGTGAAGCACATGTATATAATAAGAGGGTTATTTTTTACAGAATTGCTGAATACTAATGAATTAACCAATAAAAACAAAACTGATCATAAAATAAACAGTCAAAAAGTACAATGTTCGGAACATCTTTGCGAAACAGATGGGAAGAAAATATACAAAGAAAAACTTTACATTTTAGTTTCTTCGTTTTTCAAATTTTAAGATTCGCACAATAACCAGCTGACAGTATAAATAAAACAGAAAACGTCAAACAGTATAAAACGTAAACAATATCGGTTGACAGAACAACAGTACGATAATGCAACTAACATGCAAAACAAAAAGATATTGGAATACTACTTACGATCAGAATACATTTGCAAAATGTAAGAATTCTTTGGTAAGAATTTGAATCAGGAAAATCAAAGTGTCTAAGCGAACGTAAGTATCGTTGCCAAACACGAACTCACTAAAGTTTGGTTTGATGAAAATAGCATTTATTACAGAAGATTAAAGTCGAAATGAATGTGTTAAAAAACACATAGTTGCACCTGCAGAATTAGTTGCACACATAGTTGCATCTGCATGTGAAGAATCACAAGTACAACCCATTGCTTACGAATATTGCCCTTCAGGATTGCACATAAATAACACAAAACATAAAAGCCAATGTTTTGACAATAGTGCTACCAGTCTTGGCAACAAATTGCTCGTTTGGCACACTTTTATTATGTTTGGCGAAATTATTTGAAAGTAAATTTTCAGGTGATTTTGTAGCTTTCAGTGAAATTTGGATTATTATTCTTTTTGTTATCCCAAACCAAACATAGGATTTATCTTCAAATAAAGGACATTTTCTTTATAAAAAAATTAAAATTGGGCAAACCATTTGTCGAAAAATACCGCACATTGATTTATCCACATACTAAAGAAAACAAAATAAAAAAATTCGTTAAAAGAGGATATCTCGAACAAAGAGTATTATCCGGTAACCCCGCCTCTAGGGTCTTCTTTTTAAACCAAGTGTTGGATTTCAAGCCTTCTCGGAGGAGAAAAGATGACCGGAAACAAGCAGGTTCATTTTGGGATTTGTCTTTGTCCTCAAAGGCGCCTTCCTGTTCCTTTCTTATACCTTTTTTAGAAGTAAGAACGGCGTTCCCTTCACCTAAAATATTTTTAATTTGTATTTTTTTTTTAAATTTTGCTTTTTGTGACACTTAATGGAAAATCAAGTAAGAAAACGATTCTTTCGTGAAAACTATGCTTTCAATCCATCACTTCAGAGCTGAGCAGGCAATTTCAAGTACTTGCATAACACTTGAAGGATGCGCGGAAACTAGCACACGGGCATTCCATCAAAAATCTGACTCATGCATTAGACTCCCCCCCCCCCCCCTACAATGCTTTAATGCTACTCTATTAAAAATGAGCTGACGTATGTTTGTCATCTAACTATGATTCATCTAATGTCAATTATCGTCTTCTTCGACGAATGATCTGTATTTGTAGATGAATTCCAGCCGTCAAATTTGTATGGTTCTTCATGAATACGGACTAAAAACTTCCGTACACAAGTTTACGCCAACTAACTTCATTTTTAAAGGAAAACATTGTGGTCTGGCACTTACAGTTCTTAGCAATTTAGCACCTCTTATGCAGATGGAACTGATTGAATAAATTCTTCTTTCAAATAATTGTTTGTGATCGTCTTGTATTCTCCGTAATGATTCTGATCTGCTTGGAATCTTAATCTTAAGCCTAAACAAAACAAAAAAAATCAAAATCAAAAGTATTAATTTTCTTAAATTTTCCTATTCTCATTAAGATAGAATATCGGTCATCCAAATGAGTTTCACTCTCTTTAGTGGGTAACAAAAGGGGGTATAAAGATCACCCATTGGCTATTTCACATGCACCTGCAACGTCCGGCGAATCCTCCAACTACAAAACAAAATTTCTCTGTGTTTTGACTATCGATGGCTTTGACTGGGTGTGTCCCATCTATTGAAAGACAAAAGAGTTATTTACAGGTTAGCATTCTGAAAATTACATTCTTGATTAGAAGTTTGAAATTATTATTATTGTTAATAATAATAATCGTAACGATGATGATGATTATGCAATAATGCCATGTTGTCTATTAATAATTTCAGGTCTTTCTGATTTTTAACACAAAGTTGTTGAAATTTAGACCCAATTATTTAACTTAAAATCCTACCAAATTCGAGCCGAAACGAATCACTTCCGGAACGGATCTTCGTTTTTAAAAATGAGTTGTAGTGGCTCTAGAGCAGTGATTCTCAACCTTTTTTTTGTCGCTGCACACTTTTAACGATTTCAAAATTTGGCGGCACACAAAGAAAAAGATAAGTTTAAAAGTTGTTTACTTACCTATAATACACTGTGTAAAATAGTTTATGATAATAATTTGGAATGTAAAATAAAATAATATAATATGTACTACAAAAACAACAGTAAGCTTATTAAGAATTAATTACAAATGAATAATAAGAATACTTTTAATGAGAAATTTGAGCTTGATGTTTTTTAATAATTTCATTTATATTTGGTCGTAATAAGGACAATGCTACTTACATATCGTCTTCTACATTTAACAGTCTCGATCTTTTTTTTTCGTTTTTAAGTTGGTTAATACTGAAAATCCAAATTCACACAAATAAGATGTAGAAATTTGTAGTAATATGTTTAAAGCTTTTTTGGCTATCATGAGATAATCGCATCTATTGTTAATCCAAAATGAATTAATTGATTCTTCTGAATATTTTAAAATTAAATCTCGATTATTAGAAAGTGAAATTAGTTCTTCCTCTTCATTCAAAGTTAATTCAAATACAGAAGTATTCGTTATCACAAATGGATTATGAACCCAATCAAATTTTTTTTTATATCTAAATTTGGGAAATAATGAATAATTCTCTCCTCTAATGTTGTCAAATGGTCAATAAGAATTTTGTGTAAAAATCTAATTCGAAAGTGGCGAAGTGATCTTAGAAATCGCCCGCGGAATTCGTGGGAAACAAAGTCTCAACAGATGTGCTTTCAAACATCAGACAACAAGACTCACACTCACACACCTGCAGGGGGTCGTATGTAAAAAACTAGAGTAAAAAATAGATAAAAAACGAGACACAGAGAAATATGTAACGAAGCGGTGAAAGTGAAAAATCTTCGTTACAATATTCATATATATATAAGTACTTTTCTTTAATTTAAACTTTACTCGTAATAAAAAAAGCATTATAATTTTTACTATATACATTTCTAAAATTTGGCGGCACAATTTAAGAATTTGGCGGCACACAAAAGTGCCGCGGCACAGTTGTTGAGAATCACTGCTCTAGAGGTTGGAAATATCGATCAAAATAAATATCGATACTGTATTGTTGCATAGGAAAAAATATCGATACATGATATATTTTTTTTTTTTTTTTTTTCAGAGTGTTTCGGGGCAAATTTCTACTTTTCATGAATTCATGCCAAAATTGTTTTAATAAATAAACCATAAAAATTGTTTTAATAAATAAATTATATAAATTGTTTTAATAAATAAATTATAAAAATTGTTTTGATAAATAAATTTTATTATCAATCAAAATAAATAAAATACATTTGGATGTCAATACATAATGTTACGAATTTTGTATATTTGTAAATATTTCGTAGTGTTAATTTTTTAAATAGATAAATTTCTGTACATTTCGCATAAGGCAATACAATGGTTTGTTTCCCTGCAGTGAGCATATCAACGCTTGATAACAAGTTTTACAGAGGTAACTCTGGGAAGCGAGTTTCAAGGGGCAGGGCATTTAACATTATGGTAATGGGAATCTCGCCAAATTGGCGAGATAGAGTCAAGTTGGCGATGGTTTTGGCGACTAATTTTTGTCGCCAAATTTGGCGAGAAATCGCCAAATGTCGCCAAACTTGGCGACCATTTGGCGACATTTTCGGTACATGTATCCCATGTATGTACATGTATAGGTATTTTCGACTACTATCTGGAAGGTTCTCCTCTGGGAGTTTCAAGAAGGTTCACGTATGTTCTCAGGTCACTCTATAAAAGCTCAGGGAGAGCGGGTGATGCAGTTAGTTGTTGACTGTTTTTGAGTCACGGAGCTAGTTGTTAGCTGAGTCCGTTAGTTGACTGAAGTTAGTTGATTTTGAATCACTGAGTTAGTTGTCTCTCAACGTTCATTGTGAGAGCTGTATTCCTGACTGAGGAGTTGACTGATTTTGAGTCACGGAGCTAGTTGTTAGCTGAGTCCGATAGTTGACTGAAGTTAGTTCTTGGATTTTGAGTCACTAAATTAGTTGACTGGAGATACTGAGCGAACTGTATTGCATTGTCTTTTGCGGCGATTTAGCAGTTGTTATCAAGTTTTTTAACTGCTGTTTTGTGCTCTATTGAGGTGAAAAGAGCTGTATTGTGTCTACTAGAACGAGAAGTTCTGGAGCTGTAAGAGAACTGTGAAGAGTTATTTTGGAATAAATTTCTGCAAGTTTTAATCAGCTTTGGCGTCAAATCTTTCGAACCCGTACAACGCAACAATAAATTCACATTTATTTTTAAAGAAGAAATTTTGAAAAGTTTATCGTATATTTTGCTGATAGAGATATTTAAAATTAGATGCAAATTTCAGGCACACGCTGGCAACAGAAACGACTCTAGGTTAATGATTACTAATAAATGATCTTGTCTTTCTATTACATCATGTTTTTTTTTTTTTTTTTTTTTTTTTTTTTTTTTGTTAGTGTGCCATTTTAACTGTCTCTCAGCCAAGTTCAAACCTTAGTTTTGAAGTTTTTGAAAAGGGAATGAAGAAAATCGAAAAACACATGAACTACTAAACGATCATCAAAAAACTAAAAATGTTTGAAAGTATCGATATATCGGTAACTTGTATCGACATTTTTACTATCGATATTTTAAAAAAAATATCGTCGTATCGATGTATCGCCGACCTCTAAGTGGCTCCAATTACGTCAGATATTATCTTCCAATTATTGGGCGAGAGACAGCTTCCCACAAATTACAACTGTTGGATAGCTTCCCTTTGAACAGGAATTTCCCTGTGAAACGTATAACTATATTTCGGAGAAGTATACTGCCGTCATGAGTAAAAAAGCCCTAAATCCAAACCAATTTAATTGCATATATTTTGACAACTTTCCGATTAATCTGTAGAAAATTAAATTTTTATTTTAATGAATGGCTCAAGTTTTTAAGTCATACAAGTATTTTCAACAGTAAAACTAGGGGCGTGGAACACCGCACAACTTTCAATTACGCTATGATACTGACCAACGTGGATTTGTGTCATTTATCATTTTAATATTTTCATCATTCATTTAGCGAAAATTGCCTGTTTAGCAATAATTCTTGTATTGGGTCTTTTTAAAAAAAAAAAAATCTTCGCTAAAATGATGACTTTGGCGATAAACTTTTCGATAATTCTTATACTATTCATTCTTGTAAGTGAATCTGAGGAGAGAAGAAGAACGATCGTTGGTGAGGTTTGCCCAAGAATTAGTAATCACTGAAAAACGAGATTTTTTCAATGGCAGCTACCTTATGCACATCATGCGCGATTTTGACGAAAGCCTTACTGGTAGGTCCCTGTACCATCACCAATCCGTACACCAAATTTGAGCATCGTAAGTCAATTTGTTCGGGAGTTAGAGTCACCACAGAAACACACACCCACACAGACATTTTTTTTTTTAGATCACTTTTTGAAATCAGTATGTTCCAAAACGTGGAGAAAAGAATTCGATTTTTTTTTGTTTCCTTTTTTCTTTTTTTACCTAATACTATACTTTCATTACCCTATGTATACATATGGGTAATTGAAAGTAAAAATGTAATTTCAAAGAACATACACAAAAGCTTCAAAATAGGCAATTAAATTTTTTTTCGGATTTAGGCCATTTTGCTTATGGCTGCAGTATAGCCCCCTTACATATCTTGCTCCAAAGAAAATTAAATCTAAAACCTACAAACGAAAATTCTGTAGGAATGGTATATATAAACAGCTTAACTTACAAAGAAATGTGTTAGTATTTAAACATAATTTACCTTGAAATAAAACGTTTTCCTTATAAATCAGTAAATATAGAGCCTTTATAACTCCGCATATGCTTAAATATGAAAAGTAAGTTTTTTTACTATTCCTTGATGGGGTGACATGCATCCCGTTTTACAATCATAAAATCGCAGTCACATGTCCGGTATCAATTCAAACCACTTGTAATTGCGCATCGTTATCCTCTGTTTAGCACGCAAATGGTGTAAGTACTCCCAAAAATAGAAAAGTTGGCTTATACGAATATCTTTCAAATACATGTGAAATCTACTACTAATTCAAGTAGAGCAAATTTTTGTTCAAATATAAACCGTTAGATAACATTAAACTCTTTCAACCCGATTTTTGCGAGATTAAAATTTAACGATGAAATATAGTTTAATTTAATATTGATATTCTGAAAGACTATTGGTTCAAGTTTCTTACTTTTCCCAGAAATGTCCCCGGGGGGGGGGGGGGGGGCAATATATCCCAATCGTAAAGTCAAGAAGGATTATTTGTCAAAATCATCTTGTCTATTGTAATATTAACCACATTTTTTTTTTTTAATTTCAATCTCCCATATGTTAACATGAGGTAGTGAAAGTATTTGATTCGGTTACAAAAAAAACGTGTTTTTTTTCTTTCTATGTTTGCATTTCTACGCGTTTTGGAACGTGATGAGTTCAAAAAAGCGGCCTAGAAAAAATATCTGTTTGGACGCCTGTGGTCAGCACAATTCCCGAATGGATTTACCAACGATGTTCAACTTTGGCATCTGGGTTAGTGGTGGTCATGTGACCTGTTACTAAGGTTTTCGTCAAAATTGCGCATAAGGCAACTGCCATTGAAAAATGTTTGTTTTTCTGCATTTTGCAAAAAACGACTATAACGATTTTTATCAAAGTTTACACCAATCCATGTCAAATTAAAATACAGTGATCAGTATTAGAGTGTAATTGAAAGTTGTGCAATGTTCCACACCCCATAAATGCACATATAATATATGATCTTGCAGTAATTTGATCCCTCATGGGCTATTTTGTCCCACAGTCAAATACAATGGGCAATTCCCGCATTTTTTAAAAACGAATGAAATTGATTTATATTTATAAAGAATTTCTTTCTGATTCTAAATATTCCAATAAAAGTTCTTTAAAAAAATTAGTTATTTAAATATTAAGAAAAGAAAATGCGCAAAAAACCCTCAAAATGCAATCCGCTCAAAACGGGCCGATTTTGAGTATGACGTCAAGTGTCTCGAAAGGTTCGGTGACGTAATTCCCTCACTCCGTTTGTTATGGTGAGGTTTCTACCACAAAATGTCAGCTATATACTCTGTAGTTTCTACTTATACTAAACTTCAACTTAACTAGACATCACTTAGACGGTAGATCGTGACAGTGCTCATAGGTATTTAATCCATTTTGGCGGCGTGAAAGCATAATGTTCGCCAAACCACAACCCTATAGAGAACAAAAGGCTATAAGGTATGGCGAGAATTATGTCTTCACTCCGCCAAAATGGATTAAATACCTATGAGCACTGTCACGATCTACCGTCTAAGTGATGTCTAGTTAAGTTGAAGTTTAGTATAGTAGTTGCCGTTCCTGAATTATTTTTGATTGCCTATTTTGTAGGTATTTGTTTTTTACTTAATTGCAAAAATGGAACCTGGTTTTGTAAGAGGCCAACTGGATAATTTGCCAAAAATTGACTCGACAATGATGGCTGTCTATTTCAGCAAGAATATGGATTTTGTAAAAGCGGAAACCTGTGGCGTAAAAGCCTATAGGCAAGATTCCCTGCTTTAATTAACTTGAATGGTTTTGTTGTGCTTGGAATAAAAAGTTTGGTGGGAAAATATAGGTATTTTTTCGTTAAAGGGGGCCGTTGTCAACATCCAAGTCCGGTACGGATTCTGCGCCAAGGTAATTTTTGCCAAAAAATGGCTGCCCCGCCATTTTTTTTTAATGACAAGTGAACATAATTTGGCGTGGTTTTAAGTAAACAATTCTTGGCGCAGAATCAGTACCGGACTTTCAATTTTGACCCATTACTTTGCACTTGATGTTTACAAAAATTTAGAATAGCTTTCCTAGTAAATAGCTTGTTTTAAACTTAAAAGGCAAACATTCTTTAATTTTCCTAATATAAAAATTATCATAAATGTAACTTATTTCAAAATGATCTTCACAAACATAACGTACAATCTTTGTCGACAGTGGCATATATTTTTCAATGTCCCTCTTTATCGCTTGGCACAACTTTTTTCGAGTATTTTTATTCCGTGGTACGTAAATGAAAATTTTGTCAGGAGTTGTTATGGTTGTGCTTTTGCACATTGGCACGATACAATATTTGCAGAAAATGTTAGACATTTTAAGTAAAAATCAATCAAATAATATGAAAACAAAAGGGCGAGAAGACAAGTATTTGACATTTCCATGATAACAACGTTTTAACAGCCGCAAAACCGCCACGTAACCTATGGAGATATTTAGAAAACGATTACGTTACAATAGAGTCGCAAAAAAAAAAAAAAAAAGTCCGTTTTCCCGCAAAAATCTGACAGGCAAACTTAAAATGCAAATTTTTTGGAAAAAAAAAAAGCTTGGAGAATAAAAAAAATTGTGTTAATGGTCATTTCGAGACATTTAGAATCGGAAGGAAAAAAAAAAAAAAATGTGAAAAAAATGTGGGAATTGTCCATTGTGACATCACACAAAAAACTGGGTCGTACATGCCCATTAGAAACGTGAGGATTAAAGTTAGCATTATGAAACAGGCTCCATTGCAACTTTATAACTTTGAATTGCAGTAGAATTTTTGACTTGCACCACTTGTGAACTAAGCGACCCATACAAAGTACTTCCTGGAATAATTGTTCCATGCTAGAGTGACAAAAAAAAAAAAGACTTATTATAGAGTATTTAAATGTGCTGCAAGACCAGAAGACCAGGCTCCACCGCTGACTTTGATAGGGTTCGCCTTGCCTACATAGGACGAAGTTTGAGCCGTTTCAGAACAAATACTGGCCGAGAAAGGATGAGATTTGGAAATCTTCTGTTAATTCTATTTGCGTTGGGCTGCTTTTCCATGACGTAAGTTTTTTTTTTTTTAGTTTTTTTTATCCCTTTATATAGTTATAACAGGGCAGATTCTATGGCCTTAACAAGACTTTCATTTCGGAGGGAGAGGAGGGGGATTGAAAAAATATTTTATCAACCATTTTTTACTTTCAATTACCCATGTGTGTACATAAGATGATGAAAGTATAGCATTCGGTTAAAAAAAAAAATCGTTTTTTTTTTTTTTTTTTTTTGCGTTTCTCCACGTTTTGGAACATCCTGATTTCAAAAAAGTGATCTAGAAAAATGTGTGTGTGTATGTGTGTCTGTGGTCAGTATAACTCCCGAGAAAATTGACCTACGATGTTCAAATTTGGCATGGGGGTTGCTGGTGGCCATGGGACTTATAATTAAAGCTTTCATCAAAATCGCGCATGCGAAGGTAGCTGTTTTTCAATGATTGCTAAAAAAAGGCTCAAACGATTTTGATATAAATCGCTGTGCTAATGCCTCTTAAGGTGTTCTAAGCATCCCCACCTCCTAAATTCCCGTAAAAATACTTTAATGGCGTAAAAAGTTGAAAAACGAATGCCTTCAACACCGAGTTTTCTTTCCTTGAGCATACCTCATCAACGATAATTTTTTCTTCTCCCCTCAGTTTCACTTATAATAAAAGATAACATAAGGATTTTCTAAAAGTCATATAAGAAAGAAAATATAAGGAAGCCGAAATCACCATTTTGGCAGATTTTTTTTTTAAAGACCCATACAAGAATTGTCACAAAAAATATCGCCAAACTGGCAATTTTTTCTAAATGAATGATGAAAATATAAAAACTGTAAATAACACAAATTGGCATCAGTATTATAGAGTGATTGAAAGTTGTGCGATGTTCCACATCCCTAGTTTTTTTTAAATTGTGGAAAACCAATCAGTTAATTCCCATTGTTTTTATTAAGAAACACGAAATTATTTGCCCGAGAAGTTTAAAGTCTAATAAGCAATGGAAAATATTTTTTGGACCCTATACCCCCGCCGCCCCCCACCCCTTAATATGGCAATAGCAAATGCCGTTTATCTTGAAATGTTTTTTCATAATTTTGAACCCTTTATATGACTGTAACAGGATACTTTTTTTTACTGTTAGAATTTTATCTGTCTTATATAGAGAAGTTAAATATTTAATTTTGAATTGAAATGTGTACAATGAAATCCTGAAACACATATCTCTTTTTAAGATAAATAATAACTGGCTTAAAAACATAGCCACAGTAAAGTACGTTTACATGCAGACGAGTTTAATTTGGCTACTCTGGCGTTAATGAATTTTTGACTTTCCTATATCTTCGGAACATTTAAAAAAATTAATTGTATGAAAACCTTTAAAAACACTCAATAATTAATTTAAAAACGAACATAAATAATACACCACATCAAGCTAATGAGCATAAAGTAAACTACATAAATGGAACATCACACAACTTTTCAACTGCACTATAATACTGGTTCCTGCAATTTAAATTTAACTTGGATTGATGTAATTTATCATTTTCACTTATGAAAAAACCCGGTCAAATTGGCGAAATTTGTTATAAGTTTGGCAATAATTATTATAATATTTCTTTCGGATAAATGAAACAGGGAGATGAGCATTGAGCAATGCTCAAGGGAAGATAGTTGTATGTTAAAGAATTTCGAAGGCGGGTGTGATGTCACGATGCGAACTCTATTTCATTACTAATTGAATTATATAACTTTTCTAGGTGTGGCATCACGAAAATCTGTTTGTGTTTCAGTTTCAGTTCGTGTTTGTGTTTGTTTTTGTGTGAAATAAAGTAGAGCCGTTAAGTTTACGTCTGAGTTAGCTCTATTATTTTTATAAATATTTCAGAACAAGGTGAGCCTTGGGTTCTAGTTGAAAAGATAAATTAATCTGGGTCAAAATTGACGTGTTTCTGCAGTGTAGAAAGTTCGTAGCTATTTTATAGAAGAGCAATTCTTCACAGCGGGGATGTTTGTAACAGCTTAAAAGGCATTAATTACCACATAGATTTGATCAAAATAATTAGAGCCGTCTTTTGGTAATTTCTGAAAATCCTAATTTCTTTTCAAAGATCTGGAGAATATGTTAATCTACTTTATACGTATGCGCTATTTTGACAAAAACCTTAATGACTGGTTCCGTATACAAAAAGTTAAACATCGTAGGACAATCTGTTCAGGTTTAAGCTGATCCCAGACAGACACAAATACATTCTCTCTTTTTTAAATTTAGGGCATTCAAAAAACGTGTAGAAATGCTACTAAAAAAAAAAAAAAAAATGATTTTCTTAGACCGTTTGCAATACTATCATTACAATGTATTTACACATTATAAGGCTATTGAAAGTAAAAATGTTATGTTACAGTCTTCTAGCCCAGTGCATTCAGAAACCATTTTGTATAAAACCTTGAAATTTGGTGAGTAGGTACGAAAATTATCACTTAATGAAATGACGTAAATAAAAAACTCGAAAATGGCGTCTAATATATTTTATTTTATATTTGAAATCTTTTCGCCAATTCATATGTAGTGGCTCCACCTGGTTTTGTCTTTTGCTATTTTAATTTCCATTTATAATAGATGGACATAAAATGAAGACAATTCATGTCATTTCATTAAGTGATCCTTTTCGTACTTACTCACCAAATTTCAAGATTTTATAGAAAGTAATTTCTAAATGCACTGGGTTAGTAGTTTGTAACATAGCGAATATTGGTAATGATTTTTGAAGACAAAATATAAAACAAAATTGAATGAAACAAATTTGATAATGAAGACAAAAGACTTGTAGCATTGAAAATTTTATAATAGCCAAATATTTAATATTGCTTTTTTGAAAAAAATAAAATAAAATAAAAAAAATAGAAAGAAAATAAATTATATTTAAATGTTTTTAGACTCGCTTTTAAAAACTACGATTAAAAAATTATCTTCACCTACTTTTAAATATTATGTTGAATATCACTGTCGATTTAAGTTACTAAAATAAAAGTGTGTGCGATTTTTACTAGTACATTAAATCACTTATGCGAATGCCACACGCTTTTATTTCCAATCCGTTACAACACAAGCACATTTAATCTATATTTAAAAGTAGTTGACGATGTTCATATATATAGAGCTACTTTCTACCCAATGAACTAAAATGAGATTATTTCTATAAAAATTCTAGCCTACCAAATACTGATTGCCTACAAAGTTTTTCGTCTACTCGATAAACACAATTTCCTCAAAGCTTGGCGGCGTAACATTTCATAACTTTTTCAGTCTGTCCATTTTACTTAGCGGGTTCCTTTACAATATCTAGTAATATTTTTGGAAGATTTTAAGTTATGTCCAGCATTTTGAAATGAATTCAGTGCAAAATAAAAATAAAAAAAGTCCTTTTGTTACCACTGGTAATTTATAATATAGTATATAGTATTATTTAAAAAGGGACGTTTAATAGCTTCATATACACTGTATTGAGAAGTTAATTGAATGGCTCCGTGAATCAAAGCCTCTTGTCTTCTTGAAATACATTCAGAGCCAGTGCAATAAATGCTGCAGGCCTGCAGGCTTATTTTATACATCAATTTGTAAGGGAAGAGCACCTAATATTGAGTAGGTGTATTATATAAAGATGGACCCACAATAATACCTCATTAATTACTTCAGCTATTTATTCGGAGGTTATTACTAGTTGTAATTTTCTAAAAACTACCAAAATAGTTTTTGACAATTTAATTAAATCAGTTTCAATGTAGATTACCTAACCTTTCTATTGTTGCGTAGATTAATGAATATTTTCATAACCGAATAAAATAAATTTCTCATAAGTTAAGAAATTTAACCTTCTTTTCAAACTTTTAGTAGTCTGGTGCACATTATGATATCGTACTAACCTGCTTTATTTGAGGCGTTGCTCGCCAGAACGAACCATTCCAAGGTTTGATTTTTTGGTCTTTCTACCCCATTTCTTCAAAAAAATTCATACCAAAAAGGACCAAATGTGGGTTAAAAAATGCCCAACTTGGCTATTATAAACACCACATTTAATCCATTTTTGCATAAATAGTTTTAAAGAAACGGGGTAGAAACAGCAAAAATCAAATTGTGGGATGATCCGTACTGACTCTCAACTCCTCATTTCCTTTGAGTTGAGTCGTGAGGTTGCGGGTTCGAGTCCCGTGTTAGGCATGGGTGTTTGTAAATGTATGTTGGCTTATCTAATGACGAATGTTTCGGCGCATTATAGCCCTCGTGTTGCTGACGGCGCCAGTTAATCTGAAAACAACCAACCTTTGAGTTGAGCACATATTTGTTTCCATTTCATATGTTTCTAGTAGTACAAAAAATAAACAAAAACTGTTTTTTTATTAGCCTGGTATTAAACATAGAAACAGCTAACTGCGCCTGTGCTCAAACTTTAACAATGTTTTTTTTTCTACTATCCAGTCAGTGTACATAAATAATCATAGTAGAGAATTCTGAAAGCATATTAATTAGCTGACTTCAACCAGGATTTTTAATTTTACTCCTTTACCTTTACCATCTCACTCCGTGTTTAAAATATCGTCACTAGTGCTAATGATTACAGAACTCCGTCTCTACTCAATATAGAATTCTATGGTAAAACAACCTTAATTTCGCTGATTTTTTTTGTTTTGTTGGGGTGTTTTTTTAGATTTTTTTTTATTGATATTGAGAATATAATCCGCAATAGAAACTTCGAACTTTTGGTCCAAAAGATAAAAAACTTAAAATATGTTCTTTATTTCCAGGAACGGAAAAGGTATGCGGATCAGATACAGACCCAGCAGGTTGAGTACCTTTACGACATTTAGACCATTTTTCCATCTACCCCATGGATTGGATCATCCCACATTGATCCCTCGCATCCCGCACATTCCAAGCTTCGATTTCGATAAGTACCATAATTTGCATATCTCTAGTCAGCAATTTCGAGGACCGAGAAAGTTCACATTTTCGACAGAACCTCCAATGGACCGGGACCTTCTACGTCGAGTAAGTCTGTCTCCAGCTTTTAAGAAATGGCTTGAGGAAGGAATGAAATAACCACCCTCCTTCACCAGAATGGACTGCCAAGTTAAAGCGACAGAAACTATCGGTATTGTTATGATAATGCAGGATGGACGCGGTGACGGACTTGCTTCTAATTACTAATTTACTGCTCAGCTAAATCGCTAAGTTGCTGAATCGAGTCTTCTTCCGTTACTCCTTCGTCGATGGTGATGACCTGTCATTTTAATATTAATTCTATGTAGTTCTATCCGAAAGTGACAAGGTGCAGTGCCAACGTTTGTTAAAGATAGTAGCCAAACGTAAGTAATAAAGGCCTTCAATCTAATAGTGCCGTACTTCTTCCACTTTAACCAAAACGAACGAATAGTACTGATCTTTAACTACATCTTTAGGATAGTGCATGCTTCATTATTGATTTGAAGCCAAAGAAGGCTTAAAAATTACAATAGGGATCTATATTAGCAACTTCCAACCCAAAACTAAATAGAATCTGTTTGTAACCATGGAGTCCATAGACAACCTATTACACATACTATAGATGAGGGGGGGGGGGAGGTATTCATCTTGATTCACTGGCTTGCAGAGCAGAACAGTCCAACAGCCTCCATTATTCTATACATGATATCATCAATATTCTGGCTTCATTGCGTAATCCACCGTTTCGTGATACTTTGTAACGCTGACCTGAAATTGGAGAGTGTGTAAAAATAGGTCTATTAAAGGCTGTGAATAAGAACTCAACCGATCCGAAGATTTTTTTAGGTACAGTGATTTTTTTCGGTTAAGCTTGTCCTGTGGTATACGTGGAGTTTTTTTTATAGGTGGCGTTGACCGTATCTCTAGGTAGTGTTGACCACGTTAACCTGATAATGAGCCTCGTATGTACACGAGCTCACTAAGTGCTTTTGATTGGCTGCGAGCTGTTCGCATAATACAGCGATTAGTACCAGGTTAAGATCGCTCTTAAGTTGCTATTGTTTTCAGAAAGAAAGATTAAACTAATTTTAGTGCTAAGTGTAGAAAAACCAGTAGTTAAACAGAACTCTACAGTGCTTTTAACTTTAAGCCGTATTCCATGCAAATTTTTTTTTTCTGCGCCATTATATTTTCCCATTTACAAACTTCAATTGTATTAAATTTGTAGGATGGATTGTAGTTCAAATATTTAATCAAACTTTTATCAAAATATCTCTGCAAAGACATTGTAAAATAATATTAAAAAAAAAATCTGTTATTCATGTCAATGCTCATAATAAAACTACAATGTCAATAGCCTGTCTTTATTTATTATTAAATTAGGGGGCATCTAATGATTTATGAGACATTCGATTATCCCTACATTAAATTCCAGCCTATTTGCACTGGCTTTATATAAAACCTACAACACTATCACATATTTAATGGGCTCCGTAAAGGATGATAAAAAGCCTGTGGAGAATGTAAGAACCAGGCGGGAATCGAATCCAAGGCATCCAGTATACCAGGTCGAAAGTATAACCGTTAGGCAAAAACAATCGCCTGCGTGAAGTTTCGGGGTTTTGAAATTACCACCAAAGTACTCATCTCGCAGTGAGTCGGACAGGAGTATGCCGGAATGAACACCCGTGATGGAATGAAATCGTATGTCAGTGATTGTGTATCACAGTGAGTTACGCGGTGTGGTGGCAGATGGTCTTTTGTGTTCAGGTTTACCACTGCAGAATATTGTAAGGAACAGGTGGGAATCGAATCCAGGCATCCAACATGCCAGGTCGAAACTATGATCTTTTGATAAAAGTAATCCGAAGGGAAATTTGGGGGTTTTGAAGGGACCACTACAAGCTTGCTATTGTACACCATTTGGGGCTTGATTATTAAATATAAAATTGATAACGTTCGGATTAAATATATATATGTAATGTATCCTGTCGACTTTTGTAATGTACTAACTCATTTTAATCAAAGTTATTGCAGAGTGGTCGTGGAGCCGTAGTGAAGAGTCAATTTGGAACAAGATAAAAACCATAAAATTAACCGGATAAACCCGGAGAGTGAGAGAGCGCTAAAAGTTACGTCTTTACTACATAATGATAGAGAATAGAATGTAATGCGTAGTATTGTCGAACAGAGAGCAGCGTCGTGTTAAAATCGTGGGAATCGCTGAATTAGCAAGATTATTTCATAAACATCGAAGTGAGAAGGCAAGTATGTTGGCGCCAGAACGGAATACTAATTATGGGATATGAATAACAAGAATGCTGACTCTGCAAAGATCTCACACATTAATTTGGCGTGGGCAGTTATCATAAATAAGTTGTTGAATGATTTGGTTAAAGAGGATTTCGGGCTTTGAAAAGACGAATTAATTTAACTGTAGGTTCTAAGAAAGGATTTCTATTACACACACACACACACACACACACATACACACACACACACACACACACATATATATATATATATATATATATATATATATATATATATATATATATATATATATATATATATATATATATATAATATGAATATTAAGTCAGTCATATGAACAGAAAATTGATGTATAATGTTTAATTAATATTTCAATAGGAAATCCATTTATCATTTTTGAAAAATCTAAGTTTGAACAAAAACTTGCATCGCAAACCCTAATATAAACCTTGCTACGGTGGTCGAGTGTCAAGATGACAAATTGCTGATCGAAAATTCCTCGGTTCAAAACCAGACATTTGGAGCAATATTATATTTAATTTCTTTTTTTTTTTAATTAATTAGTGCCAAATTGAAATATTTTAAGTCATATGCTAAGTTCCTACTTTAAATAAAAATTAGTACATACTGTTTTTAATTTTGAAAAAGAAAAAAGAAAAAACTCTCATTCTAAAATTCAGTGGAAAACTTCGGACTGTAAGACTGTTATAACGTCCAACTATAGCTTGGTTTTACTTTCTCTTTCGTCTATCATCACCCTTAAGTAGGTCATCGAATATTTCATATCATAAACAGCTCTTGCATATATTCGTCTCTTTTTATTTTTTTATTTTTTATAACCCTATATCAGCAGTTACTTTCCTGAAGATCTCTGTAATCAAATGTTACAAAAAGAAATAAAAATTTTGATGATTCACTTTTGATAATCGATAGAGTACTTAACTCTTCGTGGATTTCGTCCAGTTCAAATCAGTCTGAACGAACATAACCAAGGGAATCGACATAATTATTCCGGACAGTTAGAAATTTATAACAGTGCCTTAAAAATGCTGCATTTTCGGAGCTTTCTTTTGTTTATGGTTCTTTCGAGTTCCTTTTTGTTGACGTGAGTATATTTATGCATTTCCATTTCGGCTTGATGACTATTTTTAATGGAGCTCATAGAAAAGTGATTACCAAACTTCCCTAGCTCTCGTCACGAAGTCTAGCGTTGTCTATGGTAGTGAAAACAAGACTTGCCCTATTCCCCACGTAATGTCGTATTGTAACCTTTTTAAACGCCAATCTCCTGCTTGCATTAACCCTATTCGAAATCGACGAGTCTTGTTTTTATACAGACTTTCTTGCTTTTTGAGCTGTTCCCCAGACATTAATAAACTCTTCATTTTTTGACAAATGCCTAAATTTAGTATGAATGATTCGTTATTTTATTGCATTACCTCATCAAAATATTTTAAATGAAAGATATGAGCACCGTTTTTTTTTTAATTTTTTTTTTTTTTATTTAATGATATACTAACTGCATTTCCGTAAGTTGCCAGACACACGTTAGATAAATAAATATCGGATGAAGGCATAATTCTAATATCTAAACAAAGTACGTGTCCGAGAACTTTTACTGATAATGGACAGTTCCCGCATTTTCTTACATTTTTTTTTATTCAATTCTAAATGTTTCGAAAAGACAATAAACACAAAAATTTCTGTTTAATGCTCTTTTTCTTCCTTTTTTTTTTTTAATTTGCAATAATAGTTCCCCTGTTAGACTTTGGCGAGAAAACGGTTCATTCGGCTCGAATTGAATGTGACGTCACTTGATGTTAAACAACTTGGCTTGAAACGCAGCAGCGGAAGCCATATCTACAAGTTTCTCGCAAATCGCGCCACCTGTACGGGATATGGCAATGAGGAACTTTCACGTATTTTGGTTTTACTTTTAAATAAAAGTAGAGAAAAATCATGAAAACCAATATCATTCCTTCAAAAATTTGAGCTCTTACAGATAGTTAAAAAATATAAAATATTTAGTTTTTCCATTTGCGATTTGGCGGGGAAAAGTTACTTTTGCGTGTAACGTCAATGCGCAGACAATGAACCAGTCTAAAACCTGTTTTGGGCGAGGAGGGAGGGAGATTCCTCCTTGGATTTTCGACGGAATCTATGCGTAGCTACGTCACAGGTATTTTTTATGCGTTTTCGGTCACGTGACTTTTGCTTTGATTTCAAATTCGATTTTTGATTAATTGAAAGCATAATGATAAAAAAATAATTGCACTGTATATATATATATTCGTTGGATAACACAAGAAAATACAAAAAATATTCATTTTCCTCACTTGTGCAAGTTCCTCATTGTTTACGCACAAACCAAAGTAAATTATTTGGCAAAAAACCTCACAATAACCATAGAAACCGAAGGATATTTTGACGTCACAGCTATAGTTGAGTGTTTTGATCGGACTGGTTTTGGCTCGATTTTTGGGGCATTTTTTTTCTTTATATTTAAATAACTGATTTTTTTAAAGAGCTTCTTTTTTAATATTTGGATTCAGAAAGAAATTCTTCATAAATATAAACTACTTGTCTACTTTCACTCGTTTAAAAAAAAAATGCGAGAATTGTCCATTGGATTGCGCATTGGACTTGTAACGTTTTAGCGAGTTAATTTCTTCCATTAAAGAAAGAAAGAAATCCGTTAAATGAGTATAAACTGTAATGAGCTATGAGTCTTAGCTAAAGCATATATAACTACGAAACGAAAATAAATTATACAGGTTTTTTTTTATGATTTCGCAGAGTTTGTATTGTATAATTTTAAAATTTTACGCTATTGAAAATCGATAGTTTAGTTATTTCCAAAATAATAGTTTTACATCTAAAGAACGAAAGAACACATTGCTCGGGAAAAAAATGGAGTACTTAAAATTTTGCATTTGGACTGTAATACATATCTTTGGTTTTTATTCAATTACAACAGCACTTTATTTAACATATATGTGAAAGTACTTGAATTAACTGTTGTGACAGAGTATCAGTTAAAATTCATGACATCAGCTTGGAACTTGGGTGTATTATAGAAAAGTGGAAATATGTTAAATGAAAGATCTCTTTAATGTAGAACATTCTGCATATGGTCTAACAAAATGGAAATGCACAAAAAAAAAAAAAATCACAATAGGAAATACCAGAAATTGCGACTAGAAGTTCATTACAGTATCAATACCACTGATCGAGAAACTTTACAAACATGCGTTTGAGAGTCTAGACAAATATATTTCAAGTTTGACCCCGAATTCCATCGAGAAATATATTAAAATTTTGAATGGACTATTCTGGCATTTTTTAAAAACGAGTTAAAATAGTTTATATTTAAGAAGAATTTCTTTCCGATTCCAAATATTCAAACAAAAGTTCTTTTAAAAATTTAGTTATGTAAATATTAAAACAAGAAAATGCCAGAAAGCCTCGTCCGATTGCAGTCTGAGTCTGATCAAAACGCTTCATTTTAGCTGTGACGTCAAAAATTCCTTCCGTTTCTGTGGTTATCGTAAGGTTTCTGCCAAATAGTTCGTGTGAGTATTTTAGACAATTGCCATATCCCGTGTCGATTGGCGCGATTTGCGAGAAACTTGCAAAACTGTTTTCCGCTGCTGCGTTTCAAGCAAAGTTTAGAATAAGTGACATCACATTAGCTTCGAGCCGCATGAGTCTCTCCCCCTCTCCCTTCTCACCCTAAATAAACTAGCTATTTTAGGTTGCAAATTTAAAAAAAAAAAAAAAAAAAAAAAGTGCAGTGAGCAGAAATTTTTGTGTTTATGGCCTTCTCGAGCCATTTAGAATTGGATAAAAACATTAAAAAAAAAAAAATGCGGGAATTGTCCATTCGAAAAAGTCTCTAATAGGGTATTTGACACCATCAACAAATAATTACCAAATGCGGCATATTTATAGTATTTAACGAAATAATAATAATGCAAGTAGTTTTAACTCGAAATAATTGCTCAAATTTTTATAAATCAAATTTTAAAAATTGCTTTTCTGAGCTCCTCGTCACGTGATCAGAAACGCTCGGATAAGCTCCTTCCAGAATGTGACGTCAATGTTGACCATAAGACCATGGCCATAGGAGCCCATGTTAAATTCAACAACTTTGGGGGCATCTAATTTAATAACCGATTCTTCAATCATTATGAAACTTTCGCAGTCTAATATTTGGATACTTTTGAATACGTTAACACGAGATTTTCGTTATTTTTTAAAAATTAAAATAATTATGATTTTCTAAAAATATGTTTAAGAAAAATTATAAAATTTTAGACTAATTATTTAAAAAAAAAAAAGTATGCTACTTATCAATAATTCCTCGTGTTAAAGTACTTAAATACATTAAATAAACATGTCAAAAAAATTTCAAGCATTTATGTCATATAGATTTTAAGCTATGTGCCCCCAAACATGAAAAAATGGCATTTTGAGAAATTCGGGTTTGAAAGTTAAGAAACATGCATTAAATACCTATATTTTGTTTACTTCAAAATATTATAAATAAGATATAATTACAAATGTGGCATCATTTTAAAGACATAAATTTATATTTTAATAAACAGTAATAAACTCGAAATCAATAATCTGAAAATTTTTCATGTGACGGACCCCCTTAAAGCTTGGTTCATCTCTTTTCCTACTATATAAATTATGACTATTGAAGGTAACTTTTAGGAAATATTTATTTAAAGAAGTGTTATTGGAACATTGGAAGGCGGTTTTGTAAAGGTATACATTTCGAATTTACCCAAAACAGATGTTTTGTTGGTGGGGTTCTTTTTCAAGTCAAGCTCAGAATTTTATTCTGCAGAGTTTAGAAATGTTAAAACATTTGTGTAAGTATCAACAATTCTCACAGTTCTTATAATTAGAAAAACTACAACACCTTTTACAGTTATAATAATCATAAAAACATTAGGATAAAAAAAAAAAAAAAAGGCAATTAATATAATTCGCTGAGTACTGTTAAAATGGAGTGAAAAGGAACAATTTTCAACTTTCAAAGTAAAAATATAGTGTAATAATATCGTTAACGAACATATTTTTGATTTAGGAACGTGGGTCTTACCTTCTTCTATAATGTTCAAGCCCAAAAATGTTGGGAAAAACGTGACTTACATTGATTTTGATTTTTTTCATGTTGTTCCGATTCACTCCGCAGAAAGGAATGAAACGGAACACTCGTTATAATTTATAGCTGATATTATTTAAAAAAGACAAAAAGGTGAAAAAGACAAGTAATAATGCATTGAGGTGAATAGAAACACAAGATTATCGTAAACAAAATCCTTTAACCCTTTATCTACTGACGATACTTATAAGTCCAGTCATTGTACTACATTTCTCATGGTACTGTAATGATTTAAATGCTTTGAAACCCATAGGGACTTTGAAGTCCACTTTTATGAAGTTTGTTCTTCACCTATTGAATGACAGCACAAGATTGCTTCTTTTTGGAAACATTAAATATTCAAAAGAGTTAGTAAAAATTATAAAAAACTTAGTAAATAAAGGGTTAACTGCTGTGATTGGGTGGTTTGATCTTTTTTGGCGCAAGGGCAACACGTGGTTCATACTGCTCCAAAAAATTTGGTGAAGATCAATTTAAAATTTCAGTAACAAAGAATTGGAAAAATTAATTTAAAGTCAAAGATTAAATATTTTAGGGGGTTGGAAGCATTCTACAAAAAATGACTCGCGGTCTGTCAAACCGCATACAGTAATTAAAGTTTAATATGACAGACAAAAAATGTTTTTTTCAAACCAATTCATGTAAACAAAACAAATATTTTGGTTTCAAATTTACAAAAAATAATAATAATAAAAAAATTAAAAAAAAAAAAAAAATTTAAAAAATCAATATTTCAATAGTGCATCAGTACTTAAACTTAATATTGTGTAGCTAAAACATTTAAAAAAATTAAATAAAGTATTACTTGCATCAAAATGACCTTCACAGAAGTGAATCGTAGTCTGTGGTGAAAACTAAGTTGATTCTCTTCTTGCAAGATTTAACCACTTTTTTTGTATTTCTGCTTTCCTGGGCACATGTGTACACAACTTTTCCGGAGTTTTAATTGAAGTACTTGTACAGTGGGGTACTGCATAATACCGATACCGGTGAGACATTTCTTGGAACGAAATCAAAAGAAAAACACATTTCGCGCTGGAAACTCACTCGCGATTGCGATGCTGTTCATGCAAGATTGACGTCACACAGACAGATGGGTTTTTGAGCAGCGTTTTAGGGGCGGGGCTTCTACTTGCATTTTAAAATGCAATTTTTAGCGTTTTGCGGCATTATTTTGAAAAAAGAAAAAATACGTGTCTTTTATTTTGTGCATACCTTTTATTTAAAACATATTTTGAAAATTTGTCAAATACCCTATTGGCGGTATTTTTTATATCTTTTAAAAATTTTGAGGTTTTTGTTATATATCGTTTCTTTTCTTTATTCTTGTATTCGTCTTTATTCTTGTATATCATGCTTCTAATTAACAATTCTACAAGTGAGAAAAGCATTACAAGTATTATAGCAATTATTAATTACGTGTACGAGAAGTGTCTTGCGTCACAAACGCAAATTCATTACAAACAACGAACAATTCCCACATTTTTTTTAAATTTATTTTTTTATTCAATTCTAAATGTTTCGGAAAGGCCATAAACACACAAACTTCTGCTCAAATGCGCTATTTCTTTTTTTTAATTTGCAATCCAAGTTCCCCTGTTGTATACTTTGGCAAGAAAATAATTCATTCGGCTCGAATTGAATGTGACGTCAAGTGTACAAAATTTCATCAAGATCGGAATAAAACTGTAGATATCAAAAGTTATAATCATACTCTTTCAGAGCCGGAATAAATAAGGTTGTTGTGAAATTCCTTAATAGGTCAATAGATGACAGCGCGTACATATTTTTTGAAAGTTATAATTTTAAATGCATTTAATTCTTTTTAATTGGTTTTAAAAAAATTGTAATTTATAAGTAAAATAATAGAATTATTTCTTGTTTATTTCGTATCAATTTAATACATTTTAAAGACGCCGATGTATGGTTTTTGTTTGCAAGAAAATTGTTGATCTTTCATCTAATTTCTAGATAATGTCGGCTCTTTCTAGAAATATTTGAAAAGGTATAAAAAGCCCACAGAGATGGTTTATGAGAGATTCTTTTTTAGTTGTGATATTTGCTATGTGTTTATGTTTTTGTGGTTCCTGTTCTTTAGTTTGTGCTCTGTAAAGGTGTGTTATGTGCTGAAATATAATTGTGACTAAGAATTCAGACTTTATTTGTGCATCACACTCTACACAATTTCTGCAGAGATACGAAAGTAAATTTATTCTGTCTCTTTTTTTGGATTACTCAAAACCAGGACTTGGTGAAGAAAGTTGTTTAGTGTAATTTGTTTAAATTTGAACCTGCTTATGTCATGTCTGGTTGAGATTCTTTTTAGTTTTTTTTTTTTCCTTTTCTAAATGTTAGGATATATTTTGTAGCTTCTGATAAGGCGTGAAGAATTACGTTTTCAGATATATATATAGATTTCTTTTCCTGACAAATGTGGATGGGGATCCGACTGGATTCCCTCCCCCCCCCCCCCCCACCGAAATTGGGTAGTATTTTTTTCACCACTTCCCTTCCTTTTCTTTTCCTTCGTATCTCTTTATTTTCCTTCTTAAATTCAAGGCTCAGTGATTCAAGGCAGCAGTTTAATTGCAGGGCCGGTATTCAAGGGGGTGGAGAGAGGTATAGTATTCAAGATTGGTTGTTTTTCACAACTTATCCATTTTTGTACATTTTTCTAACTCTTCCCCCCTTTCCCCGAAATAAAAGCCCAGCTACGGCCTTGTACTTCTTAAGCGGAGAAAGGAAGGGTTATTCGAAACTTCATGCCACCCTTTGATCTTCCTTATGTTTAGAAGATCAAGTATACAAAATTTCATCAAGATCAGACTAAAACCTTAAGATATAGATAGAATAGATCGGTACTTATTTGTAAGTATAGTAAAACCCCGATTATCCGAACCCCGGTTATCCGAGTTTCCGCTTTAACCGAGCCAGATAATATTTTTTTAATTTTTTTTTAACCCTGATATTTTCCTTTGTCAAAACTAGTACCGAAAAAAATTGGTACTTGATCTCTCAAACACTCAAGAAAACAAAATGTTTACATTCCTTTTCATTGTATGATACTGATCCTCCTATCGCGTCGCTCAAGGTCTTAAGGCTTAAGTAAGAGAACTCTTTAAGCATTACTATATATTATTAATTGCATGTGGTTTACCTATAGTATAACATTTGTACTTGTCAAAACATACATTTAAACCGATACGATTTATTTTAATTTTCGCTTTAACCGAGTTTTTCGGTTATCCGAGTTGGTCTTGGTCCACATTAACTCGGATAATCAGGACTCTACTGTATATATTTTTAAAATGTGTAATTTTATATCTTTATCTCCTAGGAATGGCGCTCGAATTCGGTTTCGTACCAGAACTGGAAGATACTGGTCAAGAGTAGGTACGACAGATTTCCCGCCGTACAATAAGTACTCTCATTTGACAGTGCCACCGATACCGAAATTCAGCATTCCGGTAATTCCAACGTTTCCGACATTCAAACCAATCTCGTGGACCATCCCGACGGGGTCTTACGATTTCAGAAAGTACCAAAGATCGACCCTGTCGCCATCGGATGCGAAATGGTTAATGGATGCAGTGGCATCTTATCGAAAAGGTCATCTGCCTCGGCAATAGCCGCTGAAAAGTGCTTGGTTCGTTAAAAAGTAATTACTTTTTTTTTTTTTTTTTTTTTCTTTCTATGCTCACAGGGTGTCAAATGGACAATTCCCGCATTTTTTATTATTTTTTCTATTCAATTCTAAATGTTTCGAAAAGGTCATAAGCATAAAAATTTCTGCTCAATGCGCTTTTTTTTTTTTTTTTTAAAAATTTGCTATCAAAATTACCTTGTTGGAGGTTGGCGGGAAAACAACTCATTTCATTGGCATTGAACGTGACGTAAAGAGATCTCAAACTTCTTGGCTTGAAATACAGCAGCGGAAACCAGATTTGCAAGTTTCTCGCAAATCACGCCAACCTGTACGGAAAGTGGCAATGGTCTACCAACGCAAACTTTTTTAATGATAACTATTTGGCAGAAACCTCACGATAACCATAGAAACGCAGGGATCTATTTACGTCACTAATTTTGTTGACTGTTTTGATCGGACTTGCTTTGGCTGGGTTTTGGGGCATTTTCTTTTCTTAATATTTAAATACCTAATTTTTTTTAAAGAACTTTTGTTTAAATATTTGGAATCGGGAAGAAAGTCTTCATAAATATGTACTAATTTCACTCGTTTTTAAACAATGCGGGAATCGTCCATTACCTAGATAGCACAGTGGTATTGGCCAATGTCAGAAACAGCGATTTCTGGGAAGATTGGCCAGTCCATGCCGGATCTCAAGCATCGTTCCAAATTACACGATTTTCTTTTTTAATAAAAACATGTCAAAACTATCACAAAACATAATATTTACCCCTCCGTCCTTTCTTATAACACAATATTTCAAATTTAAAAATCTCCATCGACATCCCAAAACTTCCAGTATATTTTACCCAGCCCTCTGGGCGAGATTGGCCAAGAACCATAGCAACGACCAGTTTACAACGGTTCACATCGGGATCGTCCAGCGTATTTGTGCTACTGAGGTACAGGTGGTCGACAAAATAATATAAGCACTACTGTGGCTCTAAACTATGGTCAAAAGTTAAAAAGTTACTTCTGCTATCCTGTTATCTTGTTTGATAAAAAAAAAAAAAAAAAAAAAAACTTGTGAAATTTCAACTAAATCGCCCACTTTGTTTTGTTTTGGAGCTACCGACTTGTCTATTTCTGCCACTTATAATGTGCTTAACACAGCCAAATACGTCTCGTAATGTTGAGCATCTAGAACAGTGATTCTCAACCACTGTGCCGCGGCACTTTTGTGTGCCGCCAAATTCTTAAAGTGTGCCGCCAAATTCTTAATGTGTGCCACCAAATTTTAGAAATGTATATTTGTAATTAATCCCTTAATAAACGTACTGTTGTTTTTATAGTACATATTATATTATTTTATTTTACATTCCAAATTATTATCATAAACTATTTTACACAGTGTATAATAGGTGTACTACAGTGTATTATAGGTAGGTAAAGTAAACAACTTTTAAACTTATCTTTTTCTTTGTGTGCCGCCAAATTTTGAAATCGTTAAAAGTTTGCCGCGACAAAAAAAAGGTTGAGAATCACTGATCTAGAAGAATACGAGATCGAAATCTTCTAGTGTAAACCCCTCTCTCCGACCCCACCACACCAACGAGAGGACATTGAGGACACGACAGATTTAATGTGCACTAGCCCCCATTACACACCAGTATTTGGAGGACGGAGTCCCGAACCCACAACCCTCCGGTTATGACGTCGATATTCTACCGCAAGATATAGGAGCCCCATCGCACACTTCTAAAGCTTTGAAGTTGGAAAATAGACAACGCAAAGTTTAATTACGTTCAAAAAGGAAATCTCATCATCGTGAACATTTATTTTTTCAGTCAAGAGAAATTTATACGGACGTATTCAGGTAAATCCCAGAAATTATTTAAAAACGCCCCGAGTCAAAATTTTCAAAAGTTAATTTGCAAAAAATAGCCAGAAATTTTATTTTGTTAAATAAAATTATGTTTTCATAACGATCAACTTCTGTAGAAACAAGCATTTTTATTTACGGTAGTGATTTCTATAGAATCGCAAGAGTCCTCGTGAAAGAAATTTCTGTTAATAGAAAATCTCAAGAAGAAAGTATTTGTGTATGTGCCAGGAGTTAGAAAAGAGGAAAACGCGATTTTTTTATAGGAAGAAAAATCCTTTGGGTACTAATTTACCTCTTTGGTCGACTTTTTTCTTTTTCTACTTCTTCACCTTTTTCTATTTCCGCAATAAATGGAGCCAAATTTGTCTTAATCTCAGTTGAAACAATGTCATCAAATAAGAATAACAATTTCGGGAACTAAGCACCAGATGGAAAATTTCTTCGCAGCAGCCTTACTGATTTCTAGGTAACTTCTTAGTAATTTATCAATTGACGCATATATAGGAAATAATTGTAAGGTGCTTTAAATGCTCCTGACGTCAGATACCATATTCGAACCTAAATTTGTACAGTAAAAATACATATTTTTCTTAAAAATCTCCATATGTGATAGCTGTCATTGGTTTTGAAACAAGTATATTTTACATGTTTAAATTGCTTTTGACATCCGCTATATTTGAGTTAAAATTTTCGTAATTGTTTGTGTTTTTCAGGTTGATGGTTATCGGAGACTTTGAATCTTGATGCAATCTGATTTTGCTGTTTATATTTTTAAAAATTTCGACGGCTGATTTTTTTTAATGAAGTTTAATCCTACACTGTATCTTTTACTTTATGCTGAATTAACAAATAAAAATTGAAATCAAAATGCTTATCTATTATTTTTCTATTACTAAGGGAGATAAATGCTCTTGTTTTTTTCTACCTTTTATATTTCTGTTGCCCCAAAGGTAAAGGGCACAATCCTACTTTGAGTTGATTTTCAATTTAAGATTCCAAAATTATGTAGATTTCGAGATATTGGTAAACACAACTATCTTACAATTCTTTGTAACCGGAGAAGTCAATTTTAAATGGCAAAAATTAAAGAACAAGAAGAAAAATAGCAGCTAATTAACTTTTATCTTCTATAAAATTACAGTAAAATAAATACAGAAAGTGTTTTTTACATTTAGGGTACAAATTTATATTCCAATAACTAATGGCTCTGACAACATATGCTTTTAACTTACTGATATATTGTTGACTAGATAAATACCCTACGAAATTTACTACTACGAAATTTTAACATGTGCAATATTTTAGCTAGCTGTGAGGCCTCGCGTTGCGGAAATCTGTCATTCGTGTATAGGACCCAGTTTCTGGGGCTTCGCTCGCAGGAAGGTTCATCGCTACGCAAAATTAAGCTCGCTTCGTTCGCTGAAAAATTAATGGACACATAAACACAGGCTTATTTCACTCGTTAAAAGGTTCATTGTTATGCAAGCATAGGCTCGCTTTGCTAGCTGAAAGGTTCATTGCTGCGTAAGCATAAGCTCGCTTTGCTAGCTGAAAGGTTCATTGCTGCGTAAGCATAAGCTCGCTTCACTCACTAAAATCTAATTGCTACGTAAAGCCTTATTATTAGAAGCCTCTCCCTTGTCAAGAAAAAAAATTCCCCTTTAATACAGCACCCTTTAAGATTATTTTAACGTGTTAGTGGAAAGAAAAATTAGAAGGCCGAAACGGCCTATGTTATCGTATAATTAGAAGTCGCTTTTTGTGAAAATATTAATAAAAAAATAAATTAAAAAACAAATTAAAATTGTAACATTCTCTTTGTCAAAAGTAAAATTAGATGGCCGAAACTTCTTGTGAAATCTCAGAAATGTAGCCCAATTACAAATCGTTTTGTAAAATATTTGTTAATTAATTAAAAAAAAAAAAAAATTAAATTCTGTTTTTCAAAAATCCAATTTGAGGGCCACAACTATTTATGTCGAAAATTTCAAAGCTGTAGCCCTATTTGAAATCGTTTTGTAATATATCTATTAATTAACTAAAAAAATTAATTAATCACCGATTGAAAAAAAAATTTAAAATTCTGTTCTTCTAAAGTCCAATTAGAGGGTCAAAACTACTTACGTTGAAAATTTTAAAGCTGTAGCCCTATTAAATATCGTTTTGTAAAATATTAATTAATTACTTAAAAAGTTAATTAAAAAGAAACTAAATGAAAATTTAAAATTCTGTTTTTCAAAAGTCCAATTAGAAGGCAAAACTACTTATGTTGAAAATTTCAGAACTGTAGCCCTATTAGTAGTCGTTTTGTAAAATGTTTATTAATTAATTAAAAAAGAACAAAATAAAAATTTAAGATTCTGTTTTTTAAAAGTCCAATTAAAAGGCCAAAACTACTTATGTTGAAAATTTCAGAGCTGTAGCCCTTTTAGACATCGTTTTGTAACATATATTTATTAATTAATTAAAAAAATTAATTAAAAAAGAACTAATTGAAATTTTGACATTCTGTTTATGATGTATACAATTAGAAGGCCAAAACTACTTATGTTTAAAATTTCAGAGCTGTAGCCAGATTAGATATCGTTTTGTAACATATTTATTAATTAATTAAAAAATTAATTAAAAAAGAACTAATTAAAATGTTAACATTCTGTTTGTGATGCTTAAAATTAGAACGCCAAAGCTACTTATGCTGAAAATTTCAGAACTCTAATCCAAATTTAAGTAGGTTTCTATAGAGACACAGACACACAGCTTGTTTTATTATTATAGATAGTGTTGTGAATTTTTCTCGGAGGCAACGATGCACAGTTTTTATTAGATAAAAACTGTTACTTATTCTCTCTTCAACGGATCACAAAATTTATTCGAAGAACAATGCAATCATTATCAAGCTTCAACATAAGCTTCAATAGAAACAACTTCGAACACAACGATAATTCAGGCGCACCAAAAAAAGTAAACAAAGCGATCAGTTTTCTTCAAATCGACACCCGAAGTTAAACTGATATCTTCCGATCTGCGGTCTTGTATTTATAGGTGCGCGTGAGAACTTTCTCGAAATATCCAGTTGACCGGTCAATTAATAGAAAAGAAATTTCCCGATTGCTTTAGATATTGCCACCTTTTTCTAACCTGTATTATCACCTGTTAACAAAGAAAATAAAATACAATAGAACTTTAAACGAATACGTCAATATTTACAACAACATACAGAAAATTTGTGAAACAATATATATTGCTATCTATACAGTATCTGCAGCAGTGCTAGAAGTGGGTAGATGCGGGGTGACGCTTCCCCCCACTTTTTAAGAAAATAGCCATGCGTCGTCTCCCCCCCCCCCCCATTTCTAAAACCACTCTGAAATCCATCCCCTACTTCTAAAAAACATTCAATCCGTCTAAATACTACTACTAAAGAAAAATCACATTAACCTTTAAATGTAGTGACATTGAAAAAAAGCGATTTAAAGTTTTTAAATGTTATAAAAAAAATGCATATGTATATCGTACTATTATAAAAATGTATTATACTATTTTGTATAAAGATATAAGTATTTTTATTAACAAACTAGCTGAATATCTGTGCTTCTTTAACATGTGCAATACTTTAGCTAGCTTTGAGGCCTCGTGTTCTGGAAGTTTTTGCAGTTTTTGGCGCTTCGCTCTCAGGAAGGTTCATCGCTACGCAAAATTGAGCTCGCTTCGTTCGCTGAAAAGATCATTGACACATAAGTACAGGCTTACTTCACTCATTGAAAGGTTCATTACTATGAAAGAATAGGCTTGCTTCTCTCACTGAAAGATTCATTGTTGAGTAAGCATAAGGTCGCTTTACTCACTAAAATCTCTAATTACTACGTAAAGCCTTAATATTAGAAGCCACTTCCCTGTCGAGACACAAAAGGAAATCCCACCGTTAATACAATAATACAACACCCCTTTAAGATTATTTTAACTTGTGCTTGTGGAAAGTAAAATTAGAAGGCCAAAACTACTTTTGTTGAAACTTTCAGAGCTCTAGGCCTATTAGAAGTCGCTTTTGTGAAAATATCAATTAAATTTTTTTTTCAAAAATCAAATTAAAATTTTAACATTCTTTTTGTCAACAGTCCAATTAGAAGGTCAAAACTACTTGCGTTGAAAATTTCAGAACTGTAGCCCAGTAAGAAATCTTTTTGTAAAATATTTGTTATAATTTAAAAAAATTAATTATAAAACAAATAAAGTTTTAGAGTTCTGTTTTTCAAAAGTCCATTTAGAAAGCCATAACTACTTATTATGTTGAAAATTTCAGAGCTGTAGCCTTATTAGAAATCGTTTAGTAAAATATTTATTGATTAATTAAAAAAGAACTAAATAAAAATTTAAAATTCTGTTATTCAAAAGTCCAATTAGGAGGCCACAACTACTTATGTTGAAAATTGCAGAGCTGTAGCCCTATTAGATATCACTTTGTTAAATATCTATTAATTAATTAAAAAAATTAATTCAAAAAGAAATAAATAAAAATTTTAAATTCGGTTTTTCAATAGGCCAAAACTACTTACGTTGAAAATTTCAGAGCTGTAGCCCTATTGGAAATCGTTTTGTAAAATTGTTATTAATTAAAGAAATTAATTAAAAACAACTATATAAAAATTTGAAATTCTGTTTTTTAAAAGTCTAATTAGAAGACTAAAATTACTTATGTTGAAAATTTCAGAGCTGTAGCCCTTTTAGAAACCATTTTTAAAAAAATAAATTAATTAAAAAAATTAATTAAAAAAGAGCTATATTAAAATTTTAACATTCTGTTTTTCAATAGTTCAATAAGAAGGTCAAAATTACTTATGTTAAAAATTTCAGAGCCCAATTAGAAGTCGTTCTGTAAAAAAAATTGTTAATTAATTAAGAAATTTAATCAAAAAATAACTCTTTAAAATTTTAACATTCTGTTTTTCAAACGTCCAATTAGAAGGCTAAAACTTTGTATGTTGAAAATTTCAGAGCTGTATCTCTATTTGAAGTCAATGTATTAATAAAAAAAAAATAAAAAAAAAAAATATATATATATATATATATATATATATATATATATATATATATATATATATATATATATATATATATATATATATATATATATATATATATATATATATATATATATATATATATATATATATATATATATATATATATATATATATATATATATATATATATATATATACTAGCTGAATACCCGTGCTTCACTACGAAATTTTACCCTGTACATTTTAGCATTCAAAAGACATGCATTCATGTTTCATGTCTTTTCTAAATTTATAAGGAACTTGACTTATAAAGACCTGATATGTAACCTTTCAATATATTTGTATGCTACATGTGTGTATGAAACTTCTATATTTAAAATAGTTTATCCTTTAGTAACCCATTAAGGTCGCTTAAACGAAATCATAGTTGCTAAATTTTCCATGCAAAAACAAAACAACTTTCTTACATATTAAAGCAGTTTATTAGTATATGCTATACAGCTGAATAAATCAAAATATGTATTCCTCTTTTAAAACATCAAATAAATTTAAAAAATACTAAAAAAGTGAACATTCATTGAGGAAAAATATGTTATATAGCACTAATGTTACAAACACAATATTTTTATAGAGATTTACTTAAAAATTACAAAGAATATATATTATTTGTAAACTACGGCTTTGAATATTGCATAGAATTCCACTGAATAAATTACACATTACATTTAATAACTTTATAATATTACACTAAATTGCAATGAATAAATTATATAATATTATATAACTATTTATAGTTACAAACACATCTTTTCTATATAGATTAATTATTTAAAAATTACAAATAATACACATATTTTGATGTAAATTAACAATTGCACTGACTAAGCTATTTAATATTGCACTGAATAAATTATTTAATACAGCAATGTAACTATATAATTAATGTTACAAACACAATATTTTTATATAGACTGATTATTTAAAATTTACAAAGAATATAAATATTTTTTATACAGATTGATTATCTAAAATTTACAAAGAATATAAATATTTTTTATGTAGATTGATTATCTATAAAATTTACAAAGAATATAAATATTTTTATATACATCAATAATTGCAAAGGAAAAGTTATGTAATATCATGCTCCTATTTAAAAATTACAAAGATTATCCCACTTGTCACTCAAAAATATTTACTTAATACGAAATCAATTATTGCTTATATAAAACCTCTTCATATACAATGTTAGGTGTCATATTTAGTGGTGCTAGTATTACCAAGTTATTAGGAGTGCTAACTCTTGAACAGGCTACATAAAACTGTCCGTGAGAAAAGCATCCTTCTCTTAAATCCATTCCAGCTTTTTTCAATGTTTGGCCCTGGGATTTATTAATGGTCATGGCAAAGCACAGTTTCAGCGGAAATTGAAGTCGCTTGAATTCAAACGGATAATCAGAAGGAATGATAGGTATTCTCGGTATGAATACAGTCTCACCTACTGCACAGCCTGTGAATATTGTGGCCTCGATAATATTGGGTCTCAGCGTTTTTATTAACAACCGTGTTCCGTTGCATAGTTTGGGAGGATTCATATTTCTTAAGAGCATTATCGGAGCACCAATCTTCAAAGCAAGTCGATGTGCTGGCATCCCTGGAGGGTTCTGTGAGTTCAGGAACTCTACAGGATAGTTAACTGCCTCATCGTTATTCATTACCGAGTCTACCGATTTGTACAAAACTTCGTCACCCGGCAGGCATTTCAAAAGCTTTTCATTGAGTTCTGTTGCTGAAGCATTTGTTGGAGTCAACAAAGCTCTTTCGCTGAACCAAGTTATTGGGTTTTTCTTCGTGTGTTTGATGCTTGGATAAATCACGGTTATAAGTTGGTCGACAGTGTCAACTTTTTTGCAGAGTTGTTCTGGAATAGGCATTAAACTATTCCTATCGTTCAATCTACCATCGCCGATACTTAGAAGCAAGTCTGCAAATTCCCCTGCTTTGCTATCGCACATTAAGTGGACTCTCATGTTAGTGGAGAGAGACAGTTTTTCGATTAATGGCCATAACGATGAGAATTTTAGACTTAATTTCACTTCATCCGCACGTGTGCCCCTTGGTATTACTGGCAGAGTTTGTCTAAAGTCCCCAGCAAATAGCACAGTTATTCCTCCCATCAGACGGTTGTTATTGCGGAGGTCTTGCAAAGTTCTATTTAGGGCTTCTACTCCAGCCTTATGCGGCATGGTGCACTCATCCCATACGATAAGTTGACAGTCACGGAGCACTTGTGCTGTGTTGCTTTGTTTGTTTATACGGCACATGGGCATTTCTTCTTTATTAAGGTTGAGGGGAAGTTTAAAAGTGGCATGTGCCGTCCTACCGCCATCCAAAAGAGTCGACGCAATTCCGGAAGAGGCAACAGCTAATGCAATTTTTCTTTCACTTCTTACTTTCGCTAGTAGCAAATTTATCAAGTGTGTTTTACCGGTGCCTCCAGGCGCATCCAAAAAGAATACTTGACCACGTTTACACTTCACACTATTCACTACGGATAAATATACATTTCGTTGATCTTGTGTTAGACAACTTTCTGTACTATTAATCCTCTCTAACAAAGCATTGACGTCGTAACTGATCTCTCTTATGTAATCGATGTTTTTTAAAACATTATCCGACCTCATTCCATCCGGCAAGCCAAATTTCTTTAGAGATTGACCTCCCAACAACATTACTACATCTTCAATCAATACTAAAACTCTGTTATAAATTTTTTCATTCAGGAAAGGTATTTGGTCTGGAACATCTCTTTGTAATTGCCGCTTTATATCTTCCGCCATGCTATCTTTATACTTTTCCCAAAGAATCAGGGGTTCTGAAATATGGCAAAACACCAACATTACAGAGAATAGTTCTCTGAGCTTGAAAGGCGATTCAGATATTGCGGCATCTTCTAAAGTTTTATCCCAATGCCTATCATCTTCAATTAAGCCGAGAGCTTTGCATGCGGACTGAAATGTGGGATAAACGATAGAATCAACGGTCTCGAACCTCGTGCAACAATAAACGGAGATGATAACACTCGGAGTTGTTTGGATGTATAGTATACACACGTCCGAGGACCTTGTCTTTCCTTATGCCATCGTGACCTTCTACTCTGATTCCCTGCTTTCTTCGAGAAAATTTGTTCCCTTTCCATACATAGTAGGAAGCAACCTCGTGGTATAAAAGTGTTCTTGCAAAGTTATCAACCTTGCACAGTTCAAAGAAACCTAATAGTGTTGTGATCGGAGGTTTGTTTACTTTGTCTATTAGGTTATCAGTGGTGAAATAGACTCGTTGGCCGTTCTCTAAATGGACAGCAAGGTGCATTACCGATGGAAATCTTTCATGAATCGAAAAGCCTAATATTCTCCAAACTGCCTCCGAACTACTAATGTATCTTCCCGTTTGGTATATTTTCAATTCGTCATAATCGTTTTCAATTGAAAATGTTGCTTGATCGCTTCCTTTGTTTATGTATTTACAAATATATTTGATCGATTTTACCGAATTGCAATATTCTACATTAATATGTGCATTGAAAATTCTTAAAAGAACATGATTGAACGGTACGATCCAACTGTTGTCTATTTCAATGTCACAGGATTCTTTCTTTAAATGTACAACATTTCCACCATCACTTGAAGATCTTCGCCGGTACTTAGGGTAGCCGTCGTCACCAGTTTGGGTGTCCCTTATGAGTGGTCTGGGATATTTTTTGGAACATTTGCCATTTGACATGCATGGAGATTTTTGATTTAGATGGCCGCAAGGACCGTGGACCATGTTGTTCTTCACTATATTGAAAAGGAGTGGGTCTTGTTCTTGATTTGGAATTTCCGCGCTGATTATATCATCTATTTTATCTGGCTTTAGAGGGATTTCCAACCAAATTAATATGTGTATGTGTGGAAGTTCACGTTTCTGCCATTCGACGGAATACATGTAGCACCTAGTACTTCCGAAACACTCCCCCTTTGTTAACAAACTCATCAACTTCTTAACCTTGAGATGAAAAACACGGGCGACTAAATCATGACGGTCTCGTGGTTTTTGGCCAAGAAACAGCTCGTCGGTGATTTCACTCCATTTCGGGTTACAGGTGAATGTTATAAAAAGATCGGGACGACCGTAATGTCGAACGTAGGTCATGGCGTCTTGTGTTCGTGCATGCATATACCGAGGACTCCCTGTGAACGATGATGGAAGTATTACAGTCTGACCTATATCTTCAGTGTTAACATCCTTTCTGTTTACAGCATCTTTCAGGTGAATATAATTTTCGGCTCTCAATTTCTTCTGATTGTTACGTATGAAATTTAATCTTTCTGTTTCAATTTTTGCATACATATCCACTAAATATTGATTAAATAAATTTCTGTAATAAAGTAAATGATTTTGTTGATCTTTCCTAAACATTATGCGATACGCGTAGAAATTAGATGCGGAGACAGTTTTTGAAAAAGGTTGCTTGGTAGTAGGATCTATCATAGAAATGGATATACAATATCCGTCTTCCCCGTGGCAAAACATAAGGGGATATTGTAGTGCGTCGTAAGATCGATGGATCTCATTAATACGTTGTAGTTTGTTATCTCTCTTATATAAAACAATGTCTCTTTTCTCAAAAGTTTGACCTGCTATTACAATGGCAACTTCTTTTGCGGAGGGTGCATTAAAACGTCCTTTATGACCTTCGGATGGTTTTCGTTCAGCCTGTATCAAAATTTTAAACTGTTCTTCGCCTATAGGAGCATTTTCAATAGAAGATTTAAAGTCTTTAATGTAGTTGTTGTAGCAATGTAACATTCTTTGCAATTCTAAAATTAAGGTAGGTTTGACTCCTGAAAAGTTAGCGCATCTAATGTTGGCTTCTTGGTCTTCATCACCAACGAAATAAACCTGTAAAAACTTATGATTTTCTTGAGACGCAGGCAATAAACCACCTATTAGATGATATATTTGGCCTTGTACCTTAAACGTAGGCATGAAATTTCCTTCAGAGACCTGCTTAGCTCCAAATGAAGTCATTTGAAATGAACTATTGTATTTACGAACGTTATTTAAAAAATGTTTACTTTCAGGATGTTGGCCGGTTAAGAGACTATTCAGTGGTTCAGGAATCGAAATAAAAGGGGGAAGATTAACTTTTCCGCCGTTACAGCACAGCCCGAGTGACTCGTCTTTCCATTTGTGTGCCTTACAGAACACACAAACGACGTCCATTTTACCGATAATCAATGTTTTTTCCGAAATGTAATCAATATTTGGATCGTAATTGAATCCAGAATTGATTTTGTTCTTCCAAAGTGTTCTTTTCCGTTCAAGACGTTTTGAAAAAGTGGAGTCATATCGCGATGCAGCATCTCGGTTCACTTGTGGGTTCTTTTCTGTGTATTTTGCTACAGCATCTCGGTTCACTTGAGGTTTTTTTTCTGTGTATTTTGCTACAGCATCTCGGTTCACTTGAGGGTTCTTTTCTGTGTATTTTGCTACAGCATCTCGGTTCACTTGAGGGTTCTTTTCTGTGTATTTTGCTACAGCATCTCGGTTCACTTGAGGGTTCTTTTCTGTGTATTTTTCTACAGCATCTCGGTTCACTTGAGGGTTCTTTTCTGTGTATTTTGCTACAGCATCTCGGTTCACTTGAGGGTTCTTTTCTGTGTATTTTGCTACAGCATCTCGGTTCACTTGAGGATTTTTTTCTGAGTATTTTGCTACAGCATCTCGGTGCACTTGAGGGTTTTTCACTGTGTATTGAAGAACAGCGTCCCTGTTGACGTGTGGATTAGTTTTTGCATATTTTGCCGAAGCCTTTCGCAACTGAACTGTTCTGGCATAGTTTGAAAATTTTCCTCGTCGTCTGGAACGTTTTTCTTTGTTTTCACCTTGATGCGTAATTTTTCTTTTCCCACTACCTTCATTTGAGAATTCTTCATCAATCAGAACATCAAAGTGGCCATTACTTAGATCCCCGCTAAACCGCAACTTTCTTACAGGATTTCTTTGTTCTCCAAAAACACAATAAAGTTTGTCATTACGGTAAATTTTAAAATAATAGGGAAACAGTTCAGAAGCGGCAGTTAATTCACACGCCGAACCGTACGTGGTAGTCTTCATCATTTCATTTCTGTAATGCTCCACTGATACAAAATTGTCGCCTGTTCCATCATCAGTCATGATTTGAAACCTCTCCCAATCGTCCGTCACATGAGATACGATTGACTTCCGAATTTCATGGCTTAGACACGTGTGCCCGTGAATAAGATAGGACAGAGCATGGAAAAGACAGGAACCGTCACCCGGGATTTTAATCACTTGTTCTTGATGTTCTTTAATTATTACGCTCTGCTTATTAATTTTATCCATAATAAGAAAAATAGAATATAAATTGCGTACCTTAAAATTATGTCCGTGGTAACCAAATTGTTGCGAGACCTTTAGATCTTCTTTATTTACGTAACACAGATACTGCTGCAATATTTTAGCTACAGTTTAGAATTCTAATAAGAACACACAACGATTGTAAAGACATTGCTATTAAACCACCAAACGATAATTATAATACAATAAACTAAATCACCAAACGATAAAAAATACCAAATTAAAATAAATTACCAATAAGAACACAAAGCGATTTTAATGTCATTGTTACTAAACCACCAAACGATAATAATAATAAATTAACTAAATCACCAAACGATAAAAATACCTAATTAAATTAAATCACCAAACGATAATACAAACGAAAAAGAAGAAAAAAAAAAGAAAAAGAAAAAAAAAAAAAACTTCAAAATATATTAAAAAGTCGCCACACTTTTAACACAGAGAGATAGTTTCATCTTCCATAAGAACTTAAAATAACACGTTGCTTTAAAATAAAGCAACAATGATATTGTTACGAATTTTTCCACTGAGGCAATGATGGCACAGTTTTCACGGTTTAAAAGTATTTATTCTCTCTTCAGAAAACTCACAAAATCTATTCACAGGCAACAGTTTAACTACTCTCAAGCTTCAACACAAGCTTCAACAAAAATAACTTCGAATTCAGCGATTATACAGGCGCACTCCAATAGGTCAACAAAGCGATTAGCTTTCAACGAAATCCGAAGTACATCTGAAAACTTTCCCGTTCTCCAGTCCTTTATATACAAGCGCGTGAGACATTCTCGAAATTTCCAGCCAATTTATCGGAAACGAAATATCTCGAAACTTCTCGATTACTTTAGGTGTTGCCACCTTTTTCTAACTTGTATAATCGCTATTAATTACTAAATAAAATAGGATAAAAATAAATTACAATAGAATTTTGAAATAATACGTCACTATTTACAATATATACAGACAATTTGTGCAACATTTCCCCCTTCTTAAAGACTGCACGTCCCGGGCAGTGAAGTCCTTAAGAGGAAAGGCAATTCAATCACTTCTACCATAATATGGGGCTAGTCTATTGTTATGTACAACTCTAGGTTTACAGGAGGGTGTCCGTTGAATCCTTACCACGACGTCGTTGATCTTCTTAAGGACCACATACGGCCCTTCCCAGTTCGTCTGGAGCTTAGGGGAGAGTCCTTTCCGACGTTTAGGATTCCATAACCACACCTTGTCACCTTCCTGGAATGAACGTTCCGTGGCCTTGGCATCGTAGCGGACCTTCATGCGCTCTGTCATGATGTTGATTCTTTCTCTGGCGAACCGATGTACGGCTTCCAAACGTGCCTGGAGATCATCTAGATACTGGACAGGCGAGGAAGGGGTGTCCGGTGGTCGTCCAAAGAGGAGGTCGCAGGGTAGTCTAAGGTCTCTTCCGAAAATCATTTGAGATGGTGTATATCCGGTGGTCTCGTGAGTAGCGCTTCTGTAGGCCAAAAGGAACAATGGAAGTTTCTGATCCCAATCTTGCTGGTTCTTGGAAACAAACAAGGAGAGATGATTCAGAATCGTTCTATTAAATCGTTCAACCATTCCATCGGATTGTGGGTGCAGGGGAGTTGTACGAGTCTTTTCCATGTCGAGCCAGTCACACAGCCCAGTGAAGACGGCAGAGTTGAAGTTCGTCCCCTGATCGGAATGTATCAGCAGGGGTACGCCAAATCGGGAGATCCAATTCCGTACGAGGACTTCTGCTACGGTTGTGGCTTCCTGGTCCGGAATCGCGTATGCTTCTGGCCACTTGCTAAAGTAGTCCATGACAACTAGGATGTATTTGTTGCCATTAGTTGTGTGAGGTAGGGGGCCTAAGACGTCCAAGGCAATTCTTTCGAATGGTGCTCCTACGTTGTAACGTTGCAACTTTCCACGAGTTCGGGTCTTCGGTCCCTTCCGCGAATTGCATGCATCACAGGACTTGCACCACTTCTCCACGTCGGATTTTGCTTTGTCCCAGAAGAATCTTTCCCTGACTTTCTGAAGAGTTTTCGTGACACCAAAATGTCCTCCAGTCGAACTGCTGTGAAGTTCTTCTAGAACGTTCGTAAATCTAGAACTCGGAAGGATTAATTGCCACCGGAAGCTTTTGCCATCATCGGACTCCCATCGGCGGTAGAGTACTCCATTCTTCAAGTGCAAAGAGTCCCACATAGCCCAATATCTCTTCATTGTTGGGCTATAGCGTGCAATTTCCTGCCAACTGGGTTTTCCGGTAGCTGCTTCCATGAATTCAATTAAAGGTTTCAAGTCTTGATCTTCAACCTGACTCTTTCGAACATTCTGGTCACTCCAAGGGTCCACGTCTGAAGTAGTCGACTTGGTGGTTACTTTCCGAACGGCCGATGTGTTAACCCCAAACTTAGACTCGGCATTGGAACAAAATCGACAATTCTCCGGACATGGTCTTCTAGAAAGAGCGTCTGCATTTCCATGGAACGTTCCTTTTCTGTGATGGATATCCATGTCGTATTCCTGCAGGCGCTGAATCCACCTTGCTATTTGTCCCTCTGTATTCTTGAAATTTAGCAACCAAGTCAGAGACGCATGATCAGTTCTTAAAAGGAATTTTCGGCCGTACAAGTAATGATGAAAGTGCTCCACGGCCTTTACTATTGCCAGTAACTCCTTTCTTGTGACGCAGTAGTTCCGCTCGGATTTTGACAGGCTCTTACTAAAATAAGCGATGACTTTCTCCTGTCCTTCAATTTCCTGGGAAAGAACGGCGCCCACTCCCTCATTGCTGGCATCTGTATCCAAAATAAAGTCCTTGTTAACATCGGGAAAAGCCAAAACAGGCGCGGATGTTAAAGCGCTCTTCAGTTGATTGAAGGAGTCGTCACAGTCGGCAGTCCATAGGAACTTCTGCTTGTTCTCTGTTAGTCGATGCAAGGGTCTGGCGATCTTGGAGAAACCTTTCACGAATTTACGGTAATACGTGCACAGTCCTAGGAAGCTTCGCAATTGATGAACATCCTGCGGTCGAGACCAAATTTGCACAGCATGGATCTTGGCTGGATCTGTGCTTACTCCATCGGATGAGATGATGTGTCCGAGATAACTGACTTTCCGCCTAAAGAGCTTACATTTTGATGGGCTAAGTTTCAAGTGGGCTTTCCTAAGCTTCAAGAACACGTTCTTCACATTTTGCAAGTGTTGATCGAAACTCCGCCCGGTGATAATGATATCGTCCAAATATACCAGACAGGTCTCGTAGGAAAGTCCTCTAAGCACAGTCTCCATTAGTCGCTCGAACGTAGCCGGTGCATTACACAAGCCAAACGGCATAACTTGAAACTGCCATAATCCTTGGCCGGTAGTGAAGGCAGTTGTAAGACTCTAGGCATGTCTAAACTTGGCGACCGCCAAGGAGATAACTATCGCCAAGTGGTCCAAAACGAACAGTGAATGGAAAATCCCCATTCAGAGACGGAGAGGACGAACGGGACGGAAGAGGGAAGAGTGAAGCTTGGTGTGTCGCCGGCTTTCAGAACTAAGCAGATAAATGGACATAGTGAAATATATAATTTTCTAATAATATAACCTCTTATTTTCGTAGCTTGTCATGTGTTGACGTTGTGTGAGTGTGATTTTGAATTAAAAGTGTTCGTTAAGAAACGAGACTATTTCTTTGAGTGAACATTCCCTTACCTTTGGTGCACATGTGTATTGGTACATGAGATAATATGATAGTTCTAACATTGTGATTTTAAAAAGAATGCTCAGCTACGACCAACTACGGTCAACAAACCTCAGTGGCGCAGTCGTGTACGATGGTTCCTGTACGCAGAAGTTACAGAGCACGAGGTAAGAGCCTTGTTCGTTAAGCCCAAATATCAGTTAATTATATATCATGCTTATAAAATAATGATAGTGTTTACACATTAAGAATTGTGATCTGATGTGAAAGTGGTATTGGGTGTAATGAAAACAAATTTGGTTTTGTTGTGAAACTGATTCAAGCTATGTGTCAGATCCGAAGAGCGAACAAAAATGTTATTATAGATTGTGTTTAAACATAATTATTATGATTATAATTATTGTGATAACGGATTAATAATTTGTAATAATTTGCTATCTGTGAAAGCTATTAATATGAGTTGCTAAAAATTGTTTTGGTTTTGGAATAGAGCTGGCGTCAGAAAGTGCCATTGTCAAAACAAAACAAAAAATAAAAACTTAATGCAGATTTGAAATGTGTTCTGTGGATTACGCAACATAAAGAGAGGTAATAAATAAATAAATAAATAAATAAAAAAAAAAAAAAGGAGGAGAAATGGTTGGAATGATCCTCTATGTGTTTTTTTTTTTTTTTTCTCTTCTTCTTCCTTTCTCAGAAATAGTGAATTGGTGATGTATTTTTATTATATATTCATTTGGAATCCGATGTTTTGTTTTGTTTCTTTTGTGAACAGTAATATTTTTATATATTAGTTAAACAAAACAAAAAATGCATCATTATAAATTGATGTAATTTGATTTTGGTAAGGCGTTTTAAAGGGTTTAGAAAATATACATATTTGCTAGTAGTGAGTTTATATATATATATATAACTAACAGATAAGCCTTTTATTATTGTATAAGTATATAGGTCCTTGCCGTAAAGGAAATATAAGGAGAAAAGCCAAGGTTAAAATAGGTCAATAATGAGTATGTTGAACTTAGGAAATATTTTGTAATAAATATTTAATTGAGTTTATTGTTTAAAATATTAATGAGTATTGATTTGTGTATAACCTTGCGAGTTATGATATTTTAGAAATACATGTTATTTTAAGTATTATTCAGAATTGTTTATTCTAAGGGTGATTGCAACAATAACTAAAACTGAAGTCTTATCTCCTACAATATTTTGTTGGAAGTCAAAATACAGTGGCGGAGTTTAAGATTAATTCTGCTTCTACTGTATGTTATCGAATTGAATATAAGAATTGTGAATGGTTTGAATTTTTGAAAAATATTAGTCATACATCATTGTATTTGAATAGTAGTTTGAATTTATTTTCAAAATTCTTTTGCCATGTCGTTCTTGGGTAAGGGTAGGAAGGAGGACTTGATCGAACTGGCGGAAGAACTGGGAATAGACGTTAGTACAATGAATAAAGTGATTGAAATAAAAGGGTTAATCCTTGAAAGTGAAAACTTCGACGAAGATGATGCCAAAGTTTCTCTGGGCAGAATTATCGAAGAAAGAATTCGGCGAGAAGCAAAAGAATACGATGAACGACTTCGTCGGGAAGCAAAGGAATACGAAGAACGACTTCGTCGGGAAGCAAAAGAAGAAGAAGAACGACTTCGTCGGGAAGCAAAAGAAGAAGAAGAACGACTTCGTCGGGAAGCAAAAGAAGAAGAAGAACGGATTCGTAAAGAAGAACGAGAGGCCAGAATCAGAAAAGAAGAAAGAGACTTCGAGCTTGAAATGAAAAGACTGGAATTACGACGTAGCTATTCTCCCGTGGATGAAGTGGCCGAACGATCGAACGAAACGAGATCCAGGGTGCAACTTATGCAGATTACCCCGAAATATGATGAAAAGAAAGATGAAATGCAGTTATACCTTGTAAATTTTGAACGTCGGGCAGAGATGGCGGGTGTAATTAAATCGGAATGGGTAGCTTATCTACTGGGATTGTTACCAACAGAGATAGCTAATAACATAGCTCGAGAACCTCCTGAAAAAGCAAATAACTATGACTTCATTAAAGAAATGCTGTTGAAACGTTACAAGTTAAATCCTGAAAAATTAAGGCAGTTATTTTTCCGACATCAGAAAGACCCAGAAGAATCCTGGAGAAGTTATACACATGCACTGAATAATTACTTTAATGAATGGGTCAATGAACTGGAAGTACAGAATTTCGACCAGCTGAAAAATTTAATGGTGGCGGATCAACTCAAGCGCAGAGTGCCAAATGAAATAAAAGAGCATTTTTTGGACAAATGGAATAAGATGATCGACCCTCTAGAAGTCGCAGAAAAAGTTGATGAATATGAAAGTTTGAGAGACGGATTAAAGAAAAATGCATTCCATAATAAAGCAAAGGATAGTTTTAAATGGCATCAAGATGATAAAAATAAATATAAGCCGAACGGAAAGTTTGAAAATACCAGAAACCAGCAAGTTACAAGTACTGCCAAGTATAAGGAGAAGGACAAACCCTTTGACAAAACGAAGAATCAAGGATATTATCAGAGGGATAAAGGGGCCAGAGGATCTAAACCTACCTGTTTTACATGTGGAGATTCATCACATTTTGCACGAGCTTGTCCCACTAATAATAATAACCAAGGGACGCGGAACAAAACTGAGAACATTTGTAGTAATTTGGTCACTACAGAAGAAACTTTAGAAGACAAAGAAGTATTATCGGCTCGAATTACGGTGCCAGCATTGACTCCGGTCAAAACGAGTTCAGTAAAGTGCGATAAACTGACAAGAATAGAACTGAAATGCGGTTCTGCTATATTCGATGGCATTTTGGATACAGGTGCACAAATCTCAGTCATCAGACATGACCTGATTCCAATTGAAGATGGTGAAGGGCAAGGGTCCGTGAAGCTCGTATGTGCTTTTGGTTTAGCTGAAACAGCACCATTAGTGGTTTTCAACATGAAAGTGAATGATTCACAACACTGCGAAGTTCCCGTGATCTGTGCAGTTTCCAAAAAATTAGTGAGTGATATGCTGATATGTCCTACAGCATACGAGGCTCTGAACGAAAATATCCAATATCATCAATCAGTTGTCCCTCACATAGTGCAAGAAAACGAACTAGAAAAGAAGTGTAGTCTAAATAAAGTTACCGTAAATGAAAAGGAAGAGTCATCCGAGGTAAATAGTTTTATTCCGTCCAGTGAAGTAAAGGAAGGATGCAAAGAAAATAGAGCAGAGTTTATAAAACTACAGCAGGAAGATGAATCTTTGGCAAATATTTGGGAGTTTGCAAAAGAACGTAGAAACGGCTATGACGTGGACGATGGACTACTAGTACACTCTGAGTGGGTGTGTGGAGAAAGAATCCAGCAAGTTGTTCTGCCAACTGTTAAGCGTGAGTTTGTATTGAAGACGGCCCATGAAATTCCGTTGGCAGGACATCTTGGAGAAAAGAAAACAAAGGAGCGAATAAAATATTCATTCTTTTGGCCAACCATAAAATTTGACGTAAGGAAGTTTTGTGGAAGTTGCAAACCATGTCAAGTCAGACGGACTGTAACTTACAGAGATAGGATCCCAATCCAGCCAATTACCAGACCAGACAACCCGTTCGAGGTTTGGAGCGTTGACTGCATAGGACCGTTAGAACCCCCGTCCCGGAGAGGACATAAATATATAATTTGTGCAGTTGACTTGTGCACTCGATGGGTTGAAGCTATTCCAACCAAAAATATAAAAGCCAAAACTACGTGTGACATGTTGATGCAAATTTTCGCTCGTACTGGATTTCCAAAAGTGATATGTACAGACCAAGGAACGAACTTTACTTCAAAACTGACTGGTGCTTTTATGAATCTAATAGGAGTGTCTCCAAGATTCTCAACACCGGGTCATCCCGAGAGTATGGGAGCAGTGGAAAGGTGGAACAGAACTTTAAAAGACATGATGAATAAAAACATCCAGGAATATGGAAACGAATGGGATGTTCATCTTGCACATCTTTTGTTTGCATATAGAGAGGTCCCACATTGCACAACGGGTATTTCACCTTATCAGTTAGTATACGGACGGATACCCAAAGGACCAACTGCATTACTGAAGGAAGTTTGGACAGGAGAGAAAGCTGTTCCAATGAATGCTTCTCCATCTGTGGAAAGATATGTCGAAGAATTGCAAGACAAACTTAAGAATGCTCATAAAATTGCAAATGAGAATGCTGAACTAAACCAGCAAAGTTATGCTCACCGGTATAACTTGCGATCACGAGAAAAAACATATCAAATAGGAGATAAAGTTTTGATATTGATACCCACATCTTCTCATAAACTATTGAATACGTGGTCTGGACCAGCGACTGTAGTACAACTTAGTCGACCCCATTCAGCTATTGTCGAACTTGATGATGGTTCAAGGCGAGAACTACATTTCAATAAAATTCGACCATATGTGACACGTGTTCAACACATAGGGCTTGTTTTTGAACAAGACGAAGATTTTGGACAGTTACATGTGGCTCCAACCGAGCGAGTTACTACCACAAAAAGTGACGTGGAACAACATATCATCAGGGAAATGACAACCCCATTAAACGCCAGACAACGTTATGAACTGAGTTCCTTACTTTGTAAATACAATGATGTATTTAGTACTAAGCCTGGAATAGCAAAAGTAGATGGACATGTTATTAAGGTTACAAATGACTGTTCACCCAAAAGACTTCGTCCGTATCGTATTCCAGTGACTCTTCAAAATGAAGTGGATCGTCAAATTCGAGAACTTTTGGAACTTCGTCTTATTGAACAAAGTGATAGTGAATGGGCACACCCTTTAGTGTGCGTGGCTAAAAAGAACGGTAGTGTGCGTCTGTGTGTAGATTTCAGACTTTTGAACAGTTACACTATTCCTGATGCATATCCGATGAGACATGCTAATGAACTTTTATATCAAATAGGGAATGCAAAAGTGATCACTGTGCTTGACCTCACGAAAGGATATTGGCAGATTCCTATGAGTGAGAAAGATAGACATTACACTGCTTTCATAACTCATACTGGACACTATCAATGGAGAGTTATGCCATTCGGAATGAAAAACGCTGGCAGCACTTTTCAAAAATCCATGGACAAAGTGTTAGCTCCTCATAAGGACTATTGTCAGTCTTATATTGACGATGTTGCAATTTTTTCGGGATCATGGTCTGATCATTTGAAGCATATCGATAAAGTGTTCCAGACTTTGCGTCAAGTGGGTCTCACTGTAAATCTGGAAAAGTGTGATTTCGGGAAAACAGAAGTGAAATTTTTAGGACACGTGGTGGGTTCAGGAAGACATTCCCCTGATCCAGAAAAGGTAGAAGCTATGAAGAAACTGTCGGCACCAACTAACAAGAAGGAGTTGAGAACAGTGTTGGGAATAGCAAGTTATTACAGGGACTATATTCCAAATTTTGCAAGCATTGTGTTACCCTTAACTAACTTGACTAAGAAGAGAGTTCCCAAGGAAATTCCATGGAACCAACCAGAAGAAGAAGCCTTTCAAAATTTGAAAAAGCATTTAGTCAAAATGCCTTCCTTGTATACGCCACAGTTTGACAAACCATTTCAGCTTTACACTGATGCGTCCGCTAATGCAGTCGGAGCCTGTTTGTCCCAACTTGACGAAAATGGAAAAGAACATCCAATAGCTTTCTACAGCAAGAAGCTTACTCCGTGCCAAACCAGATGGTCTACCATAGAGAGAGAAGCCTACAGCGTCCTAGCCGCACTCCAGAAGTTTGACACCTGGATTTTTGGGACTGATATCGAGGTGGTGTCTGATCATAACCCACTTTCTTACCTTACCCAGGGATTACCACATGGTGCTAAACTTGCACGTTGGTCTTTGGCATTGCAAAGATACAATTTAAAAATTACCTATCGGAAAGGAAGCAGGCATGGAAATGCAGATGCACTTTCTAGATTTCCTTAGATAGAAAAATAGTTTTTATAGCTTTGTAATGGTTGCAAAAGTGTATATATTACATTAGTATTTTCTGTTATATTAGTATTTTTGAATCTTTAATTACTAAAATTTGGGCTGGCGAACAGGCTCTTTCTTCTATTAAAGTGTTTATATTACTTAAATATTCTTCTTTAGCAGCATAGTCTCTAAGGAGAGCTATGTGCTCTTTAAGGAGGGACATGTAAGACTCTAGGCATGTCTAAACTTGGCGACCGCCAAGGAGATAACTATCGCCAAGTGGTCCAAAACGAACAGTGAATGGAAAATCCCCATTCAGAGACGGAGAGGACGAACGGGACGGAAGAGGGAAGAGTGAAGCTTGGTGTGTCGCCGGCTTTCAGAACTAAGCAGATAAATGGACATAGTGAAATATATAATTTTCTAATAATATAACCTCTTATTTTCGTAGCTTGTCATGTGTTGACGTTGTGTGAGTGTGATTTTGAATTAAAAGTGTTCGTTAAGAAACGAGACTATTTCTTTGAGTGAACATTCCCTTACCTTTGGTGCACATGTGTATTGGTACATGAGATAATATGATAGTTCTAACATTGTGATTTTAAAAAGAATGCTCAGCTACGACCAACTACGGTCAACAAACCTCAGTGCAGTCTTCTCACGATCGTCGGGATGTATCTCCACTTGCCAGTATCCACTCTTCAAATCCAAAGTCGAAAACCACTGGTTCCCCGATAGAGTGTCCAAAGTGTCATCGATTCTTGGCAGAGGGTAGCTGTCCTTTTTCGTAATTTCGTTCAGCTTCCGGTAATCCACACAAAACCTGGTGGAACCATCCTTCTTTCGAACGAGTACGATTGGAGAGGCCCATGGACTTGAGGAGGGTTCGATAACTCTATTATCTTCCATTTCCTGTAGCAGTTTCCCGACCTCCTCTTGTTTTGCGAAAGGAAGTCTTCGAGGATGTTGTTTAATAGGTAAATGGGTCCCAGTATCGATTCGATGTTGAGTAAGCTCTGTTCTTCCTACATCTTTCGATGACATGGAGAAAATGTCTTGAAATTCTTTTATAAGGTTTCCGACAATCTTCTCTTGCCTTCTTTCCAACCGAGAGTCTTCGAGAAGCTGGTCCACTAATTCCGCGGGTGGTGCGGTCGGAAGCTCCTTCGATCCTCGTTCGATGCTTGTAACAGGTGTGCAAGTGGCAATTTCTTCTCCTTTCTTGATAACTCTCTTAGAATCACCGATGTTGGCCATTCTCACATGCACCACCTCTTGAGAGAGATCCACAAGCGTCGCTCCTACTACCACTCCTTTCGGGACGCTATTCGATGATGGGAAGTCCGTTACTCCGAATCGGAAGGCCTTCGGGAGCTCTGTTGAACCTTTTACAACCAAATCTGTCATGGAGGGGATGGTGATGTCTTAAAGAGCTACTATTCGATATGCACACGGCTCTTCCGAGTCCAAACCGAACAATGGAACTTCTTCTTTCCCCGTTTGAAGCTCGCCTTTCTCGAAATTCAAAGTAATTCCATTTCTCTTTAAAAAGTCCAATCCAAGAATACATGGGTCAATAATTTCAGCGACGTAAACGGTGTGAGTGTAGGTGTGAAATCCAAAAGAGATGTTGACATTTAATTTCCCATGCACAGAAATTTTGTCACCAGTCACAGTCTGTAGTGAAACTGAAGGCGCCGTGTAAAGAGGTTGGCTGTCCAGGCGCCGGGCTACATCCGTCCGTAAGATGGTTACATTTGCCCCTGAGTCAACTATTAGACGACAGGGAGTTCCATTGATCTTGCCCTCCACGAATAAACCATGGTTTCCTCCTTGAAGGGATGAGATGTGATAGAGGCTGAGTGGGGCACCACCTGCTCTACACGGCGACCTCCGCCTCGCGAGATAGCCGCTCTTTAGTTTAACTGCTGAGGCTCGGACGAGGGTCTGTCCCCTCTCCTGTCCAATTCAGGGCAATCACGTCTGAAATGTCCTTCCCGGTTGCAGAGCCAACAAACCACTCTAGTTTTTCGATCCTTCGAACCAGGAATATTTCTCATAATTCGCTCCATCTTGTTTTCCAGTTCTTGAAACTTCTTCGTGAAAAGTTCAGAGGAATCGTCTGCCAATGTTCCACGTACGAAACGCCGGTCTTTTCTAGAAGCTTGCTGTGCGGCTTCTACTCTCATGGCATAGACGAGGGTGGACTTTAGATCTTTGCTGTCTGACATCCTGGTAGCTTGCTGTATGTCGGGATCTTTGATGGCATCCACGAAATACTGAAGAGACAGGTTATCTCGTACGTCCGAGGGACAGTCCGGGAAAGCGAGGAGCGACAGTCTTTCTATATCCGATGCCAATTCTTGAAGAGTTTCATTGGCCTTCTGCTGTCTCACTTTCAGTTGCAGTCTGTTATAATCCTTTAGATGTTGCTCCCCAAACCTTAATTCCAACGCACTTGCCAGCGCCACGAATTCTCCCCGCTTCTCTTCAGGTAGTGTTTGTAAAATGTCAGCAGCTTCACCTCGAAGAGATGCCGCGAGATGGAATGCTTTCGAAGTATCGTCCCAACCATTCGCAGAAGCAATCATTTCAAACTGCGTTTGATAAACGCGCCAAGACGACCTCCCATCAAAAGTGGCCACTTTGATGCTGGAACGTGGCGCAATAAAGGGAGTGGAAACGCTATCCCAATTAGGCGTTGCAATGGTCACAGCTTCGCGAGTTTCAATTTTCCGTAGCCTTTCTTCAACAGCGTCATTAAACTTTTCCTGCTCTTCTTTCATGCTGGAAACCTTTTCTCCCAAGCAGTCAACTTTCCCATTAACCGCCTCAAAACTCTCACTGATTTCTTTTCTTACTTCACTCAGAACCTCTTCTTTTACCGATTGTAGAACACTTGTAGTAGTCTCTATTATCGTAGATTCCACCATTGTAGCCAGTTCGGATTGCATTTCTTCTTTAATCCCAATTATAGCAGCTGATGTGGATTCTTGGCTGGCCGCGATTGCGGCGGCGAGTTCGGCATTTGTCGTTTCTTGACGGGCTTGACCAGCTGCGATTGTAGCGGCGAGTTCGGCATTTGTCGTTTCTTGTCCGGCTTTTATTTCGGCTTTCATTTCTTTCATTTCGGCTGAGGCGGTTTCTTGGCAGGCTTTCATTCCAGCAAGCATTTCCATCAACTGTTTCATTTGGTCTTCCATCATTCCTCTAGTAGTCGGCATTCAAGATGACTTGACCCCACTTCTGACACCACTGTTACGAATTTTTCCACTGAGGCAATGATGGCACAGTTTTCACGGTTTAAAAGTATTTATTCTCTCTTCAGAAAACTCACAAAATCTATTCACAGGCAACAGTTTAACTACTCTCAAGCTTCAACACAAGCTTCAACAAAAATAACTTCGAATTCAGCGATTATACAGGCGCACTCCAATAGGTCAACAAAGCGATTAGCTTTCAACGAAATCCGAAGTACATCTGAAAACTTTCCCGTTCTCCAGTCCTTTATATACAAGCGCGTGAGACATTCTCGAAATTTCCAGCCAATTTATCGGAAACGAAATATCTCGAAACTTCTCGATTACTTTAGGTGTTGCCACCTTTTTCTAACTTGTATAATCGCTATTAATTACTAAATAAAATAGGATAAAAATAAATTACAATAGAATTTTGAAATAATACGTCACTATTTACAATATATACAGACAATTTGTGCAACAATATAGATAGAGGATTCACAAAAATTGCATAGATATAATAGGGTATTTGACACCATCAACAAATAATTACCAAATGCGGCCTATGAATAGTATTTAACGAGGTAATAATAATGCAAGCATTTTTTACTCGAAATAATTGCTCAAATTTTTATAAATCGAATTCTAAAAAATGGTTTTCTGAGCGCTTCGTCATGTGACCAGAAAAGATCGCTTAAGCTCCTCCCAGAATGTGACGTCAATATTGTGGAGTGGAAGTTTGTGAACAAACAACTTCATACGTTTATTTTTAAGCTTGGTTCGTCTTTCTTCCTACTTTATGATTAATTATGACCATTAAAGGTGAATTTTAGGAAATATTTATTTAAAGAAACTTTATTGAAAAAATGTATGACAGTTTCGTAAAGGCAGACAGTTTAAATTTATCCAAAATAGACGCATTGATGGTGGGTTCTTTTTCAAATCCAGCGCAGAGGTTTTTTTCCCCTTTTTTTTTTTTCCTACTGTGTTTAGAAATGTTAAAACATCTGTGTAGATAAATAAATCACCCTGTTATTATAATTTGTAGAACAAGAACTACACACTATCACAGTTATAATAATTATAAAAACATAAGCAAAATTATAGCGATTAAAATAATCGGCTGAACACTGAATCGGAAACCTTTTCAACTTTCAAAGTAAAAATCCGGTGTAATAATCTTGTTAACGAACTAATTTTTGACTTTGAAACTTGGATCATACCTTCTCATATGATGATCAAACCCAAAAATGTTGAAAAAAACATTACTTCAATTTATTTGGAATTTATTCATGGTGTACCACATCACCTAGCAGAAAGGGGTGAATCGGAACATTAGTTATAATTTATGTCTGATCTTATTTAAACATTTATAGGGTAAAAAACAAAACAAGTATTAATGCATTGAAGTGAATAGGAACACAAGATTACCATAAAAAAAATGCTATAGTAAAAATCCGCCATAACTTGGAGCAGTTTTATGCAGACAATTCTTGGCGCAAAATCCTCTATATGTCAAAAATTGGAAGTTTTACCCAAATTACTGTTCAGCTGTTAATTGAAGTACTTGTACAGTGGGGTACAACACAGTATCGGTACGAAATTTAATCGAACAAAATCAAAAGGAAAATAACCCATTACGGCTACACAATCTCGCTTGAAACTCATTCGCGATGCTGTTTATGCAATGTTGACGTCACACAATCAGATGGATTTTTGAGCAGCGTTTTAGGGGCGGGGTTTCTGCTTGCATTTTAAAATGCGATTTTTGGATCTTTGCGGCATTATTTTGGAAAAAGAAAAAATACGTGTCTTTTATTTTAGGCATATGCTTTATTTAAAACATATTTTGAAAATTTGTCAAATACCCTATTGTAGAATTAATAATTTGCAATGAGAAGAAATGAATATCGCCAAACTTTTCCAATCCATAAAACAGCACGCGCTTAAATATTACCGTATAGTCATTTCGTTAATATTCCCGATTCGTATTGTGTTATGAATTCGCGTGTTTTTTTATTTTAAATGTAGTTGATCACAATCTTTAATTACAAAATATTTATATGGATTTAATTGAGACATTCGAATATCTTTCGTTCAGAAGGTTTAACTACTTTTCCATCACTTAAATTGGGTTAACTGAGATTATAATAGATTACTTCTTTTATGTTTGTCTTTGCTAACATTTGTACCAATTTTCAGAGGTATGACCATGTGGGAAGTAGGATATTCGAATGTCCCCTGTTTGGAACGTTTAACCCCTTTTCGACCCCTTAAAGTGGGTTGATCGAGATCGGAATAACTTACTTTTTCTATTTTTACCATTGTTGATATTTGTGCCGATTTTCAGAGTTGTGACTATGTGGGAAGTAGGATTTTCGAATGTCCCCCGTTTGGAACGTTTAACCCCTTTTCGACCCCTTAAAGTGTGTTAATCGAGATCGGAATAGTTTACTTTTTCTATTTTTACCATTGTTGATATTTGTGCCGATTTTCAGAGTTGTGACTATGTGGGAAGTAGGATTTTCGAATGTCCCCCGTTTGGAACGTTTAACCCCTTTTCGACCCCTTAAAGTGTGTTAATCGAGATCGGAATAGTTTACTTTTTCTATTTTTACCATTGTTGATATTTGTGCCGATTTTCAGAGTTGTGACTATGTGGGAAGTAGGATTTTCGAATGTCCCCCGTTTGGAACGTTTAACCCCTTTTCGACCCCTTAAAGTGTGTTAATCGAGATCGGAATAGTTTACTTTTTCTATTTTTACCATTGTTGATATTTGTGCCGATTTTCAGAGTTGTGACTATGTGGGAAGTAGGATTTTCGAATGTCCCCCGTTTGGAACGTTTAACCCCTTTTCGACCCCTTAAAGTGGGTTAATCGAGATCGGAATAGTTTACTTTTTCTATTTTTACCATTGTTGATATTTGTGCCGATTTTCAGAGTTGTGACCATGTGGGAAGTGGGAGAATTACCCAAGCAACGCAACCATATTGTTTCAATGTGGTGTCAACGTTAAATACCAACATGCACAATGTTGTTTCAACGTGGAACTGCAACGTTGTTTTCAAGCGGAAGTGTTCACTTAAAGGAGCGTGGATACAATGTTGAGTGCCAACGTTGTTTCAACGTAGATATATCACACTGCTTCCACATGCTAGCTATTGCCCACGTGGTTTCAATGTTGAATGTCAATATTGGTTCAACGTGGATTTGTCACATTGTTTCCACGTGAGAGTGTTCATTTTTGCCAATGTGGTTTCCACGTTGAATGTCAATGTTGTTTCAACATGGATGCATCCCATTGTTACCACATGATAGTGTTCACTTTTACCAATGTTGTTTAAACATGAATCTTCCACATGAGTGTTCAATATTGAATCTTGCCAATGTTGTTTCAAGACACACATCCCATAATGCTGTTTTTACAGCACTATAGTTCTTGAGCCCAAGAACTAGTGCTGTAGAAACAGTTTTTCTGGAAAGTATGTCTTGAAACAACATTGGCAAGAATCAGATTGAACACTCATGTGGAAGATTCATATTTAAACAACATTGGTAAAAGTGAACACTATCATGTGGTAACAATGTGGAACACCCATGTTAAAACAGTATTGCTCATATTTTTCATATTCACATTGCTCATATTTTTTGGAAGGGGTTATGAAATTAAAATTCAAAATACCATTTAAAGTTGCAATTTTAAGCAAAACAAATTATTGATTTTTGTATTTTAATAGATAACAGAAAAAATTTGGAAGCGAATGTATCCTGCCTACTTTCCTAAGCGCTTGTTTTGACACATTTTTTTCACATGAATGTGTTTAGTTTTATTAGCACTGTAAATTTTAAGAGTATATGCATTATAGAAACTCTCATTTAATGAAAAGAAAAAGTTAAAACTAGAATATTTTCCAAGTATTGGCTTTATGAGTTTCCAACTACTGTTACACAATGTATCATCTTTTAGTAGGTAGAATATCATTTTGTGAAAAATTAAACTTTCCTTTTATATGCAGAGGATTATTCTGTACAAAAATTTAATTTTGCTCCAATGAACCACAATTAAAATTAATTATAATATTTGCTTCTTAATTATCTCTGAACTAATCAAATTTGAATAAAAATTATACATATATATTTTTAAACTGTAAAAATAAATCATAATGTTCAAAATAATTTTATTTCAAAAATAGCAAGCATAACATTAAAACAAATGTTAATAAAACAAATATTAATAATTACATGTAACAGTAACAGACATAGTCCTAACACAATTACATAGGTACAAATACCTTTCAAATTGTTTCTAAGTTCACACTTTAAACCAGCAAATAGAAAATTATAAGATGATTAAATATATATGTGCTAATTTTTAATGACATATCCCATTCAGAGCAACAGTAGGATCTTAACTTCAAGACCCCATTTAATGACAGTAAAATAAGAAAGGAGATACAAAACAATTATTTAAGTTTGTGAACCATATGTTATAATCCATGTTTACAATCCACAATATCATTCCCAAAAATATTCCACATCTCTGTCACAATCAGCAGCCTTAATGTCACTCCACGAGCTTCTTTCGCCTCCTCATTGGTTGTTTTCATAATCTCTAAAATAAAATTACCTTTATTTAATACAATAAAGCATTCAAACATATATTTATATAGATATAACTGTTTTCCAATTTTTAAAAGTAGACACCATGCCAAAAATAATAATAAAGAAATACGACGTGTAAAAATGCTCAAATCCAACTCTGCTACTTAAATCGCCAACCAAATTCAAAGATTGAATATATTAATCAAGATAATATCCCTTTTTTATGACTTAAAAAAATCCCTCTCTCGCGTTGAAAGCGATCCCCTTGTTTTGGATGGTTTTAAGTCAATGCCAGTATGCAGAAGCACCCTTCATATTATGGTTTGCACATTGGACTGACCAAAGATCACACGACCATTTAAGGCAATAACAGACTTATTTCAGAATATCATGCAATGACGATACACAATATAGTTTAATCAAAAGTAGATTATGTAAAAAAAATTCGAAGGCAGATGCAGAATACCAATGTTGCCTACTCCCACCCAGTATTTGAAAACTAAAATGAAGAGTAGAAAAATTTAAAGGAAAAACATATAATATAGGTTTTTAATTAATGTTATATTTCAATAGGAAACCAATTATAATTTTTGAAAATTCTAGATTGAAACAACTTAGTTGCCTTTTACTCTTAGGTATACTTTTAGAAAAATTTACTGTATCATACAAATTTAGCTTTAAATTCAAAAACCCTTTTTACTACTTTGAGGATAAATTAAATGAGCTGCTGCAACCAAATTGAAGCCATGCTTTCTATTGGTTTCCAGTTCAAAGTTAGGAGCCCTTTTTTCATTACATAGTTGCCTGGAGGTTAAAATAGTCAATTAGGATATTTTGGTACTTGCGTATTAACGCCACCGCAGCTACAGATTTGGCGGTTTTTAATTACTTACAAGGAATTAGAGTTTTATACTTACAAAGAATCCAAAAGATAACTGCATGCGAACAACAAGATTGCTCTTTATTGGCGGCACTGAAAAACCGTCAAATCTGTAGCTACAGTGGCGTTAACACGTAAGTACCGATATTTTTCTTACCAAAAAAAGTTTTCTGGAGGCTAAAATAGTCACTTTAGTAAACGCCACTAGCAGCCTTGTTATAATACTGCCATAATTCAGACATGTTCACAACAGCAAAACTAATTTAAAAAGAATAAAAAAATTATACTTAATATATAAATTATAGAGGATTATCAAAAGAACTATCAGTGTCATTTAACATGATGGCCACAAAATTCAGGTAAAAAGTTCCCTGACAGATTTCTAAAAAATTCCTTTCCTGCAAACTTTTTCCGAATTCCCCCAATTTTTTCAGATATGTTGACACACTTATCGAATAGAACATGTATGCTAAAGAGATAATATGCCAATTTTTTAAAAATAGGTTTGGTGGTAGTTAAAAGTTAAAATTATTCCATAACATTAAAACTTCTAATGATTATCACAGCAAATCTTCAGGAAAATGGTACCAAATTAGGGATAATGGATAAACATACCCTAAACAGTAACAGTAAATTTTCCTGAATATTAAAAAAATTCCCTGATTTTTTCCACAATCGAAAAGTTTCTTGATTTCCAGGTTCTGTAGCCACACTGTTTAAGTACAACAGCTCTAACAAAGGTGAAATAAGCAAGTCCACAGAACACTGAAAAAAAAAAAGAATGTTCAATTCTAATACAATAAGTAAATTTATTCTAAAAAGTATTCCCAAATATAACTTTGGTACAGTCAAACCCTGTTAATGTGAAATCCGTTAACCTGAACTCCCGTTTAACGCAAAGAAAAAAGCAGTTCCCCGTATTTAAAACTTGACGTTAATTTATTCAGTTAGCACAAACAATTTCAACGGCCCCAGCGACTTCGTGTTAATGAGATTTGGCCGCAGAGTTGGACCCCTCCCTGCCCCAAAAAATGTTTTTTTTGTGTTGTTTAAAAAAAAAAACAGGTTTTTTTTTTTCCCGTTTTTTTTTTTTTTTTTTTTAAATCCTTTTCTAATTAAAATGTATACATATTTATAAATAAAATTTTACATTAACTAGAATAATAAATTTTCAAATAACAAATAATATATCTTCTGAAAATAATTTACACTAAGTAAATAAACATTTGCTACTTATGTGAACAATTAAATCATTAAATTTTAATATTATATTTAGAGATATATAGTTTCCATTGGATTTAAAAAAACATAATACAATAGTAATTGTTTTCTACTTCTACATGGAATATTGCTCTTAGATTCATCAGTAATGGTGATAAGTTATACATAATTATATTTTTAAGGTTTAGAAATAAGTTATTTAAGCACAAAACCTCTATTTCACAAACAAATTTAAAATGCAGCATATAATTTAATTTTAATTAATAATTTTGAATATTATTATAAAACAGTAATAAAACACTTAGATTAATATAAAAAGTTATTTTTGATACTTATAATGAAAGTCTATAGAACTTTTTATAAGATTTATTTAAAAAAGTTATTTACAACAAATAATTTAAAAAATCTAATTATAAATAAACAAACAAAAAATGCAATTTTAAATTAGTCTTTAAAAAGAGAAAAAAAACTATTTGGTTTAAACCATGCCAACCCTGTTCGACTGTATAACAAAAAGGGAGATTTAAAAAAAAAATTAACAATTTTTTTTTTGCAAAAGAATTCCACTTTCTAATTTTAGTTTTTTAGAAAGTTCTTTTTGTAAATTTTTAAATAGCGAAATATGCTATACTGTACTGCATCTTTTCAATTTACCACAGTACCTGAAAAGGATAGGATTCAGTTGTTAGGGGCCAGCGATCAGATTCCAGGCACTACCTGTTCCACAGGGTTGTACATGGAGGCAGTAAGCTGAAAATATGTTAACTATTATAAAATGTATCATCCTTATGTACATGTATATATTTACACTGATGACGTCTTTTTTAAACCTTACTTTGAAATATCGATTTGATTACCAGGTGGGATAGAGAGAAATTCTCAATTTGTTATCCATCACTGCTTGAAAAAGAAAATTAACGAAAGAAATTCATTTTTTGCACACAAAACATCAGTTCATTTTGCAGCTATATTTTTAAATAAACATTTAATTTTACATTAATTAAAACAACACATTACACAGTGGCCACAAAATTCAGGAAAAAAGTTTTCTGATAATACCCTGATAGATTTTTAAAAAATTTCCTGATAGATTTTTAAAAATTCCCTGATTTTACAGCAAATTTTCTTCAAATTTCCAGATGTGTGATCGAATTGAACATGTTAAAGAGACTACGGGTGTGGAAAATCACATAACTTTCAATTATATTATATAACATTAAGAAATGTTCTATACTACATCTGTATTCCACCTGAAATAAATTACTGGCTCTGTTGTCCCGATCCCTATTACGGTGGAGATTTTTTTTAACTGAATCAGTTCATTTAATTACCGCAAAAATTCTTTCAACAAGTATAGAAATAATATTTATACAGCATGTTTAATTCTCAGTGATCAATCGTTTTAGAAAAACATACTTTTACAAGACAGCCCATTCAGTTTTATAGCTCATACAAAACAAGTGAAATATAACCTTAGGTTTATTTATGTCACACGTGTGTCCCAAAAATCAACAAACCTCACTGATAAGAACATCATTCATTATCTAATTTCATTTATAAATAGAAAAACATCTAATTTAGAAAACCGCTAAATAATAGAGTACAAATTAATAATGTAGTGAAGAAAACTTACCAGAAAAGGCATTAATCCATTTGTCAACAGACAACGTCAAGTTTCAAATCAAGTTCAAAAGTGACGCTAGCTACGTCATCACTGAAAGGTAAAAGCGTATTGCGCATGCGTCGGATGATGGAAATCGTGGATCAGTGGTGAATTGTTGAAGTATAGTTGAATTATCACGTTGATGCAATATTATAAAACCACGTTCAGTAAACGGATTTTTTTTTTTTGCTTTCATAAATTGCTTTTACCAAAGTTTTCAATTAATATGATTCTTGGACAGGATTGGGGTTTTCCAAAAACCAAAGAAGACACTTGTTTCATGTCTGGTTGAAATATCACATTGAAACAACATTGTGATATCACATTAGAAAAGTGAAGAAAACGAAATTCTGACTTTATTCGTACTACATAATTAAAACCCCTAAAAACTATACGAGATAAATTGATTTATGCTAATATCTGTTATAAAATATCAGCTTCCTTAAAAATGCATTGGAATTGCACATTGATACAATGTGGTTACAATGTGCCTTTCTCACTTTCAACGTATCCACCAAAAAACCACATAGAAACAACATGAGTGTGTTGCTTGGGTAGTGATGAGTGAGTGAGTGAGTGAGTGAGGGCTTTGCCTTATATATATAGATATAGATATATATATATATATTAAATATTATTTAAAAAAAAAAAAAAATTAACATTCTGTTTGACATACATAAAATTAGAAGGCCAAAACTTCTTGTGCTGAAAATTTCAGAGCTCTACTCCGATTTTAAATAGATTCTTCTGTAGATCCACAGTGCCACACACACCCAGCTTGTTTTATCATTATAGATACTGTTACATTAGGACCATTTGGTCAACTTTAAACTTTGGAGGAACTTCCTTATAAGTTAAATTTTTATTCTTGTTTAAAAAAAAAAAGAAATTGTATTTTTAAAAAAAATGTTTTAGAGTTCTCTGTTAGTTTAATTTCATAAAAGTATGCTCATTTGGAAGTACTATTTAAATCTAAATAAACAGTTATGTAGATAATATTTAATTATTACTTCACTTTATCTCTTACTTCAAAGTAAAAAACTAAGTCGCAGAATATTCATTAAAATAACAATAAATTTTGGACCCTTGGTCAATGTTAGTGTTAGGAAGTATACATTATTTCCTTACTAACTAATATTTTTATTATAAGTTACGAAATTATAAAATTTATCGTTGAAGGGGGGGGGGGGGGAGAGGTTACATTTGTCACCAACTCTTGAGCATCTCTCCACTTTTTTTTTCTTTCTCATTTCTACCATTGATCTGCAGTGTGCTGAAAATGTATATGGGTATAGAATGGAAGAGGGGAGAATTGGTGGAAGCAACAGTGGATTCGTCACTCATGTAAAGTAGAATTTATGTGAACCACTTTATTATAAAATATAAATTTTAAAGCAAGTAAAGGTTTTCTTAATTTTTAGCGATACTTTATGAAAATTTCTGGTTAGAAAATCCTTTACATTTCTACAGATCTTTGACAATTTCGTAGCTCACATGTGGGTGTGATAACAAAACTATTTTTCTCATATCACATTCGTTATGGACTAAACTAAGATAAATAATGGATATAGACTGTCAATCGGAAAAAAATCTTAAAAATTAATAAGTCAAGTGGTCCATAATCGCTTTCGTCTTTCCACTGTGTAAAATGTCATGTCATATAACAGTTTTAATAGGAAAAAAAGTCACGTGCATAATTTTCATAATATTATCTTGTGAGCCGGTGAGTTGACTGTAACCGCGGGTATTCGTTCTCCCTCCTTTTGTTTTATGTCTACTGGCTCGTGGTGAAGTACTGAGTTCTGTGGTATTTATATTTATCAATTAAATATAAAAAATGGGCGATCAAATGGAGGTAAGTTACCAGGCGCCTACTTGGCAATTCGCTTCTATATTTTCTCATGTCTCTCCTTGATAATGCAATGTATATTGAGAATAATTTACCGGTAAGCCTAAATGTACGCCGCATTGTATTTTTTTAGTGCATTCACCATTGTGCCAAATTGGTTTGAAATTTTGTATTTCCATCATTGATATTAAAACCGGCCATAATAATAGATATGAAATATAAAGTGCAAGTTGGGGTTAGACGTTTAGTAAAAGTGGTGAAATCTCCTAAGTGATTTACTTATTGTACTTAAATCATCTTTGCAGGAAAGGTCTTAAATATTGATTCCAGTAGAAACATATTTAGCGAGCTTTGTTAGTGAAATGTCTGCTAAATTTTAAATGTGAAGGAATGGGTTTAACTTAGTACACCATAACATCGCCAATTACGATAAGTTTGGACTGTTGGAAAAAATTTAGCAAAAACAGAACAGTTGTTAGCCAAGTTTCTTACTTTACTCGGTTGAAATGATTGTAGGCGTTTTTTGAAAAACCGGTGCCAGGTGAAAATGCTGGCTAACCTTTAGTTCAGAAGTTTGAAGCAACTCATAAAATTTTTGATCAATGTCAAATGATGGTCGCACCATCATGTGACATTCATACACTGATTTTAAATGCATGAGTCAAACTCGCTCCTAAGCAGGCTGCCAAATCATATTGTAAATATTGTTTTATAGGCTATAGCTTTGTTGCTACAGATGAAAAGCTCAATTCAATTGCATGTTTCAATTGACAATAAGGAAATTTTTGTTATTATTTAGGATTTATAAAACAAGAAAAATGTAACTGCATAACTTACTGTTAATTGTGAGAGGAAAATAATGTTATAAAAATCCCAATAGGTACCAAGACAGTGCTCCTAATGTGACAATAATTGATATGAGGTGACTTAATTGTAAAAGCATTTTATAGATGTATTTAATAAAACATATATTTATTCTTGATTTGAATAATAAAAAAATTAACTAAGAGGAGCTGAAAAATTGAAGTAAAATTGAATTTTCAGGAGCTATACGAATTCCCTCTGTCAATAATAATATATAATTAAATAGTATTGGGGTACTTTTAAACGTATCTATTTTAATTGTACAGTCAAACACTATTAACAAGAAATCCTGTGTTACGCGAAGTTAAAGCAGTTCTCCGTATTTAAATTATCTTATTCATTTAACATGAAATTCGGTTAATGTGAACAATTTCAGTGGCTCCATTGTCTTTGCGTTAACGGAGTTTGACTGTATTTTGAGTAATTATCAAGCATCATTATTCTGGATTGCTGTTATTATGTTCTCTATTTGTCAGGGTAATGATGAAACATGCTTAATTAGAAGCTGCCACATTGTGTCTAAAATTTGTTAAGTAACTGTTTATTTCCTTAAAGGTAGCTTTATTATGTATTCTGGTACTCTTCCATTAGACGGGTACCAGAAAAAAATCGCCAAATTGCAGTGATATCTCATTCAAACTAATAACCTTTAAATAATGACCACTTTCTGTGAGGATAGTTTCTATCTTTATAATTTTACTTTGGTATACAGTACAGTGGTCATTTTTAGTGACTTATTATGATGTAATGGCTGTTATTGCAACAGGTTTGTGGCACTGCAGCAGTTGCTGTCGCTGAGATTTACATTGTTGTGATTGCGGTTTTTGTCAAGTGTTATCAATGTAATTGCTTCTATTAAGATGTACATCAGTGTATTAAGTTCTAATGTTGATAGTTATGTGGTATCATGTTCATTTTCACTTAATGTTGAGTTATACTGGGTCATATTACTTGGAAAATGCTACCAGTAACAGTGTACATTATTGCTGATAGCTCACCTAGGTTAAGTTGGTGATGGACATTTTCACTTAATTTATTCTGATTTATTATCGTTGCTATTGCCAAAATGAATGGCGCCATTTTGTGGCTGTCGCCTATGCTTCCGCTGTCATGAGGATCGATTGAGCACTAAAATTTCAATATATGTAATTTCGTACTGTATTCCCCTCCCCCTTTTTTTGTATAATCTTTAAAATTGTAATTTTAGCTTAATAAAAGACATAAATAACAGTTAAAATGTAGCTATTCTTTTAGTACTTAGAGTGTAGCTTTTTATAATATGTTTGTTACGTTTAATTAGATTCACCTGTTTGTCAATACGGTATTGTTTAAATTCGCTTGAACTTGTGAAAGCTTTTGCCGATTCTCATTTCTTTCGAGTAAAGTTAAGCTTTTTTTACTATTGAGCTATACCACATCTGATTACAAAACAACAACTTTGTTTTCCTTCAAATTTGTATCATCTTTCAATTTTAATTTATGTTTAATTAACTGAATGTTTTATTTATTATTCAAAAGGTGAGCACGTCAGAGCCTCCTGCATCTGAAAAGCAAGTCAATGGGGAAGGAGAGAAGTGTATGGATGACTGTGGCAAGTACTGTTGGAGATGCCAGAAGGAAATGACTGGCCTCACCACTTACAAACCTGAGGAAATGACCTCAAAGGACTATTATTTTGACTCCTATGCTCATTTCGGTATTCATGAGGTAAAATATCTTCTTTTTTTTTTAGTGTTCCGTACCTTAATCATTTCCTGGTGAGTGCAGGGTTGCCATGCACCTGGAAAACCTAGAATTGTTATGGAAAATGCTCAAAAAGGGTCAGGGCAAACTAAAAAATGGGATATATTCTGGAAAAGTCGGGGAATTTCTTTCAGATTCAAGTTTTCTTCAAAGAAGTTCAGTAATTGTTTTCAGAATACACATCTATGTTCTGAAAATTTGATTTTTCATAATATTTTCTTGTAACAATATGTAAAAAGCACCCACTGAAAGCAAATTGTCTGAAAAACAGATGAAAATATCTTGCTTTTATGCCAATTTCTGCTTTTTTTTTCTGAGGTTTTTCACTTTTTCTACAATTTTATTATTTTTAATGGACTTAGTTAGGATTTATCAGACTAAAACACCTCTCAAAGAATATTTCTAGCTTCTCCACTGTTCTTTACATACATTATACACAAATATATTCTTGTTTGGCTATTTTATAGTTCAAAATAATACTGCATATATATTTTCCTTTTTTTTATATATATATTTTGAATGTTTTCACTCCACGGAAATATGAAGGGAGATGCATGCACATAGACTTGAAAATTGAAATTTTCAAGTAGTAGCCAGTGGCCGGTAGACACTTTTAGTTAAGTAGCCACAATATGAAAGACTTTTTCTTATTTCTAGTTGTGCAGCCATGGAAGAGGAGGTTGGGGTTTTACCTCAATAAATACAGTAGTGCATTCAGATTTTATTATTTTTTTGGAGGAGGATGTTTCAATTCTTTATTTGATTTGTATAAATCAAAAACATTAATTACGTTTAATAAAATGTCAATGAAAGTACAAAAACAAAAAAAAATCTAGTACAGGATCTTAGCTTTATCACTTATGGATGCCTATAGGTTTGTTGCACATCTGTTACATAGCGCGCTATAAAAACAAAAAAAATCTGATAGAATCATTTTGAAATCTTGAGGATTCTAATATATTCTGTTGATAAAAAACTCAAGGCAAGAAGAAAAGTAATCGTGCATATAAAGGATGCAGTCAGATGGAAGTTAGAGATTTTATTTAACAGTAAGGCTACCGCTGGATGTGCTTTTAAGTTGTAGGATAGATAAAAATATAACAGAAATAATACGCAAATAACTAAAGTTCTAATATATTTTGTTGACAGAAACGCAAGGCAAGAAGAAAAATAATCGTGCCTGTAACAGATGCAGTCCGATAGAAGTTTGAGAAATAAATTTAACAGAGTAAGGCTACCGTGGCCGCTCTCTTAAGTTATAGGATAACTAAAAATATCACAGAAATAATACGCAAATAAAATAAGGTTTCTAATACATATTGCTGACAAAAACGCCAGGCAAGAAGAAAAATAATCATTTCTGTAAAGGATGCAGTTAGATTGAAGTTAGAAGATTTTTTTAAAAAATAAGGCTGTGTCCACACCCATGTGGGAAATGCAAGAAGGGAAACTCAAAAGTTTCCAAATTCTTTGACATTTCCCCGATTTTTCTAGAAGAGTGAAATTTCCTGACATTTCTGTAATTTTCCTGAATTCCCGGTTCTGTCCACACCCTGTCAACTCATGAATCCATATCGTGGATGAATGGATTTTAACTGCGTGTGTACGCACGTGATTACAAAATTTCAAGAAAAGGATGGGAGATTTTCATTAATTTGGAAATTTTGGAATATTCGGTAACAATTTTTAAAAAATCGTAGGGGAGGGGAGAAACGAATGGTGGCCGGTTGATTAGTTTATTTAATCGCCTCATAACGCTGTTTAATCAACCTGTGGCGAGTAGATATTTTCAGGTCTACACGTACGTGTTGCTATTTAACCATCTAATCAATTTATCTCTGTGTACAGGTACATCAAGGTTAGGTGACCCAAATCGCAAATATTATTTATTGATAAAAATGCACATTAAAATATCGTAACTTTTTTCTGTATAATCCTTGTTTAAAATTACAATTTTAACTGCAATGGAATACAAAAAAATTTGTTTACTTTGGCTTGAAATGAAACCTGGAAATTAAAAAAAAAAAATTCTGGAAAACCTGGAAAAGTCAGTTAATTTTGTCCTGTATTTTAAGTGGCAACCCTGTGAGTGGCTTTGTGCTTTGACGATGTGGTGGTTGGATTGTTTCGAAGTATTAAATATATGGGGCTATAAATGCTACTTTCTTATTTTGAAAAATGGTTTTTAAATAAATGGGAAGTGATAAAAATATAGTGTTTGGTTACAGTTTGCTCAGCAAAACAGTGTATTTTAAGATAACCTATTGTAATATTACTTACCCTTTTTTTAAATTTATTTTTAAGTAGGTTAGTCATCTTTAGGGCACTATATTGCAAAAAATATTAAAAGATCAAATAAATGTAATCAAATTTCTTAAAATGGCATTTAAAATGATTTCATTGTGATATGACACATTGACAGTTGTCTCCCCAAATACCATTCAATATCTTCTCACTAACAGCTTTAAAAAACTGGTTAATTTGAGATGCAAAAACAGGAGAACTTCAAAAATAATTTTTTAGAAAACACTGATTATTGAATTATTTGAATGAAATGTCTTGTGCTATTCTTTAAGAAAGGCAAACAAACTTTTCCAAACATTAAAAATTTTCCCCTCTGATCGTCAGAGATTAGACGGCTTCTAAGCAAGCAGATATATCAACTTTAGCCCCCCCCCCCCCCCCCCAAAAAAAATCTTGTTAATATTTTTTTATATATATATGGTATAAAGGTAGCCAGTGTAAGGTGTTCACAGACTGGCTTCTATAAATTTTATTAAAAATCAGTGGTTTGAAAACTTTTTACTCCAAAGTTTACTGTTCGTGAATCAGCCATTTTGAGGTAAATGTTTTGTTTATTTTGAGGCCTCTTTTTAAATCCTTTATCATGGTTCCTACAGTCCTGGAATGTCCTTGAATTTTTTTGATTAAATTTGATCATTGAAAAAAGGATGAGGCTCTTGAAAGTCCTTGAATTTTTAAGCAACCACTGATATTCTCTGCCTCCGTTTTTTTCGCCCTCATCTCTTATTTTTATCTCTAAAGCAAAGATGAAGCCGTGGGTGTTTTTTTAGCAAAATGCTAAAATTCAAAAATGTAATTTAGCTTTTTTGCTAAAGCATTTTGCCTAGAAGTTTAAAAAATCACAACTTCTACGATTTAAGGATTAGTTATTATCAATGAAGGTGAATAAATACTTGTTTTTCTAAAATTCGTAATTACTAATAATTCGTTAAGATCAAACATCTAGAGTGATGTGAGATCGTAATCATTTTAGCATTTTGCTAAAAGGAAAATTCTAATTTTAGCTTTTTTGCTAAAGATATTTTGCACTCCAGCATAAACACTGGTCTAAAGAATAATCTTTTGGTCCTTGAATTTTCTTAAAAAGGTCCTTGGATTTTTTTCTTCAGTAAGAGTGGGCAGCATGTATTATACATTATTTTCGATTGTGTGTGTCGATGATGGGCAAATCTGCAAAGGCCTAATGAGGAACTTTCACGTTTTTTGGTTTTATTTTTAAATAAAAGTAGAGAAAAAATCATGAAAAACAATACCATTCTTTCAAAAATTTGAGGTTGGACAGATAGTTAAAAAAGTATTTAGTTTTTCACTTAGCGATTTGGTGGGAAAAAGCCACTTTTGCGTGAAACGTCAACTCGCAGATAATGAACCAGTCTAAAACCTGTTTTAGACGAGGAATGATTGAGGTTTCTCCTTCGTTTTCGACTTTATCTCTGCATAACTACGTCAGTTTTTGTACGCGTTTTTGGTCACATGACTTTTGCTTTGATTTTGGCTAATTTCAAACTCGATTTTTGATTAATTAAAAGCATAAAGCTAAAAAATAATTGCACTGCTCAAATATATTCGTTGGATAACACTAGAAAATACAAAAAGTATTCATTTTCCTCACTTGTGCAAGTTCCTCATTAACCCCTTTGCCGTCATCCGATGGGGCTGAAACTTAGCAGATAGATTCAGTGTCATTGGCAGTGCATTCTATCAAATTTTTATACAGTCACTCCTACTAAAAGGTTGCTTTTAACCCACTGATGATCATGGGAATGGGCGAAATTCCCCAGTTGTTTTCCCTGCAATAATTTTTAAATTATATTTCTAATTCAAATACATAATTTAAAAAAAAAAATTAAATTATTTGTTTTGTTTTTAGATAGGTCATAGACTATCATCCTAATAAAAATATCTAAAAAACATGTTATTTTAACCCTTTAAATCCCATGGAGTCAGTTTCACAAAACCCCAATGACTTCCCATTCATAAAAACTGGAAATGAACTCCCCAGTTCTCCAGTCTGCCACTCCTGGGATTCCTGTGGGGGGGGGGGGGGGTCAGTGTCCACCCTTAAAAGATCATTACTATATGTCTACAACCTGCAAGGAGAATTTAGTCTTATCAATGAAACATAAGTACATGACAAGATTCGCATAAAAGAAAAGTCCCTGACTATCTTACTCCATGTCCAAAGGGTGGGGCAGTTTGACATTGAGTACTTTAAATCCATGTCTCCCCTCTACATGCCCCACAATAGCCTCTATTGTTGAGGACCATCACACTTTAAACAACTACTGCCACTTAGAAATATATGTTTACCCCTGTACCCGCCCAAAAGGCAACTTTCTGGGAATTTCTCTACAAGGCTGTATAGGGCAGGTTGAGATTTAAAGTGTTAAATTTTATTTATAAATTTAAAAATGTTGTGTATTGCAGAGAAAAACTGGGGATCCTATGACGCATATATACGTGCATGACTGTCAATGGGTTAAACAAGCTTTTCTAATCGCTTCGGACTACTAATAAATCCCATGTAAATGATCACTTGTTGAAATTCTTCTCTGTTGCCAAAATAGTTTGAATCAAAATAAAAGATAATTGAGCGGTTGCTTAAACTTATTATGGAGTGTAGTTCTGTCAATTCAATTTTATGTTGTGTTTTAATTCAATTTTGTGTTGCCTTGTAGTATGAGAAGGTCAATTTTTTTTCTGCAGGAAATGTTAAACAATTTTAATCAATCATTGTTAAAACTCTCTCCTTTTGCCATTTTTTTAAAAATCAAAGTTAATAAAAGATGCGTTTTTATTTCCTTATGTAAGACTTATCAGTTTTCGTAGATCATTGACTGTAGACGACTATGTATTCAATCAAGTTTTTATTTGGGGGGGGGGGGGGAGAAGTTAGTAAATAGTTCGAAATGGATCTTTTGTTCTTAGGGGTAAAACACTAAGAAAACTTAGTGTTTTACCTCAAGAAGTTTACAATAGCACATAAAAATTAACAATGCATGCAAAGGATATATATTAAAAACTTTGTTTTTATTAGTTATATTTCATACATGTGTCATTTGCTGAATAGTATGTATACTATTTCTCTGAACTATAGAAAAATTTAGTTCTAGAAACAACATATTAGCCTATTTTCTTTCTTGGTTGAAAGTTTGCCAAGTTGGTTTCTTAACCAAATTTCATTTTTGTCAGCCTTTTTGGTTTTTGCTAATTTTTTTTTTTTTTTTTTTTTTTTTTTATATACTTTAAAGATTGAAGATTCCAAAATGAAACTTGCAGTATTTTAAATGTTGAAATGTCTTCTTTCTACTAGTGTGAAAAATTACAAGCTTGATGGAATATGTTTTAATTTAAATTGGATGATAATTTTAAGTTTCTTGTGCAATAAGTAATTGTAAAATTCCAATGCTAGCAGGTGGTATGTTTAATTTTTAGACTAGGTTTAAGTACAATGAATTAGCTGAAAGTGCCCAAATTTCTTAGGACATTCCTCTATTAAATTTAACTTGTGATTTTAAACATAACCATCTAATCTTTGTAGTATGAGAAGGTGAATTAGAATTACTGTATGCAAATTTTTTTCTGCAGGAAATGTTGAAAGACGAAGTGCGCACAATGACATACAGGAATGCTATGTATCATAATAAACATTTGTTTCGGGGGAAAACGGTTCTTGATGTTGGATGTGGAACTGGAATTTTGTGCATGTTTGCCGCCAAAGCAGGAGCAGCTAAAGTTTTTGGAGTAAGTATTTTTTTATATTTCTAGTAAATATATTCATATTTACCATACTTAAGTTTATAAATGGTTACTGGTACTGCTTCAAAATATATGTATTGTATTTTATCTGTCTTCATGGTTCGTACGTTTTTAAAAAACCTTGAAAAGTGCTTGAAAAAAATCTTTCATTTCAAGTGTTTGAAAACCGCAAATTCTGTAAAAAATACTCTTAAAGTGCTTGAATTTCATTTTATTTTTTAAAAATATAGCATCTTAAAAAATTCATCAAAGTTATCAAAATATTTCTTATTTTGGTAAGCCAATCAGTAACTTAGAAAACAGCGCAGTTGAACGTACAAAGATTTCATCATTCCCCCTATAATGAGTACCTACATATCTTTGAATATCCGATCAAGTCATGTGATCTCTTGTTTCGTTTTTGTATCGTGTGTGCTACTTTTTTGCGCACTGTTTAAAAATGGCGATGGAGTGCATTTTCAATTAAAACTGATTAGAAAAGCCAGAATATAATATCATAGTTTGAAACTTTTGTATTGGATTCACAGGATGTATTTGTATTTACTCAATTTGAACATGCACTGTTTGCTAAATAAAAAAAAATTGTGGAAATTTTTTTATGTATTTGTGTTGATAATGCATCCTTGAAAAGTCCTTGAATTTTTTTCTTCTTCAAGTGTACAAATCATGGTGTTATCCTATATCTTAAAATCTGCCCTTTAAAGTGAATTGCTGAATTTAGTTGAATTTTGTATCAAAAGTTTCCAATTAAAGTCGATATTTAATATTTTTCTACTAAATTATATATTTTGTGAAATATTTATCAGAATTCAAAGTATTATTTGGTTTTTATTTTATTTGCATTTAATCACTTAAATTAATTAAAATGCTCGCCCATTTTAAGTTTCTTGCCTTATGGGCTTGAGTTTTGATTGCTTCACATCTTATTCCTATATAACCAAACTATATTTTAAGCAAAATACTTTACTTTAAAGATAATTAAACTAACCTTATCCTATATTTCTCATTGCTGTTTCGAATTCCAGTTATAAAAAAAGAACCTCTTTTTCAAATTAATCTAAAATACTTCATATTTTTTACAGATTGAATGCTCTAGCATAGTTGAACATGCCGAGCAAATTGTCAAAGACAATAATCTTGATAACAGTAAGTGAATTTGTTTTAATGGCATTTCTGAAAGTTGTGTTGTAATTAATGTTATGAATTGTGTAACTAGTTTCAAGTACCTTTAATAACAATATTCTGTATTGATGTTTTCAGTTATTACTATAGTCAAGGGTAAAGTGGAAGAAGTGGAGCTACCGGGTGTGGAGAAAGTAGACATCATTATCTCTGAGTGGATGGGATATTGCCTGTTTTATGAATCCATGTTGGACACTGTTCTGCACGCTAGGGACAAGTGGCTGGTATGTATGAAGACAATTTGTATACATTTTACTTGCTTTGTAGTTAGTCACAGGAGTTTTGATAAGAAACTGTTAAATTTCTGTGTGCACAGTGTTGCAATTTTTGTTTTTCGCCAAATATGTTGATCTGATCAATGTTCGGTCGCCACCTGAACAATTTTTTCCAAGTTGCTATCGCTGGGATTTGTTATTAGAACTATCTGTAGTAAGTCCTTCACACATTTCTTTATTTCTCGTGTAGTTTTCATCCTACAAAAACGTGTACAAATAAAATCATTTGTTTAAAAAAAACTAAAAAATTATCGTTGTAAGCAATTTATATTTAATTGTTTAAGTTTTTGCAGAAAATTAGTTCAATATTTTAAATTTTCACAAATAACCATTGTTTTCTGAAAGAATGTCAATAGAGCATGAAATAAAGGAATATTTAAAATCTTTTTTTTTTTTTTACATGCCTTTATTTTAAAGTCTTGCGTGCCTTTTTAATTAAAATCTTTATTTTATATGCTTTAAAAAAAAAAATGTTAAGATCTGGTAACATAAAATGTTTGCCAAATGGATTCTTTGTATAAATGGTCTGTAGCTGGAACATGGCCCCATCACAGGTTTGAGCTGAACTGGACCACCAAGAAGGCCAGGCGGCTTAAACTTTTTATTGTGAACAACAATTTTAGTCATTAGGATAATATGGAAGTAAGAAGTGAAAGAGAAAAAAAAAACATACTTTGCCCACCTTGATCTACTTGTTTTTACCTTTGATGTTAAACAAAAGTTTCTTCATCTTAATTTTATATTTTAGAAACCTGATGGGATGCTATTCCCTGATAGAGCTACTCTTTTTGTTATGGGAATTGAAGACAGACAGTACAAGGATGAAAAGATTTCCTGTAAGTTTATTTTCTTCTACTATGGCTTATATTTATGACGTATGTAGTGTCAATTTAATAAAGTGATTATTTACTATTAAATCTTATGTACATTTTTCTTGTTTAGGGTGGGATAGTGTTTATGGTTTTAACATGAGCTGTATACGTAAGGTTGCAATTACAGAACCTTTAGTTGATGTAGTTGATCCTAAACAAGGAGTTACATCTAGTTGTCTGTTAAAGGTAAGTTCTTAACATTACTTAAATAAATAATTGATTATATATATATTGAAATTGCTGTATAGATTTTTATATTTAAGTTTGTATATGTAGAAAAAGTAATGGTTAGAAAGTAATATGCATTTTTAATTTTGAGATTTAAAACACAGTTCTTGCTCAATCTTTTTCTTTGCCCGAGTTGCTAGTATTTTAAAAAATACATTATAAACATGAAATAACAGATGTAGAGACTCAATTTTGAAAATATTTTTTTGTCTATTCTTATGCATACGCTTCTGATTATTTTATAACAAAATATTATCACTCGGACCCCTTTGGGTATTTCAAAATTTTATGACTTAGGTCCTCAATTGTTAATGTCAAAAGTAGACAGGATATATTCTGAATTTTTCCTTTGGATACAAAGATTTATCCATTTAGGGTGATTTGTGTTTATTTGGAATAAAAATATGTATTGCCTGATGTATAGTAATGCATAAAATTCAACATTTGGCAAATTTTTTGACTGTAAAAGTGAATACAAGTATCGAATTGATAATATGTTTGCCCTGGTAAACAGTGCAAGATAAAAGATTAATTCGTACTATGCTAGGAAATTTCATTTTTAAAATTCATGTATTGAATTAACTTATTGGAGTTTTCTCTTTCATTTTCAGGAAATAGATTTGTATACTGTGAAACCTGAAGACCTGTCTTTTAAGTCCCCATTCCTCCTCTCTGTCCAAAGAGATGATTACATCCAAGCATTTGTCACATTCTTCAACGTTGAATTCACAAAATGCCATAAGCGAATAGGATTCTCGACTGGTAAGTCTTCTTTCATAGAGGAGGTACTACCTATTTAGCTAGGAAATTTAGTTTTTCTTTTCAAGATTTATATTATGTGTGTGAATGGGGAAAAGTAAAAACCAAGTAACAATTAAAAAAATTAATTGTTCTGTTTTTAACTGTACAATATCTGTATCTTAAATTAATGTATTATTTTAGAAGCTATGATTTTCTGGTTCTGTCGAGGGGGATTTTTTTACACGTAGGCAACGGGCTGCGATAAATTGGGTTTTATTCAGGGGAAAGTGACAAATCCCAACACTGTTGGCAATGTGTTAAATTAAAATTTCTCAGACCTACAAAGCTGTGTAAAGTAACATTACTCGTGTTTCTTTTTGAATGTTGGCTCCACCTCGAAGAAATCAGTTATGAAAGTTAATGTGTAATCCAACATAGCATATTATGTGGATATATTTGTTTCGTTCAAAACATGTTATTCTTAAATATTTCTTTCTTTATCTTTTTGCCATTAATCAGTATAGCCTCAAAACTCATCATAGTCCAAAAACCAGGGAAGGGATTTTTCAAAAAAGTTCTTCTGATAGCATCTGTACTTCTTAAGTTTATTTATAGTTATTATTTTATGTTTTATTTATTGAAATGTTACAATTATTATTCTTATTTGTTTTAATTTTTTCCAGCACCTGGTGCCCCTTACACACATTGGAAGCAAACTGTGTTTTACTTTAATGAATACTTGACGGTGAAAAAAGGCGATGAAGTGTACGGTGTGTTCAGTATGCAGCCAAATCCCAAAAATAAGGTAGGTTCTTTCATTACATTATATATATATATATATATTATGTCTTTTACATTGAAACAAATTACATTAAATAATTTGCTATGTTTATTTAGAGTTATTTTTGTTCTTATTCCGAATGAAGTATCGTTAATTTCCTTGTAAGTAAGGCTAGACCATTTTGAACAAGTGTTTTGCTTGATTTAAAATTTTATTCTACTTATTCAATAATTTAAAAGTTGTTATTATTTATTATGTAATTTATAACTTCTATTTTTCCCTAAAAACACATCCACTCAATATTTAATTAATTTATAATTTAATTATGATTAGGTAATAAATGTTCTGGTTTGGTCTTAAAACAAAATATTGTTTTTCAATAAAACACATAAACCATGAAAGTTTTGGAAACAGAAATTCTTATTCATCCTAACATAGAAATCTATCAAAACATTCAAATTTATAAGGTAATCTTAGGCCATTAATTTACAATTGCTAATTAGTAGTTATGCTTTTTTGTTGTGAAATTTCAAAAGTATCTTTTATTAAAGTAAGTGAATATTATTTGCTTAACTGTTACCTGATGTTTATTAGCAAGATTTGTTTTATATAGAAATTTATTAATAAAAAAAATATCTGAGAAACCTTGTTTAAACCCTTCCCCAAAAGGATCATTTTCCAACCCTCACCTCTATGTTTTAAATGTCTCCAATAAACACTCCTTTCTTAGCAGCAGTCTTATTGGTTTATATGAAAGGTTTCGTTTCCTAAGATTTTGTGGGATAGTTATTGCAATTATAAAGGAAAGAAACTTAGAAAAATTATTTGGCTGGATAGAAGTCTTGAAAAAGTTTTAATTCAAAGACTACAATATCTTGTTTTGCTCGAGAGTACTTTGTATGGGCATTATTAAAATATTTTCAAAGCTGGAATGCTTAGAAGTAATTGTATTGTTTCTAAAATTCCCTTCCTGTTCCACAAATTGTTATTGGGTGTGCAAATAAGAGTATCTTTATATGATGTAAAACGCTGCTTAGACAGGCCATGTTCCATCAACTAGAACAAGTGATTATCGGAAGGGTTATTCGTGAATATGGCGGGTGGGGTAAGACTTCCCAATGAAGTGTTTCCAAATAGGTTTTGACGGGTGCCGTAACATGCGGACAAGCCTTATCATGTAGGAAAATAATTTTGTCGTGTCTGGAGTACTTTTTCCTTGAGTGCTCGGCTCAGTCTCATTAATTGTGTTCGGTAGAGAGCTTCAATAATGGTTTCGCTCGGTTTGAGCAACTCATAATATACAACATCAAGCTAATCCCACCAAATACACAGCATGAGATTTTTCCCATGAATATTCAATTTGGATGTCGATGTTGAAGCATGGCCAGGTGGTCCCCATGATTTTCTTTTCTTTTGGTTATCATAGAGGATCCATTTTTCACCATCAGTGACTATACGATGCAAAAAACTTTCTTTAATGCTTGGCAAGCAGCATTTCACATGTGTAAAATCAGCTTTCAACGTCTCTCAGCTTCAGTTCATATGGAACCCAATTTCCTTGCTTTGACGTTCAAACCTTGTTCGTGTTCTTGACCATGTTCAACGATTTTAAACAACGTGAAATTGCTTGTTGAGTCACTTGTAATGTAAGTGCAAGTTCTTGTATTTGGCGTGAATCTTTTTTCAATAATGCTTCCAATTCTGTGTCTTTGTACACTTTCGGCCTTCCAATATGTTCTTTGTATTCTACGTCAAATTCACTGTTTTTAAACTTTTGAAACCCTCATGATAACTTTTCTCACTTAAAGCAGTCTCACCATATGATTCTACAAGCAATCGATGCAGATTTCTTCAAATTAAAAAAGTAAATCGAAAGTTCCCGCAAATGTTGCTTATCCGGCACAAAACTTAACATTTTCGCACGAAAAAAATTATGTGATGCTGGTACGGAGTCATTAGTACTTCAAGGTTATGCTGTAGCCAGATGTCCAAACTTAGGATATTACGTTTTACATCTGACAATTTCAACATAATCTTCTGGGAAGGCTATCTTTTGTCAAATGGTGGAAACTTATTTGTACTCCCAATACCTTACCAAAATGATCACTGGCTTGTTACTAATTCTTCCACTGCCCAGTTAACCACTGACATTTGATACAAATGTCATCAAAAGTGAGCCTGGAAAAAATCTTTTCTTATCTTAATATCTTGTAAGGAGTTAAAATGTTCCAAACGAGGGATATTCCAATGTAGCTATAACTCTGAAATTTGATACAAATGTCAACAAGGTTAGTTTAGGAATAAAGTAAGCTTTCGATTTTGATAAACAAATATCAGGGTCTTAATAAACGTAAAGAGTTCTTTAAATATTATATACTGTTCTTTGTTGACTTATTCGATTATTCAACTGCTTTTTTTTTTTCAGAGGGACCTCGACTTCTCCATTGATGTAGATTTCAAGGGTGAGCTTTCCGAGCTTAAAGGAACCTTCGATTATCGCATGCGGTGAACAATGGACTGTGGAACTACTGTATCAATGGATGTTTCCATCAAGTCTTTCATATTTAGTTTCTTTTTTACTCCAATTGTCATTCCCGTAATTCGTGTGACGTTCGTCTTCCCCCAAACATCGCAGCATGGAACAAACTAGGCGAGACTTCGATGTTTTCCTGTTCCTCTAGTATTTTACATGACATTCAACCGGCATACATTTTAGCCAGCATTTATTGTATATTTGTTCGATATACACTATCTGTAGCTGTAGTGTACATAAAAGCATTTTCTCACTTTGATGTCTTTGTCTCTCTTTAGATTTGTATGTGTATTTTACAACAGTGTGGTTACAGAATTGAAGTGGCTGTTAGGTAAATGGTGTTCCAGATATTTTAAAATTAGCAAGTTACCAGATATCAGTTCCATTCCTAACTTTTGGAATAATAATCAACCCATTAAAGATGACTTTGAAATGGATAAACAAACTTTTTTTTTTAATTTTCACCCCGTCAGTGCATTGAGTGAGAACCAATTTTGAATTTTTCAGATTTTTTGGAAAATTATTCTTATGATATTTAATTAGTAGAATCACAATTTATTAGCAAAGTAAAAAAAAACTAAAATTTCGTCATCATTAATGGGTTAACCTTTTAATTTTTCAGGAAAACCGGAATTTTTGTTGCCATTCTGTACAGTAATTCTATACTTTAGATGTAAACAACTCAATTTTATTTGACCTATTTGTGGCAAATTCTATTTTTTGTTGTGAAAACGCTGTGAGTATAGAAATAGTGAACAACAAGGTTGGAATTGTCAGGGAAAATGAAAATGTCTAAAAAAGGTCTGGGAAAACTAAAAAAAAATGATATTTCTGGAAAAGTCAGGGAATTTCCTTCAGATTCAAGTTTTCTTCCAAGAAATTGAGTAATTTTTTTCATAACACGCTCATTCTGAAAATTTGATGTTTCATATGATATTTTTTTGTAACAACGGGGTAAAAAACACCCACCAAAAGCATATTGATTGAAAAACGGGTGAATTTTTTCGCTTTTATGTCAATTTCCCCTTTTTTTTTGTTGAGAATTTTCACTTTTTCTACAATTTTATTATTTGAATGTTATACTTACAATATTATACTTCGAAGGGCTTTATCAGACTAAACTTGCCTAAAACACCCCTCAGAAAATATTTCTAGCATGGCCACTGTTCTGTACACACATTAGTATACAAATATATTCTTAGTTATTTTTGTATTTTAAAATAATGTTTATATTTTCCCTTTTTTTAATATTTTGACTGTTTTTAATTCTGAGGAAAATAAAGGGGGATGCACAGTTTTCTACTTCCATCATCTAATCAATTTCTCTCTGTGTGTAAGTACATAAGTGTTTTGTAATACAAATCGCATATATTTTACAGTTCTGCAAAAAAGTTTTTTCCACTTTTTTTTGCCAAATTTTGACTAATTGATAAAAATGCACATTAAAATACTGAAAAAGAAATTCCTGTATAATCCTTCGCTAAAATTACAATTTTAACTGCAATTGTATGCAAAAAAAATTTTTTTTACTTCGGCTTGAAATGAAACCTGGAAGTTTTGTTTTTGAGTGTCAACCAACTGTACAAGACGTATAATAAGATTGCTCGAGTTTTATGTTTCAATTTGTAAAGTACTTGCAGAAAACTTAAAGTACACATTTAAATTCTAATCCGATAATTTTATCTCAACATATTTTAATGGCTATTGAAATAAATAGGCTAGGATACTAATTTTCTACTTCAAAAAGTATACAATGGGGAAAAACTCTAGAGCATTACATCTCGGAAATAAACACTTCCAGTTTTGTAAGTTTTACACATGTTTAAATAAAATGATTAGGGGAAAGCATAGTAACTTCCAATATACAGAGAAATGATAAGGCAATGTGGAGATTTCACATACGCCAAGTACATTTAGCAGTGGTGTTGTAAGAGCCGAATGTAATTTTTGGAAATAACGAAATACCATCGAATGCTTTCATTCCGATCGCAACATTGCTGAGTTATCTTGTTTTTACTTTCATTTAACCATATGTTTACATAGAGTAATGAAAGTAGCCATATGGTATTTGGTAAAAAAAAAAATGTTTGGCATTTCTTAACATTTTGCAACACCCTGATTTCAAAAAGGTTGTCTAGAAAAAATATCTATGTGGTCAGCATAAATTCCGAACAAATTGACCTACGACGTTCAAAATTTGTGTGCGTATTAGTGGTGGCCATGGCAGGGGTCTCGGACCTGTGCCAAATACAAAAAGCTGCTCCAAATGCTTTATTTTAACCATATTTGCACCAGAACTCGATTTAAAAAAAAAAAAAAAAATTGCGCGTCGAAATTCGATGTTCGCCGCTGTAATATCGCTATTGCTGAGAAATATTCCGTTATATTCGGCGCTAACGCTGATATTTACATTGGTGTGGTATTCATTTTCTCCTAATGCTACGATGATTTGCGACGCTAATACTGATATTATTGTCCAGTTTTACGTTGTTATAACGGTCATTAAGTGTGGTAGTCATTTTCGATGAAGTTTACGCTGATGTAATAGCAGCTACTGCCGAGATTTGCGACGCTGTTTGGTGACTTAAAAAAATACGATATTACTGGGATTTTGAGCCGATATTACCGAGATTGTGATGGTATGGTGGGTGCTATCCACGATATTTACGTTGGTGTTATTCGTTTTCGCCAAGGTCTATGGTAATGTAATAGCAGATGTTGCCGAGATTTGCGACGCTGTTTGGTGACTTAAAAAAAAAATACATTACTGGGATTTTGCGCCGATATTACCGAGATTGCGATGGTATGGTAGGTGCTATCATTTACGTTGTTATATTCGTTTTCGCCAAGGTCTATGGTAATGTAATAGCAGCTATCGCTGAGATTTGCGACGCCAATTTGGTGATATTCGTCTCGAGTATTTCTGCATCAAAGTTTTTTTTTTTGTGCTACAAAAGTTGCTTTTACATGCTACAATGGGCATTTTCCCTGCTACTAAACTTGTTTTTATCTGCTCCAAAAGGCATTTTTCCTGCTTCAAAACTTGATTTTGCCTGCTCCAAATCTTTCTGAGTGACTGGGAGACCTGACATGGGACCACCTACCATTGAAGTCTTCGTGGCACCAAAATCGCACTTGCGCATAAGGTTAAAATTATGATTTTTTATCTTCCTTTTTCCCATCAATTGCTAAAAACGATTTTTGTAACTAGAATACAGAGCTCTTTGTCCTCGAGCTTCGCCCATAAACGATAGATTTTTTGTTTCATGCACAAGAAATGACAATGTAATGTCTATTGAATAACGTCGCCAACTGTGTTTGTTATCATAACTGTTGGTAAGTAACTTTTTTTTTGCCGAACTAACTTTTTTTCAGTTGTATTATCACGGAAACAGTTACAAAAATTATTTCTAGAAGAGAGGATTTTAACGGGAATTTTTATTGTATTAACTGGAAAGTGGTTGAGAACAGATTCTTCAAAGGAGGAGGTTGTATTGTATTAAAGAGGGAAATTTCTGCTTAAAACTTTTAGCAAGGTTTGCGAAGCATCAGTCGCAGGTATTTCTCAAGAAAACCAATATAAAAATTGTGTGAACATAATGGCATACTTCTGTGTTTTGTTCTTTTTTATACTGAGCAGAATGGTCGAAATTATCAATCATGGTAAATTTTTCGAAGTTGCTTGAGGATTAGCTTTTAGCTATTTAAGATCTTTTTTACCAAAATGTGCTTAAACTCAGTAGAGTGGTGTCGGAACCAGTACGGCAGCTGCCATACCAACTTTTCCAGAAATTATACATATTTTTTTTTTTTTTTTAAGAAACAGTATGATGTTTACTGTCAATAAATATACATTTTTAATAAACGTGTTTCTGGTCGAAGTGTGAACTTTTCCTTCGTTTTATTATAAAACCAAAAATTGGTGTAAAAGCTTGGGTCTGACCAAGAGAAACATCGCTTCAACGGTGAGCGCTAGTTTTTCTTTTGAAACGAATATAAATTAATATTAAAGAAATAAAAAGTCAACTTAGCTGCCTAGCTTTCCCGGGTATTTTAAATAAATTGAATTTTTAATAAGTTTAATTAATTTTTTTGTAATTTGTCGAATGGACACGGTCATACGAGAAAAATATTCTTTTGGAAAGCATAAAAAATACTTTTTAATTAGAATATAAATTGTCCCATTATAGAAAAATATCCATTCAAAGTTCATCAGGCAACGCATTCCAATTTTTACCCACTATCACATTCTAAATTTATAAAGCATTTGTTTGTAATTTAATTGGAATTCACTCTGTCTTTAATCGATATTTTTTTTTATGTATAACTGTTTCATTGTAATATATTTGAGGTTTAGAGCCATTCAGAAACTAAAAAATTAACTTATGTATATTAGAATTGTTCGCGCATTTTACGAGGTAAATTCCTGAGACTTATTTTTCACATCAGATGTTTAAGTTGAAAGGAAACGGCGGCGAAAGAAGTTACACCTCCGGCAGTTTATAGAAAAAAAATTAACTTTAATCATTAAAATGTGTTTGGATTTTTTTTTTTTTTGGAAAACACCAAGTCTTTATCATGTATGCTAATTGTCAAATCAAATTGCTAATTTTAGTATATTAAGTTTATGGAACAAGAAAGAATGTTGTTCAAAAGTGGTGCGAGTTCAGCTATCAAATAATTTTTCCAAGGCTCAAAAGAAAAAGGAACGCAAGGTTACAAATGTTATTTCTTCATTACATTTTTTTAGATGTATAGTAATTTATTTGATAAATTAGTTTAAAAATTCTATAATACAATATTTCATACATATACTATGATGAGAATAGTTGTCCTTTTCCTTTGAACCATAAGTTTCATTTCGCTAGCCGTTTTTGAAGTAAAAAAATTAACCAAAACAAATCTAAAATGTTCAGTTTATATTAGTGAAGAAACATTAGGGGTCAAACTCCGGGGCGGATTCTGCATCAAGAGTTGCATACAGCTCTAAGATGGGAATTAATTTACAGTAAACATGCATTTCTTCTTTGTTTATCACAAGAATAGCTTCCGCTACATAGTCTAGCGTTGTCTGTTGCCGAGGATACAAGATTAGCCCCATTTACCACTTTTGATTCCCGGAGAAAGATTTAAATTTGCCCTATTTTAACCTTTTTTGACCAAAATCATGCATGCACACTCGTATCCTAATTCAACGAGTCTTGTTCCTATAACGAATTAGTTCTTCATCAATTGACATTATGAGTAGGGTTGTATCGGATGGCAACTCTTGTGACTTATCATAAAGCAGCTGCTTTAAAAACGAATTTCAAGTTTCATACTCTCATTAGCCAATCACAATGCATGTTTCATTGATGACCGCACACGCATAAGGTCAGAGTCCGTATGCTGAACTGGTACTGTCGAGTGTATGGAAATAAATTTATCACGCCACTTCATTATTTGCCTCAACCATCGACTATATATAAAACGGTGGACATTTCTGAAGACTTCCAGGTTTGTTTTCACTATTAAAGCAGCAGCTCCTGCACCACAGTCAGTGACGCCGGGCTGCATCTAAATTTATTAGTTCGAAACTAAAATTATATATTTTGCAAGTTTCTAAAATGAAGATCCAATTTCTTCTGTAAGTGTAAAAAAATCTGATAAACAGCAAACTTCTTGCCTCAATACTCAATTCACTAAGGGGAAAAATGGAATTCAATAAAGCCTTCCCTCCACGTAATGTGTAGCGACACAGCCAGATCAGCAATTTTCCGACTTCGGCTGCCCTTGAGAATTCGATGAACTGATTGTCTCTGCTTGAAAGTGGGTGAAAGTGAAAAAGGAAGGAAAGTAACTGTTTCTCCTCCAAATCGAATGCTATTTTGAAACGTGGAGCCCATTTATGATAAAGAGTGGGTATTATTTGATTCCGACGAAGTGGTTATCGCTCACTCGGGCACAGGTACCTTGTTCGAACCCTGCATAAAAGCAAGGTATGAACTTTTTCCGAGTTTATTTACAAAAATTGTTTTGTTGGCCATGTTTGATTGTAAGAATTAAAAAGAGCGTTTGGAATATTGCTGGATGTAGTGGATTAAACAAAAAGGTAGTTCTCTGAATAGACGCTTCATGCAATTACTAAAACCGCATCAGTGGAGCATATTCAATGAGGTTTATTTAACCTGTCCAGTAGTACAACATTCTCCAGAGGTTGGCAAGCGATATCGAGCAGGAAGAGGAGCCTCCTAATATTTTGAAATCTTAGTTTTTAAGAGTTATTATTTTTTTTACTTAATTTATGTGCGATGCTTTCCGTATATGCTATGGATATAGCCATGAGTTAGAGTTAGATGCCGTGGATGCCATGAGTATAGCTATGAGTTAGATGCCGTACCGGTTAGATCCTAGGCTCCAATATAAAGATACGAGGGCAATTCAGAAACTAACCTCCGGTTGATTGAAAAAAATACACCAAGTTAAGTAAAAATATTTTAATATATACATCTTACAACTACATCTTTGCACTATTTTTCGACATAGTCTCCATAACGATTGAGGCACTTATCGTATCTCTTCACAAGCTTTGAAATTCCTTCTGCATAAAAATCACCCGCTTGTGCCTTGAGCCAGCCTGTGACCGCATCTTTGAGCTCTTCGTCGTCATCAAACCGCTGGGACCCGAGCCATTTCTTCATATGCATGAAGAGGTGATAATCGCTTTGCGCCAGATCTGGGCTGTAAGGTGGATGGTTGAAAACGTCCCACTTGAAGGACTCAAGAAGGGCTGTTGTTCTGCGAGCAGAGTGAGGACGGGCGTTATCGTGCAAAAAAACGATACCGGAAGTCAGCATACCACGGCGTTTGTTCTGTATAGCCCGTCGTAATGTTTTTAGTGTTTCACAGTACACGTCTTGATTAATGGTCGTCCCACGTTCCATGAATTCAACCAACAACACCCCTTTGGCATCCCAAAACACCGTTGCCATCAGTTTTCTGGCAGAAAAATCTTGCCGGGCTTTTTTTGGTTTGGTAGGCGAATCTGAATGTGCCCACATCTTTGATTGTTCTTTTGTCTCAGGGTTCACGTACTTAATCCAGGTTTCGTCACCGGTCACGATTCTGTTTAACAATGGTTCTCCTTCGTCCTCATAACGTGACAGAAAGTCTAATGCAGAGGCCATTCTTTGAGTTTTGTGGTGGTCGGTAAGAATTTTGGGCACCCATCGTGCACAGAACTTACGGTAACCCAATCTTGCTGTCACTATCTCGTACAAAAGAGTCTTAGAAATCTGTGGAAAATCAGTAGACAACTCCGCCATTGTGAAACGTCGATTTTCACGAACTTTTGCATCAACTGTCTGAACGAGTTCGTCAGTCACCAAGGATGGTCTACCACTCCTCTCTTCATCATGAACGTTTTCTCGTCCACTTTTAAATAAACGTACCCATTCACGGACAACTCCTTCACTCATAACTTTTGGTCCGTACACGGCACAAAGCTCACGATGAATAGCTGCTGCAGAGTATCCTTTGGCTGTAAAAAACCTTATAACAGCACGCACTTCACATTTGGCGGGATTTTCTATTGCAGCACACATTTCAAACTGCCACAAAAACTAAACTAGCGCAGGTACGATGTTCACTCGACTACGGCTTGATGCCGACTGACCTGCTGAGCGTGTGAATGCACAGATGGCGCGCTACTCCCCCCACTACCCGCACTGTGACCAATCGGAGGTTAGTTTCTGAATTGCCCTCGTATGTGCAATACATTTATAAAATTAAAGGTTCCTACGATATTAGAAATAGGTGAGGACAGGCAAGATTTCACAATTGCATTGAACAAGATGAATTGCTGTGTAAACACATTAAGGAAGCATGCCAAACAAAAGAGGTCATTTTTATGGGCGACTTCAATTTTCCAAATATAGATTGGGAGGGGAATAGAGCATGTAGTGATAGAGAGATCGAATTCTTAAACATTGCCCGAGATGGCTTTTTACAACAAATGGTTCAGGAGGGAACTAGAGAATCGGCAGCTCTGGATTTGATTTTCATTAATAATGAGGATAGGATACAAAACTTAACAGTTGGGGAACATTTAGGAGATAGTGATCATAATAATATTAGATTTGAGATTTTGATTGAGACATTTAGATTTGATAATAAGAGAGTAATTCCTAACTTTAAGAAGGCAGACTGGAACGGATTAAGATCCGAGTTACGAATTAGTTTTAAAGATGGACTGCAGTCGCATCATGTTGAAGGTCAATGGGGTGAATTTAAAAACACTTTATGGGAGGCAACTAAAAAGCATATTCCGTTCATTAAAAAGGGTACAGCTCAGAAACGATTTCCAATGTGGTTTTCCAAGGAAACAAAGAAGGCTTTGACGATCAAACACAGGGCTTATAAGAATTTAAAGCAAAATGGGTCCGAGGCAGAAATAATAAATTATAAAATTGCTAGACGTAACTTCAAATATATCAGTAGAAAGCAGAAAAAGGATCTAGAAGAAAAGCTTGCAAGAGATATTAATATTAACCCAAAGGGATTTTTTGCATATGCCAGTGGAAATAAAAGAATGAATACTCATCTGGGGCCACTTGAGGATAGCCAGGGTAATTTAATGCATGATGGCTAACGTTTTGAATGAGTTTTTCATGAGTGTCTTCAATAAGGATTTTAATGGGGGGATTCTTACAGAAATTAATACAAGCTCGGATATGCAGGAGTTTCAATTTTCTAGAGAAGTGATTCATCAGTTAAAGAGTATGAAACCTTTTAAAGCTCCTGGACCTGACAATATTTATCCAAAAGTCCTTACTGAGTGTGCTGAGGAGTTAGGGGATGTGTTGTTGTATATATTCGAATGTTCTTATAGTTCGGGTACAGTACCATTAGATTGGAAGTTAGCTAACATTACTCCACTGTTTAAAAAGGGATTGAAAAGTGATTCAGGAAATTATAGACCAGTCAGTTTGACATCTGTTATCTGTAAAATGTTTGAAACAATTCTAAAAAATTACATGATGAAATTTTTGGAGACTAGTGACTTACTTTCAAGTAAACAGTATTGATTTAGAAAGGGAAAATCTTGTGCTACTAATCTTTTACATTTTTACAATGAGGTTACTACGGAATTGGATGGAAAGAATTCGGTCGATATAGTCTATATTGATTTCCAAAAGGCATTCGATAAAGTCCCGCATGAAGCCTTATTACATAAATTAAAAAGAATTGGAATTCATGACACTGTTTTAAGTTGGATTGGAAATTGGTTAATTGGAAGAAAGCAAAGAGTGCAAATCAAAGGTAAATACTCTCAGTGGGGAGAAGTTAAAAGTGGTGTTCCACAGGGGTCAGTTTTGGCTCCACTTCTGTTTATAATATTTATCGATGATATAAGCGAAGGTCTCTTAGGTAAAGTCAGTTTTTTTGCAGACGATTTAAAAATCATGGGACTTTCTAATTCAATGGAGCAGATAGTACAATTTTAATTAGATTTAGATAGGATTTCTGATTGGGCTATTAAATGGGGAATGTCATTTAATATTAGCAAATGTCAGGTTTTACACATGGGGAACCAAAATCAAAATGCGTCTTACAACTTACAAGGCATTATAATAAATGATGCTAACGTTGTCAGTGATCTGGGGGTGTTGATTAGTAAATATTTTAAGATGGGACAACAATGTAGGGCGGCTAGTGACAAGGCAAATAGGATGTTAGGTTATATAAAAAAAAGTATTTTATCTAGATCTAGTGATATCATACTACCATTGTATAGAGGTTTAGTTAGGCCGCATCTTGAGTATGTAGTACAGTTTTGGTCACCTTATTTAAAAAAGGACATTGATTTACTAGAAAAAATTCAACACAGAGCAACAAAAATAATTCAGGGTACTTCGGGCATGGCATATGAGGATAGATTGAAAAAATTAAACATGTATACACTGCAGGAAAGAAGGGCAAGAGGGGATTTGATCCAGTTATTTAAATTTATTGCACATGGTGAAATTAGGCGTTTAGAATTTGTCACTGACAATAGGACGCGAGGAAATGGGTTCAAATTGTTCAAATCTCAATTTAATAGGGAAGGGCGAAAACACTATTTTTACAATAGGATTATCAATGATTGGAATGATTTGCCAGCAAATGTTGTAAATTCAGAGAGCGTAAGGAGTTTTAAAAGAAACAGTTAGATATGCACTGGGGGATCATCAATAGGCAATAATTGGATTACACTAGCTAGGTAAGTAACTTATATTTTGTACTTTGTATATATTTAATTTAGGTTATTTTGTTACCAAATTTGGTTACTTATGTTTGCGTACTGTTGGTTTTTATAAAATTTGTCAGCTTGCATTATGTATTGCATTTTTCCAGTATGATTGTCAAACGCTGTGTCAACTTTGTCTATTGTATTGTATTATGTATATTGCATTGTATTATGTATATTTTATGGTATTATGTATATTGTATAATCCTGTAACTATTGTATATTGTGTCAGCTTGTATATATTGCTTGCATTATATATTGCATTTTTCCAGTATTATTGTCAAACGTTGTGCCAACTTTGTATATGGCATTGTATTATGTGCATTGTATTGTATTGTGTATATTGTATTGTATTATGTATATTGTATTGTATAATCCTGTAACTATTGTATATTGTGTGCATGATCCTGTAACTAAGCTATATTGTATGTGTGATCGTGTAACTATCGTATGCAAATTATTTTCTATTTCTATATACGTGTATATATATATTTACTCGACCAACCCTGTTGAGCCTTGAGCCTGTCGTTGGTTTTAAAATTTGTATTTGTAAAATATTTCGGAAATCTTTATAAGAGTACAACTATGTGCGTTGCCGTCATTCTTTTGAATGCGATACTGTCAATGTTGATGACGCAACTGCTTGATGGACATTTTGCGATTAGTACATTTTATGATGGACATTTGATGGTAGCATTTGATGAAATGAATGCATAATTGTTTGATATAGGCATTAATAAAGAACCTGGTAAAATGGTAAGCATAGTTGAGCCAATGAATGCCTTACTAGTAGGAGTGTGTATACATTTACTGGGTTTTACATTTATTTTTTCATGTTTGCAAGAGAAGTGATCAGGTTGTCTTGATTTTAAAGTATTTTGGTAATTGAATGAGCGTTAAATTATAATTTCATTGATGCTGCTTTAATTATTTTTCTAATAACCGAAAGACATTATTGTATACGAAGTAAAATTGCCATTAATGTAATGGGAATTTATTGCAGATTTTTGCAAGAACAGTGTATTTATTTGCTGATATACTGTAGCCGGCAATAACAATGCTTTCTATCCTTTTTCAATAATATATTTTCTAAACTAAGCTGTAACAATGAAACGTGCTATAGTTAATCGTAACAGAGGTTTCATTCAGATCTGATAAGTAAAAGCTGATAATTTGACGTTTATCGAGATTTGTCTTGAAATAACTGCTATTTGTAGTAAAAAACGCTGTGATTTTGAAATGGTTTACAAAATGGAGTTTCCAGTGGAAGGAGTAACAAAGCGCAAATACCATCCATCACTTTCTACAATCCAGGAGGAGACGGAACTCGAGGTTCTTGCGGATGCAGCAGTCGCCGGAGGGATCACATACACCGGGATGCTGGAAGCAAGACCAGAAGAGGTGGCTTTATTCATCGCCTGGTGCATCGCCACCAACCAGCCAAAAGCAGCTGCCACCCAAGTCCTCAACGTCCGAAAAAATACCGGGAAGTGGACACGTTTCAAGCGCTTTATTTCCAAACGCATTCTTTGCTGCCTCATCGGCTAAGAGAACTAATGACAATTGAGACTTTACCGGTCTATGACTTCCTGAATATGACTTCCCAACTATGACTCCTGACTGTGACTTCCTGACTGTGACTTCCCGATTATGACATTCCGGTTGCGACTTCATGACTAAGACTTTATATGTATCACTTGCCTTGTAACTTAGAAACGATGATCTCTTGACTTTTTCATATGATTTCTCGACTTGTTTGTGGTTTTGTGAGTTAAACACAAAAGTACAGCAGGAAATATGCCTACTGGGGAACTCGCCTGCTTTATAAAAATAGGGGTAGTGCGTTCATGAACTATACCTCCTGGGTGAACGTGGAAATTAGTTCAATAAAAATAAATTCTTTAAATGCATAATTAATACGCATTGTTACCTATTTTAATTGAGAAAATTTTACAGCCACAAAGATAAAACTTAACTCCTCTATAGCACAACTAAAATAATAACTTTTTACAGTTAAAATAAATATTGAGGACTTTACCAATCTGTTAAAATACGGATTAGGATGAAGAAATCAAATATTTTCAATGAGATTTTTAATGTTCTATTTTGATTAAATAGAGAAATTTTTACAGCCACAATGATAAAACATAACTCCTTTATAACATAAACAAAATAGTATATAACTTTTTACAATAAAAATAAATATTGAATGGTCTACCAACCTCTAAAAATGGGGACGAATCAAATATTTTCAATATGTTTTTGCTGAGCAATATGTAATAAAACGTTACCGCTACAACAAAATTTAGGGGTGTGGAACATCGTCCAACTTTCAATTACACTATAATACTGACGTGGATTTGTGTCATTTGTCATTTTTATATTTTCATCATACATTTAGCGGAAATGGCCAGTTTGGCGATATTTTTTGCGATAATAGCACAAATCCTCTATAGCACAAATAAAATAATAACTTTTTACAATTAAAATAAATATTGAGGACTTTACCAATCTGTTAAACTACAGATTAGGATGGGCCGACCAAACGGTATAGTGGTTAGCGTGCTGGCTTCTAGACCGCGAGGCTGCGGGTTCGAGTCCCGTGTTAGGCATGGGTGTTTGTAAATGTATGTTGGTTTGTCAAATGACGAAATATTTCGGCGCATTATAGCCCTCGTGTTACTGACGGCGCCAGATAATCTGAATATAACCAACGGATTAGGATGGAGAAATCAGATATTTTCAATGAGATTTGTCCATGTTCTATTTTGGTTAAGGAGAGAAATTTTTACAGTCACAATGATAAAACATAACTCCTCTATAGCTAAAACAAAATAGTGTATAACTTTTACAATAAAAATAAATATTGAGTGCTCTCTCAAACTCTAAAAATGGGGACGAATTCAATGGGTTTTTGTTGAGCTTTCTATAATAATAAAATAAGCTGTGTGTCTGTGGATCTATAGAAATCTACTTAAAATTGGAGTACAGCTCTGAAATTTTCAGTATAAGTAGTTTTGGCATTCTAATTTTATACATGTCAAACAGAATGTTAAAATTTTAATTAGTTATTTTTTAATTAATTTTTATTTTACAAAACGACTTCAAACAGAGATACAGCTACGAAATTTTCAACCTAAGTAGTTTTAGCCTTCTAATTGCAGTTTTAAAGAAACGGAATTTTAAAATTTTGATTTGTTATTTCTTAATTAATTAACAATTATTTTTACAAAACGAAACGGAATTTTAAAATTTTGATTTGCTATTTCTTAATTAATTAACAATTATTTTTACAAAACGACTTCTATTAGGGTTACAGCTTTGAAATTTTCAACATAAGTAGTTGTGGCCTTCTAATTGGATTTTTGAAAAACTGAATTTTAAAATTTTATTTGGTTTTTAATTTTTTTTTTAATTAATTAACAAATATTTTACAAAACGATTTGTAATCGGACTACAGTTCTGAAGTTTTCAACACAAGTAGTTTTGGCCTTCTAATTGGACTGACAAAAAGAATGTTAAAATTTTAATCTGTATTTTAATTAATTTTTTCACAAAAAGCGATTTCTATGTTCCTTGCTTAGCAATGAACCTTTCAGCGAGCGGAGCGAGCCTATGCTTGCTTAGAAATGAATTTTTCAACGAGTGAAGTAAGACTGTGTTTATGTGTCAATGAACTTTTCAGTGAACACAGCAAGTTCTATTTTGCGTTGCGATGATTCTTCCTGCGAGCGAAGCGCCAAAAACTGGGACCTATACACGAATGATAGATTTCCGCAACGCGAGGCCTCACAGCAAGCTAAAATATTGCACATGTTACAATTTCAGCTAGTCTATAATAATAAAACAAGCTGCTTATCTGTCTGTCTGTCTGTGGCTCTGTGGATCTATATATAGATCCACAGAGCCACAGACAGACAGACAGATAAGCAGCTTTCTATAGAAACCTACTTAAAATTGGAGTAGAGTTCTGAAATTTTCAACATAAGAAGTTTTGGCTTTCTAATTTTACGTATGTCAAACAGAATGTTAAAGTTTTAATTAGTTCTTTTTTAATTAATTTAATTTTTACAATGTGACTTCAAATAGAGATACAGCTCTGAAATTTTCAACATAAGTAGTTTTAGCCTTCTGATTGGACTTTTGAGAAACAGAATGCTAAAATTTTAATTAATTATTTTTTAATTAATTATCTTAATTAATTAAAAAAAAATTACAAAACGACTTCTAATAGGACTACAGTTCTGAAATTTGCAATATTAGTAGTTTTAGCCTTCTAATTGGTCTTTTAAAAAACAGTATTTTAAATTATTTTTTCTAGTTCTTTTTTAATTTTTTTTTTTTTTTAATTAATTAATAAATATTTTACAAAACGATTTTTAATAGGGGTACAGCTCTGAAAATTTCAACAAAAGTAGTTTTAGCCTATTAATTGGACTTTTGAAAAACAGAATCGTAAATTTTTATTTAGTTCCTTTTTATTTAATTTTTTTAATTAATTAATAAATATTTTACAAAACGACTTCTAATTGGGCTACAGCTCTGAAATTTTAAACATAAGTAGTTTTAGCCTTTTAATTGGACTTTTGAAAAACAGAATATTAAATTTTTACTTAGTTTTTTAATTAATTTATCAACAAATATTTTACAAAACGATTTCTAACTGGGCTACATTTTTGAAATTTTCAACACAAATGGTTTTGGCCTTCTAATTGGACTTTTGACAAAAGAACATTAAAATTTTAATTGTTTTTTTTAATGAATTTTTAAATAATATTTTCACAAAAAGCGACTTCTAATAGTCCTAGAGCTCTGAAAGTTTCAACATAAATAGTTTTGACCTTCTAATTTTGCTTTTTACAAACATCACGTGTTAAAATATTCTTAAAGGGGTATTGTATTTTTTTATTGTTTCTCGACGAGAGAGGGGCTTCTAATATTAAGGTTGTACGTAGAAATTAGTTTTTAGTGTGTGAGGCGACCTTACGCTTACGCAGCAATGAGCCTTTCATCGAGCAAAGCGAGCTCATGTTTGCATTGCAATGAATCTTTCAATGAGTTAAGTAAACCTTTGCTTATGTATCAACGACTTTTTCAGCGAGCAAAGCGATCTCGATTTTGCTTTGCGATGAACTTTCCTGCGAGCCAAACGCCAAAAATTGGGACCTATACATCAATGACGGATTTCCGCAACGTGGGGCCTCACAGCTGTCTAAAATATTTCACACGGTAAAATTTCGGGGCGAAGGACGGGTATTCAGCTAGTATGTAATGAAACGTTACCGCTAGCGACTCAACCACAAAATTAGGGGTGTGGAACATCGTCCAATTTTCAATTATACTATAATACTGACGTGGGTTTATGTCATTTATCATTTTTATATTTTCATCATTCATTTAGCAAAATTGGCCAGTTTGGCGATATTTTTTGCGGTAATTCTTATATCAGTTTTTTTTTTTTTTTGTGAAAAAAATAAATAAATAAATCTTTGCCAAAATGGTGATTTTGGCGATACACTTTTCGATAATTCTTATATTATCCTTTCTTATAAGTGAAACTGGGGAGAGAAGAAAAAATAATCGTTGATGAGGTAGGCTCAAGGAAAGAGAACTCTGTGATGAAAGCCTTTGTTTTTCAACCTTTTACGCCATTAAAGCATTTTTACGGGAATTTCGGAGGGGGGACATTAAGAACAGCTTAAGAGGCATTACCACAGCAATTTTGAACAAAATCGTTAGCGCCGTTTTTTAGCAATTATTGAAAAATATGATTTTTTCGATGGCAGGTACCTTAAGCGCATGCGCGATTTTAACGAAAACCTTAAGGGAATGTCCTTGTGCCATCACGAACCCGCACACTAAATTTGAAGATCGTAGGTCAATTAGTTCTGGAGTTACGTTGACTATGTACACACAGGCAGACATTTTTTCTAAATAATTTTTTTTTTTTTTTAAATCAGGATGTTCCGAAACGTGGAGAAATGCAAAAAAAATCTAAATTTTTTTTTTACCGAATACTATTCTTTCATTACCCTATGTATACATATGGGTAATTAAAAGTAAACTAGGAATGTGGAACATCGCCTAACTTTCAATTACACTAAAAACACTGACGTGGACTTATGTCATTTACTGTTTTTATATTTTCATCATTTATTTAGAAGAAATGGTCAGTTAGGAGATATTTTTTGCGATAATTCTGGCATGAGTCTTTAAAAAAAAAAGGAAAAAAAACTTCGCCCAAATTGGTGATTTTGGCGATACACTTTTCGATAATCCTTATAGTATCCTTTATTATAAGTGAAATTGAGGAGAGAAGAAAAAACGATTGTTGATGAGGTTTACTCATCAAAGCTGTATTACGTTTAAATAAACAAGGACTTACATTTAGAGGCAAAATCGAGAGATAACGGTTTTTTTTTATTCAAAACTATACAGAATAATTTGATTAATTGTTCTTATTTTATAATTTATATTATAAATGTTACTATTTTGTACAAACTGACTCGAAACTTTGATTTGAATGTTAAAAGAATTTGCGTTCATTAAGGTTAAAGTTGAACACTTGAAATAAGTTGAAATAAGGTTACACTTGGTTGGTTGTTTTCAGATTATCTGGCGCCGTCAGCAACACGAGGGCTATAATGCGCCGAAACATTCGTCATTAGACAAGCCAACATACATTTACAAACACCCATGCCAACACGGGACTAGAACCCGCAACCTCGCAGTCTAGAAGCTAGCACGCTAACCACTATACCGCTTTGGTCGGCAAGGTTACACTTGAAACATCACCAAAATAGGTCAAATGTGTTTATAGTTTTTCTGCTTTAAAATAATCTCTGGATCGAATTTTTTTAAAATAATGGTATCATCTGAAGACTAGAGAGTTATTTTATTAGTCTGAAGTACTATGTTGTTCTGAAAATAAATTTGATTAGTTTAAACTCATTATCTAAAAAACATCGTGTTTTTGGCACGTGAAACTTCATTTAAACAGTGGTAACTAAAGTTTTATATAATATTTTTGAAAAATGATTTGATAATTCAAATCTGCATTAACTATCAGATGTATTGTGAACCTCAGTCAAATTGATTGGAAAAGAAAATGAATTTTGCTAGACTTTTAAATGAAAAAGTTTTTAGAAAACTGTAATTTTTTCTACTTTTAATGTTAAAACAATTCTATTTAAAAAACTGTGTATTCTAGAAACTAGATGGAGGTTCATAACATTAAGAATGATATTACGAACAATTTCCAACTGTAATTCATTTTCTTGGTCCCATAAAACTCGAATAATCACTGTTCAAAAATATGCTAATTATAACGAGTTAAATATTAATAAATTAATTAATTTTTTAATAAGTCTAAATTTTTTTTAAACATCATTACTAATTATGTACTTTTTAAGTGCAAAAAAAATCCGATTTTTAAAATGATAATTTAAAAACAAACAAAAAATTCCAAGTATGATTGTACCTGACTGTGGAAAGTGTGTGAGTGGTTGGTGGTGGGAGAGGGGGGAGGGGGGGGGGGGGGAAGAGAAGGAGGAGGGGGGGGGGGGTCGAAAGTTTCCGACTGCACTCGACGTCACTGCTATTAAGAAAAATTACATTTACATGTGGTGTATTCAATTTTTTTGTAACAAAGGACGGCTTTTTTTTGTGAAGAAAAAAATGCTGTGCAATTTAGAAATCGGAATGGTCTTCCCCGTTTTGGAATGATTAATTACTATTCGAAATGAAAGACGTACGTAATTGATAAGTGCGTTCAATTCTTATGCCAAACACCCCACGAAGTTTAATTTCTATACATTTTTTTTAATGGAAAGTTCTTGTAAATGGATAGCATTTTCTAGTTTATGTCCTTTAGTTGCTATTCATAAGGATTATATGGCATGGACAAAAAATTATATTCTTCCCATATCCTTGTTTTCGTTTTTACGCTACACTAATTTAAAGAAAAGCTTATAGAAAGACTTCGTTTCTTCTGTCTAAGATTAGTATTCCCACAAAAAACGACAAATGTTACATGCAAGTACGATATGTCAAATGGAAGGTCCCGTTGAAGATAAGTTCCTTTACAAAAATTCAACCGCAAGTACTAGAAATGGCAACCGGAGAACAATTTGAAAATCGTCTAAACTGCTACTGACGTGTCATTTATTAGTTCGAAGGTTTTGATAAGGTGACCTGGACTTGTCAATCACTATACGTTGTAGTAATTGGATATAAAGATTGTTGCCTTTCAGTATATTGGATATATATTGAAGGGTCGCATTCGTTTGAACTAAAGGGTTACAAGGTATTTGTATGGGTCTTGTTTACTAGTTCGAGTGGCGAGTGCAAGTTGCTCAGTGAACACTATTTGTAGGATCTTACTTGAATCCTTTCAGGTTCAAATTATGGAAGATAACAAACGCAAGTACACTTAAGAAACGAGATCAACATCCTTCATGTCTTTCTTTTATTACAAAAAGCTTAGAACAAGAACTATATATGAAAAAAGTTTTTTTAATTCTAAAGAAAATTATCGTTTGCACTTTCTTCAGCTCGTAACAGAAACTCAAAACAAGTTGAGTTGTACTTAAGTCAATTCCTATAAGTAACTCCATGATGATGCAACATTATTCTAGCACTCAATAACAAATATAGTGAAATACTGTTGGAGCAATTACCACTTGGTTTCCCGAAGCCCTTGGGCCGGAAGTATTCGAAAGAAACCAACGGAAGTATAATTTTTAAGTACCAAATTGGATTTACGAGTATCATTCTGGAATTCGCAGGAAATGTTGAGAAGCGCCATTTGAATAATAATTACTTGTCGGAAGTCTCCGGTAGACCACTATCAAAGTAAATTTTACTTGCCAAAGTACTTCATCAAACATCTCTTTGAAATTCACCTGGAATGTAGAACGATCACAATCGATCAGGAATCACTTGGTCTGCCGATCTGCATTTGACCGATGACCATTCAAACATCCTTTTCTTTTATAGAATGCAGAGAAATATTAGAAGTTAAAGATTATCCTGATGTGTCCGAAAAATGTGTCCTATAAAGTATATTAATAAACTACTATCAATGAGATTGAAATACAAATTTGTGAGAACTGCAAAACACCCATTAAAAACGGTTTTGCGCAAAATAAAAAGGTATTTTTTTTTTCTATTAAAACCAATAATTAAACTAATTTCACGTGTATTAATCGAGGTATTAATTTTTTTGGAAAGTATGCTGTAAGTGTACAGCTCTTAGAATTGGCAAAATGCTTGCCTAGCATGTAATAAGTGCCGGAATCGAATTTGAAAAGAGCAAAGTGCTCTTTTCAAAGTGAGTAGATACGGTTGAAATCGTGTCTGCTCACTGTCTTTTGTGGGTAACCTCACATTCCTGATGCAAATGCTGGTTTTTTCCCCCTTGAAAATCCTCGGGAGCTGTGTAGCACTCGTATAGTTCTTGTGTCAGAAAAGCTCTAATGCGAACATGTTGTACAGAACTAATAAGCATCATCAAGCACTGCCGGGTAATTTAGCTAGGTTTAGGACAGTTAAAAAAAGAAGAAGAAAAGAAAAAAAAAAGGGGGGGGGGGGGGAAATAAGAAAAAAAGGTGGAAGACTAAGAAAAAAATAAATTATTGATTCTTTACCATTTTATTTACCCTTTCAACTTGATAGAATGCATTGTCACCGATAACGAATCTATATGCAAAGTGCAAAGTTTCGGCTACATTGGACGGCGGCAAGTGTGTGGTGGGCAATTAAGATTTTGCCCGCAACACACACACGCACAAAAAAAATAAGTGAAGTTTAAAGAAATTAAACATTATATATAATAATTAATATATATAATTATATAATAAATAATTATTATATTAATAATTAAATATAATTTTAAATAGTATACTTTATTTTTAGGTTCAAATCTGTTTTTTCAAATTTAACTACTAAAAAAAAATGCCTGAAAACTAACAAAGTGTAAACGTATATTTATCTTTATATAAACCGTTCAACCAGTACAATTGTATTGTTAGATATTGAGTGAACGTATAAAAGCCTAACCTAAATAGCTTCATATAAACGACCGTCAAACGAAACGAATACATATAGAAACGAAGAAGAAACTTTTAATTCTGTTTGAAGGAAAAGAGTTCTTAGTCCAGAACAAATATTGGCGTCTCCAACGATGGCAGTAGCCCGAAGCTGGAAGCACTTTTGCATCTTGTTTGCCGAAAACGGTCTCTCCCCACACTACTTTTCTAGTTTTAGTAGGAATGTCCGTTTATCGAACGCAGCCGAGTAACGTGATGATGAATAAATTAGAAACTTAGAGAGGGAGTCGCCATTCCTGTCCACAGAGACAAAAGTCCTGTATAAAAGTTCGAATGGAAGTGGGCGAGTTTAATTACTTTCGGTTGCTAATTATAGAATTGTATTAAAAAAATTTAGAGTGGGGCAGTTGTTCGATGTGTTTAAAATTACTTTGTAGAAATATTAGTACTCGGAGTGTTGATGTTGATTCAATGATCATCAATATCTGTATGACAAGAAGAAGATTCTCAAAAAACAATTATTTTGTTGCAATCTCTGATCAATGAGAATGAAAATGTCAAACGACATTAAATGATAAATCTAATGGAGGTTATGCGGAACCACGTCACATTCAATCCCTTTGCGCGGTAATAAATGAAACACACATTGCGATTGGTTATCATAATTTGAAAATTCGAATTTGTTTTTAAAAATGTGTTGTGGTTGGTCATAAGTGTTGCCATTCGACCTATACTTTGTAACACTGAAAGTTTAACCGTAAGAGTCTTGAAGAGGGTAGATTGAAGGTTTATTTCGAATTAGTGTTTTATATTCTGCGTTATTGATATAACATTAGAATAATGCCACCATACGATTTAGACAACAGCTTCGTTATTAAAGAACTTTGTGTAAACTGTTTCCAAAAGCTGTTTTGAACAATTATTTTAAGCATTTTTAAATATTTTTAATGTATCGTGTACTTTATGAAACGCGCTATTTTGAGTGTGATTCCATCGTATATTAACGCTTGTGATGAGAATGTGACCAATAGACCTTTAAAAAAATAGAATGTTCACATTCCATTAGCCAATCACAATGCGAGTTATGTTTTGTCGTGAGAATAGCAGTTGACTTTGAAGTATATAAAACGTAGATTGTGATCATCAAACGATCCTGACCACACAGAGTTTTCTGAATTGATTGGCAACTTAAGTTTGGAAAATCGGAAAATTCGAATTTATTATTAAATTTTTTTTTATATTGGTCACGATTTAATGGTGAGTAACACATTTCAATAAGTAATAAAGCACATTTCAAATAGTAGTAATCTATTACCGTCATTATGCATTTCATACTCAACCGAATTTTTCTAATTATATTTCATGAGTACTCGATGCAAGCAATCATATTTTAAGAATTTGATAGGCATTGTTTGATAATACTTAAAACCTTTGAATATGTTATTAATGCTTTACACTAACGAAATTTTAAACTAGTTGCCATAATTTAATTATATTGTATGAAAATTTAGATTATTTGAAAAAGGATTTAGAATTGATGATTTAATTAATAACAATACTGTATTTTTTTTTTTAAATAGCTCCAGTATGATGTAATCTCAAATTAATTTCTAAAAAAAGTATTTATTTGTGCAGCTTTAAAACCTTATTAACTAATACTATAAATACTTATAAAATTGATAACATATTATAAAATATTAACATTGGCGAGATACCTTTCAAAGAACGATTTTACACAATCTGATACTTTTAATCTCTTATCTCATCGCAAATCTTAGAATTAGAACATTTCGTTTTTTGAATGGTCATTTCAAATTCGATTTTTTTTTAATGATAACCATTCGCCATATTCATTTTATGGTATAAATTCAAATTTCAAAAACTTCGAATCGGGCTTAAAGTTAAGTTACACTCCGCATATTGGAATTTATTGAACTTTTAAAATCAGTGAATCAAGTGTCTTTACTACACAAAAATTTATTTTTCTCATAGGCCGAGCCATAAAACTATATGCAATATAATAATATGTCATGTATTAATATTTAATATAATAATATGTAATGTATTAGTATTTAAGATAATAGTATGTAAATGTAAAATAAAAAAATAATTAAGCAGCTGGTCATGTAGCAGGATATTTAGTAAACGAAAACGTGGTATTTTCCTAGATTTCGAGTTCTGCCAATTTACCCAAGTTAAGTTTATTTTCTTTTTCATTAATATTACATGGATACCTGCTTAATTTATTGTTACAGCTTTTTTAATTTCAATTTCGAAATCTATAAACGTGTATCTTTTGACATTGTTAATGCAATTGAAATCCAAAAATTTCAATTGCATATTTCAATTCAATTTTTTCAACGTCAGCTATCTTGTGCGCAATTTTGATGAAAACCTTAATGGCAGGTCCCATGACCACCACTAACCCGCACGCCGAATTTGACCCTTGTAGGTCAGTTTGTCCGGGAGTTATGCTGACCACTTATTTTTTCTAGACCACTTCTTTGAAGTCATGATGATCCAAAACGTGAAGAAATGAAAAAGAAGGGGGGGGGGGGGGGAATCGAATTTTTTATTGACTGAAAACAATACTTTTATTAATTACCCTATGTTAATGTTATGTCATTAAAGATAGGACAGAAATATTATAACCTTGTGTAACTTTAGTGAACGCCAGTTTTTCGTTGCATTCATTATCATATTTTTCTAAACACACCAGTCACCGAAACATTGCTTTAAAATGTTTACATATTTTACCAGATATAACGATAGTAATGCTTTTATTTAAATAATAAAGTATTAAATGGCAATTAAAAGTTTGAAATTCAGAAATAAAATTATATTAATTCTTATCTTCATTTCTACAGATGGGATCACTGAAGGAACGCGATATGATAAGTTAAACTTTTAACTGACATATTAAATCCCCCCCCTCTTTTTTTTTTTTACATCAGTGTATTAGTTCATATTACCCTTTGTTTATACAGGGTTTTTCAGAATAGAATCCCCCAATTTTAATGATATATCTTCGAAACAGCGATATAAACAAAATTGCTTGATGGGAGTAAGTTTGATGGCGGCTGCATGTGGTTTAACGATGAGGCCCTTTTTCATTTGGATGAATTTGTCAATAAACAAAACTGGTGAACGTGGGGTACTAAAAACCCAATTGAGTGTCTTGCAAAATCCCTGCATTCTGCCAAAGTGACCGTTTGTGCTCAACTATCTAGTAAAGGGATTATAGGTCCCTTTTTCCATTAGGGAAACGATCAACTCATTTCGCTTTATTCCGATTTTACAAGAATTTGTCGCCACAGTTCAATATTTTGTAACTAATTTTGCTAACCTGTGTATTTCAAATTCCATCCCTGCCTATTCAACATTCAACTAGTCTCTTCTTTCTGTCGCTCCACTGTTTCGCAGTCATGTCATTTCAAAGTTAGGGATTCCTTTATTTATTATTGTCAGTTACATTTGAAGTGAATGCTGAAGGTCAAGTTTTTTTCTCATTTTTCTCAAGACATCGTAATAAAGGAAACTCGTTTGAAAACAAGTATGGCTAATTATTTTTTAGCATACTTATTTCTTTAAAAGCCTGTTCAGGCTAATAAGATTTCGTGACGAACAGGTTAAATTTCGCAATCGAACGTGCGTACTCCTGAACTATAGCGGAAAAGATGTTTCAGTTTATCAAACGAACTACTGAGTTTCTATGGTTACCGGAGCAGGATTGAATGATCTTGAATCGCCTTTACTACAACAGAGTATAGCAGAGCAAAACATACGTGTATCGGCAATATTTTCGCAGATATTGTGTTTAGAAATTAGGGAACCCTTTCATGACCATTCTTAAAATGATCATTAATTATGGTGCAATACAATTTTTATAATGATTATGATGCAATAATCAAAGAGTAAAGTAGATGAAGGTATAATGTGAAATTAATAAAAATTGTGGTTGATTTTCTCCGTAAGCCCCGCTACTCACTTATTAATAATTTTCCCATTTAGGATATATATCTTTAAAAGTTTGTTCATGATAAGCACATTTTCTTGACCTCAGACTTTTATTTACCTCTTCCGTGGATCAGATGATTAAAAATTACTTAGCACTCCGAGTACGAGTTGGAGGAAAAATATATATATTTTTTTTGGCCCTACTATAAAACTTTTTTTTTAAAAGAAAGTTCTTAGCATATAGCATATATAGAAGAAAAATATCCCCACTGAGGAAATATTTGAAACCTCCTCTCAAATTTACTTTTAAGGATAGTAAGGTGGGATGGTATCCGACATATTTATTTAATTTTTTCTATGCGTTTCACAGCAGCGTCTTATAAACCATTTTTTTATCTATTTATACAGGCATTTTGATTTTTTTTTATCATTATCACTTTCAAGGAATTGTTTGCTATCCCTCCAAATATATTAGGGCAATTCTCTGGCTGACGCACGGGACATTTTGGCTCTTTTTTTTACTCGTAAACAGATAAGAATTATAAAATTAAAATTAATGTAATAGTTATGTTTTCGTTTTGTATCATATTACTTAGTGACAAAGTTATATGGAAAAATAATTATTCTAACTTGGTCAAATATGCATTTATATCTTCTGACGCATATTTGACCGAGTTAAAATAATTATTTTTCCATATAACTTTGTCACCAAGTAGAGCTATATAAAACAAAAGCATAATGGACGATTATTTAATTTTTTTTTTTTTTTTATTCAATTCTAAATGTTTCGAAAAGGCCATAAACACAAAAATTTCTGATCAATGCACTTTTTCTTTTTTTTAATTTGCGATCAAAGTTACTTTGCTAGACGTTGGCGAGAAAACGATTAATTCCGCTGGCATTGAATGTGACGTCACGGCTTCTCAAACATCTTGGTTTGAAATGCAGCAGCGGAAACCAGATTTGCAAGTTTCTCGCAAATCACGCCAACCTGTACGGAATGTGGCAATGGTTTATCAACGCCAACTATTTGGCAGAAACCTCACGATAACCATAGAAACTGAAGAAACCCTTAGCGTAACGTATTTTGCTGAGTGCTTTGATTGGACTGGTTTTGGCTCGATTTTGAGGCAATTTCTTTTCTTAATATTTATATAGCTAATTTTTTTAAGAACTTTTCTTTAAATGTATGGAATCAGAAAGAAATTCTTCATAAATATAAACTAATTTCATTTGTTTTTAAAAAATGCGAGAATTGTCCATTGCTAGATTGATAATAATTTTAGAATTCTTATTTGTTTACAAGTAGAAAAAAGAGCTAAAATGTCTCGTGCTTACTGCAGAGAATTGCCATTAATCAAACTACTTTCTTTATTCAAAGAGGACATTGTAGTATATTTTTAAATTCTTTGTATTCTTATGAATCTCTGTATATTTGTAAATATTTCGTAGTATTAATTATGTAAAAAGGAAAGTTTGTGTACATTTCGCATAAGGCAGTGCAAGCGTTTGTCTTCGCTTTCCTGCAATGTGTCTCCTAATGCTTGAAAACGAGTTCTATAGGGATCATGCTGGAAAACGAGTTTCCAAGGAGCAGGCCATTTAACATTATAGTTAATGGCAATCTCGCCAAGTTGGCGACGGTTTTGGCGACTAACTTTAATCACCAAATTTTTGAGAGAAATTGCCAAATGTCCCCAAACTTGACGATTATTTGGCGACATTTTCGGTCCCCATATACCTGTATAAGGCTTTTCGACTACGATCTGGAAAGTTTTCTAAATTTCTATCTCTAGAAAATTCGCGAAGATTCGCCTTTCCTATATAAGGCCGTCCAAGAGAGCGGGTGAATTAGTTGAATTACTGAGTCAGTTGTATCTCAGCTAGCATTCAGAGTGGTGAACTGTATTGCATTGTCTTGTGCAACGATTTTAGCAGTTGTGTATCTATAGTTTTTAACTGATGTTTGAGCTCCATTATTATGTAAAGAGTTGTATTGAGTCTACTAGAACGAAAAGTTCTGGAGCTGTAAAAGAATCTGCGAAGAGTTATATCGGAATAAATTTCTGCAAGTTTTGATCTGCTTTGGCTTCAAGTCTTTCAAACCCATCCACGCAACAGTATTAACTTCGATTTTGTGAGTTTGTGGCACATAAATCTTCCGAATGCTAATTAAGACACTCGCTCTCATCCAATAAGGCTGAAACTTGGCAGACAGATTCGTTATCGATGACAATGTATTCCATCAAATTTTGGAGGTGGTCATTAAAAGGCTAGTTTTATACACGCTTCTATTGACCCTTTGAAGGATATATTATATCCACTTGCTGTCATCCAATCGAGCTAAAACTTAGCTGATGGGCTCGTTGTCAGCTACAATGCATTCTATCTGGTTTTGGTGGGAAAAAATTTTAGTTTGTGGTTTGGAATCGATGGTTTTCTTCTTAAAAGTCAGACGCTATCAAAAGTTGGTCTGAGCTCGAAATCGTTTAAATAAGTTAAAAATGGTCACAAAAATACGTATACAAAATATTTTCTTATTAAAAACTTGTGTTTAGGGGTTTATTTTTAATTTGCATGGTGTGAATATAAAAATACTATTCTAGTATAAATTAGAAAAAACTATGCCAGTATTCACGTAAAAAAATTAGTTCAAGTTCTGGTTGTTCGAGAAATTTTTCCTTAATTTTTTTTAATGTAAGGAAAAAAGTTATGATTGAATCAGAAATTCGCATCAAGGCGTAGAATACAAAAAACCACATCTTAAATTTTTATTTAAAATATTTTTTTTTGTTTATGCCATTAACAAGTCTCAAAGGAAAATTTATAATACCTAACTCACATGAATCAATTATGTGTCATTGATTACTTACAAATTATTGAATGTGAAAAAATGCGATGTCTTCTTCAGTTTTAAGACAAAAGCATCAGCTCAGAGAAATATAGTTGCAGATGGATGATAGTTATCTTGTTAATCGAGAATTTATAATCACTGTGATGTAGTGTGATCTTAACATTAGTGAGACATTTCAATAGTGAAACAAATTTCAACAAATTAGTATACTTGCACTGTAAGGTGAGAGTTAAAATCGGATGACATTTTATTTTTGATCACTTGTAAGGACCGCCTATTTGTATTTTAGAAATTATAATATGTTGGTTATGAACTTTTTTACCAATTTTCAGCGTGCTAGTACTAGGAAATAAAATATTGGGATAATCCATATTTGCGATGTTTGACTCTTTTTGTATTTTATTTGGTGGTGATTCGAAATCGCTACAGCTTTGTTCAGTTTTGTGATTATGCGTACCAATTTGTAGCGTATGACTTTATTGGAAATTGGAATGTTTAATTTTTGGAACTCTTCCCCCCGTTTTGACACCTGAAAGCTGATTTATCAAGATTGGAATAGTTTATTTTTTTGTCTGACTGACCTAGCAGACATTTGCACAAAATTTCATACACTTTGGAACAGAAACATTGAAATATTATATGTTCCGAACATCAATTGAAAAATACAACAGTTTCAAGCGCAAGCAAGAATTTATTCAAAATGTAAGGTCCATTTTATTTCCTTTCAATGCGCGTCCATATTTGCGTTGTTATTCAGAGGCATTATCGAAATGAGACGGTAAGTGCAAGCGACTTTGAATAAATGCATCTGTGTTTGCGTTGATCTCTAAAGACATCGTTGTAAATTGAGGAGGCGCGCAGGAAAAGAATGCTGTTTTTGTATAACAGAGGCAGTGAATATATTTCTTTCTATTACTTTAATCAAATACGCCCTGAAGTACTATAATGGTGGAAGTGGTAATTGACATTGACATGCATTATTACTCACTAGTTCATAAAAGACGTCTAATTAAGTTATTAAGGAAAATAAAAAAAACTTATTCAGTCTCTCAAATGAAATGATTTATTTGAAATCAAGACTAGTCTAATAATAATATGACTCATAATTTTTTAATTTTTTTTAATATAAATTCTTTATATGCATTGTCAATTTTTATATTCATTAACATGACGCCGATTCTGTTGCCACTGTGTGCTTGGTGTTGTCAGAGTGGGCAATTTTGGGAGTTTCAATAATGATTGGTTAAAATTCTTTCGCTTACAGCGTTACTACACAATGCAGCGTTGAATTGAATGGAACACATTCTATAATAAATACACGCATTCACGTTAAATTACTCTTATTTATTCTTTTTAAAATAATTTTGGCAACAGGAAAGAGTTTCAACAATGATCGGTTAAATGGGATTTATTCCTGTTCCAAAACAATTATAGAAGCATGTGTAAAAACGACCTTTCAGTGACAGCCTCCAAAACTTGATAGAATGCTTCATCAAGTCGATAGTGATAGAAGCGATGTTATCGACATCGAATCTATCAGCCAAGTTTCACCCTGAACAGATGAGGGCAAGAGGGTTAATTAGGCAGTAACATACGCAAACAAACAAAATCGAACCAAACACATTGTTGACCGGTCACGAGTTAACTCGCGTTTTTATGGCCAAACGTTGCCGACCGACCACCAGTAAACTCGTGATGCGCTCCCTCCCCCCCCCCCCCCTCCCTCGCATCACTGTTGTTTCCTCAGTGCGCTATTCAAGGCCTGACTTGCATCTCTCGGGGCCCAAAGCATATCATGTTTTCGGGGTCCTATTCAAAATTTTGTAGAAGGCGTCCAATAGTTATATTGACAGTGTTTGACATAAGGTATTTCCTCTTTATTCTGCAAGTTTATTGATAGCCATTTTCTAAAGTGCAAAATCACACAACAAAAAATCAACCAAAATGTAATTTGTTTTGTTTTGTTTTGAAACCACCGACTGTCTATTTCTGCCACTTATAAAGTGCTTAACACAGCCAAATACGTCTCGTAATTTTGAGCATCTAGAAGAATACGAGATCGAAATCTTCTAGTGTAAACCCCTCTCTCCAACCCCACCACACCAACGAGAGGACATTGAGGCCACGACAGATTTAATGTGCACCAGCCCCCATTAGGTACACACCGATATTTGGCGAACCGAGGACAGAACCCGCAACCCTCCGGTTACGAACTCGATACTCTACCGCCTAGGCTATCGGGAGCCCCAAAAATGTAATTCGCCTTAATTTTACTCTCTCCCACTCTCCGAGATTTAGTTGTTTAACGTCTGCTACTTAAAATCAGTTTAAATTTTTTTGTGTTCAAAACGTAATTAAAAATGTTAAAAAACAATCCATTGTTGAATTTAACTACAACAACTTTGAAAATTTTGGGCCGAGCCTGGCCATTTACGAAATAATAGTCGGTGACACGATCATACCTGCCAACTTGTACGAATCATCCGTACAATGTACGGATTTTTACTATTTTGTACGGGTGTACGAACAGCTAAAAAAATCGTACGGATTTCACGGTACTTTTCGTTTTTTCCCTAAAACCGTTTTTTTTTTTTTTTTTTTTTTTTTTCTATAAATATTTTTTTAAGTCACCAACGAAACCGAAACGATTTTCCAAAGCTGCCGCGTCCGTCAAAATATTTATTCACACTCCAAGATTGCGCATATGTTCAGCACTAAAGCGCGTTGGCGAGGATGCATTGTTTTCTTTTCTGTTGCCGACTAGATTTGGCAAACCAAACCACTGCTTCGATTTTTCGGGCTTTACAGATTAATAAAGAAGCAAAAAACCGAAAGTGCTTTAGTTTTTTAATTCTACCTTCTTTTGGACTGGACTCCAAAACGTAAATAATAGTACTGGACTTGCGCGTAAATAATAGCACTAAACACGGCGCCGGGGATGCACTGTTTTCATTTGTGTTGCCAACGGGACCTGGCGAACCAAACAACTATTGCTTTGCCTCAGACTTAAGGGATTAACAAAGAATCTGAAAACCAAAAGTGCTTTAGATTTTGGTTCTTCCTTCTGTTTGGACCGTACAATAATGTTGCGCGTATATAATAAAAGTACTTAAGCGCGGCGCCGGAAATTCATTGTTTTCATCTGTGTTGCCGACGGGATTTGGCGAACCAAGCAACTGTTTCGTTGTCTCGAACTTTAGAGATAATAAAGTAGAAAACTGAAAGTGCTTTAGTTTTTTTTTATTCTTCTTTTGGACCGTACTCCAACGCTGCGCACTAAATCGCGACGCCGCCGTTTTCAATTGTTTTGGCGGCACTCACCGAACGACTGTTTCGTTTTCTCGGACTTTAGAGATTAAAGCACTTTCGGTTTTCAGCTTCTTTGTTAGTCGTAATTATTTATTTTAAAATATCCAAGTTAAACAATCCTGGTGTAAAATTCCAGAAAATATCAAGTTTTTTTGGAGTTTACTTCAAACCAAGCGGTTTACTTCTAATCATCAGAAATTCAAACAAAGAAACAAATTTTGCATTCTGCTCTATCTATGCATCTGATATTAAGATTTCTCATGGAGGATTTACTGATGTCGAAGTTCATATCAATTCTAAAAAGCACAGTGACAACATCAAATGTATTAATACGAATTCGAAAGCCTGCATAATTGATATTTGTGCGTGTTATTAAACACTTTGAATACCACCAACTCATTGTATGTTTCACTAGAGTTTTTGTGTCATAAAGCATGTTTTATTTAGGTGTAATGTAGACTAAATCTTAAACCTCATCAGAGATTTCATCGTAAAGTTTAAATTTGATTTATTTTTAAATCCAAGTTAGTTTTTTTATTTTATAATTTCCATTTTGTGCTAAAATGTAACAATTTGTTATATTTGAGAGCAATTGAATACTATGCAATTTTTTTAATTTTTTTTTTTTGCATTTGTAATAGAATTTCTATTATTTCTATATTACATTCATAAATATTGTCGCTATTTGACTTTCCATGAGTCATAGGAATGCAAATATTTGTTCCGTAAAAATTGTACTAATTTGAAAATGCCAATGTTGGCAGGTATGCACGATATAAATTCTCAGTAAAATTGCCGGTCAACAATGTGTTAATATAATGGATTTAAAAATCAAACCATATTAAATCGTGTAAATTGGAAGAAAATTTAAAGAAATGCAAATTTATGAATTTTGACTGATTGATTGATAAGCAGTATAAAAGTTCATTTCATTCATTCATCGTTGTGAAATTTATCCCATAAATATTTGTTATTAAGAGAAAGTCCTAGTAAGGATTATTCCCTATACTCGCTACGTTACAACCTTCTAGCCCAGTTCATTTATAAACTAGTTTGTATGACCACCTTGACATTTGGTGAGTTGGTACGAAAAAGATCACTTAAAAATGACATAAATTAAAAATAGCATCTAGTATATTTTATTTTATATTTGAAATCCTTCTATCAATGCGTATGCAGTGGCACCACCTGTAATAGTCTTTTGATTTTTTTAGTTTTCATTTATAATAGCAATCCTTGTGAAAGTTTAGGCACTCGGTCTTCGAAATATTTGTAAGGTTTTTTGACAGTAATAAAATCCCATTCTTGCATCAAATATTCCACATCAAAATATTAGATTCGTTCTATACACTATACTTTTGGACATCTTCAATTAATAATAAAAACTAGTATGTAAACACACTTATTATAAATAGTTTTGGAAAACTCGAGGCCTATCAGGATTTTTTGTCTGTGTGGTTGATTGCATGCAGTCTCTTATTGTAAAGAAAGGATATCCGCAACTCTACTGCCTATGAGAAAAAGGTAATCTTATGGTTTCTTAAGACAAGCAAATAAATACATTTCTTTACAGGTAATGACATTGATAAATATATATTTCATTAGAATATATTAGGATTTATTTGCTTGAAAATTGGTTGCTTGTTTTTTCTTTTCTAACAATTACTGGAAAAGCAACAGCTTTGAAGGGAGGGGGAAGGTTTTTAGTACATTTTCCCAATAGAGTATTTCATACAATAATTACTAAGATGAACTAATTCTACGGTGATTGAATAATTTTAGATAGATAAATGCAGAAATCCAACTAATAACTTCTAAAAATTATTATTTTCAAAGTTTAATAGTTTGATTTGATACATTGGATTTAATAGTATTGTTTAGTTAGTTGATAAGGTGATAATTTGATACTTGCAACTTAAAACCACAAGCATCCTATTAACACATTTCCTTTGAAAGAGACGTATAAAATTTCCATCATTTCATATTAATGGTTTTTATAAAACCGTTATGATGCTCTCCAACTTTCATTTAATAAGTTTATTTTTGGCACATAACGTCGAAATGTCTTGAATTGCAAAACTCTCCGTAGTAAAACAAATGCAATTCGAGGTAATACATTTCATTTTAGTAACGATCGATAAACTGCTATTTGTTTATGTGTACAATTTCCAAATAATTCATTAAAACCTTTTTCAGGTTTGATTTTAAATAGAAATGTTTTCTTACGGTCCAACCAAAATTAATGAATTCTATTTTTCTACTATTTCATCTGCATAATTTAAATAATTATAGTATTGCGTTACTTAATTTGAATGTAATGATGTTTACTATTTAAAACGTTTTATCTATAGTCAGTATATTACATTATTTCTCATGCAGAAACGTTTAAATTTTTTAGGGCTGCAATGGAAGATGTTAGGATGAATACAAATATGTATACTTGAAAATGATCCATGTTGAATGCTTATTAAGCTTCTTGTTAAAGGTAACAATTCTCTTTAAGAAGCTTTCCCCTCTAAAAGACACCATTTCTTTCAATTTTCCTATTTGTAATAGTGTAATGAAAGTATTGCATTAGGATACAAAAAGATTTTCGATCTTTTTACCTTCATTTTTTCTGTACGTTTTGGAACTTATTGAGTTTTAAAATGTGGTCTAAAAAGTATGTGTGTCTGCGGTCTGCATAATTTTTTAGCGAATTGACATGTGATGTTTAACTTTTGCATACGAGTTGCCATTAGGACCTGCCATTAAGATTTTGATCAAAATTGCTCATGTGCACAGGGTAGCTCCCCATTGAAAATTTATTATTTTCTGCAGTTTCAAGAAAAAAGAACGGACTTTAGCAATTTTGATCAAAATCTCTTCCCTAGAGCATTGCTCATTAACGACTGCTCTTCTGTTTTACTTATCTGAAAGGATAATGTAATAGCTATGGAAAAACATAACATCCTGTTTGATGGTGCTTTTTTTGTGTGGATAATGTAATAATTGTCATAAGACTGGCCATTTTTTTAATTAGTGAATATATGGAAACAAAATTGGTAAATTACACCAATCTATGCCATATTTAAATACAGTGACTAGTGTTAAGTGTAATTGAAAATTGAACGATGTTTCATACATCAGACGAAACGGTCGTTTCGCCGCCAACCTTAAAAAGGCAGAAACGACAGTAAGTATCTATTCTCTGCACAACTTCCAGCGAAAAAGCCGAAATTGACTATTTTCTAGCGCGCTTACGAAACTTCACATAATTATACAAAAAATACCATAGATTCGTTTCAGTGATATCTTTCAAAGAAAAAGAAATTGAGTACATAGGATTAAAGACAACGAAGAAAAAAAATATTGAAATTTCCAAAATGAAATAAAAAAACGAGTTCTAGCCCGATTTTGATGTAAAAATTTAGACAAACGTCCAGCCCTAACTAAGCTATAGATCTTCAAACGGATTGAATTATAGGATGCGGAATGTTTCAACTTAAAATCCTACGCTAGTTTGAACTTCATTAAATATTTCTTTCTATTTTTAATTAATTTAAAACCACTTTTTTTTTCCATTTCATAATTTGGCGACAGATAAAGGCGATCAGCTTGTAATTGTGGTTCAGAAATATATGCCAAGAGTTGCCAAACAGGTTTGCTATAATTTCGAAGTTAGTTTTTCCGACATGTTAGGCTTAAGTGAGAATGAACATGCGTTAAAGTATAGGCAGAACGAATTAGACTATAATTATATGGCTTATAATATCTTTAAAATTGAAATAATTTAATTTGTGAAGAGACAGAATTAAAGAGAAATATTTGTTCTTCAAGTTGCATGGTGTTATTTGAACTGTATGATAATATAGAGAGAGTTAACTTTCAAAAACATTTTAATTTCGGGAAATCTCCGTTGAAAAATGAAAACAATCCCATTTTGTTGCAAGATACTATGGGCTAAATACAAAGCATAAATGTGGAGGTTATGCGAGCTGACGTCACAGTCAATTCATTACAGAGGACTAAATGAACCACGCATTGCGATTGGCTAATGGAATTTGCACAAATGTCATTCGTTTTTAAAGATGTGTTGAGAATGAATTTCTGTTGTAGAATGAAATCGTAGAATCATATATCCTCAAAATTGTAATTTCATAGTGAATTTTAAAATTGTTGTTAAGAAAATATTTTAAATTTTGTCAGATATCAATGGGTTATTATATGTGAACCAAAATAATGCTTGGTATAATAAAAATAATTTATATTGCAATATTTAGACTGTAAAAAACTTGTAATATTTATTTGTAACAATTTATTAGAACAAATTTTCAATGGGATGAACGCTCTGGCCTTGTATGTAAAAGGTGCCGGAATTGATTCTTGGGTTAGGTGTGGATGTTCGTTGTGATCCGGAATCCACGTTAAGCTTTGGGTCCCGGACTGATTAGTCGTTATTATGCCTTAAAATAGGTCGTGTTGTTGTTGTTGTTTCTAATCTCCCTTTTGTCTGACGAAGTCAGACAATATCAGTGAAGCCATTGACATTAATGAAGTCTGACACTAGTTGTGGACAGTTATAAATGTCCTCCCAGTCCAGTCCAAGGCAGTCCAAAATGTGCTGAGGTGATGCCTGTTCTTTTTGGCATTTAGGGCAAAGAGGAAAATTTTTGCTTCCCCCGGAATATGTGAGGCCTTTAAGGTGACCACTAGCAAGTCGGGACAGACGGGTATTGGTGTGCCTATCACAAGGAAGAGATAGGGAGTGTCCTGGCTTTTTGGCTTTATACCATTCGTGAGATGGAGGTATATGCCATTTCGCTTTATTTTGAGCTATTTTTTTTTAGTATAACTCTTGATATGTCTCGGGCTGGGGTGACTTCCCAGAGGCAAAGCTGCATGCTACCGAGCGGGTCCCCAGGTTGCGGATAGGGGAATGGCTTCTAGATAGTAGAAGCTAGCCATCTGGTCCCGGACAGGTAGCGGAGTTGCTAGCAGAATGAGGTGGGATCAGCCTGGCAAACTGATTTCTACAAAATGTCTCATATATTCTAAGACGGCAACTCGACAATGGCGAGTAAGTGCCGCCATTTTAAATAAAGCACTTGCCTGACTGGGATGTAGTTCACTCCTTTTCGCAGCATCTGTATCTATGTTAAGATCGGCTGTTAGGACGTCTGTTCTCCATGTTAGGAGCGGTCCCTTTTTTTTTTTTTTTTTTTTGGAGCAATGACAGTCTTCTACCTTCTAGGTGCTCCAGTCTTCGGACAACAGAAGCTGCTTTTTTCTCCCATGAATACGTCGACTAATGTATCTGATACTGCATCGTTCGTCTCGCAGGATAAAATAGGTCGTTGTGAGTACAAACTAATCAAACGAGCTGAAACTTGGCAGACAGGCTCTTTGTCGATGCCAACGTATTTCATTAAGTTTTGGGGGTTGAGTTGCCATACACAAGTTTCTATTACTCGTTCGTGGTCGATTTTGATGGTTACTGCCATCCGCATTCAACCAATTTGTAAATTTTCAAGTAGATTTTAGCATGTAAGATATCATTGAACTCAACTTGAAGAATTATGAATATTCATGGTACTAGATGTACCATGGGTGGTACTACTTCTGGTTTATCAATTTTGAAGATAAATATGGCATGTTGGGTGTCTTTGGGCTTGTCTTGAAAAATTATGAATGTTTAAGGTACCATGTATAGCATAGGTAGTACCACTTTCAGTTTATCAAATTCCAAGATAAATATGGCATGTTGGACTTTTGTTTTGATGAATTATGAATGTTTAAAATACCAGGTATGCTATCGGTACCACTTCCGGTTTATCAATTTTAAAGATAATTATTGCATGTAAGGTATCGTCGAACTCAGTTTGAAGAATTATGAATATTCCTGGTACCAGGTGTACCATAGGTGATATATAGAAAAACGATTAAACGGACAATTCAAAAAATAGAAGTCGCCAGTGTTTAAAAAAAAGTTCTGATATCCCCCAAAAAAACACTTTTGAAAAGTAAAAGAACCACCAACCTCAAAAACACAAAAAACTTTCTTGCAATAAAAAAATCATAAACATGATGAAAATTTTCAGCCACAAATACAGTGATATAAAAAATGGCCAACCTCTGATTAGAACTCTCGGTTGTGACTCGCTTAAGAATGTCTGTTTACTTAGTTTATTTTTAAAATTTAAGTTCCGCTCCCATAAAAATTTACGCTGCTTGAGGTTGGCGCTCGTCTTAATTATTAACCTTTAAAGCCCCCAGACAATAAAAACTTTCCAAAATGTATGTATCAACCAAACAAAAGCTTACCACAAACACTTCAGTTTCCTACTTAAAAAATTCTTAGTAAATATATTCAAATGCAAGCGTTTGAGCACAGTTTCTCTATACTATTTTGAAAGTTATATGAACATGAAGATTTACACCACTTTGTATTTCCTACCTATCCAAATGAAATCATGAACTCGAATATTCTTGCAAATAGCCATAAATTACTTTAAACGCAAGCATTGTTAATATTCCTATGACGGGCGCCAACCTCAAGCAGCCTAAATTTTTATGGGAGCGGAACTTAAATTTTAAAAATAAACTAAGTAAGCAGACATTCTTAAGCGATTCACAACCGAGAGTTCTAATCAGAGGTTGGACATTTTTTATATCACTGTATTTGTGGTTGAAAATTTTCATCATGTTTATGATTTTTTTATTGCAAGAAAGTTTTTTGTGTTTTTGAGGTTGGTGGTTCTTTTACTTTTCAAAGGTGTTTTTTTGGGGTCTCGTTTTCTGTCCATAATGGTTGTCTCAAGGACGATGTTATGCTGCCATCAATTAAATTTTAGTTCAAATTCTATATTTTCAATTACTTTGCAATTATGGTTTCTAATGATCTAACAAGGACAAATCAACAAATTGTCTTGATAGAAACTCACTCTAGTAAATCATTTTATAAATTTGAGAACGTCGTAGAGTAATATTTTTCTAGTGTAAATAGATGTGCAGTGTTAAATGGGAATTATTACTTATTCTTGATTTGTTGATGCTGTAAATAAAAATATAAAGAATATACAAGACAAAATAATTTTATTAAAAAAAAAAAAAAAAAAAAAAAAATTAAATTTTTTACTTATTACGGCATTGTAAAGATAATATGATTATTTTTTGAATACCCTTGAATGACAATTTTTCAAAGCCCTTTGATAAAAATTCCTGCAAAATTGACATTCTCCTTCGCCCTATCATTCATTAATTGTACACACACAAACATACTAATGAACACATATGAATGAAAAATTATATAAGTTAATCTCATAGTTTCAGAAAAGTAAAGATTCCTAGATTTTAGAATAAATATTAACTGCGAATTTCAGTTGTATTGCAACATTTGTGTTTGAAAACTGCTCCAAATACATAAACTGAAATGATGAATCATGGTTTTTGATACCGAACATTTATCACGTATCATATACTACT